>CM071930.1:41520122-42120122 GCA_016081115.2 Rehmannia glutinosa
CACGTTCAATTACATGTGCTGGTTTACCCTCTTTGGAAGTTTTCTGACTTTTTGACTTAACATTAGAAATGAACTATATATAGTAAAGACGGGTTGATGGGCTTTTTGAATGAGTTTTTCAATTTGCTAAAAACACAAGAAAATGAGGATCAATTATTTTACTTTGGCTTGGCCCAAATAAATAGAGTCCATAACTTAATTTTAGGTCTTCTCATCCGAATTTATATACTCAAGATAATAAATTCTTGACTAACTATAATCCCAAATAATAAAATTAACAATCTAGATCCTTAAATTTGCGAAAACATTACTCTAAAATCCCGAGATTCAAAATTTAATGTTGGTATTACAGGATTATATTATATAATATCTTCATATATAATCGGGATGTATGTTTATATATACTCGTATACGATCTCGATCTTCATCAATTATTATGGACTTGTTTTAGAAATACTAATTTATTAGAGTTAATTTTTTTTAAACCAAACTATACGAGTTTTTACTTTGCCTACTTAACTTTAAATTGTTCAACTTACCATCCAATTTACGCAAATTATCAGACTTAGCTCGTAAATTCAATTTTACCCTTAACCTCTATGATTTTATTTTTGATATCTCAAATGGTATCATAAAATTTAAGTTTATTGATGAAATTTATTATTATTTAATACTATTTTTATATGACTAAAGATTATGAGATTTTCGAGAGACAATTGGTCCAAATAATTATTCGAGATTTAATACTTACGGACAATCCACTAGCAATTAGGGGTAAAATGGAAAATTATAGCTAAGTGTTACAATTTTCAAAGTTCGAGAGGTAAAAATGAAATAATTCAAAGTTAAGTGGGCAATATAGAAAAGGCATAGGTTGGGGCAAATTACAATTACCTCTAATTTATATGATTAAGATTATATCTTATCAAACTTTTATATATGCAATATGATATATTGTTAGAAAACTACGAAATTGTTCTTTCTTATGAATTTACTTTTATTTTAAAAAAATTAAAGTATTCTAAAAGTTAAAATAGAAAGAAGACAATAATATAAATTTCTTTAAGAAATAAGAACTTACTATTATTTAAATAAGAAAGTATAAGATCGACTAAAATCCAATTTTCAGAAAAACAAGAAGCACTTTTGCAAGTATTTGCGATTTTCTAAGAAAAAATTTATTATTTAAATTAAGAAAGTGTAAAATCGCTTAAAATAATTTTTTTAATAAATTAAATTTAAAATCAATTATTTAAATTAAGAAATTAGAAATCAGTTTTCAATCCAAACTTTGAAAGTTGATTATCAAGATACGTATAAATATCAAACGTGTTGCATACATTTTTTCGGTATTATAAACTATCAAGTTAATTGATCATTATTTTTTCATCATATGTAGGTTGTATATATTGAAATTATTTGATTACGACCACGTTTGTTCTGACCCAGTACTTTGCTTATATATGACCATACAAATGCTTATACTCATTTACCATTATGCTAATGTGTTTTCAAAATCTTGCTTAATTATTTCTTTTTGTTGAAACAGTTGTAATTGCAAGTGTTCCGCAGCAGCGGATTGAAATAACAACGGATTCATCTCCGAATTGGATACCAGAATGTGATGAACATATGACTCCAAAAGAAGGGATGAATTATGATAGTGTCGACAACGGAATACAATACTACAAGAATTATGAGCGTGCCAGTGGATTTGATGTGAGAATTAGCACAACCAAACACTTCCGCAGTGGTATAATACGCATGCAATACATAGTGTGCAGCCGCGAAGGGTTCAAAAAGGTTAACAACTCATCTGCATCTCATGAAGAAGCGGTGCTAAATGATGACGAAGTCTCTCAAGTGAGGCCTGAGAAAACCGAGGTGGGATGCGGGCGCGATCGTGTTCCCAAGCCACTGCATCCTGGTTCTTACACGATAAAAAGTTTTGAAATCGGGCACACACATTCCTTGACGCCCGGGGGTGTACGGACACTTTCTAAAGGCCAATAGGAATTTAATGGCTCACCAAAAATTCATCTTAAGTCAGTATAAAAGCAAACATCGGGACAACAAAAACTTATCGATTGTATAAGGAGATGGTTGGAGGAGTATTCGAATGTAAAGACCGCCAATCGACTTTAAAAATTTCAAGAGATAGCCAAAGCTTTACGTCAATGGAGTGATGCACAACTTATTATAGATAAGTTTTTGAAAAGATTGAAGTTTGTCCAAATACATCATTCAACTATGACGTTGATGAAAACGACTAACTTACACGACTATTTTGGGCTGGTCGATCCAATGTGCAAGCCTACTATAGATTGTTCGGGATGTTATATCTTTGAAGCAACATACAACACTAACAGTTCGGTGCAATCCATCAAAATTCGTGTTCCTTCCTTTTTTAATGCGTGCACAAGTATGCATATCAAAACAACATTAACCGCCAAGTTACTTTCATACTTTTGCATAGGATAATATATAATTTTGTGAAGAAAATGACCATTTTCTTACATCATTTATTCATGTGTGGATGTGCATCACAATTGAACATAAACTGCTTATATATTAGTTAAATGTTGCTTATGTATTATAAGAAAATTGCATGCGTCCCGAACTTGAAGAAATTTGTTATTTTGAGAAAAAAGGAGACTAATTTATCCAACAACAACCATAGGTACAAAATGGTGTTTGCGCTTTCACCGGTGTATACAACCATAGAAGATGTGTTACGTTAAATGCTGGGTTCTTCTATAGGAAGATGAAGAATCGTATGTGTGGCTATTCGGAAATTTCTTAAAGCGATGGGGCATGAGCGGAAATACATAGCTACTGAATCAAGATCCCAATGAAAAATGTATAATTTTTTTTTCAAAAACAAAAGATTCACCCACTATGTATGTGGCACATCATGGAAAAAGTTGGCGCGAAGGTTGAGCATACTTTGCTTAAAGGCGAGGAATTCATGGAAAGATTGAATCGCATTGTTTAGAGTAACTACATCGAACCTCAAGAATTTGAGAAGAGATGGGCACGATTGATGAATGATTACCTACTCACCGCATTCATGGTTCGCAGATATATTTGAAATCGAGAAAATCGTAGATTCTTGCTTATTTAAAAGTGTGCAATTGAGCGGATTACTCATAACCACGCCATGATCGTAAAGTGCTTAATGGTTCGAAGTTTCACCAACCCATAGGTTAGTCTATTAGAATTTTTCATGCACTACGATAGCGTTATAGAAGCTCAAAAGACATAACCTAGACAAATCGAATGAACGAGATCGATTCTAGCTTGCCCTAATGCAAAACATTAGAAATTGAGAAACATGCATCAATTGTGTATACTAGAAGCAGTGTTTTGTGTGAGCACCAGATCGAATCATCTTGTTACAAGTGCATGACAATAGAAATCAACAACTTGGGACTAACACATGACTTACAAAATCGAGGATGTGGAAATAGAGTCTTTATAGTGGTTTTATATATAAATGAGGATATGATGGAATGCGCTTGTAAAATGTTTCAACGATGAACTTCTAGTAACATTTTCTCGCTACTAAAAGAGGCCGATAAAATCCCCAAATGAAATATATTCACAAAGATGGACGAAAAAAGCATCCATGCTACCGTGTCAAACAACGATTCATTGAGCAGTTTCAAATCGGATATGCGAAGGATACAACGATTCATTTGGTCGACATTCACATTGTATGGTTCTATCAAATGACGATAAGTCCAAGATGGAAACCTGTCAAAGATCATAAAAAACCATAAAGAAAAATTGCGATGGATCAACAAACGATTCCCCGTTCGGTGAACAAACAATCATTGATCGAAGGATTCGTTGGGGACAAATCTCGGCTAAGCGTTGTAGTGTTGCCACCAACATAGGCCAAAAAAAAAGGAAGCGGCGGTCAGTCAAGAGCGACTTAGTCGTAAGGAGAAAAGCAATAAAGGCGGACGAGAAAATGAAGAGACGTTGTAAAATGCGGAGAAATAGGTTCGCGCACAATAGCGAACGTGTGACAAGTAAATTCATTTTTTATTGATGTTATTTTTGAAGTGCATGTTTGATGTCGCTTATTAAAGCATTTGATCTTGCTTATTTATGCATATTTTACCGCTTAATTTTTATGTTTATTTCAGATTTTATAATTATTTGTTTCATACAATCCTAAAAATTATTCCTTAAAAATAAAAAAGCATGTGCTCGATAAAAAATATTGTGATTTGCCTGTTTAATTTTTATTACCTTGACTTTGCTTGTTGCTAACAAAAGATAAAATACCATGAGATACATGCTTACAAGTCCATTCAATTCACAAAGCATTTGAATCATGCTTACAAAAAATATTTGAATACTCAAAAAAGTATACGATACTTGATAAGTTATAATATTTGAAATAGTGCTTACAAGTAAATTGACTTCCACTTACAAAGCATTTGAATTCTCGCTTACAAAACATTTGAATCTTGCTAAAAAAATGTATAAGATACTTTAAAAGTTAAAACATTTGAATATTTCTTACAATGCGATTGATTTTAAGCACAAAGAACACGAACACTGCTTAAAAATATTTGAAATAATGCTAGAAACATTATAACATACCATGAAAGTGATTGCTTACAATAGAGTTGAATTCTCGCATACAAACTAATTGAATTACTTACATAAGCAAATCGTCTGCTTTGAAGAAAATATAACAACCATGAACTAACACTCAACAATAATAAAAAAAACATTCAACATCACTACAAAGTACTTCAAAACCAAACAAATTTAGCGGTATACGTAAAACACTCCGAGAACTCAATACTTTTATTAAAAAGTATAAGCAACAAAACGTTTGATTGATCCTATTTCACTTTGGCAAACTCTTCACCCGTCCCGATACCACCTCCTCAGCTCGTTTCATTGCGTCTGACAGACATATTGCGGTGCATACTTTCTGCATCATCAATAGTTGCTCCTCGTTTTTTTTTGGAGCCCGCTATCCCGATTTTTGATCCCACCACCCATATAGGTCTCCGTATGGCGCATTGCGAAAATACCGCAATCAACTTTGTTATCTTGTCCCTCCAAGGCATGCACAAGCGGGAGGCGATCGAATTTTGGATCACACGAGCAATTGACGAAAAACCGCCCGCCGATAAGTATTGCGAAAAAACTTGTCATTGTCAAAAAAAAAATAAAAAATATTTGAATCGCTTCCAAAAATAAAGATTGAAAATATATATTCAATCATCCATAGAGAACAAAAGCTGACCAATTTATCGGTGCATTGTCGTATTGGAGGGTTTTGTTGCCGCCAACGAGGAGTTGTCTAATACGTGGCATACCTTCTTTTTAACGCCAAAGCATACCACGAAAAAATGGTCGCTCTTGAATATCGGAAAGAAGAACTACACAATGAGTAAAAAAAGGTTAGGGTCACGAATAAAAAAAAAGCCTCACCATATCACGCATACCAACTGGATCTCCTCCATCTTGCTCGCACTGCAATCACTAAATTCGATGTCGAAGCTTTTGCTGAATCTCTTAATCAATTCACTCGAATCAAGTCGCTTTCTTTAGGCATTACAATTGTGAATGTCTGCATAGCAGAAATAGCACAAACATAAGCAGTAATTAAACCCTGCGAAAGCAATATTTATTGCAGACATAATCATTGTTCATAGCAGTCCCAAGCAACCTATCATACATAAAAATATAATGGAACGAATAACAATAAGCATAATACATAACATGAATAAGCATAATTCAAACCATACATAAACATGATTATCATACATGAGCAAAAAAAGCTTCCATAAAATAAGCATAATACAAACTAAGCATAAGCATAATGTAAAACATGCATAACCCTAAAATACCTTACATAAGCATAATTATCTTACATAAGCATTAATCTACTCATACATTAGCATAAAAGGCAAAACATACGTAAGCATATTGGGATACATCCATAAGCATAATGCACAAAAAGAACATCATCATGGATACTACTTACAAAGCCATATATACCAATTAAACCTCGTACATCAAAAAAATTATTAACAAAAATACGGTGAAAACATACGATAGGATATGTCGTGGCAAAGAATCTCTGCAACAGAACTATCGATCCTCAATAATTCTTTGCGGTTCAAGATAAACGACCACGTATCCACAACAGACCGTGACGTCTTGCCCACCCTTCTTCAACGTCTCCATATCTTGTCGGTGATGTTAAATTTGCCACTACCAAAATGACTTCTTCCCCTGCGTATTCATACAATTGTTCAACAAATAACTTCATCGAAAAAAAAATTGAAATAAACAAAAACATAAATAAACTTATCTCTCACTGCACGGATTTTCAAAAATCCATTCGATACCATCATCTTCATTTTTGTACACTCGATAACACGTCAATCCGTATTGCATTCTCAATTTGCCCTCCCTCCATCTCATCGCCATTTGCTAACCTCATCTTCTTCGCCATCACATCGCTTGTTCCAAATCGGCATCACACAGTATCTCCTCATCATTGTCGCTAATACCATCCTCATCATCGCCGCTTTTACCCTCATCCTCCCTCATCGTCATCCTCATCATCACTATCACCGTCCCCGGAATCCATACCATCTCCACCATATCACGTGCCTCGCTAACCCCACCCACGATAATAAAACAAAGAAAGAAACAACACATATCGAAGACAACACAAAAAGCAACATTCTATTCATAATAAAGCAACATTTTGTGATCTTTGTAAGCGGGTAGACCGGATGTTAAAGTAATAACGAAAAAGAAAAATCGGGATATCTACATCCGCGCCATAGTTGTATCAATCTCTTGGGTAACTCCCGGACTAAAACTTGGCAAATCTTCCACGCCCTTTTGTACTCATCCCTTCGACCAAGCGCCAAGTTCATTTTTTTGCCGGCGGCTATGGTCTCGGGGTTATTCCAAAAAGCTTCATTTGGCATGCGTTTCACTCATATCATCGGCAGGGGCCCTCCGCATCCAATGTATGCTTACTAGTTGAGCATATAAGCATCCTAGTTGATTCTTGTAATTTGCAAAAGTCCATGATCCATCTCTTTTTGGAGCATTCGAAACAACGCAATTATGTCGACCACATATGTAGCAAGGCCTGACAACTTCGCAAAGACTCTCGATTTATACTTCTTTTCAAAAATTATCGAACAAATGTCACGGTCACATAAGCATTATTTATAACATTCTAGAGCATGATTTACAACACATGCAGACAAACAGTTGTCTATAGACATATAGAAAAAACTAAAAAAATCTTTACCAATTTTTGTAGTCATTATTAACTACACATATAAGCAGAATTGACATATATCATAAGCAATCCACAAACATTAGACATAATATACAAAAATGCAATAATTAATACTTCATCATTTTTGTAAGCATTATTAGCAACACATATAAGCAGAACTGTCATATATCATAAGCAATATTTTAACATATTTGAGAGAAAATCCAACAATTACCATAATATACAACCCATAATTTTTGTAAGCATTTTAGCTACATAGATAAGCACATTTGGCAAACATAATAAGCATTATTAACTAGACATATATGCAAGGATTACAAAAGTCAAATACTCCATCATTTTATAATATAAGCATTATTAACTATACATATAAGCATAACTTTCATGTGTCATAAGCAATAATACAAAATGGATTTATCCAATCAAAAGAGGTAAAATTTATACCTCGTGACTCTTGGTCCCTGACGACGTGCCATCCTTCACGATGACTTCCTAACGATCCGATGTCAACAATCAAGCTGACCAACCCTTCGTTCGGTGTAGCTATATGGAGCGCTTCCGCCAAATGACCTGTCCCAAAACCACCTTCCTTCATCTCCTTGCGTACACTTTTCCGAATGATCTCGGCGAGTCAAAATCTATCTTGGGGAGTGTTCTAACCACGTCCCTAGTATAGAAAACAACCCTATCCAAATAAAAACATAAACAAAAAAATTAGAAAGTGCACAAGGTAGTAATACAAAAATGTACACGATAATAATTTAACACTTACCGATAAAAATAGAAGAGGCCATTGAATATAATTTTCTTGCCGTCTCCCCAACGTGCTCGGTTTGTCACCAACGTGTTAATCGTGGTACTCGCATCAGCCAAGGTTGCGAATATTCGAACATTCTCCAAAGTATCCATCATGAAGGGATTAACCTAACCAATAGGGTTATTCCCGATAATCAAGCAATCCACCAAGGCAACAAAGTGCCTTTTAAACCCGATCCCTCCGTCCTGCATTTTAACATCTCCGCATACGTGTTTTCCGTGATGTGGTTGTTAGCATTGTTAAAAATCTATTGCCATTCTTTATAAAGGTCACATCCCCCGCTTTGTTTTTCCTAATCAATATTCACACTATCATTCGAATTCCCAGGACCCATTTCACATCCGTGGCTTCCCCGCCGATATCACGATTCACGACTAATTGGATTGAAATTTTAACCAGCGATAAGTTAATTGTGCGGTATTTCAACAATCTTCATGTGCAACAAAGCCGCCAAACCCAATCTCATTAATCGCAGTAATGCCGAGTAGGGTTCGGTTCTTAATAACTTTGGCGAACCTCCTCAAGATTGATCTCGTACACAACCTAGGATATTTGGAATTTTCATCACCCTGGCTACCATCTAGCACTTTTTTTTCCCTTTGTCCTTCCCATCTTTTTCTTACTCGCCTCTGCAGAACATCAATAAACTGCCGCCCTCTTCTTGCTCACTTTATCCACTGTTGCCTTACTCTTCTTGCTCTCTTTAGCCATTTCCAAAAGAAATACTAACAAAAATAAGGTGGCAAATAGTCATTTAACTGAGTCATTTATTAACAGAAAAAATTAAGCATACTATATGAAATAAGTAAGCATGACATAGAATGTGAGTAAGCGTAATTGTCAACACCAATAAGCACTACACAACATCAAACAGGCAAACCCCCAGACTTAGAAGAAAAGTGGGAAATGCTAATTACCTTTTGTATGAAAGCATTATATAAAACATGGATAAGCATAATATACAACATAAACAAGCAAAGTTATCAGCAACAAAATGCATTTTAAAATTCCATTAGAGCCATCTACCAGACTTCGTTTTTTCAGATAATAAAAACAGTTTAAAACAAAAAACACAGCAAATCCTAACCATTTCGTACATATTTGAATATATATAAGCATACTACAAAATATAGATAAGCGATATTTTTGCCT
Source organism: Rehmannia glutinosa (assembly GCA_016081115.2). NCBI lineage: Eukaryota > Viridiplantae > Streptophyta > Magnoliopsida > Lamiales > Orobanchaceae > Rehmannia > Rehmannia glutinosa. The sequence continues at coordinate 41,529,395 of CM071930.1, forward strand.
CATTAAAGCAGTCAACCAACACTTATGAAAATACAAATGTGACCATGACTATTGACAACAATAAGCAATTTTTGCCTCAATAAAACAATCTCCCAATAGTTCTGAAAAACTAGGAAATACTAATTTCCACCCTTTCCCCGTTTTGACAATAAAAACTAAAATATATTTAAACATAATTCATAACAATCATAAGCATATTTAACAACAACAATATGCAATGTTAAAAACATATCCAACAATAACCAAAATTCTACATAAAAATGCAATAAAAATATAAAAAAAAAAGAAAGAAAAAGAGAAAAACATATTGCCCTACCTACAATATGGGTGAATGCATAGTTGAAATTTTGCTATTTTCTCAAATAATACTCGTCGTTCTGGTTGCCGCGTCAAAAATGGGGTTTTCCAAAATCGCCCTACCTATGATTCTGTGTACTTCACAGATTTGGGGGTTTTTTCAGCGAAAATGAGGGTTTCCAAAATCGCTTCTTCTGGGAAAAATCCACGATGCCTGAGTGATGTAAGCGGTGTTTGCTCAACTTTGAGTTTGATTTTTTAGTACGCGGAGATTGATTTTTGATCGAAGTCCAGGTTTTTCACAATTCACGATATTTCACAAAGGGCGGCTCCTAAAAATAAAAAATAATCCTAACGAAAGGGTGAAGTTGGAGACGGCTTGAATGGAGAAGACCACTTGAAGAATGAAAAATTTGGATGGTTATTTCTCACGTTAACAGTGGTTTTCGGCGGTTTGCAGAGATGACACTTAGGGGAGAATATGACTCTTCGTTTACCAAAGATTAGAAGATATGCAGGATCTTAGATTACACACGTCCCTCAAACCGTTCCTAATTTTTAGCCCACTACCAAAAATAATTTCCCTCCCAAAAATTGATCTTAATTAAAATTACCAAAAAATCCTTTTTTTATTAAGTTATATATTAAATAATGGTAAAATCTGATTAATCTAACCGTTTAAAAATTAAATCAATGACTCAGATTTGGTCTCGTGTACTCACCTAAGTTATGTGGACTCACCTGATCTAAATCCTATATATATATATATATATATATATATAGGGGGAGATCCAGTGAAACCACTCTTCTAGGTGAGACAGTATGGACTGATTTCAACCATCCCCCTATATACATCAAAAGCTAGGATTAATATAGGATAATAATAGATTAACCAATTAATTAAATCCCAATAAGGGTAAATTGTCAAACAAAAACGTGTGGGGACCGTCCAATATGGAACTAGTTATGGAGAGAGAGAATCATGCTCATTAATATGTGAGGATCGTGTATGTGCTCTGCGATGATTCTATTGCATATTTAACATATATTTACTGCATATTTAACACTATTATACTGCATATTTAACATATATGTACTGCATATTAAAATTGTCAAACAAAAACATGTGGGGACCGTGAATTAAGGAATCAATTATAGAGAGAGATAATCACGTTCATTATTCTACTGCATATTTAATATATATTTACTGCATATTTAACACTATTATACTGCATATTTAACATATATGTACTGCATATGAATATTGTCAAACAAAAGCATGTGGGGACCATGAATTAAGGACTCAATTATATAGAGAGAAAGAATCACGTTCATTAACATGTGGGAACCATGAATTAAGGAATCAATTATATATAGAGAGAGAATCACACTCATTATTCTACTGCATATTTAATATATATTTTTGCATATTTAACACTATTATACTTTGCATATTTAACATATATGTACTTTGCATATTAAAATTGTCAAACAAAAAGATGTGGAGACCGTAAATTAAGGAATCGAGTTAGAGAGAGAGAGAGAGAGAGAGAGAGAGAGAGAGAGAGAATCACGCTTTTATTCTCTTTGCATATTTAATATATATTTACTTGCATATTTAACACTATTATTATCTTTGTATATTTAACATATATGTACTACATATTAAAATTGTCAAACAAAAACATGTGGGGACCGTGATTTAAGGAATCAGTTACATGGCAAATGCATATACATCCTTATTCGAATTAAAAAAATAAAAAATGCTGAAAATTTAATTAAATCTCATCTTTTGAAAAAATTAAATAAATGGACAGGATTAGTCCACACTGTCTCACCTAAGGAGGGTGGTCACATTTGAACCAAATCATATATATATATATATATTTATATATGCTATGTATATATATAATACTTGGATACATATTTTGAGATATTTTCTTTAATTAAAATAAATATTTTTTAATCAACTTAAATATAATTCTATATAATTATGAGCAAATAGGCGAAGCCAAAATAACAACTATATATTCATCACAAATAGCCAAAATATATGCATATATAAATTGATGTCCAAATAGCCCGAATGCATAATTTTTCAAGTTCATTACAAAATAAAATTTTGTTTAAATATATCTTATATTTTTTTTATTTTTTTATGTTTATATGTTATTTAATATATGCAATATAAGTGTCAAATTGAAGATTTAATATGTTATACGCAGAAAATGCAGATCAAATAATTAAAAAATATTAATAAATTTTAAAAATAAAAGAACAATAAATATAATAATTAATGCAGTACACACACAAATTTGGAAAGCTAATTTTTATAATTTTAATTTTAATATGGGCATACACAAAAATTTACCAAGATTCTCTGTGATTTTGTCTATATATAATATAATATATTAAAACTAACCTAATATACATTTTTACCATGATATTGTTATTATATATATATATAGATGTTTTAATAGTTTTATGTACTTAATATAATCTATTTACGTGTTAACAACTAATGATTAATTAGTATTTTTTAGGGATAAAATAAAATAGGACACTCATTTATATGAGATCAAACTTGGACCCATTGTTCTGAAAGAACTAACTTCTACCATGCAAGCACAATAAAATAATACTTCCTTCTATTTACAATAAGTGTTTTTTTAGAGAAAAACACACATATTAAGGAATGTATTAAAGTGTCCAATGTACCCTTAGTTAATCATAAATGTTGCTTTGAAAGAAAACAAAATTTAGGTATTATTGTTAATATATAAGGGTAATTTGGGAAAAATCTTTTCTCATTAGTTTTGAAAACATAAAAAGACTTTCTTTTTGAATAATATTTTGTGTGTAAAAAAGATACTTATTGTGAATAGGAGGGAGTAATTGATTTTGTGTTCAATTAATTTACCTATTAATAAAGTTAAATGTCCTTTTAATCATTTTAAGTTTTTTTTTAATAAAATGAAAAGCACTGTGACTTATCTACAAAAGGAAAAAAACTATTAATCTATATCTATATCTATATATATATATATATAAAGAGAAGTTGTTGGAAATAGTATGTTGAATTTTCCTCCCATTTGCAGTTATTATAAAAAATAATAAAAATATGTATAAAAATAAGAAGTGATAAATATTTGCTATTTCGTTATTATTGGTAGTCAACGTTCTTTATATAATCACTTTTTCAAAATGATATAAAAATAGAATTATATAATATTAGCTTTCCAAATCTTTGTGTACTGCCTTAATTATTGTATTTACGTTTTTCATTTTTAAAAAAATAATTTTTTTTTGTTTTAGATTCGTTTTTGACGTATAATATATATAAGAAATATTTATTATTTTGTGATTTGTAATGGACTTTAAAAATTATGCATTTGGGCTATTATGCATTTGGAATTAGACACGAAATTGTCTGTTTGAAAATATAATTTATTAAATATTCATCATTGGAGTAGTAAAAGAAATCAATAATGGACAATTAAATTTTTTTTCCAAACTTTTACTTTTGTAACACCCTAGTTTTGAAAAATGCAACTACGCATAATAATACTCACAAATGACTAAAAATCTAACGGAAACGAGTCAACCGATTTTTTTCTAATCCAAAGAATAAAATAACTAAGTTAAATAAAAATTTTGCATCATCCATCACTTGAAATAAAACCAGTACACTGTTTACGAAAAGATTAAAAGACCAACATCGTTCATGAAATTCTAATACTAATAAAAATTCGACAAAAGAACAACTGTCATGATCAATTCACCCGCCACGCGCCACTTCGGACTCCTCAACCTGAAAGGGGTAAAATTATTGGGTGAGTTATCGTCAACTCAGTGGGGAAGCAATTGTTCAAGTCAAATACGCATGCATAACAGTTAGCACAAACTTTCACGGAAAAATATCATAGTCTCAAGTACAGTTAAGTACAAATAGTCTCATGTACATTTAAGTACCAATAGTCTCAAAGTCTCGCGTACGATTAAGTACCAATAGTGTCAACATCACGCATCATATTTATCGTGAACATACAACTAATAGTTAAAACAGGGCATGTAAATTAAACAAAAGCAATAAAACCCCACCTCAAGTAAAGTGTAGAAAAAAAAATCGAATATGTGCTCTCTTGAAAGAGTTAGACCTCGTAATAATGAGTTCCTACAAATCAATAAAAATAAAAATAACTGAATTAATTAAATAATGGTTTTAGGAAATTTGGCTTAAGAAATAGATAAAGAAGAGATATAAATAAATAAATGAATTTCGTTTAAAATCTTGTATCAAATGGGTTGGCTTGAAGGTGTTTGGGAAGTTTGGGGTGAATATGAAATTTCTGAAAGAGGCTTTTGAAATGCAAATAGAGAAACTGGGGGTGGTTTTGCAATTTCTATAGAAAATAGAGTCAATTCCCATCTTTTGAAAGAAAGAATAGCCCATCCCCAACCCATTTGTCTAAATCTCTCAACTGACACACTCTGCTTCTCGGCTCTCTCTCTCTCTCTCTCTATTTCAAAAAAAAAGGAGTTCAAGATTTTCTCCCAAAACTTCTTTCTCTCTCACGCTAAAACACTCTGATTTCTCTTTTTGGAAGAACACAAATTCCTTATCACCCAAACTCTCCACCTCTCTCTCGTTTATCTCTATCTTCTCCCTCAATTCTCTATTTTTTTTTAGGCCCAATTTAAGTCTCGCTCTATTCTCTGTCTCACTCGTCTCTCTCTCGACGCTCACCGGTGGCCGCGGTGGAGCACGACGGCGCCGATGTTGGCTCGGGCTGTGGACAGGTTTGAGGTTTGAGGTTTCGGGCTTATGATTTGGGTTCGGGTATTTTCGATGGGTTTCGACATTTTTCGATGGGTTTCAAATTTTAAGGTTATTGGCCGGCAGATCGGGCTGCGATTCGGCCTCGAGTTTTGTGTTTTCGGCCGGTGATTCGGGATTTTTGGGCCTTTGACAACGGCGTTTTGGGATTATATATATTTCCGACGGTTCCCAAATTCTGGGTTTTTGACAGTGGGTGGTGTTCTCGGATGAGGCTACTCGGGGTGTTAATTGAGATATAAAGAAAATTATTGGATTATTTACCTTGAGAAAGCTTTGAACTTGAAGGGTGGAGGCGTGAAGAAATTTTGAGAGGTGACGTGAATTGCAGAGGATATGAAATTGTTCTGGTTTTCTTGAGAAGGGTTGAAGTGATGTTGAGTTTTGAGGGATTATTGAGATACCAGACACCTATGTAACGTATGTAACGTGTGATTGTGAAATGTCTGTTTGAGGGAGTTGAGGGAGTAGTACTAATGAGAGTTTTTCTAGTTTTGAGGGAACATTTTTTCTTTTTTATCAGAATTATAACTCTTCTAGAAACTGGGTATGGGCTCTTGAAAATAAAAATAAAATATAAGTTTATAAATGGGCCTGTCAATATTATCAAGACTGGGCTTTTACTAAAATTCTATACTGGGCCAGAAATTAAAATCCTAAAAAGTCTGAAAAAAAATATTAAAACCCAAATTGGTAAAATTTGGGGTATTACAACTTTCTTATGGATACACATGTTTTATAAATAAATACAACTCATATTCACACAACTAAGTATTTCATATTCAAAGAGATTGTTTTATAATTTATAATAATTTATTTTTTAATGTTTAAACGTATGATGTCAAATCAAATTAATTATCTTTATATTTTAATTATTTTTTGAAATTTTAATCTTTTTGCAATAACTTTTTTTTAAAACATGGATAACATAAATATATAATTTGTAAAATAAAGAATGATAACAAGTAAAATTGTAAAGATTCTTGGGCTTAATTTTTAGAATTAATAAATAAAAAATAAAAAATAAAATTAATATGAATAATAGATAAATATAATATACATATTCGGTGAATGGGGATGCGAACAAAGAATCCCTATTCTATGTAATCAAAAGGGGAAGGAGGACGAGGATATATGTATTGTCCCTATTTTATTCCCCGTTCTAGAGAAGTGGAGAATCTCCATCCCCACTATTCTCAAAATAGTAACTTAAAATTTTCCCGCCCATTTCATATTTCTAAATTTGGAAAATGCTTACGTATTATTTAAAAAAAGGTTGAATATAAAATAATAATTTAATTATGTCAACAACATGCAATAAAAAATACTAAGATTTTGGGTAGATTTTAATGATTAAGGTAATATTGTTTTGATTGCTGAATTATACTTTCCAAGTTTAAAATATTATAATTTCTTATTTTTAGTAAATAGATTTCAATCAACATAATTTGGGTAAGTTCTAATTATTAAGAGAAAAGTATTTTGACAACAACTTTTATACTTTCTTAATTTAATAATTTTATTTTTAGTTTCCATAAATCAGACTTATATGGAATTTACACATTTCTAATTTAAAATGAACAATTATATATCCCCACCTCCAAAAAATAATGAAGATCACTGTATAAAAAGTAATATGAATTCTTATATTGTTGAAATTGGTATGTTTTTCAACATATTCTAAATCAGAATTTAATATTTATTAATTTAAGTTTTTTTACCAAAATCATTATTTGTTTTGTTTATTTTCTTAAAAATATGAATTTTTGCTAGACAATTATATATTCAATTGGATCTTTTCTTACCAAAATTCTGGAAAATACTAATTATCCGATTACAATTTTGGAAAAATCAAAACAATATACTACAAAATCTTTAAAAATAATAAATACTCTAGAAATCTGAATATGGAATACAATTTATATATATATAATAAAATGTATTTATGTATTATATTTTAAAAAATAATACACCGTATAATTAGTATATGAAACATGAAATGCATGAAACATTGAAATCATATACATACACACATATATCCATAATTGCACGTATCCATGTATTATAATTGCAACAATAATCCAAGTATAAATATTGCCTGAAATATTGAAATCCAATACATATATTTGTAAAGAGATTCTTTAAATTATATGTATATTATATATATATATAGGGAGGGGATCCTGCGAGACCACCCTCCTATGTAAGTCCATAAGACCAAATCCAGACCATCAAAAACATAAATCAATGGCCAAGATCTAAATGAATCTATACAACACTACATAAGAAACTACACAAAGTAGGGGGCAAAATAAGAATTAGTCGAAACCAATTTGGTAACTGATTGCGAAAAAATAGGGACGTTATCTGTAGGTGATCATGTCCCATAATCAGTGGATATCTTCCAGAATTAAGACACCTTCTTCCACACGACATCCTTTACCTCCATTAACAAATCAAAATCTTCAACCTGGAAACATTATACAATATACAAGTTGCAGACGCAAAACAACATGACTGAATTTTTGTTAAATATCGAATATTTGTCATCCATCGAAACAAATGAAGATCTTCCGCCCACAACGAATGATGAAACTTTCCAAGGTAATTCCTTACGAGATATTTGTTAAAAAATTTAGGAAAAAACACTAAACAACAATGGACGTCTAATCGAACCAATTGTATATTTTGGTTGGCAATTTGTATGCATAGTATACATAATGTGTATATTTAGTGTACAAGAATTGTATACATCTGGAAATTGCATAGTTGTACGCAAATGTTCTGCATGTTTATTTATCATTTTAAATTGTATACAATAGTCATGAGTGTTGTATATTTATAATATAAACATGCATGTATTGTCCTATTAGTTACTGCATATGTAGAGAAAAATTTAAGTATATTTAGTATAGATATCTTGTATCTATAGATTTATTTATTAAATATTGACAACTAATCTAGAGATTGCATAGTGGTTCACAACTATTTTGTATATTTATTTATCATATTAAACTTGTATACAATAGTCATAAATGTTGTATGGATGAGTATATGAACATAATTACTAATAATAATAATGTGTATAAATATAGTTTCATGTTGTATATAAAATACATCCATTTGATTTTTATAATGCTCATTCCGTTTGATGTCAAACATTACAGAACCAACGAACAATTTTAATGGACGTCAGCGGCTCGAAATTTCGCTAGGCTCAACTAAATATTGGATACCAGAGGTAGAATAAGAAAAGATACCACGAGTGGGAATGCATTTTACTACACTGGAAACCGGTATAAATTTTTACAAGGAGTATGGAGCAATTAGCGGATTTGACATCAGAAGGAGCACGACAAAGCGGTGCAAGAACGAAGTAATTCGTTTGCATTATGTTCTTTGCAATAGAGAAGACTTCAAAAACACAAAAAATAACATACCTATAGAGCCTACGATGAAGTTCTAAAAAATAGCCCGCCCATGGGTCACGAAAGAGGACTTCAAACCGTGTTGGGTGCAATGCTCGTTGTATATTCCAGTACACCAGCGCAGGCGCATATAAAATATGAAGTTTTGAAGAACGCCACACTCATCCAATGTCAATCGATACATTCAGGCAATTTCTAAAGGTTAATAGAAATCTGAACTTCGATCACCAACAATTTATTATGAATTGCACAAAGGCAAATATAGGGAGTTCAAAATAACACGAATTATTCAGGGAGATGGTTGGCGGATTTTCACATGTCGGTGCACTCAAGATTGATTTTTAAAACTTCAAACGCGACTTGAAAGCCTACATTTGTGGTGCAGATCCACAGTTGGTGATAGACAAATTATTCAAACAAAAATAAATAAATCAGGGAATGGCATTCGAATACGCAGTGGACGAGGATGAACAACTGACGCGTCTATTTTGGGCAGACCAAAAATCCATAAGGAACTACGCTACATTTGGAGATGCAGTTTCGTTCGATGCTACATACAATACTAACAGGTAAAAACATTGTGGTTTCCTTCTATTTATGCGAGAAGCATGTATACTTAATTGAAATGATATGTATACTTATCTCGATTAGAGTTGTACACTTGTGGAAATTTGCTAGAATTGTACAGTTGAAAATTTGCAAAGTACCATGTATACCTAGTTGAAAAAATAAGTATACTAAGCCGATTGTAAGTGCAAACGTTAAAAAAAAAATACAAAAATATAATGTTTACTTAGTTGATGATTTGTATAATTTTTTGTTCCGATATTTTATGTATATTTAATACATAAAAAAGTTCTATCTATTACAAAACAATCATGTTTACTTAGTTGATGGGATCTGTATAAATATTGGATTGGAATTGTACACTTAGTTATGTTTTTTCTTGTATATTTGGTGCAATATGATCATATAGTTTATTCATTTGCAAATTGTATAGTTAATTTACTTGAATCGATTATATAACAGATAAAACTTACATGTAAAAACATAATTAAGAAAATGTCATTGCTGTGTGTTATCAAAAAATTAAAGCAACTATTGTATTCGTATACTTACTGCACAAACATGTGTAGGTACAAAATGGCTTTTGTTCCATTTATCAGAGTAGATAACCATCACCGGTGTGTCACGTTTGGAGCTGGTCTTATATTAAAGGAGGACGAAGAATCCTATACTTGGTCATTTAAAAAGTTCTTAGAAGTCGTTGGTCGCGAACCTTACTACATAGTGATGACCAAGATCCAAAGAATGAAGAATGCCATACAATCTGTGTTCAAAATGTCGATACACAAAGTTGTGTATGTGGCATATTATGGAAAAGGTTAATGTTAAGGTCGGCCACACTCTGTTCAAGGATAACAATTTCAGAAATTGCCTGAATTCAATCGTGTGGGACACCAACATTTCAACAACACAATTTGAGACTCAATGGAATGATATTATGTCTGACTTCGGTCTAACATCGCATACATGGTTCATACACATGTATGAGCTAAGAAAGAAGTGGATACCAGCATATTTTAAAGATGTGCCAATGAGTGGTTTGCTCAAAACTACATCACGGTCAGAGAGCACCAATAGCTGGTTTGGAAATTTTACAAATCCTGGTTCGAATTTGGTTGAGTTTTTCATGCACTTTTAAAGTGCGATAGAGTCCCAACACCACACAACCGATAAATTAGACCACACGTGCCAAACAACTTTTCCGGAGTGCAAGACATGACTAGCCATAGAGAAGCATGCATCTTCGGTGTACACGCACACAATATTTTTGGATGTTAGCACAGAAATTGAAGCATCCTTCTATGATTGCACAATTACAGAGATAACTGATGATGCCACCAAGTGTTCATACAAAATTAAAGACAAAACAGATACCATATTTGATGTCGTGAAATATAAGACGGAGACATTGGTAAAATGCAGCTGCAAATAGTTTGAACAAATGGGCCTACTGTGTTGTCATGCTTTTGTGATCCTAAAGGACTATCCGGAGATTCCTAGGGAATTATTGGCTCGGCGATGGATGAAGTCTGCATCAATCACAACACACACAAAAACTGGCCAGATTTATCAATTCGCCGGAGGAGACGAATCCGCGTTAACACTAAACAACCTTTGGTCCAATTTCCACAGCTGCATTGGGCTAGCACAAGGAAATATTGATAAACTATCAAATTTATCACGTCTTGTGTCGGAAGAAAAGGTAAAATTGTTAAAAGATCAGCCACATACACCATCTATGGGAAGCAAACAGTCGGTAATGGAAACATATTGTGGCTCAACCTCACATCTTGATATTTCTGTATTACCACCTAAACAAGCAAAAAACAAGGGGAGCAAAAGAGTAATGTGAGGAGTAGAATTCTTAGCCAAAGAGAGAAAGACATCAAAGCAAGTACAAAACTCAAAAGAAGATGTGGAACATGTGGTGAGATCGGAACACATAACAGCAGAACATGTCCAAAACGCAACACCACGCCATAGTATAATTTTTTTTATTGAAAGTGTTGGGTGAACAATATGTCAGTTGGGGTTTATTGTTTATGTCAAAAACACTATATTACATGATGATTTATCTTTTAGATTTGTTTTCTCTTCTCAAATACGTTCTGCATAAAAATTGTCTTGAAAAACTATTTAACTAAGTATACAACTACAATTACCAAACATACAACCCTGCATATCTACTTCAACAAACGTCTACTAAACAATATACAGTTCCAATGTATAAAATATACAATTCCCACGGCCAACAAAACAACTGGACGTAACTAGCTAAAAAGATATTTAACTAAGTATACAATCTCAATTACCACTGATACAACTATACTTGTCTACTTAAACATATAATAAACAAATGTCTAGTGACTACAGATGAACTGATCCATTTACACAGGTCCGTTGTATAAAATATACAAATCCAATGGCCAAAAAAACAACTAAGCGTATCTAATTAAACAATCCCGCTCTTAAAAACATACATGCACATTTCAACTGTTTTATTTAAATGGTTATATTGTTTTAAAAATACAATTATACATACCTATTCATACATGTCACCTACAACTGCCCAAAAACATAGATGCAATTCCATTCAAATTATACCTGTATCAATCCAATATGAAAACAAGCACTGCACTTAAAAAAACAATACCATCAAAAACCTACATAAACTAAATATAAAAAAATAAAGTGATACAAAGTTACCCCATGCTAAAACAATAATCCACTGCGAAAAACACGAGTTCAAAATACCCTAAAAATGTATCAACACTTCCAAAACACCAAAACATTACCAAAACAAAAAAACACGAACAAATATTCTGTCAATACCATCACTACCATTTCCCATAGACTAAAATAAAAATACCCAAACTATTCCATCATTGAAAAACGGAAAAAACTTCTAAATTGGCTTCTTGCCAGTCCAGTGCTTCTTGCATCAACCAAGTTCTTGTTCCTTATCTCATTCATGTCATCTAAGAAAATAGCACCAGTGTACTTGGAGCGAAAAGTACACATAATATTAGCATTGCCCTTCTGTAACCCAGGTGACCAACCTCTCAGACCTCTCTCCATGTACGTTTCCATATGCCGCATTGTAAAGATTCTGCAATCAACCTTGTTGCGTGCATCTCTCCACGACATAGCCACTCTTGATGGAGTAAGCTGCAATATCTCCTGTCCCATCTGCTCACAACCTCTGCTCATCAAGTACTGGGAGAAGAAACGTACCTAAAACATAAGAAAACACATAGTTAATGCATGTAAACAAATTAAACTGATTTACTGTGCATTTAAACATCCCTACTTAAACAACTCCACTGAACTACACACACAAATCTATCGAACTAACTAAACATTAAACATTGGTAATTATTCAGACCAACTAAACTAAAATAAACAACTGTATTCAGCTAACTATACAATTAATCCTTACTAAAAATACAAATCTCACCAACTTCACAGGCTCATCTTCATACTTATCACACTTGGTACCCCCGACCGAAGAATTATCCAATATCTGTATACACTTCCTCTTCATGTCGAACACGATAACAAAAAGGTGTTCGCTTTTACATATCGGGAAGAAAAACTGGATAACAAAAAAAATACCATCCGTAAATCTAACATACTATCGTCAAAAAAACAAATTGAAAAAAAAAATATATACCATCTCAAAGGCTCTACAGCTTCGTTGCACTGGCATCACCGATCTCAACATCAAGACTTTGACAAAATAAGTCAAATGATCTACTATAAATATTTGAATCTGTGCTCGTGACAATCGAATACAGCTGCGTGAAATATGGCAAAAACATACACATCCATCAAATTACCTCATACAAAACTAGTTTAGTAACAATACATTTCAATATGAATAAGTATACAAATTCACTAAAGTACATAGACAACACACTAAACTAACTATGATTTTGGCCATTCAAATGAATACAAAACAACAAAACTATTTAAACAGATTCACATTAATAAAAAAACAATTAAACACAACTTAAAAAACATGCATACCATCAGTTAATACAAACAAGATTAGTTAATTATCTATATATTTCAATATTAAAAACTATACAAATCCACTACACTAAATAAACAAATATATTGACCAAACTATATATTTGGCCATTCCTAAGTATACAAATCACTAGACCTGAATAAACAACTTAACTGTACTAACAATACATATAAATTAAACACTGAACTGATTGAACATAAAAAAACACTGAACTGATTGAAAATAACACTTGAATTAACTAAACAAATCAATATGTCAAATTAAACAATTTTAACTGAATAAATACACAATCAAACATATAAAGGCAGGAGAAAATCGTCCAAAAAAAATACAATCATGCGCGTGGAAACAAATTCTGACTGCGCGCATTGAAATTTAATGAAGCTAAATATGCGCGTACCGTTGAATACGTGATAGCAAAAAATCGATAAGGCGAACTCTTGCTCCTTAACGACTCTTTTGCATTCAAAATCTTTGTCCACGCATCAATCAGCGATACACTCAAATAACTTCCAGGGCGCAACGTCACAAAGTCCTCCCTTGTTATGATCATGTCGCCAGCCTTGAAAATCGCATCGTCCCTACAAAATAATGACCAACAAAAAAAAATATTCAGTATTTATAAAGAAAAAATATAATACATTTTAGCATGAAATAGAAAAATTACTTTTCAGCTTCAGGGTTCTCGAAAATCCACTTCACAATCATATTTTGCTGCTCATTTAACTTAGACAACACATCAACCCGTCTCTCAACAAACGAGGACGTCAGTGTCTCAGTTTTCTTTTTCTTTCGAAGCTCATTTCGTCGATATACCGGAATCTTCTTGCTCTTCTTTTTTGGTAACTCATTCTTACCCAACCCCACGTCCAAACCATCGTCAACATTCAGATTACTCTGTTCCTACAAAAAACAAAATAAACTAACTATGATTTTGGCCATTCAAATAAATACAAAACAACTGAGCTATTTAAACAGATACACACTAATAACAAAACAATTACACACTACCAAAGAAACATGAACAACAACAGTTAAGAAATACAATAATATTTAATTAACTATACATTTCAATACTAAAAACTATACAAATCCACTACACTAAATAAACTAATAATAAACATATACAATCAAAAAAACAAAAAAAAAATGCAAAGAAATTGAGCAAAAATATTACCCCAACATCGTCTACATCCAAATCATCATCCTCCTCCTGCCCAGCCTGCTTGTCCAATGTACCCACATCCACACCCTGTCCGTAAAATCGAGAAGTCTCAACAACCTTTTCCCATTTATCAGAGTTTTGTTCTTGGGTTAACCCAAGACTGAAACTTGGCTTATCAGGCTTATCCACCTTATCCCCACTCCATTTCTCAAACTCGTCACGCTTACATAGAGCCGCTTCCATCTTCTCAAGCGAGCAATATTTTCGTGGATTGCTCCCGAAATGCTTCCGTCTGTGACTCTCACTTCCAACTATGTCATCTCCGCCACGTGTGCCCTCCACTTGTACCGTCTTGTAACATATCAAATTTTTAGCAACAACGCCAATTTCAGAAAATCCGGGCACCACCGCCACCTCAGACGGAGCATCCCCAATCAAAGAAATAATCTCCACAACATCGAAAGCAAGACAAGCTATCCTTGACTTAATCTTCGCAATGTACTCCTGCCAATACACAAAAAAAACACATAAAAAATGATGAACAAATATAACTATTTTATATAGGAAGAGTAAAATAAAAAAAATGATAAAAAAATATAAATACTCTATACATAAAGCCAAGTGTACAAAATCTGTAAACTAAATATACAACATGTATGATCTAATTAAACAAATAAAACTGGGGTGTATAGAGTATATGCCAGACATACAACTACACATGTAATATGTCTAATCTTACCCCAATCAAACTATGAAAATCGATATCTAGTTCAACTAACTATGCAACAAATTTACACAGTGTGTACATTACTCATAAACTATAATAAATACTATAGAATACACTAGACATATAACATGTGAAACATACTTATGCAAAACAAATAAACAATGTATACAACGTGTTTGAGTTAAATATACAGACTCCTATGCTATTAGCTACAGAACTGCAACATATAGCAATACATATACAACATCTCAAACTAAGTATACAACATGTTTCAGTTAAATAAACAAACTCCTGTGCTATTAGCTACAGAACTGCAACATATAGCAATACATATACAACATATGTAATCTATGTATACAAAAACACTGAACTATCCATACAAAAAACAAATATTCAAATCAGCACACAGTTAAACTAATTAGTATTGTGTTGTACTATGTAACCTATGTATACAAACATACTGAGCTATCCACACAAACATCGAAATATTCAAATGAAAATATATATACAAAAAAAATACAACAAATGTGCACTAAGTGTACATACAAAATGACATATATATACAAAATTTGCCCAAAACACAAAACACTAAACTTGGTAATGACATTCATATACCTGCCCACCACCACCTCCCGACGAAGTCCCCGGAATAGAAGACTGTTTCCCTTGACCAACGACCAAACCCTCCAACTGATGTTGCACTGGAGCCCCACCAACATTAGGTGTCTCCACGTATCCCTGCCCAAATCCACCGTGTTTGAACTCTCTGTAGAATCTGTCACTTCAACTTGACTTGCCTTCTTGAGTTGACTTGACTGACACTTCACACAGTTGTATCTTAGTTGATACTCCTTCAGTTAAGTTCTTGACTTCTCCTCCTTGCCATACTCAGCTGTTTCACAGCGGAGTCTTCATTTTAGTCTTCAGTTGACTTCTTTTATATCCAGGCATAGCTGACTTGACTCAGCTCATACAACCCTATCTATTACAATACAAATTACAAGGAAAATGGGGTGCCAACTTTCTAGTCTAAGATTTACATGGCATTCATCAAAATCTAATAAATAAATTTTCCAACAATTTTCCCTTTTTTGATGATGCCAAAACTTAAAACATACATACAAAATGTAAATAGCAAAGATACATACAGACAATGTAGAAACAGAGAATGTATGCGTAGAATCAATCTTTTTATTGATCATAACATTCTTGTCCTTTACACAGATTGTTTACAATGTGTATCAGAGCAAACATACCATTCTATTTCTACGCAAAAAATAGAAATTACAGAGTTTTTCATAGAATGTACAGAAGACTTACATACATATGTATTTACAATAGTAAAGTACATGAAGGGGTGGACAACAACACTTCATCGCCTTCGCTGCCTCCTTCTTTCTTCTTCACTCTGCCCTCTCTCTCTTTCTCTTCTTCTCATCTTCAGCTGCTTTCTTTTTCTCATAGGCTCTTCTAGCAGCTTCGTCTTTTCTCTTCCTTTCTTGTCTTCGTTGACTCTCTTCCCACAGCTGATCTTGTCTCTTATTTTCTTCTCCAATCCTCTTGACATAGTCGATTCTTCCTAGCCACTTCCATGTTGGCTACTTCACATACCCAGCCCAATAGATCCCTCATTTCTTTCCCGGATCTATGTATTCGATGTTTTTGGGTAGAGGTCTAGTCCGAAACCTCTTCCTCCATTTTCTTCCTCTTCTTCTCCGGGCGTGTATTGTACTCGGGTCCTTCTTCTATCCAAATGAGTGACCAAAGAGAGTGATCGCTAGTAGTCTCATTGTCAATCGCCTTCTTCGCACAACTTGAGGCCTTTTTCCCAATACAAGTCCCAGGCTTGGGCCATGGACATGCCTTCGAAGTATCCTTCGGATTCGAGCATTCTATTTTTATCCAGTACATGCAACTATATGAAAACACACAAAATTAATGCAATTTTTTTTTATCCACACATTTCATATCAAAATAACTATTTCTCCCCCAAACTTAAATGAAATTATATCGCACGTAAGAGAAGATAGAATTTCAATATTAAACTGTGTGGATTTACCTGATTCACTGTGCGGGTGGTGGTGGATAATGGCCCTCCTTCGCATCTCCTCCTATCGCTAGGACTACTTCTTTCAACCATCACTTCAAGTTTTGTACCTTAATATTGTCTTAGCTGAAGGACGCACGGGCTGCCCGTGCTTCATGCCGAAGCCACATTATTCCTCCCTCCAGGCACGCACGGGCGTGCGCCTAGCGCACGGGTCACCCGTGCGTGATGCCGTAACTCAGTTTTTTTTACAAAAAGAAAACAAACAAAAACAAAAATCACACCACAAACCGTTGGGTTGCCTCCCAACAAGCGTTATATTTAACGTCTTTAGCTTGACGCTTATTAATTTCGATTCGTACCACCTTTGAATGCATATATTAGCTGCTTTGGATCGTGGTCAAGAACCGTTTTTCCATTGTTTGCATCTAGTAATGCATAATTGGGATTTCCAAGCAAGTATTGGAGTCCTGATGTTGGAACACTTGGATTTGAATTATGCTCATGTTGTTCGTGTGCGTATGTACCACCAGTGTTCGTTTCGTTGTGGGATAGCTTTCTTATGATATCACGCACGCACCGACCGGGCATCCACGCGACTTGTTCATGTGTTCATTGTCCTGTTTACTCCTTTTTGACACCACACACGGCCGAAAGTGCATAGACATACGATCTGTGTTTGGTTCCAAACTTTCTTGCTTTTGCAGGATCTTCGGCTCCTCGTAGTCAGTACCACCCTTTTGATGAATGGTACTACATTGTTCCTTTGAGTTAGATTCAGTGGTGCTTGAAAATTGACCCTTTTGATATTGCCCACCAACAATTGTAACTAATTGGCCCACTTGGGTTTCGAGATTTTTTATCGAACTGGCCATCTGTGTCATTTGTAGCTCTATTTTATCCACCCTTGCTTGCGTCTTGCCTTGCGGCAGCTCCTAGTTTCACTCATGAATGCATTGTATTGATTTATGAATGAGGTGAGGGCTTCTTCTAAAAATGGCTTATTTGCTTCATCGCGAGTAAAGCGGTCCCTCGACTCGCTCCTGAACAAACTTGTTTGCATCCTTAACAAGGTGAGGGCTTCTTCTAAAGATGGTTTTGCCTCTGCATTTGTAAACCCATTCATTACGTTGGACCTTGATGGGGATGGAATCATATTCTCCGTGCTAGTATATGAAAAATCTTCGTAATTCCCCAATCTGGGTAATAGCACATAGGAGTAGGATTATTCCAATAACTATAAGAATTCCAGTTATTGAAATCCATTCGAGCGGGTGCACCTATACCAATTCAAAGAAACAAATCAAACATTGTAGAGATAGAATTTACAAAAGAAAAATGAAATAAAATAAACAATGTCTAAATTAAAAATAATTCTATCTATCGCAATATTAGCACCAAAAATTGTATTAGTCCCATGGCGCGCAAAAAACTTGTTCGCCTTATTTTTAGCTTCACCGCAAGTGTACGGTGTAGTTTATAGAATAGGGTAAGCAAGGTTGTATCCACGGAGACTAATAAATTAGTGCGCTAAGTATTGAACCAAAATAGTTTTATTTTTATTTAGACGATCTTAATTTGATGATTGTTGTGGAGGTAAAGACAAGAATAACCACAAGAATACAAGATACTAAGAATAATGGAATTATCAAGAGAATGAAATGGATTCCCGGATTATGGTTTCAAATAATATTCCTCTTGTTGTCCGATTTAATCAAAGCCAAAGTTATTATCAATACGCCTATAAGACGATCACAACGGTATTTTATCCTCCCTCTCGAGATGTATATAAAGTGTAGATTGAAATATCTATGCTAGCATCTCTACTCAACATAAGATATACAACTCCTAAATGCACAAAAGATCAAATATCCTCACAAATATTTACAAACCTCTCGATTCATGCAAATATTTGTGTCGAGTACTCAAGATCTAATATTGAAGCTCATCTCTCGAATTATGAATCAATATATCAAACAAGTTAAATCATTGGCCAAGTGATAAAACAAGAATAAGAACAAAGTACTCAAATAGGCTTCAAGATAATAACTTCAACCAAGATTAAAACATTCAACAAGAGTTCAATTAATCTACTACCAAAACCCGGAAATCACAAGATGTTTAGCTACTCATTACAAATAAACAACTCATAGACAAATTGTTCATATTCATGACAAGTTAAAATGAAAGATTAAAGCACAAAGAATGAGAAAACTTAGGAAATGGATAATCTCTCGATTTATCTTCAATCCTCAAGCTCCGATTCGACCCGATTCTTCTCTTGATTCTTCCTTGATGAAGTTGAGCTATTTCTTGTGTTCTTGGGTCTTTTCCAGACCTTTCCTCCCCTGGTGTGCGCCCCAAAAAGTGGTATTTATACCCTTTTTAGAAGCCTAGGTCAATTTGCTGTCATTTTTGGAGTTTTCTGCAAGAACGCACGGGTCGTGCGTTGGCGCACGGGCTACCCGTGCGCCATCCCGTAGAAAACATCCAGTCTCTGTAGGGCGCATGGGTCATGCGTCCACGCACGGGTTACCCGTGCGCCACCCAAACATCCAAATTTGTTTACGGGGTCTTCATAAGAGTTGTAGCCCTCTCTTTTAGCTTTCCATACCCACTTGAATCAACTCAATATCAATTTTGTAGAGAGAGTTATGTCCAATATACTAAACCCTGCCAGTGCTAGAAATTCCATACGCGTTTGGATGTTCCTTGAGATAAATCTCCTTGTTGTTTGATAATCCATGCTTCTTTTGCCACACGGCTCATCACTATGACTCTAGACTCCATATAGTTGGCTTCCAATTGGGTGTAATCGCTCGATTCTTGATGATTCTAGGTAGCAATGCTCGTATTTGTCACAAAATCACTCCAAATATCGTTAAATTCCTACAAAACAAGCAAGCGTAATATCTTTTCCACAAAGAGCGAATATATACCATTTCATACGCGTTATTGCATGTTTATAAACAATTATAGCCATAAATATGCCCTAAAATACATGCAAAACTCACAATCAACACTCAGCTGTCTTAGGGTCTTCTACGGTGGCATCCACCAGAGTCTTAACTCCGTGGATTGCATTTTCATTGCCCAGAGTGTTAACTCTCGGGACAGATCCATCCTGTGCCTCGACTGCATCAGCAACATCCTCAGCCTGCAAAGCTATTGGCACTTCAGTTGAGACAGATTTAACTATCTGAGCATCGTCAGTGACAACTTGCTGTGGTTCTTTTTCTTGTTCCTTCTCCACTTTGCCTCCGAGATTCAGGGTGGAGTCAGCTACAACATCCTCCGACCTAGCTGCAGTGGAGAGAGTTTCCCCCTCACCGGCACACCCCGAGTGACTTGTGATGGGGTCACTCTTCTCCGGACTCCCCTGTGTCCTTTGAGTGTTCAACCAAAAAGGCGGTGGTAAGACACCCTCAATAGGGGTTGGCTCGACTTGGGTCCCCAAGTTCCCGGTTCATCGCCAAGTCCCCTAGATCCATCCTCCGAGTGAGTGGGAAGTGGTTGCGGCAATGAATGATGGCAATCTGTTGTACCACTCCCAATGGATCAATCTCCAGCTGAGATTTGGAAGACTCTCCAGGTCCTTCCGTCAGCTGTTGCTCATGCATTATCCTGGATTCCCGCATGGCTTGCTGCATTTCCAACTCCTCAATAGCAGCAGCTGGGTCCAAGTCCTCATCACTTCCTAAGAAGGCATCAAAGTGAGGATGAGTATGATTAGTGGTTCCAGTGAAAGAACAAATATTGGCCTTCTCACGGGCTTCAACTTCCTCTGCCAATCTCTCCTTCTCCTTTTCTTTGAAGATTTGCAAGATATCTAGGCAGTTCTCTTCATCCAGTGCCTGGACCACTGTGGTCAACCCGAGGAAATTCATCAATTCTTCTTCTTCTTCTATGAATTCAGGTCTCTCGAATTGTTCCCTCGAGCGACTCAACTTCCATTTCCTCCATTCTCGCAGACGATTTTAGATGCCTGGATATGGTAAAGACAACATAATTACATCATTGTCATCATCTACTTGCTGTCCTTCTTTCTCAGGAATGGAGGGTAGCAGAGCTTGCTGCTCTTCACCTTCAGCATCGTCTGTCGTAGGTGGAGATGCAGTCCTGTCAACAGGAGATTCAGCTCTCTCAGCTGCTTCTTGTTCCTCAATTGTTCTATTCACAGCTGGGTCTTCGACTTGCCTCTGTTGATCGGCCTCAGCAGACTTGGCCGTTTCATCAATAACTTCTGGAGACTGCACTTCTTCAGCAGTCTCAGAGATCTTTTCCAGCCGAGTAGCAGACTCAGCTGTCTTCTCAAGCTCTGAATGCCTGGTAAGTCTTCTCATTCTCTTAGTTTTCACCAGAGGAATGTCTGATTCTACTTCCTCCGGTTCCTCGAAGATAAAGGCCTTTGGAGTTGCCTTAGAGGCAGCTGCCTTTCTCGCCATGACAGTCCTCTTCTTCTTTATTCCTGGAGAAGGTATTAAGGATTCCTTCTTCACCGTGGCTGCAGGGGCAGGAGACACGGCTGCAGGGGCAGGTGACTCGGCTGCAAGGGCAGGTGCGGTTTTCTTCTTTGCTGTAGGAGCATCAGTCTTCTTTCCAGCTGCATGGGTAGCTTTCTTCTTCGGAGGGGAGGCAACAACTGTTTCCTCGGGGTCAGTTGATTCCCCCTCACTGGTATCCGTCCTCTTGGCATAAGCTCTCTTCTGGGCTCCTGAGAGATTGGCCCGGAACATCTTCTTGTTGACATGGCATAATTTTCCATGTCGAAGGGGACACCCTACACCTCCATCAATCGGCCAACTACAAGGCCATAGCCCAAAGATCCTCTGAATGACCCATCGTCCTTGAAGGACTTATTTCCAACATTCTGGCAGAGTCTGCTGTACACGAATTCTGCCCAGTTGACCTTCTTCTCCTCCATGATCGCAGCCATGACGATCAGCTTCGTTTTGGACCGCTGATTGAAGCTTCCAAACTTTATATCCACACATTTCACGATGATATCCATTAACTTGTGATAATCGTCCTTCAACAGCTTCTTATCAGCTGTGTAAACCACCTTTGCAGCACATTCAGGTCTGGCCACTTCCTTCCATGCAGCAGCCAAGTTTACATCAGCCTCAAATATCTCCGGCACTCCTTCCGACGGTAGCAAACAATGCTCCGCTAGATCTTCAGCAGTGATGGTGAAGTCCTTTCCGTGAACAGAGGATTTGATGCCCTCGTTGTGAACCTCAGCGTTCACGTAGAACTGTGCTACCTCCTCAACGTATGTCATCTGGAACTCCATTGTAAGAAAGGGTTTCAGTCTAGATTTCTTGTTGGGAATTTATTGTTTAGATTTTGATGAATGCCATGTAAAACTTAGAATAGGAAGTTGGCACCCCATTTTTGTTGTAAACCGCATTGAAATAAATAGGGCTGGTCAAGTGAGTTAAGTCACTATGCCCAAACATGCAAGAAACAATCGGAGACTAGAAGGAAGACTCATTTGCAAAGACAACCGAGTATGGCAAAGAAGAGAAGACGAGAACTCGATCAAGGAGCAGCTAAGATGCGGTGAGAGGAGTATCGGTCAAGTCAACTCAAGATAAGCCAAGTCTCAAGTTGAAGTGACAAGAATCATCCAATGATTGGAAGGCGACTCACGAGTCACCTGGGAAAGCAAGAAAATGCAAATCAAGTCGAGATAATCAAAAGATCCGTTGCCGCAAAATCAAGAGAATTACTTAAACAAGTAATATCTCCATGCTACCTTTCTCGAAGTGCTCGACCCCGAGCGTGCAAAAGGAATAAACCAATGGGAAGCACTACACCGTGTCGAACTCGAAAAGTCAAGAACAATTCATACGAGGAAATGGCAATTCCAAGGATCGCAACAAGACAAGCCAACGACCACAAGTGACTTTCAAAAATAAGCCTATTTCTTCAACGGGAAGATTTTTGAAAGCTCACTATAAAAGGCCGAGGAATAACTACGAGAAAAAGTTACGAAGGTTACCTTGACCATCCGAGAATTGAATACAAGCAAGAAAGAAACATTGTGTAACCTGAAATATTCTCAAGTTATAAAACGCTCAATCCTCAAGCCTACATTACGAAGAACATCAATCCAACACTCACCGTGAAGGAAAGATAACTTCAATCGGTTGAAGAGGAAATTCTTCAAGAATAAAGGGGTCTACATTCCACGAAGGATTGTAGGAAGGTTCAAGGTCGAACCAAGTCTTGAGCTTTTGGAGGGCTTCGTGATCAAATCCAAAGAGCTTGAGCAAGTGGGTTGTGTAGTAGCAAGGCACTGCCTGTGAAGAAGGCCGAGTCGTATGAGAAGCCGCTAAGTGATCCGGGCGTCTCCGGATCGAGTCCCAAGGATCAAGTCACCGTGTGATCAAGACTTGTATCTGGACGGTACATTACCACTTTGTATCTTGATCAATACCTAGTGGATTCCTCCATGAGTTGGAAAAGAGAGGAGTAGAAGAATTACCCCATCTTCGAACCTCTATAAAAACTTATCGTGTCATTTACATTTCAACACTTTAAATTCCTGCATCTTATTTGCTTAACTTTGCTGATAAATTTGCTATCTACTTGATAATCTCTAAGTACTAAATCAAGCTTTAAATCTCTGCTTAACCATAATTAAGGGTGTTAAGTCTTCCGCTGAAAACAAACCACGCAGTTGAGCTAATTCGGTCTTAACAAATTTGAGTTATTCTATCAACTCACTCGAGTCCGCATTGAGTGACTAACTCTCTTGATTAACTAAATTGGTCATCACACCAAGGACACAACTGTGTAGTATCAACTCTGTAATTTAAGAAGGACTAAATCGAAAAGTTGGTAAGGTTTATTCAACCCCTTCTAAACCTTACACTCACACCCCTTGGGACCTACAAGTGGTATCAGAGCGGTTGGTTCATTGAGCCTTCCGCACCGTTCTTGAACTAGATCTCCAAACTTTTCAAAGTCTGCTTTAGTACTTAAATTTTCAAAACTCCTTTTATCATTAAAATTTATTATCATGGAAGCAAATTTGACACGCATCCCTATGTTCACAATTGAAGAATTTGATGATTGGAAAATTCGTATGCGAGGCTCATCTATCAAAGATTATTACATGATGAGATGTGGATAGTGATAGAGGATGGGCCACTTTGCAAATCTTAAAAGTGAACACAATTTTGTAAGAAGAGTGCGGTGAAGGTGAAGAGGATATTGCCCTAGACCAACTATGGTTGAAAAACCAAGAACTGAATGGACAAATGATGACGAAAAAGATACAACCTGGACAATGTATCCAAGGACATCCTTTACAAAACATTGGACAAAGCCATGTTCAATAAAGTCAAATCATGCAAAACGGCTAAAGAAATGGGACAAACTAACATTGATTTGTGAAGGCTCGAGAGCAAATCAAGGAAAATAAATTATCGGTGGCTGTACAAAAATTTGAGAATTTCAAAATGATCGTAGGAGAAAACTGGATCAACTGGATGCTCGGTTCACGTAAAATCACCAACGAGCTATCTGCACTTGGAAAGGAATATACACGAGAAAAATGTGTATGAAGATCCTAAAAGTCTCCCGGTGAATGGGAAATGAAGGTCATGGCACCGAGACATTCCATGGACCTATCGAAGACCTCCAACCATGAACTATTCTCGGATCTCAAAGCCTACGAATTTGAGCCGAGAAGAAAAGATCGAGGAAGAGACACAGTTGTACCCAAAACAAATTGCTCTAATTGTTAAGGATGGAAAGAGAGCCGAGGTCAAAGAAGTCATTGATCCGGAAGAAATAGCCCGATGGTTAAAAGGTTCAACAAGTTCTTCAATAAGAACTACAAGAGAGGCAAGGGCGAATCTTCCGAGAAGACACTCGCTCCTCCAAGTCAAGGGAAGATAGGCCAACCAAGAGAACAGATCATCAAAAAGTCAATATCAAAGGGTGACAATCCAAGAATGGAAAGAGCTGATCAAAAGGTTGAATATCTATCTTTGAACTCAGAGGCAACCAGGTCACCGTGCCATCGACGCCCATATCCTGTAGTCAACAAATACGGGAATGAAGAAGAAAGAAAGGTCTTGAGAGAAGAAGACAAGAAAAGAGAAAGGCAATGTTGGCTGCAGAGAGAATCTTGAGTCAAAGACATAGGCCGAGTCGAGAGAGTAGTGAAGTGACTACTCAAGTGACTCAAGAAGAAGCCCGATCTTTTGATGGCCAAGGAACAAGATCAACCTCCGACCAAGAAGATGAGGTACACTCTAACTCGATTCTAGTGATAGTGATTGTGACACACACACTTCATCACCCACTGATCTTTATGATTCATTAGGCAAAATGATGAAAGATTTTGAACACATTAAATCCTCACGCACTACTAAATGAGGAAAACAACCTACTCAAGAGCCAAACTCACAAAATGACTAAGGAGTTGAGTACTCTAAGTCAAATAGCCGATGAGAATAAAAGTTTAAAGGCTAAAAATGCCAAGCTAATAGCGAGAAATAGCTGCCATAGAAAAGAGGAGAATGACCTCAAAAATGTGATTGCCTCATTCACTAAGGCATCTAAATCATTGGATGATCTTATTATGAGTCAAAGAGAATGTGGAGACAAGACAGGCTTAGGATTTAATTCCTCTGTGCTATGTCAAACTCCAAAAATAATCTTGGAAAAAGGATCTTCAAGCAATGAAGAGTCTAAAAATCCAAAACTCCAAATGGTGCACACACATTCACTCCAAAGCACAATTACAAGCAAACGGCCTTGGTTATAAAGGAAAAGGAAAACAACACCCGGTTGAGTGCGGCTGAAAGGACAAATGAGAAGAGATTCATCGAGTTCCTCAAAGAAACTCCAAACAGAAAATACTCTCTGTAAAGAAGAAACAGAGCTACCAAAAACCCCGAAAATCTATAAAAGAAATACATATGATGGGAATGGTAGAAAATATCCAAGCCAAGTGATTGGAATGATGTGAACTATCGGCATAGACTTACTTATGGAATATAAGCCCAAATGGCAAAGGCCTAGAACTCAAAGAAAGGCCATTCCAAAAGTATAAGAGCTTTCATCAAAGACACATATGCACCTAGGCACTACACTCGGAGACACCACAATTACCCAAAGAAGGCGATTGCTAAAACACATACACAGCATACGGACAAAAGAGACAAACTTGTATGAACCTAGAATCCCCAAGCAATTTGCCAAGATTAATTATGATTATGGCATCGATAGATGGCAACCCCTTAGAGTCAAATCATTTGGCTATAAGTTGGTTGGATCATCTTACAATTCTAACCCCTCGGGACCCGGACAAGTATGGGTACCTAAAACTTAATTTCCTTGATTGCGGGTTCAAGGAATGCAGTGAGTGCCAAGGAACCTGGTACATGGATAGTGGTCATTCCGGACATATGACAGAAACAAGAAAAATCTGTCAAAATTCAAGGAAGTTAAAGGAGCAAAAGTCATATTTGGAGGAAATGAAGCTCGGGTGAAATAAGAGGCATTGGATCCATCAAGAGGAACGGATTAGAAATCACGATGATGTTGCATATGTTGAAGGACTCAACTTCAACTTGCTAAGCATCGATCAACTCTCTGACAAAGGCTATAATGTTAGATTTAACATGGGTATATGCCAAATCAAGGATCTTTGAATCGAATGAAGTTGTGTTGCAAGGATGCGAGACAAAAGAATGTATGTAGTAGATTGGTCAACCGCTACACCCAAAGACTGTCTATTAGCAAAGAGCACACTGAATCAAGTTGGTACATGGCACAAAAAGCCGAGTCACCTAAATTTCAAAACGATTAACAAGCTTGCCGAAGTAATCTTGTGGAAGGACTTTCGGACTCGATTATACAAGAAGGAGAGTATATGTGACGCATGTCGAAGGGAAAACAGATCAAATCATCATTCAAAGAAAAGACACGCCCATCTTCAACAAGAATATTACATCCGCTACATATGGATCTATTTGGCCCAAAGGAACCGGCTAGCATAAGTGGAAAGAAATACACCTTGGTGGTAGTAGATGACTACTCAAGATATACATGGACTATATTCATGTGTAAGAAGAAAGAAACTCTCTGAAAACTACCACAAATGATGAAGAGAATTCAAAATGAAAAGAGCCAAACCATTATCAAAATAAGATCGAGACAGAGGAACCGAGTTTGTTAATGGGATAATAACTCGATATTGTATTGAAAATGGCATTTGTCATGAATTATCTGCAGCAAGGACTCCACAAAGAGAATGGAGTTGCGAAAAGAAGGAATAGAACTCTCAAAAAGCGGCAAGGACCATGTTAGTCAAGCGGGGTTACCAAAAGATTTTGGGTCAAGCAATCAACACAAATTGCTACACTCAAAACATATGTATGATAAAAGACAAATTGACAAAGACTCCTATGAGATTTGGACAGGGGAGAAAACCAAATGTTGCATATTTTAGAATATTTAGATGTAAATGCTTCATCCATAACAATGGCAAAGACAATCTAAAGGCTTTCGATGCTAAAGGCGATGAAGGTATCTTCTTGGGATACTCAAATTTGAAAGCAAAGCCTCAGAGTACTCAACAAAAGGACTATGGTTGCGGATGAATCCATTCATGTGGTATTCGATGAGCCAAATGTAAATGGAGAAGATATTGAAGAGTCACCGATAAGTTTGAATCATCCAAACATACTGAAAAGTCCCTTTGTCAAGTCAAGAATTATAAACTCGGATGAAGATGAGATAGATGAGTCTCATAAAATGCTTTGGAAAATTTGCGGCTAAGTGATTGCGAGAGAGTGATCAAAGCAACACACTTTGCTAGACGATCGAATCCGGCTAACTTACTTCAACTTTGATGTAAGATGGCCGAAAGACCATCCACGAGAACTTGTCATTGGAGATATAAGAGAAGGTGTCAAAACAAGATCGAACTCAACAAGAAGCTATGTTCGCATGCTTTATCTCACAAATAGAGCCTAAAGATGTGTTACAAGCATTGGATGACACACATTGGATTCAAGCTATGCAAGAAGAGTGAATTAGTTTGAAAGAAATAAAGTATGGGAATTAGTTCAAAGACCCACCCATCAAAATGTTATTGGTACTAAATGGGTGTTCGAAAAGAAGATGAACGAGGAGGGTTACGTGGTAAGAAACAAAGCAAGACTAGTAGCCAAAGGATATTGCCAAGAAGAAGGAATATATTTTGATGAAACATTTGCTCTGTAGCAAGATTGGAAGCTATAAGGATGTTTCTTGCCTATGCAGACTCACAAGAATTTTATTGTATATCGATGGATGTAAAAAGTGCATTTCTAAATGGTTTATTGGAAGAAGAAGTGTATGTTGAACAACCTCCAGGATTTGAGCGAAGACTCTTGGAGATAAGGTATACAAACTCAAGAAAGCTCGTATGGATTGAAACGGGCACCCGAGCATGGTATGATACTTTGTCACAATTCCTAATCGAGAATGGATTCACAAAAGGAAAAGTAGATAGAACACTTTTCGTAATTCAAGACAAGAAGAGTATACTTGCTTGTTCAAATATATGTGGATGACATCATTTTTGGATCCACAAACAAAGAGCTATGTGAAAAATTTTCAAACCTCATGCAAAGCAAATTTGAAATGAGCATGATGGGAGAGTCGACATTCTTCCTTGGACTCCAAGTAAAACAAAATGAAGGATGGAACCTTCATAAGTCAAACAAAATACACTAGAGAATTAATGAAGAAATTTGGTATGGAGGAGAAGTCTTCGTGAAAATACCAATGAATACATCGATCAAAATGGACATGGATGCGGATGGCAAGCCTCAGTAGATCAAACAAGATATAGAGCACTTATTGGATCATTGCTCTACCTCACAAAGAAGCGGGCCGGACATCACCTTTGATGTAGGTGTATGTGCAAGATTTCAATATGCTCCAAAAGAGAGTCACATGACAAAGCTAAGAGAATCTTGAGATACTTGAAAGGAAGCCAAGAAGTTGGCTTATGGTATCCAAAGGAATGTGGATTCAAGCTAATTGGCTACTCGGACTCGACTATCTTTGGATGCGAGTTGATAGGAAAAGCACCTCGGTACATGTCAAATGCTTGGAAACAGTGATTTCTGGTTTAGCAAGAAGCAAAATTCAATAGCCACCTCTACAGGTGACGGAATACATATAATCTGGCAATAATTTTTGTGCCCAAGTCCTATGGATGAGACAACAGAGAGACTATGAAGTTGAAGAAAAGGAAATTCCAATCATGCGTGATAACACAAGCACAATTGCAATCACTCGAGAATCTGTGTTGCACTCAAGAACAAAGCATATCGATGTCGATATCACTTCATAAGAGATCATGTTGAAAAGAAGAACATCATATTGGAATATATCTCAACTGATAAACAGTTAGCTGACATATTCACAAAACCATTATGTGAGTCAAGATTTGAAGAACTCAAGCATGAGTTAGGGTTAATCGAGCTGAGCTGACACTTAGAAGACTCAAAGAAAAGAAATGGAACACAAAAAGAGAAAAAGGATTTGAATTCTCAAAATTAGCTAAATGAATCACCATGTCGGAGAGACAACTATACCGAATTAGGACACAATGAGTCACCGAGAGAACTATGACCAGAAGAGTTAAATCATCTAAGGGATAAGTTGAGCCATTTATGAGCAAAGTGACAAAAACGCAGTCATTTTTACTAAGCGGGAATGTTTTTAAGAATGACGTCAGCACAATGATGATGTGTACAGACAAAAAGCTGCATACCAAGCTTATGATTGGATATAAATCTTTGCCGCATTAAATTCGAGACATTAAATGCAATCGGCGTGCAAAATCTAAGCCGTTGATTTCGATCACATTTCAAAAACCACCCGCACGTCCTTTCGTAAAACCATACTTAACCCATTTTAAATCTGTTTTCTCTCACATATCACCAAAACGGTTCATTTCTCTCAAAACCCTCTCGATATTCAAATCAAATTTCTAAGTTTCTTTTCGGTGAAATCTGAAAAATGGCATCAACCTATGATTTTGTCAAGCTAGGAAAGCAAATCCACATAGGGTCGACCGTGGATTTCGAGGGCATGGTCAAACAGGGGTCCGATGACGCCCTCATAAAGAAAATCGCTGAAAAGCTCAAAAACATCCGGCCAAAACCATTTACGACGATGGAGTTTTCGATGACGTATGTGGAAGAGGTCGCACGCTTCTACGTGAACGCCGAGATTCACGATGAAGGGATAAAGTCATCTGTTCACGGAAAGAAGTTCACCATCTCTCGCCAAGGATTTGGTGAACACATCTCACTACCGAGCGGAAGGAGCATCGAAAATCAACGGGGCGATGTAAACCTTTCTTTGCTTGGAAGGAAGTAGCCAAGCCCGACTATCTTTGATAAAATAGTTTACACAAAGAAACAAGAGGCTGCTAAAGGAGGACTACCACAAATCGTTGGACATAGTTGCCAAATGCATAGACATCAAATTTGGCGGCTTTGACCAATCACAAAGCAAAGTTGATCGTAATGGCCGCGCGATCATTGAAGAAAGGAAAATAAATGGGCGAGTTTGTCTACACAAGAGACTATGCCGAATGTAGGGAACAAATCCTTCAAGGAAGATGGTGCATTTGGAGGATCCCTAGGATATGGCCTGTGATTGGCGGTGATGGAGGTGAAAGGAGTCCCTCTTAGACATGGAAAGGCGTTCCATGTAAACAAGAGGATGTTCGAGATCAAACCTCTCTCGCGCACGAGAAAAGAGCCTACGCCAAGAGAGCGACACGAGTGAGGGGGAATCACCGACCAAAGATACAAATGTTTCCTCTCCACCAAAGAAGAAAAGCCCCCTGCGCAGCTAAGAGAATCGCCCCTGCGGTGCTAAGAAAAGATGCTCTCTGCAAAGAAAAAAAAACAAACTCTCCTTCCCGCCCCTACAGTAGTCACCCCCCCGCAGTGTGTCTCTGCCTCAAAGAGCGAGCGGTCGAGAAGGACTCTCAACTACCTTTCTCCGATCGTCAAAAGAGGAGAACGATAAGCCAAGACGGCCAGCTCCTCGAGAAAAAACACTAGCATCGCCCCGCCGCCCAAGACTCGAAAGAAACTCTCTCCGAACCGAGGTCCCTGCAGTGCGAACTAAGAGACGACGAAGAATCATCAAGCACTCCGAGCTTGAGAAACTAGCCGAGTCGACCACTCACCGGAGCAGATCTGAGAGGCTGCTGGAGAAGTAGAGTCTCCGGATATTATAGATGAAATAGCTAAGTCTGTTGAAGGCGTCAATGAGGCAAATCAAGACACAAAGTAGTTCGCACAGTGAGACACAAGAAAAGCCGATAGAAATGATAGTGATGTGATGATCCTATCCCCACCTTACCCGGACATCCAAAATCATCTCGCGAGAGTGGAGGAAGTAGAAATTGAGTCGATCAAGGAACAGTTCCAACGGCTTTGAATTTATAGAAGAGGAAGAGGAATCTGCTGAACTTTCTTGGGTCGACCTCTGTGATCTCAAGATCGATGAAGAAAATCGCAAAGATATCTTGCGGATCTTCAAGGATAAGGAGAAGGAGAGACAGCGAGAGGAAGGCGAGGCACGTGAGAAGGCGATGATCGCCTATCACCGCACCACGAACACACACATCATCTCCTTGATGTCTTATCGCATGGCGATGATGAGGATCGGACCTGCCGCCACGCTACGTAAGAGCCCAGAAATTGCAAATGCGCAAGCAATGCATGAATCGAGAATTCTTCATGAGAAGAGCATGATGGAGGGACCAGGAGAGTCCTCCAAAACACACACTGAAATTGATCCAATGGGAGTAGTGCGAAAGAAATCGCCACCGTTGTTCTTTGCCACCACTTCCCCACTCACTCGAAAAGAAGGATTTAAGGGAAATGGCGATGAAACTGGGTTAGTGGGGACCCCGGTCAAGCCAACCCCTAATGAAGGTGTCTTACCACACCTTTGCCCCAACTACTGAACACTCGGAAAACAGTGGGAGTTTGGAGACGAGTGACCCCATTCCAAGTCACTCACCGGTGTGTGCACCGAGGGGAAAACTTCCTCCACCGCTGCGGCAAGGTCGGAGGATCTGCGGATGACTCCACAACAAATTTAGGAGGCGAAGTGGAGAAGGTACAAACACAACATACACAAAAGTTGCCATCAACGAAGCTCGAGGCGATTGAGACTCTCTCGGTGAGGTGCCAATCTCTGAAGGCTAATGACGCTGTTGATGTAGTCGAGGCACGAGGCGGAACAGCCACAGGGAGTTAACACTGGGCGATGAAAGTGCAATCCATGGGGTTGAGACTCCAATGGATGCCACCACGAGAAGACCCTAAGACAGGACACATCGAAAGGGAGGTCCAAGGCCTCGCTACGATTGAGACTACGAGGAGGTAATGAAGGCCAACGGGAGGTTGAGACTTCCCGGGTAAAAGAGGTCAAGTAGAGAACATCCCTCCCTGCTATCATTGATCCATCCAAAAAAGGAGATAAGCGCGCTTCATGATTCCCAGGATAATCTGATGTAACTTTTCCGGGATCGGAAGCGATGAAGAAGCCGAGTCATCCCCGTGATGATCCAAAAGACTCGGTGAGGATGTTCCAAGCACGAGCAAGTCGATCTCAAGACTACTCGTCAAACTTTCAATTTTGATGGTGAGCCACCAATGGAAATCTCATCATCGTCGATGACGCTTCGATAAGGCCGAGGACCATCCACTCAATTGGAGAAAACAACAGACCGACGGCTTGTTGAGACAAATGAGGCTGAGGCTCGGCAAAATGAGTCCACTTCACAAAAGACCCCAGGTGAAACAGAGTTCATCTGCGCGAGCTCCCCAAGTCTGCAGCGAGTTCGACTCAAAAGGAGCTTCACACGCACCTCTCATCATTGAACAAATCTCAGTTGACCGTGATAATTCCTTTGTAGAATCATTTCCTTTCTCTCTAGAGGTACCCAACCTCCCTGACGAGTCGAGAACGATCTCGCGCGCTTCCCACAGACCAGATCCTGTTCTTCCATCCGACACCATCATTCCAAATTGACTATGACTTTGACGTTGCATGGCCGTCACCGCAACGGAAGAAACAAGTTCGGGAGGTGTTCAAAGCATTATTTGTTGAAATTGAACGGATGGAGAGGCACCAGGCCTCTATGGACATGAGATCGATAACAGAGATGCCAACCTTGCTGGCGACTTAATAGGCATAACTTGTCGAGAATCGGGGAATGGTGGCAACAAAGAAAGAAACAATGCGTGTGGAACAAGCTAGATATTTGAACATTGTTCAACAAGTCTGCTTGGTATGGAGCGCCGAGAATGCTTGATGCAAAAACGAAATTGAGAGAACACATTGAGCACATGCATGAAGCTCACACTTTCTGAGATAAAGGCTGCTGCGTGAGCAAAATAAGAGTGATCTCCAGCGTATGGAAGAAAACATAGATAGAAAATTCAGCCTTCTCATGGCTGAGATGAAGCTAATTTCAGCAGAGTCCAACGCTACTCGCTCGAATTTCGTGCCGCATACTCCGCAATGGCGGACTCGAGGCGAACTCGGCTATCGCCAGCTCGACTTCCCGCTTGCGATATGTTTCCAGGGGTTCCTCTCTCCTTTGATGATGCCAAAAAGGGGAAGAGGAATACTTTAAAGCGCTAAAGAGATCTCGAAGGCTGAAAAGGAGGGAGCAGCAAATGTGAAGGAAAGACAGTGAGGAAGTTACAAGGAAAAAGAAAGGAAAGTCTCTGTTGAGGGGAAGAATCGAGAGATGTGACCTTAATGATTGCACAAACCCCCAACAAGGTCTTGTCACACGGTGATATTATCGCCGAAACTCTCAGTGACTCTGCCACTCCAACACTCTGCTATATCTATGGGTGAAAAGAGAAAGACAATTGAAGCGGGGATGGAGGAAGTGGAAGGAAGAATGGATGCCCGAGTTATGAATATCTTGAAACAACATGGAGGCATTCCGGTGAAGAGAGAGACACTTATGCCATCTCGATGCCGGAATCGAGCCAAGATCGTTGATGAATTTAAAACGCTTCGCATCGAAGGATACTTTCCAAACATGTCCATGGCTCAAGCTTGGGACTCATCTTGGGAAAAGGGTCTCACGCTATGTGAAGAAGGCTGACGGCGAGAGACTACCGCGATCGCTCTGCTGGTCACTCCGCTAGTCACGCAGTGGAAAGAAGAAGACCCAAGTCAATACACGCCCGAGAGGAAGAAAAGAAGCGATGGTGGAGGAAGAGGGTTCGGACCTGGCCTCCGCCAAAAACATTAAGTGCATAGATCCGGCAAGAAAGGAGGGATCTCTTGGGCTGGTCTTGACCAAGTAGCCAATCTGCAAGTGGCTAAAAGCAAGGCTGAGTATGCGAAAAGAATAGAAGAAGAAAATAAGAGACAAACTCAGCTATGGGAGGAAAGACAAGAGATTAAGAAGAGATGAAGCTGCCCGGAAGGCTTATGAAAAAAAAAGAAAGAAGAAGCGGTGAAGATGAGAAAAAGAGAAGAAGACCAGAAGATGACAGAATTGAAGAAGATGAAAGAAGGAGACAGCGAAGGAGATGAAGTGTTGTTGTCCACTCCTTCATGTATTTTACTATGTAAATACATACTATTTGTGTAAAAGAACAAGAATGTTATGATCAATAAAAGAATTGATTCTACGCATACATTCTATGTGAATGCACTATCTGTATGTATCCTTGCTATTTACATTTTGAATGTTTTAAGTTTTGGCATCATCAAAAAGGGGGAAATTGTTGGGAAATTTATTGTTTAGATTTTGATGAATGCCATGTAAAACTTAGAATAGGAAGTTGGCACCCCATTTTTGTTGTAAACGCATTGAAATAAATATAGGGGGTCAAGTGAGTTAAGTCGGCTATGCCCAAACATGCAAGAAGACAACTGGAGACTAGAAGGAAGACTCATTGCAAGACAAATTGAGTATGGCAAAGAAGAGAAGACGAGAACTCGATCAAGGAGCGACTAAGATGCGGTGAGAGGAGTATCGGTCAAGTCAACTCAAGATAAGCCAAGTCTCAAGTTGAAGTGACAAAGAGTCATCCATGATTGGAAGTGACTCTAAGTCACCTGGGAAAGCAAGGAAATGCGATCAAGTCGAGATAATCAAAAGATCCGTTGCCGTAAATCAAGAGAATTACTTAAACAAGTAATATCTCCATGCTACCTTTCTCGAAGTGCTCGGTCCCGAAGCGTGCAAAAGGACTAAACCAATGGGAAGCACTACACCGTGTCGAACTACGAAAAGTCAAGAACAATTCATACGAGGAAATGGCAATTCCAAGGATCGCAACAAGACAAGCCAACGACCACAAGTGACTTTCAAAAATAAGCATATTTCTTCAACGGGCAGATTTTTGAAAGCTCACTATAAAAGGCTGAGGAATAACTCTGAGAAAAAGTTACGAAGGTTACCTTGACCATCTGAGAATTGAATACAAGCAAGAAAGAAACATTGTGTAACCTGAAATATTCTCAAGTTATAAAACGCTCAATCCTCAAGCCTACATTACGAAGAACATCAATCCAACACTCACCTGTGAAGGAAAGATAACTTCAATCAGTTGAAGAGGAAATTACTGAAGAATAAAGGGGTCTACATTCCACGAAGGATTGTAGGAAGGTTCAAGGTCGAACCAAGTCTTGAGCTTTTGGAGGGCTTCGTGATCAAATCCAAAGAGCTTGAGCAAGTGGGTCAGAGTAGCAAGCGCAAACCCTGTGAAGAAGCTAAGTCGTATGAGAAGCCAATTTGAGTGATCAAGGCGTCTCGGATCGAGTCCCAAAGAATCAAGTCACCGTGTGATCAAGACTTGTATCTGGATATTTACCACTTTGTATCTTGATCAATACCTAGTGGATTCCTCCGGGAGTTGGAGAAGAGAGGAGTAGAAGAATTACCCCATCTTCGAACCTCTATAAAAACTTATCGTGTCATTTACATTTCACTTTTAAATTCCTGCATCTTATTTGCTTAAAACTTTTCTCGATAAATTTGCTATCTACTTGATAATCTCTAAGTA
Organism: Rehmannia glutinosa; assembly: GCA_016081115.2. Classification (NCBI taxonomy): domain Eukaryota; kingdom Viridiplantae; phylum Streptophyta; class Magnoliopsida; order Lamiales; family Orobanchaceae; genus Rehmannia; species Rehmannia glutinosa. The sequence goes on from CM071930.1 coordinate 41,565,590, forward strand.
CTAAATCAAGCTTTAAATCTCTGTTTAACCATAATTAAGGGTGTTAAGTCTTCCAATAAAACAAACCACGCTTGAGCTAATTCGGTCTTAACAATGAGTTATTCTATCAACGGCTCGGCTCGATCTATTGAGTGACTAACTCTCTTGATTAACTAAATTGGTACATCACCAAGGACACAACTGTGTGTAGTATCAACTCGTAATTTAAGAAGGACTAAATCGAAAAGTTGGTAAGGTTTATTCAACCCCCCCTTCTAAACCTTACATTCACACCCCTTGGGACCTACATTTCTCGATTTTATCGGATATCTTCTTCACAAGGGTTTCATCGGAACCCTATTTAACCATCCCTTCGAAATCCATGGTAGAACCTGTGTGGATTTGCTTCCCTAGCTTGGTGAAATCGTAGGTTGATGCCATTTTTCTGAGTTTTTACCGAACAAACTTTGTCGAACTTGCTTTGAAGATTTGGTAGGGTTTTGAGAGAAAAATGCTTTCTTTGCTTTTGGAGAGATGAACAATTTTGAGTACTGTGAGAGAGAAACTGAACAAAATGGTATATATGGGTTATGAAAGGACGTGCTTTTGATTTTTGAAATATGATCAAGATCGACGGCTCAGATTTAGCACGCCGATTAGCATTTAATTGCCCGCATTTAATGCGGCAGCATTTATATCCAATCATATGCTTTGTCGTGCGACTTTTGATTTTACTGTCATTATTATCTTTGACGTCATCCTTAAAACATTCCCGCTTATTAAAAACGATTGCGTTTTTGTCACTTAGCTCATAAATGACTCGACTTACTCCTTAGCTGACTCAACTCTTCTTCTCTCTATTCACATAGTGACTCAGCTGTCAGCTAACAACTGACTTTTCGATACGGCTGATTCACTTGGCTGTTTTATGAGATCTGCTCTGTTTTCATCTTTTCACGTTCCATCTCTTCTCCTTGAGTTTTCTGAGTGTCAACTCAACTCAATTAACCCTAGCTCATGCTTGAGTTCTTCAAATCTTGATTCACATAATGGCTTTGTGAATATGTCAGCTAACTGTTTGTCAGTTGAGATGTATTCCAAGGTGATGTCTTTTTTTTCAACATGATCTCTTATGAAATGATATCTTACATCAATGTGCTTTGTTCTTGAATGCAACACAGGATTCTGAGTGATTGCAATAGCACTTGTGTTATCACACATAATTGGAGTTTCTTTCTCTTCAACATCATAATCTCTCAGCTGTTGTCTAATCCATAAGACTTGGGCACAACAGCTCCCCGCAGCTATGTACTCTGCTTCAGCTGTGGATGTGGCTATTGAGTTTTGCTTCTTGATAAACCAGGAAACTAATCTGTTTCCAAGCATTTGACATGTGCCTGAAGTACTCTTCCGTCAACCCTACATCCAAAGATAACCAATAGTCTGAATAACCAATAAGCCAACTTTTTGGCATCCCTTCAAATATCTTAGGATTCTCTTAGCTGCAGTCATATGGCTTTCCTTTTGAGCAGATTGGAATCTTGCACATACACCTCTTTGCATAGGTGATGTCCGCCTTCTTTCTTTGTTAGATAAGCGATGATCCATAAGTGCTCCGTATCTTGTTTGATCCACAGGCTTGCCATCTGCATCCATATCCATCTTGACAGATGTATTCATTGGTATTTTCATAGAAGACTTCTCATCCATACTAAATTTCTTCATTAAATCTCTGGTATACTTTGTTTGACTTATGAAGGTTCCATCCTTCAGCTGTTTAACTTGAAGTCCTAGAATGAATGCCAGCTCTCCCATCATGCTCATTTCAAATTTGCCTTGCATGAGGTTTGAGAACTTATCACACAGCTCTTTGTTTGTGGATCCAAAATAATGTCATCCACATATATTTGAACAAGCAGTATACTCTCTCCATCTTGAATTCTGAAGAGTGTTCTGCCCACTTTGCCTTTGGTGAATCCATTATCTGTCAGAAATTGAGATAATGTATCATACCATGCTCTAGGTGCCTGTTTCAATCCATATAGAGCTTTCTTAAGCTTGTACACCTTATCTCCAAGAGTCTTCTGCTCAAATCCTGGAGGTTGTTTAACATAGACTTCTTCTTCCAACAATCCATTTAAGAATGCACTTTTCACATCCATTTGGTACACAATAAAGTTCTTGTGTGCAGCATAGGCAAGAAACATCTTTATTGCTTCTAATCTTGCAACAGGAGCAAATGTTTCATCAAAATATATTCCTTCTTCTTGGCAATACCCTTTGGCTACCAATCTTGCTTTGTTCCTTACCACAGACCCTTCCTCATTCCTCTTGTTTCTGAATACCCATTTTGTGCCAATGACATTTTGATGGGTTGGTCTTTGCACTAATTCCCATACTTTATTTCTTTCAAACTGATTCAGCTCTTCTTGCATGGCTTGAATCCAATGTGTGTCATCCAATGCTTGTGACACATCCTTTAGCTCTATTTGGGAAATAAAACAAGTGAACATAGCTTCTTGTTGAGCTCTTGATCTGGTTCTTACACCAGCTCTTACATCTCCAATGACTAGCTCTGGTGGATGGTCTCTCAGCCATCTCACATCAGGTTGGAGTAAGTCAGCTGGGTTCAGTCGTCTTGCAGCTGTGTTATCTTGAGCAGCTCTCTCATCATCATTTAGCTGCAGATTCTCATGCTGTCTTTGAGCTTCAACTATCTCATCTTCACCTTGATTAATTGCTCCAGCTTCAGCTTCAACATAGGGACTCTTCTGCATAGTTGGCTGATTCAGCTTATCAGCTAACTCCTCAATGTCTTCTCCATTTACATTAGGTTCATCAAAAACCACATGGATAGACTCTTCTGTGACCATAGTCCTCTTGTTTAGCACTCTGTAGGCTTTGCTTTCAGCTAAGTATCCCAAGAAGATACCTTCATCAGCCTTAGCATCAAAAGCCTTCAGATTATCCTTTCCATTGTTGTAGATGACGCATTTACATCCAAATATTTTAAAGTACCCAACATTTGGCTTTCTCCCTGTCCATATTTCATAGGGTGTCTTTATCAGCTGTTTATTTATCATGCTTCTATTTTGAGTATAGTATGAAGTATTGATGGCTTCAGCCCAAAATCTTTTAAGCGACCCGACTTGACTAACATGGTTCTTGACTTTCTTGAGAGTTCTGTTTCTTCTTTCGCTACTCCATTCTCATTTGTGGAGTCCTTGCTGCTGATAGTTCATGAGCAATACCATTTTCAACACAATACTGAGTTATTATTCCATTGACAAACTCAGTTCCTCTATCAGATCTTATCTTTATAATGGTTTGACTCTTCTCATTTTGAACTCTTTTCATCAATTGTGGTAACTTCTGCAAAGTCTCCTTCTTTTTGCACATGAAGATTGTCCATGTATATCTTGAATAATCATCCACCACTAGTAGAGTGTATTTCTTTCCACTTATGCTGGCTGGCTCAACTGGACCAAATAGATCCATATGCAACAGATGCAATATCCTTGTTGAAGATGGACTTGACTTCTCTTTGAATGATGATTTGATTTGCTTTCCCATCTGGCATGCATCACAAACACTTTCCTTCTTGTACACTGAATCTGGCAATCCTTCTACATGATTACTCCTTGCAAGCTTGTTAATTGTCTTGAAATTCAGGTGACTCGGCTTCTTGTGCCACAACCAACTTGATTCGGTTGTACTCTTTGCTAGTAGACAAGTGCTTGGCGTGGCAGTCGACCAATCTACCACATACATGTTCTTTTGTCTGGATCCTTGCAACACTACTTCATATGATTCAGTGTCTTTAATTTGACACACTCCCATATTGAATCCAACATTATAGCCCTTGTCACAGAGTTGGCTGATGCTTAACAAGTTGAAGTTGATGCCTTCAACGTATGCAACATCTATGATTTCTAATCCATTTTTCTTGATGGATCCAGTGCCTCTTATTTCCCCTAGAGCTTCATTTCCTCCAAATATAACTTTTGCGCCTCTAATCTCCTTAAACTTTGACAAATTTTTCTTGTTTCCTGTCATATGTCTGGAACAGCCACTATCCATGTACCAGGTTCCTTGGCACTCAGCTGTTCCTTGAACCTACAATCAAGGAAATCAGTTTTTAGGTACCCATACTTGTCAGGTCCGAGGGGTTAGTCTTTGTAAGATGATCCAACCAACCTATAGCCAAATGATCTGACTCTAAGAGGTTGCCATCTATCTGTGCCATAATCATAATTCACTTTGGCAAATTGCTTGGGGGTTTTAGGTTCATACAGCTGTTTCTTTTGTTTGTATGCCTGTGTGTGTGTTTTAGCAATTGCCTTCTTTGGGTAGTTGTGATATTTCTGAGTGTAGTGCTTAGGTACATATGTGTGCTGATGATAGCTCTTTTGCCTTTGGAATGACCTCTGCTGAGTTCTAGGCCTTTGCCATTTTGGCATGTATTTCATAGGTCTTTGCTGATATTTCACATTATTCCATTCAGCTTGACTTGGGTAGTTTCTACCATTCCCATCATTTGTGTTCCTTTGATAGAACTTCTTGGGATTACTCGGTAGCTCTGTTTCTTCTTCACAGTACTTCTGTTTGGAGTTTCTTTGAGGAACTCTCTTTGGATTTATTCTCACTGTCCTCTCGGATACTCAATCAAGTTGTTTTCCTTTCCTTTTATATCCAAGGCCAGTTTGTTTGTGATTGTGCTTTGGAATGAATGTGTGTGCAACATTTGGTGTCTTGGATTTTTGAGATGCTTCATTACTTGAAGATCCTTTTTCCAAGATCACTCTTGAGTTTGACTATGCACAAAGGAATTGAATCCTATGCTGTCTTGTCTCCATTCTTTTTGGCTCATGATAAGGTCATCCAATGATTTAGACGCCTTTTTGAATGAAGCAATCACATTTTTGAGATCATTTTCTCTTTTCTATAGCAGCTATCTCTGCTATTAGTTTAGCATTCTCAGCCTTCAGCTCTTTGTTCTCATCAGCTATGTGACTTAGAGTACTCAGCTCCTTAGTCAGCTGTGAGTTTTGGCTTTTGAGCTGGTTGATTTCCTCATTTAATAGTGTGTGTGAGGACTTAATGTGCTCAAAGTCTTTCATCATTTTGCCTAATGAATCATAAAGATCAGTGGGTGATGAAGTGTGTGTCACAATCACTATCACTAGAATATGAGTGAGATGAGTTAGAGTGTACCTCATCTTCTTGGTCAGGTTGATCTTGTTCTTTAGCCATTAGACAGATCATAGCCTCTTCTTCAGAATCACTTGAGTAGTCAGCTTCACTACTCTCTGAGTCTGCTGTATCCATTGACTTAGTTGTTTCAGCAGTGTCAGCAGCCAACATTGCCCTTTTCTTTTCTTGTCATCTTTCTCTAAAGACTCTTCTTTCTTCTTCATTCCTGTATTTATTGACTACAGAGTATGGACAGTCAATAGCAAAGTGTCCTGGTTGTCTGCAATTCCAACACAGGTTTTCAACTTTTTGATCAGCTCTCTCATTTCTTGGGTTGTCAGGTCTTTGATATTCGACCTTTTGATACTCAACTCTCTTTGGTGGCCTATCTTCCCTTGACTTGGAGGGAGCTGAATGTCTTCTGGAGGATTCACCTTTATTTCTTTGTAGTTCTTGTTGAAGAACTTGTTGAATCTTTTAACCATCAAGGCAATTTCCTCCTGGTCAATGATTTCTTTGGTCTCAGCTCTCTTCCCTTCCTTGACTACGAGTGCAACTGTTTTGGGTACATCTGTCTCCTCTTGATCTTTTCTTCTTAGTTCGAATTCATAAGCTTTGAGGTCTGAGAATAGTTCATGATTGGATGTTTTTGATAGGTCCATCGAGTGCCTCAGAGCCATGGTCTTTATTTCCCACTCAGCTGGGAGGCTCCTTAGTATCTTCATGCACATTTCCTTTTGTGTGTATTCCTTTCCAAGTGCTGAGAGCTCATTTGTAATTTCAGTGAATCTAGCATCCAGTTGATCCATTGTCTCACCTGCAAGCATTTTAAAGTTTTCAAATTTTTGAACAACAACAGATAATTTGTTTTCCTTAATTTGCTCTGATCCTTCACAAATTAAAGTTAGTTTATCCTAGATTTCTTTGGCTGTTTTGCAAGATTTGACTTTGTTGAACATGGCTTTGTCGAAAGTCTTGTAAAGTATATCCTTGGCCACATTGTCTAGGTTGTATCTTTTTCTATCATCATTTGTCCATTCAGCTCTTGGTTTTTCAACAATAGCTGGTCTAGGTGCAACAGCCTCCTCTCCTTTAGCTGCAGCAGCTCTCCTTGCAGATGTGTTCACCTTCATTATTTGCAGTGGCCCATCCTCTATCACTATCCACATCTCATCATGTAAAGTGATAGATGAGCACGCATACGTATTTTCCGATCATCAAATTCTTCAATGGTGAACATAGGAATGCGTGTCAAATTTGCTTCCATGATAATAACTTTGCTGTTAATAAAAAATGGCTTTTGAAAGAACAAGTGTTAAAAACTTCTTTGAAAGATTGGAGATCTAGTTCAGTAACCAGTGCGGAAGGCTCAATGACACAACCGCTCTGATACCACTTGTAGGTCCCAAGGGGTGTGAGTAAGGTTTAGAAGGGGGGGTTGAATAAACCTTACCAACTTTTCGATTTTAGTCCTTTTAAAATATTACAGAGTTAAATACACAGCTAAGTCCTTGAGGGACAACTAAGTTAGTTAACCAGCAGAGTTAGCCACTCAACAAACTGTTGTTGATAGAATAACTCAGCTGTTTAGTCTAAACCTTAACTCGGCAGTGATGAAATTTTCAGCGAAAGACTTAACACCCTTGAATTTGGTTTAAGTTTGTTTTAACACTTGATTTTAGCACTTTGTTAATTATCAGTTGGATAGCAAATTATCGTGAGATATAAAATAATATGCGAGAAATTAAATCTTTGAAATGTAAATGACACAATAATTTTTATAGAGGTTCGAAGATGGGGTAATTCTTCTACTCCTCTCTTCTCCAACTCCTGGAGGAATCCACTAAGTATTGATCGAGTACAAAGTGGTTATCGGTCCCGGATACAAGTCTTGATCACACAAACGACTTGATCCTTTGGGACTCGATCTGAGATGCCTTGGTCACGCGGTGGCTTCTCGTCCGACTCAGCTTCTTCACAGGGCGGCTGCCTTGTTACTTTAGCTCACTTGCTCAACCTTCTTGGATTTGATCACGAAGCCCTCCAATAACTTGAGACTGGTTCGACCTTGAACCTTTCTACAATCCTCCTTGGAATGTAGACCCCTTTTGATTCTCCAAAAGTTTCCTATTCAACAGTTTGAAGTTGTCTTTCCTTCACAGCTTGGTGTTGGATCGATTTCCTTCGAAATTTATGCTTGAGAATTTGCTTGAATAACTTGAGAATATTTTACAAGTTACAGTTCGAATAATAGCTTGAATGTTCGTGGTTCAGGTAACCTTCTCTCAAAGTGATTCCTCAGCCTTTTATAGTGAACTTTCAAAAATCTGCCCGTTGAAGAGATAGCTGAATTTCAAAAGTCACTTGTGTTCGTTGGCTTGTCTTGTTGCAGTCCTTGATATTGACATTTCCTCGTATTAAATGAACATTTAGCTTTTCAGGGTCTGACACAAGGTGCAGTGCTTCCCATTGGTTTATTCCTTTTGCACGCTTCTGGGAATGAACACTTTAAGACATGGCAGCATGGAAGTATTACTTGTTTAGGTAATATTCTTGACTTATGTGCAACGGATTCTTTTCAGTTGACTCCTCTTTGCAGCTGCCTTTTCCCCAGGTGACTTGAGTCTGCTCCAATGATTGAAAGACGAATCTGTCACTTCAACTTGACTTGGCTTCTTGAGTTGACTTGACTGACACTTCACACAGCTGTATCTTAGCTGATACTCCTTCAGTCGAGTTCTTGACTTCTCCTCCTTGCCATACTCAGCTGTTTCACAGCGGAGTCTTCAGTTGACGTCTTGTATATCCAGGCATAACTGTCTTGACTCAGCTCGTACAGTCCTATCTATTACAATGCAAATTACAAGGAAAATGGGGTGCCAACTTTCTAGTCTAAGATTTACATGGCATTCATCAAAATCTAATAAATAAATTTCCCAACAAATTATAATCCCACCAATTGTAGTCCTTTATCTTTGAAACATCATCAATGCAATTGAGAATAAGTGGATTGATGTATCCACTCTATAAATTCCCAACAAGTACGCTGTCAACAAGCGTCACAAAGTGCCTACGAAACCAGTCACCACCATCTACACACTGCATCATCCTAACAGCCAAATCACCCGCAGTCACTCTTTGGAAATTTGTAAACATTGTTTTTCACTCGTTGTACAGAGCGCATTTCCCAGATTTTTTCTTTTTCTCAATAACAACATCGCCATCAGAAAACCCCATAACCCTACCAACATCTTCCCTTTCAATGTGAATACGCCTACCATCCTCAAAAATTAGTTCACTACTTAATGCATTCAAATTTTCAACTAGCCAATATGTAAGCTTTTTAATAAAATCATCAATTTTCGAATTAAACAAACTACCAAATCCCATCTCAATGACAACAGACTTCTGTGCGGGTTTAAGAGCACGAAGAGCATCTACAATAACCTTGGGTTTCGCCCTTATTTGCGTTCCAGGGTAATTCTGATCGTTCATTTGCCTCTTTTTGGGCTGCTCATCCCCCGAACTCTCTTCCTCACCACTACCATACTCTATTTCCTCTTCTTCGCTTGACATTTTTTATAAACCGGAACTCCTGCATAATAAATAAAAAAAACAACGACAATTAAGCTGTCAGAAAACTTTATGCATCAACATGTTTACATCCCACTAAATATTGTATATTTAACTTAGCATATTTGTATACTTAGTATTTGGCACGATCCCCATATAAAAAAGACCAAATCCATATATAATTTGTCAACTTGGTGTTCCACTAAAATATTGTATTTTTAGCACAACTTATCCAAATACTTGGAATACACCAAAAAACCCACATAAAAAATCCACACCATCCATATGTGAAAACTTTATACATATTTCTGTTTAAATTGCACTTAATTGTATGTTAAGTATAACAAATATGTATAAATGATATACACCACCAACTCCTCATAAAAAATAACACGTCTCTAAAAATTTATACAATTTCTTGTTTAGATTCCACTAAATGATGTATGTTTAACATGACAAAAGTGTTTACTTAGTTTACATCAATTGTATACAGCTTTCAGTTCACATTTCACTTATCCTGTATAATTAATGTAACAAATTTGTATAGATAAAATACACAACAAAGCCACACAAAAAAAAATACTATACACATATCTAAAATTTATACAATTTCCAGTCTACATTTCCCTAAAAAATGTATATTTCACATGAGATATATGTAAACTTAGTATATATGAACAAACGAATTTTAATTTTTTCAGTGAAAAATTTCTAAAATCCTACAAAAATCAACTAATGAACAAATTCAAAAGATTCATGTAAAAATTGCGAAAACAATTCAACACCTAGTAAAAATTTGAAAAAAAAGAAGCAAAATACAGAAAAAAAAAAGGGTTACCTTCAAGCCAAAATAACAAAATGCGTCGGAACCCAAACCCTAACTCTTCTCCACAGGAACAATCACCTTCAACCGCCAACAAATACTCGGTCGCACAGGGACAATCGCAATGTGGGAAAAATCGAAAAAATTAACTGAAAATTAAAAAAATTAGTCCATAAACATTAACGAAATCCCTAACCTACTACCTTCCTCAAAAATCGAACTCTTACATACCTATAAAACTTGAAGAGACGAGCGCCGAATGATGATTACTTGCAGGCGTCTGATTTCAAGGTAGAAGACGGGCGAAAATTTGGTGGAATTGAGATATATGGTTTTATTCTGAGATATAGGGTTTGGTTTCTTGCTACCAAGTATCAGTTTGATTTTGAAAAGACACGAAAGGATTTTTGATACTGAAAAGAAACCAAGTAGCAGTTGGATTTCAAAAAAACACGAAAAGGGATATTGGCTCCTAAAAATCTGGTAAGTGATAAAAGGGAAGATTTAATTTTCCTAAAAACACGCACTAAAAGTCTTAATCTTCACAGTTATTATAAGTAAAAATACTATACTACCCTTATATTCCAAAAATAACAAAAAATAATCTGCACCATTAAAAGTTTTTGATCAAGGGCCTATATGAGGTCTTATGGACTAACCTAAAGGGATTGGTCTCATTTCAACCAATCCCTATATATATATATATATATATATATATATATTAAATATTATATTGTACATACCATTTTGAAAATATATAATAAGTAAATACTTGTTAGGAAATTTATTGTATAGATTTTGATGATGCTTAGAAAAGTTAGTATTAGAAAGTTGGCACCCCAATTCTGTATGTAAATTCAAGTTTATAATAGTAAGATATTATAGCTGATCAATTAACAGCTAAGTTGAAGATACAAAAGACTTGCTGAAAAATGCAGAGAAGATTCAGTTAAGTCACAATTGAGTAAACTAGAAGAGCTTCAGTCAAGTACATCAGATGTGTCTTTCAGAAGACTTACAGCAGAGTCATCCAAAGAATGATGGAGAAGACTCATTTTTATGGGGTAAAGCAGCTGAAGGACTTAAAGACAACTGAAGAAGTCCGTTATGTTAAAAGTCAAAGACTTACCTGTTTTGGTAATGAAAATAGACCTACAACCTTAAAGTTGTCTTGCTGAAAGAGTACAAGAACCTGAAACCAATGAGAAGCCTGCAGAACTCTGAATCGTTTTAGGAGCCTGCAAGTACTAAAATTCAAAGGTTGGGTCAACATCAAATGTTGTAGAAACAAGACAAGCCAACGAATAAAAGTGCGAGTTTGAATCTTGTCTATCTCTTGAATGGATAAAATTTGAACTCTCACTATTAAAGGTTGAGGAATTTTTCAAAGAGAAGTATATGACATACAAGAGAGCAAGCAATTCAGAATATTGAAGTATTCAAGCAATATCTGCAAATACTCTCTTTCAAGGAAAAATTTATACATCCTCAAGCCTACATCAAAAGACACTTTATCCAACACATTTGTGGAAGATAGAAGTTGTTCTTCAAGTTGAAGAGGAAATATTTGCAAAGACAAAGGGGTATATATTTCCAAGGAGTGAAGGAGATATAGTGAGGTTCAAGTTCGAACCTGTTTCAAATCCGAAGGAGGGCTGGGTGATCAAGTCCTGAAGATTTGAAGAGCTGAAGTAGTGAGGTAACTGTCTTACAAAGAGCTGAGTCCCAGAAGTGTAGCCAGCTATGTGATAAGGACTGCACTTGGACTATTGTACTTTTGTAACAAAGTTACTGTTACATTAGTGGATTTCTCCTGGAGTAGGAGAAGAATGGAGTAGAGGAATTACCCCATCCTCAAACCACTATAAACTTTGTGTAATTTATTTTCTGCACTTTATTTATGCATATTTACTTACTAGTTATATTTGCTATCCAACTGATAATATCCAACCTAAAGGTAATTGTTGATAGACCAAACCTTTAAAAGGATGTAAGACTTCCACTGTAAAAATCAAGAAAACTGAATTTCTAAAGATTAAACTTCATGCAGCTGAGTTACTCTATCAACAGCTCAGAGTTCGTTGAGTGGTTAACTCTTCTGCTTGAAAGATTAACACAGTTTTCTTCCAAAAGACTTAGCCGTTTTCTTGTAAAACTCTGATTTCGTAATCGAAAATTTGGTAAAGTTTATTCAACCCCACCCCCTTCTAGACTTTACTCACACCCCTTGGGGCCTACAAGTGGTATCAGAGCGGTTGGTTCAAAGAATCTTCCGCACTGGTTACTGAACTAGATCTCATTTCTTTTCAAAACATCAACACTACAGTTTTCAAAAGTTTTATTTCTGAGTTATTATCATGGAAGCAAATCTATCCCGTATTCATATGTTTAATATCGAGGAATTTGATGACTAGAAAATTTGCATGAAGGCACATCTCCTTGCACTACATGACGAAATGTGGTTTGTCATTGAAGATGGACCCATTAGAATTACTAAAGTGAATACTGATGTGAGAGCAACAAGAGATGATGCTGAAAGAGCTGCTGAGGTTGTCAAACCCAGAAGCGAATGGACGAATGAGGATAGAAAAAGATACAATTTGGATAATGTGGCCAAAGATATCTTATATAAAATTTTAGATAAAGCCATGTTTAATAAAGTTAAATCTTGCTGGACTGCTAAAGAAATTTGGGAGAAGCTGACTCTTATCTGTGAAGGCTCAGAGTAGATAAATGAGAACAAGCTTATAGTTGCTCTCCAAAAGTTCGAGAATTTCAAGATGATGACTGGAGTGTCATTGGACCAACTGGATGCAAGGTTCACAAAAATCACCAATGAGTTGTCTGCCTTAGATAAGGAATACACACAGAAGGAAATGTGCATTAAGATTCTGAGAGCACTCCCAGCTGAGTGGGAAATGAAAGTGATAGCTCTAAAACATTCAATGGATTTGACAAAGATATCTAACCATGAGCTATTCTTTGATTTGAAGGCTTATGAATTTGAGCTAAAGAGAAAAGAGCAAGATGAGATAGTTGTATCGAAGGCAACTGCTATGTTGGCTTGAGAATCCAAGTCAACTGACTCCAAGGACATCATAGACAAAGAAGAAATTACCTTGATGGTCAAGAGGTTCAACAAGTTTTTCAAGAAGAATTACAAGAGAAATAAATGAGAATCCTCTAGAAGGCACTCAACTCCCTCTAAAAGAAAAGAGGAGAGAACCCCCAAAAGAGCTGAGAAGAAAGTCAAGATCTATCTTTGGAATTGACAGCTAGGTCGAAACCAATTAAACAAATTGATTGTCCCCTACCCACCAACAACAAATACGAAAATGATGAGGAAAAGAGAGTCTTCAGGGAAAGAAGACGGGAAAGAAAGAAAGCAATGATGGCTGCATAATCTGATACAGCCAAGTGCAAAGAGACAGTTGAGTCAGACAGCAATGAAGCTGACTACTCATCTGATACAGAAGAAGAGGCCTTGATTTGTCTCATGGCCAAAGAACAAGAAAATGAGGTAAACTCTAACTCATCTGATTCAAATTCTGATGACAGTGATAATCATACACATCATCACCCATTGATCTTTATGATTTATTAGACAAAATGATGAAAGATTTTGAGCATATGAAATCCTCACACACTCTTAAATGAGGAAAACAACCAACTCAAAAGTCAAAACTCACAGCTGACTGAAGAGCTGAGTATCCTAAGTCACACAGCTGATGAGAATAAAGAGTTGAAAGCTGAAAGAGCAAAGCTTAAAGCAAACCTTGCCGAGAAAGAAAAGAGGTAACAACAACTCAAAAATGTAATTGCATCACTCAACAAATCATCTAAAACATTGGATGAATTGATGATGATACAAAAGTATATTGGAGATGAAATAGGCTTAGGATTCAATTCCTTTGTGAATGCTCAAACTCACAGAGTGATTTTAGAAATAGGATCCTCAAGCAATGGGGGAGTCAAGAAATCTAAAATACCATATGTTGCACCCACATACAACCACAAACACACACATGCTGGCCTTGACTATAAAGACAAAAGAAAGAAGTCAACTGAGTATGCTGAAAGAATAGCTGAAACAAAATTCAGAAAGGTTAATCAGCAGACTCCAAACATAGATATTCTATGAAGTCAAAATAGAACTACCAAAAATCCCATAAGTTTCAATATAAGAAATCATATGAAGGGAATGATAGAAATTACCGAACTCAAGCTGATTGGAATCCACCAATGAAATACCAGCAGAGTCCTAAGGGAAATAAGCCCAAGTGGCAAAGACTTCAAACTCATTACAGGTCATTCCCAAGACAAGATTTGTTAGATAATTTTGGTTCTGTGCTCTTTTATGGCTTTTATGGTTCTTTCCATTTCTCGTCGGGGTACTCTTTTTCTACTGGGGTTTTTTTCCACAAGGGTGGATTTTACCTTGGTAGGTTTTTAACGAGGCCCCAAAAATTGCGCGCTACCTGATCGGCTTATGATCAGGACTCTTCTCTTCTTTTTTTCGATTTTACTAAAAAACAAAGTTAATAAATCCTATCTTATTTTGCTTGGGTCATGACCTGTCAACCTGCAATCCCTTCCCCTATTCAAAGGACAGACCAAGTTTGGGTCTTGAGACAACTGTCCCCCTCGCCCCATTGTCGTTCCTACAATATATCAATTTCTTAATAACAAAATCACACAATACTTCATTATATTACATTTCGTGCATCGCACGGGTAATATACTAGTATATCAAGTAAACAATAAGGAGATAAATGTAACTTTACAATTCTATTTTGATCATTTTCCCTGTGAAAACAATATGCACAAAAATCAGGGCTGCAACCAAATCGAGTTGAGCCGAGCTTTGAGAGTTTGAACTTGGCTCGTTTATATCGAGTCGAGTTCGAGCTTAATTTATCGAATATATTAATGATTCGCGAGCTTTTTCAAGCTTAATCAAACTAAATGAGCTTGGTAAATATAAATTAAATTATTCTTCAAGTTACTAAAAAAATAATATTATATATTGTTAAAACAAATAATATATCTACTAAAATTTATAAAGTTTGTACAAATAAATAACTTTATTTGAATGTTTCTATATTTATCATAAGTAAAACAAATAATATATCTTCTTTGAATACAACACACATGATAAGATAGTATATTTCAATTACTACGTGATTAATTTTTTTTAGTACACTATCTTTCAAACCCAGACCTCCGGAACCACTTGACCAATTCCCACCATGTGAATTAATTTGAGTACATCATCATCGCGCATGAATGTTTCCATTATCTTTGCAGTTTGAGAAAAAACAGGAAAACTTTCATGGCCCTCAAATTAGATATGGCTAAAGCATATGATAGGGTTGATTGGCAATTCTTGATTATGGTTTTAAATAGGATGGGCTTCCCACACCAATTTACTAAATGGATTTTCACTTGTATCAGCACTTCTTCGTTCTCATTTTTAGTGAAAGGTCAGCCAGGTGGACTTGTGGTTCCCACATGGAGGAATTTCGAGGACCCCTATCCCCCTACTTGTTTCTTATTATCTCGGAAGCTTTCTCCAATTTAATTAAAAGATCGGAGATTGCTAATAATATTAAAGGCATCAAAATCAGCCATAAGGGTCCCTCTATTTCACATTTATTTTTTGCAGATGACTCACTACTTTTCTGTGAAGCTAAGAAGGAACAGGCTATAGAGCTCAAACAGGTCATTGACACATTCTGCAAGGCCTCAGGACAGTCGGTTAACATGGAGAAATCATCCATTTTTTTCAGTAGAAACACCCTTCAGGAGCTCAAAAATGATATCAGAAGCATCTTCCCGGGAATCCAGGAACACTTTAAAGTCAAACATCTAGGACTACCCCTGGTAATAGGAAGATCAAAAGCAGAGGTTTTCCAACACGTGGTGGAAGCAGTTAAGAAACGAATCTGCAATTGGAAGTCTGCCCTTCTGAGCCCTAAGAGCGGGATTTGTCTCAGGAGGTTATGATCAAAGGTTGTGTTGAATGTTATACCAACTTATATTATGTCCTCTACACAAACTCCCATTGGGCCTTTGTGATAAATTGGATCAAATTTGTGCTCAATTTTGGTGGGGAGCAAACCAGGGTGGTATCCAAAAACTTCATTGGGCTAAGTGGAAGAGTCTTACATGGGCCAAACAAGATGGAGGATTGGGGTTCCAAAACATTAGAAGCTTCAATGATGCATTGTTAGCAAAACAAATTTGGAGGCTCATATCCAAACCGAATTTATTGGTGTGTAAAATTCAAGGAGAAATATTTTCCGAGAGGAGGACTTACGGACCTAAAAGCAAAAGTAACGGACTCTTGGCTATGGAAAAACTGGTTGAAATCCATGTACGTGATCAAACTTGGGGGTTGTATAAGGTGGGGAATGGAAAAATATCGAATCTGGGAGCATCCATAGATACCAAACGGATGGCAAAAATGTCCAACAAAGAGCATTCACGGTGAGACAGAGGTTAAATGGGTCGAGTGAGCTTATCAATGATGATGAAATCACCGAATACGAGAAGCTTCTAAGTTTATTTGACCAAAGGGATGTGGAACAATTCTTCGATACCCACTTGCGATTCGAGTACCAGCTTTTCAAATGGCATCTAAATGCAAATGGGGTATTTTGTTAAGTCCGCCTATCTAGCAATAAGTGAGTGGAAAAAGAAACAACAAGATATTCCCAAGAAAATTTGTTAGCAAGTGTTCGATGCTCAATCTTATCTTTGTGGAAGTCAATCTGAAACTAAGGGTGAAAGGTAAACTTAAACATTTTATTTGGAAAAGTCAAAAAATTTTACCTACGAAAGTGAATCTTCGGAAGAGAACGATGCAAATTGACACGCTTTGTGAACTTTGTGGAAAGATGATGAAACAATAGGAACATATTTTCTTTCATTGTGATAGGGCCAAGTGCATTTGAAGATAGCCCCTGTACAATGGGGGCTAATGGATGAATTTCAAGATTCTTTTAAACATTGGTGGTATAGAATTTACGCTATCAAGAAATCGAGTAACATCCAGGATCGGATTCATTTTTTTCGATTTTCTACTTTGGTGGCTCTATATCTTTCAAAATGCGAGTCCAAGAAAGTGATGTGATTCAAGAGCAATGGAGGAGTGGAAGGAATATACAAATGTTGTGAAGGATTAATGTTGTGGTCTAAAAGCACGAAGATACAAATCTATTGAGATGATAGGGTACGTGTGAACGAATCGTATACAAATTTGCGGGTAGTGATTTAGGGGAACTCTCTTCAATCCTACTAAAAAATTGGTGTTTTGATGATAGTCTGAAAACAAATAGAGTATTTTGGTAGAATTATTCTAGTTTTCATGTCTTGGAGGTCTTTGTTTTTTGTTGGTTTGATGTATTGTAATTGAGTTGATCCTGCTTTGGGCTTTTTGGGCTTTTATCCCCTCTGTTGGGATGTTTCCCTTATTGATGTGGTTGTATCAATAGGGTAGTCTTGCCGCTGGGCTACGATCTGTATTATTTTGCTGAGTTTCATTAATGAAAATTACTTTCGATTGGAAAAAAAAAATTAATTTGAGTTCAACAACAACCACTTCTCTTTTTTCTTTTTCTTCTTTTTTTTTAATGTCCCACGAAAAAATAAAAGTCATAAATTTCTTCACGAACTAGTGAAACAAATGGTTCATAATATAACTGCAGCAACAACAAAAAACATATCATACATGGATGATTACTTGGCTAATGTTTCTCAGATGCAAAATATCAGGAAAAAGCAAAACGAAAGGAATGTAAATTAAAATGTTGATAACTTGGACAAAACTTCTTCCTATTAATTAGAAATGCACTGGCAAATCTCATTACAAATAAGATTATGTAATACAGATTTCTTGCTTTGGTCTCAAATCAAATCAGAAACTGCTGCGCCTTGGTGGCTTGTCTTCAGCAGCATTCACTCTGATTGACCTCCCATCCAAACTCTGCACCAACGCGGTTGAGAACGATTATAGTAATAACACATTAATCTCCAAATTCTCCAGAAATAAAAAATTTCAACGTGCAGGGTACTACATACTATATAGATTGATAATTATCATTACACAAAAGAGCTCAAATACAATTAATACAAGGAATAATTACAAAAACTACCTTTGAAGTATAGCATCATTGCAAAAAAAAAAAAAAAAAAAGGACCTTGAGGGTATTTGTAAATTAGGCTTAACCTCAAGAGTGGTATTTGTATTTATCATCTGGATTAAAATCTTGACTTTTAATCGGTCTTACGGATTTGTGTATTTAATGAGAAGGAACGAACGGTTTTACCTGTCCATCAAGGTTAGCAATGGCATCGTTCATTTCAGAATCATTCGACATGACTACAAAGCCAAAACCACGTGATCTTCCAGTCTCCCTATCGGAGACTACACGGGCACTTACAACTTTACCATATTCACTGAAAACCTGCTCAAGACGTGTGTCGTCCACATTCCATGAAAGGTTGCCAACATATACTTTGTTAGTAGGTTCAGACGCTCGAGGGGCACGAGGGACACGTTCAGGCCGTGATCCTCTTGGAGCAGCTTTGTTAACAGTTAAGAGTCGGCCCCCGACATCCTGTTCATAAAAAGGAAAAAATGAACCCTAAAATGGAATAAATGTCTACGTAACTCTATAAAAATAAAAGGCTAAGGGACTCATGTATAAGAATTGACAGTTCCGTTTCTATGAACTAGATCTGATGTAATAATAAAACCAGATGTTTTTTGGACAGATAATAAATTCAGTTTATAGTACAGATCTCTTCGTTTGGGAATAAACGGATGACTTAACACAGGGCAGTATTTTATTAAATTACTAATCTGTCAGATTAAGCCAATTATAATATACATCTCTTATGGTGCATACAACCTAGATTCCTGTAAGGTAGTGCGCAACCAACTTTCATTGAACTAACGCAATGAAAGAGCCATGATGGATGACATTTTTTTAACAAGATTACTTTATCACAAAGCACATGATATCGTGCACCAATTGGCACCAAATAAAGCTTAGTTATAACTCCCACAACCCCTCTGCTAAAATTTGGAGCTCTGATCAATTCACTAATTAATAAAATCGAGTAATGGCATTACCCGGCACCAATTTACACAGGATATTTCCTGGAAATAGGAGATTTGCACAGCTCCTCTAAAATAAAGAGAGCTCATAGTTCTTCTTTTTTTTTTTTTTTTTTTTTTTTGGGGGGGTTGGTGGTGGGGGTATCGGGGGATGTGTGGAGTTAGAAATTGAGTTTTTGTTGTATTTTGGTAGAAGGGAAATGTGTGCAACAACTACTGCCCCCATCCCAAACTACAATACTTAAAAGTCTTTTGCATTACGGGGAATGCCAAGTCTTCTCTTCACCATGCCCAATCTCAAAGGTTTGGATTTACATGCATATACGATGAGACCAAAAGTGATGTTTCAAAGTTGAAAGTATATCTTAACATCAATAATTGGTGTGAGTTGCATTTCTTCAATTTTTTTACTATGACATATAATCAATACTATGAATTTTGAATCTCACAGTTGTGACAAAGAGTAACATTTATTAAATATTGGCCTCCTGTAGCTCTGTTACAGATTACACACACAACACACAGAGACAGAGCACATGCTTGCATCATGTGAGGTAGCATATAACATCTTAACAGACACATATTAATAATGCTGCAAGGACAAAGAACAAATTGAGAATCGGATAGCGGTCAAGTGGTTAAGAATCTCAAGCCCAGACCAGAGGTCTGGGGTTCGATTTCCATCACCCCCGCCCCTCCCAGGATACGTACTTAGAAAAAGGATAAAGAACAAATTAACTTTAAATAGCTTCCGGCAAATAAATACCTGTAGATTTAGAAACTAGCAGCTAATTCAAAATGGATAGATGACATGAGACACCGCAAAAGCTTATGCCCCTCGGACCATATTTAGAAAATGACAGAATTACACTGTTTAAAGGGTTGACATCTTATGTATTTCATTATATCTGTAATCCTTTATCTCTCGTTTTGAATTACTTCATTTACTTTTACTTTACTATTACTGCCCGTTTTATACAGCAAGCAAAAACCAAATTAGAACAACTATGAGGACCTGTAACGATAACTATAGTCATACAAAAGGTCGAAAACTCACATAACGATGCAACATTTCCACGGCCCTCTCAGCCTCTTCTTCCGTACTCATTGTTACAAAACCAAACCCTCGACTCTGATCAGTTTCCCTATTGTAAATAACCTGCAAAAAATCCACCAAAAACCCACAAATCCTATCAACACAGACATATCCAGTCATTTTTCATTAAAACTTGTAAAATTCAGTAATTTTACACAAAAAGCTATTTTCAACTCAAAATCATAATAAATAAATAAAAAATCAATGTTTTAAGTCCAAATACCAATTATACCTCAGCAATCTCCACAACACCAGCCTGCTGAAAAAGCTGAGCCAATTTCTCACTATCCACATCATAAGGCAAATTCCCAACATACACTTTTGCTTCCTCAGGCGGCTCCACATAGCCACCCCCCTCACTCTCTTCTCCTTCAACTTCATTTTCATTATTTTCAGACGCACCCCAATTGAAATTTCCCTGAATTTCTTCTTCTTTTTCTTCAAGAATTGCTGGGTTGTTCTCCTCTTGTTGAGCAGTTACGCAAAAGATTCTGGAAATGGGTTCTTTCCTTTTGAGAGAGAATAAAGAAGGGATTGGCAGTGAGGATTTGCTATTGCCAGAGAGCTGGAATTTCATGGGTTTAAATGGGATTGATAGATAAGGGTGAGAACATGAAATCTTGGTAGTGGTGAAGAGTGATGGGTATGAAATTAAGCAACCATTTGTTGCCATTGAGATAGGCTTCAATATAATTTTAGCTGCAAAGGGCATTCTTTGGAGATATTCTATACCGATATAGTATATGAATGTATACAGAGAAAAAGAGGAAGAAGAAAGGGGTTTACAAGGGTTTTTGTTTTGATGGGTAGGTTTACAAGGGCTTGAGGTATGACTATGAATTGAGGATAAGGGGGTGAGGGTGAGGGGAGGCGAGGAGGGAAGAAATGGCCAAGATTTCGGATAAAATAAAATAGTATTTTTTTTTTTGAGGAAAAATAAAATAAAATAGTATTAATTTAAAAGAAAGGGAAAAATGTTTTTAATTTAATCATTCCATAAAACATGTTGTAAAATGGATTGCATGAATTGTTTGTGAGGAGGTCTTATGTGAGACCGTCTCATGGATCAATGTTCATGAGACGGATCCTAAACACATACAAAAATATGAATTATTTTCATGGGTATAGGTTCGGGTCGAAATTCTATTGAAATATAGGATCCGTCTCATGGATTATATCCATAAGACCGTTTCACACAAGTTTTTGTGATTGTTTAGAAGGGCGCGTTCACCCCCAAAAACCCTATATGCACTTACACACTAAATACACCTCTATTCCCTTTTAAAAGTGTAAAATATTTACTAAATACACCCCCATAATTTTCCACTTTATCCTTCTATTGTTTTCTCCGTAAATACATCCCAAAATCATACACTCCCAATGGGTGGCAGCGACAGAGGAAGTTCTGGCAATAGAAGATGATGTAATATTTTACATTAATTTAGAATATAATATTTTACATTAATTTCGCACTTATAGTTGTATTATTCTGGGTAATTATTCGATATAAGTGTTGGGTAATTTGATTTGGTTTGAATTCTGGAGTTATATTTTTTTTTTTTTTTGGAAGATGGCGATGGATGACACGATGACCCTAGGTGGTAAGATGATAAACTTGATCATGCTCATGCCACAAGGCATGATCAAGTTGATCGTGCCATTGTGTAGCACGATGGCATGACCAAGGTTGTAATTACGATCATGCCATCATACCTCATAACACGATGGCACGACCAATATTGCAATGTGATCGTGCCAAGTGTAGCACTTTAGCTATTCAACATCAATTATAAACAGCAAAAACAGAGTAAAAATGGAGAAATAACATATTTTAAGCTGTAAATTACGGACATGCTTATATTATTCAACAAAATGAATTATTTGTTGTCCATTTTTTTTGAGTACATTTGTTGTCCATATTTGGAACAATGTGGGTGTTGGAAAATCTAGGGTTTACAGAAAAAAATTTCAACTTTTTGCTCAAAAAGAAGAAGAAAATGGGCGAATGTGAGGAAGGCGAATGTGAGGAAGAAGATTATAAGCTTTAATAAAAGATGTGGTGTATATAGAACTTCTTTATGAGGGTTAGGATATTATAGTCTTTTAAACTAATGACATTTTTGAAATTATAAAGAGAGATTAGGTCTCTTGTAAGACGGTCACAGGGTGGGACGGATTGCACTTTTAGGGTAAAAGGTGATACTTTAGTATAAAATGTGACACTTTTAGTGTAAAAAGTGTTACTTTGTCTGAATACAATTCATTTTAGTGTATTCAGATAAGGTATCACTTTTTACACCAAAAGTATCATTTTTTACACTAAAAGTATCACCCGTTGCACCGTGCGACCGTCTTACACAAGTTTTTGCCATAAAGAGGTAGATGTATTTATAGTTTTTGCGGTGCAAATAGCGACCCCATTGTTTATTTTCTCTACCGATAGAATTTGTAAAATTGAGCATTCCAAGATGACTAACACAATATAATTAATCAATAAATTTTTTTAGTATGAGACAACCTTATGAATGGATTATATATTTAAATAGATTACCAATTCAAACCCAAATCCATAGAAAAAAAACCTCATACTTGTATTTTTATGACTCGGGTTATGTTTCTCTTATTCAATTTAGGGGTTATATGATATATATAACAATGGTTTTATTAAACCTCCCAATTAGAGCAAATAATCCATATGGGAGTTTTAAATATTATAGTCCCAAGTTATCAATATGTGATAATTAAGGCTGAAGAACAAATTAAACTATCCGATACTTGATTCGAGATCGATCGTTAAAAACTCGTTTGAGCTTGATTCGTTAACATACACGAACCAAACTATAATACATTTTTTAGTTCGATAAAATATGAAGCTCCACTCGAGCTCGCCTCGATTAATAAAAAATAATATAATATGTGAAAATATCAAACTACTAGAGCTCTATTCATATTCAGTTGGACTAAAGCTCGTCAAGTAATAATCAAATCGAATTCAAATATAATTTTTGAAGCTCGATAAAACTTCAACCAAACTTGAATATCAGTAATGTGTTCGGTTCTCCTCAATTCATTTACACCAGTGGCAGAGCTACGGGGCTATACTCCCCCTATTGTTCAGATTTCCCCTAATTTCATAAAGATTTTCTTAAAGAAAAATAAGTTATATTTTATATATATGATTTTCCATCTTTTCATCCGGCCCATCTTGCTTTTGACTGATAGCAAGACTGTATGGTCAATAAAGAGCAAAAAGTGAGGTGGTGAAATTTTTTTTCCAAAATTTCTAATTTTGAGTGAAAATTTTGTTGGAAATGTGATTGTTTGTGGACTTTCCAGCTGTCTTTGAGATTCAGCTATTTCATCTTCATCTGTGTTGATTGCTCTTACTTCAGCTTCAACATAAGGACTCTTCTGCATAGTTGGCTGATTCAACTTGTCAGCTAACTCTTCAATGTCTTCTCCATTCACATTGGGTTCATTAAAAACCACATGGATAGACCCTTCTGTGACCATAGTCCTCTTGTTCAACACTCTATAGGCTTTGCTCTCAGCTGAGTATCCCAAAAAGATTCCTTCATCAGCTTTAGCATCAAAAACCTTCAAATTATCCTTGCCATTGTTATGGATGAAGCATTTGCATCCAAATATCCTGAAGTACCCAACATTTGGCTTTCTCCCTGTCCAAATCTCATAGGGAGTCTTAGTTAATTGCATGTTAATCATGCATTTATTTTGAGTATAGCATGCTGTGTTAATGGCTTCAGCCTAAAATCGCTTAGGCAATCCAGCTTCAGCTAACATGGGCCTTGCAGCTTCCTTGAGAGTTCTGTTCCTTCTTTCCTACTCCATTCTCATTTGTGGAGTTCTTGCTTTGCAGATAACTCATGAGCAATACCATTTTCAACACAATACTGAGTAATTATCCCATTGACAAACTCAGTTCCTCTGTCAGACCTTATTTTTATAATGGTTTGGCTCTTTTCATTTTGAACTCTTTTCATTAGCTGAGGTAACTTCTGCAAAGTTTCCTTCTTTTTGCACATGAAGATTGTCCATGTATATCTTGAATAATCACCTACAACCACTAAGGTGTATTTCTTTCCACTTATGTTGGCTTGTTCAACTGGACCAAATTAATCCATATGCAACAGATGTAATATCCTTGTTGAAGAAGGACTTGGCTTGTCCTTAAATGAAGATTTTATCTGCTTTCCCATCTGGCATGCATCACATACGCTTTCTTTCTTGTACACTGAGTCTGGCAATCCTTCCACAAGATGACTACTTGCAACCTTGTTGATTGTCTTAAAGTTCAGATGACTCAGCTTCTTGTGCCACATCCAACTTGATTCGGCTGTGCTCTTTGCTAGTAGACAAGTGCTTGGTGTGGCAGTAGACTAATCTACCACATACATATTCTTCTGTCTTGATCCTTGCAGCACTATTTCATTTGATTCAACATCTTTGATCTGGCACACTCCCATATTGAATCCAACATTGTAGCCTTTGTCACAGAGTTAGCTGATGCTTAACAGGTTGAAGTTGAGGCCTTCAACATAAGCAACATCTGTGATTTCCAATCCATTCTTCTTGATAGATCCTGGGCCTTTGATTTCCTCTGGAGCTTCATTTCCTCCAAATATGACTTTTGCACCTCTAATCTCCTTGAATCTTGACAGGTTTTTCTTGTTTCATGTCATATGTCTGGAACAACCACTATCCATGTACCAGGTTCCTTGGCACTCAGTTGTTCCTTGAACCTACAATCAAGGAAATTAGTTCTTAGGTACCCATACTTGCCTGGGTCCTGAGGGGTTAGTGTTATAAGATGATCCAACCAACCTATAGCCAAAGGACTTGACTCTAAAAGGTTGCCATCTATCAGTGCCATAATCATAGTGCACATTTGCAAATTGCTTGGGGGTTTTAGGTTCATACATCTGTCTCTTTTGTCTGTATGCCTGTGTGTGTGTTTTAGCAATTGCTTTCTTGGGATAGTGTTCGCCTATATTTTTAGCTTCACCGCAAGTGTACGGTGTACGTTATCGAATAGGGTAGCAAGGTCGTATCCACGGAGACTAATAAATTTATATGCTAAGTATTGATCCAAGATAGTCTTATTTTTATCTAGACGATCGAAATTTGATGATTGTTGTTTTGAGATTAAGGCAATTTAAATTACTAAAACACAAGAAAAAGATAGCACAAATGAAAGAAGTATCAAGATGATAAAATGGATTTCCGAGTTAAGGTTTCGATTAATAATCCTCTTGTTGTCCGGTTTAATCGAGCCACGTTATTATCAATATTCCTATAAGATGATCACAAAGCTATTTTATCCTCCCTCTCGAGATGCATATAAAACGTAGATTGAAATACTTATGCTAGCATCTCTACTCAACATAAAGCATTCAACTCCCGAAAGCACAAAAGATCAAATATCCTCACAAATATTTACAAACCTCTCGATTCATGCAAATATTTGTGTCGAGTATTCAAGATCTAATATTGAAACTCATCTCTCGAATTATAAATCAATATATCAAACAAGTTAAATCATTGATCAAGTGATAAAAAAAGAATAAGCTCAAAATACTCAAATAGGCTTCAAGATAATAACTTCAACTAAGATTAAAACATCCAACAAGAGTTCATTAATCTACTTCCAAAACCCGGAAATCTCAAGAGTTTAGCTACACATGATTAAACAACTTATACACAAAGTGTTCAAAGTCATTACAAATGAAAATAAAAGATTGAAACTAAAAGAGAAGCAAGAAAACTTAGGAACGTCGACAATCTCTTGATATATCTCCATTCTTCAAGCTCCGATGCAACCCGATTGTCTCCTTGATGTCTCCTTCCAAGAGTTAACTCTTGTCTTGTGTTGTAGATCCCAAAAATGCCAGAATGTGCTTGTGTGCGCCCCTAAAAAAAAGCCTTTTTATACTTCCCATCATGTTTAGGGCTTAATCTTTGCAGACATGGGATTCAGTATGACGCACGGGTGGTGCGCCCACGCACGGGTTACCCGTGCGCCACCTCTTTGGAATAACCCAACTCTCTGTAGGGCGCACGGGTGGTGCGTCGGACCACGCCTACCCGTGCGCCACTCCGGTGAAATAATCGACCCTCTGCTGCAGGCGCACGGGTGGTGCGCCCATGCATGGCTACCCGTGCGCCATGTTTGCAGCTCAATATTCCTTATACGGGGTGCACGGGTGGTGTCTTGAGGCACGCCCTACCCGTGTGCCCCCTGTCTTTTCCGTAAACGCTCAACTTTCGCTCTTTTAGGCTTCACTTTTCATATATCCACTCAATTCTCCATGTTTCCACTTTGCTTTCTTCGTATTCGTATTCAATTAGCTTCAAATATCATGAAATTCCTACAAAATAAGCAAAGTGTAATATCTTTTCCACAAGGAGTGAATATGTAACATTTAACGCGAGTATATGCATGTTTACTCATCATTATAGCTCGAAATACTCCTCAAAATACATGCAAAACTCACGCCTATCAAAATCCCCCAAACTTAAACTGTTGACCGTCCCGATCAACAATATTTAGAACACGATAAAGCACAACAGGGAGATAAAGAAAACAGCGCACACAGAGAATCCACAAGAAAATCCATATTGTTCGTCATGAATGTTGAATACAACTCAATCAAGCCTCAAATATCTAATCAAAGAACACGACTCAATTAAAACAAAGTGAAATGCTCTGAATCCAACTCTCAAAGTTAAGTGTATACTCTCATCTCACGAGGATATAGGACGTGTTTACGCTCAAATCAATTCGATGTCGCAAAATTACCATAGGCTTGCAATTCGTCTCATATCTCCGCCACGAGAGTGTATGCAATTTGTGAATCATAAAGGACTTTTTCATTTGGTTGTAACGAAGGCTCTTTGGTTTAGGTAGGAAATTTTGGATAAAGTGACTCAAACTGGAGTGTATAGACCGATGAGCATATCAATCATTTTATTACAATCCCATATGCTACTCCAATCATCCCTCATTTTTATCAACTTCATTTATCTCCATTTCCTTTTTTTTTTTTTTGAGAATCGCCTCCATTCACAATCCTTCGCCCCCCATGTTTATCAACTTTTCAATCTTTTTCATTTGTGCATTTTCAACACTTCTATTTATTTTTTTTTTTCAACTTCTTTCCTTCCTCTTTTTATTCCATTTAACCAAGTATGCCCAATTATCCTATTTTTCAATTTCCACTCATTCAACCTCATTCATTCCCCTTTTTCTCAACGTTATACACTCGAGTTTAAAGTGATGGATATATATTAAGATCAAGGGTTAAATTTTTTTGTGGTTATCAAAGAAATAGGCTATAGGCTCAACTTGGCTAACTAGGAATGTTTAACATTTTTAGGTAGGCAAAGGACTTGAAAGGCTAGCAAAGATGGCCTTTAATCACATTCACAATTCACATACACAAGTGGCCTTGACAGAGATACCCAAGCAAGTTCTAGAATTCTGACAACACGAATGATACCCTCAATCACAACAAGATCGCACAAGATATAAGCGGTAAAAGGCTCAAAGCTCACGAGCTTGTCAAAATGTAATTCAAAGCATCACACCAAGTTTTTCTTATTAACATGCTCAAAGTTATCTATTCAAGGCTCAATCAATTCATAACCAACATCCAATCCCAACAATATGAATTCTCAATCAACACACAAACAACAAGTTGCAACATGCTTGGTCAACACACTCTCTAACAACTACTAAAGCAATAGACGTGCTAAAGCTATAAACGTGCTCTAATGCAAATGCAACCTAGAATGCTCTAATGCAACTATATGAAAACAAAAAATTCATGAAATTTTATTTTATTTTATTTTTTTTTTGTATCCACACTTTTCATGTATTAAAATGCTATCTCTCCCCCCAAACTTGAATGAAATTATAGTGTCTAAGGGGAAAAATAGAATTTCAATAACAAAAAGTGGGGATATACTGAATCATCGGCGGTGGGTGGTGGGAAGTGACCTTGAGAAATATGCCACATTTGTAGGCTGTTGGAGCACTTGCCACGTCTCCTCGGGCGCCGCTCGGATCGCTCGCCGAACGCAAGAAAATCAGCCCTATGTTGCCTCAAATCCTCTCCTTGCCGCCTCAACTCTTCTTCTTGCCGCCTCAAGTTCTCCCCAAACGCATAAAACATGTCTTGAAAATCGGTGTCGCGCTGGGGTCCTCCACTGTGAGAAGGACCGGGACGATCTCCGCTTTGAGAATGTCGGGGGTAATCGCCTCCGTGTGAGGACTCGGGTATATCATACCCAATTTGGGGGTGATGAGGTTCCATCCCCATGTCTCGGCCATGAAACGCATCCTCCTCCGCCACCATATCCTCCTCATCCAAGAAACCTTCAACTCTGCGACGCTTTCTTGCCTCTATAGCCTCGGTAATTCGGTTGTGTGCGTCAGAGTTCATTAGGAAGTTGGTGGTGTCCGTCAATGTCTCGACCGTGGTGTATGGCGGGTTAGGCAACGGAAATGAAGCACCTTTCTTTTGTAGAAGCACCAATCTGTTGTCTTCATTTGCTATGAACTTCATATGGTGCAACGATGCCAAATTAACCCGAGTGCTGCCCGGGATAGGCTCCAAGCCTCGGAAATAAACATTGAAATGCCGGGCAATAGGGGTAATGAGGCCCCCTATAGAAATCGTACCCCCTTCCCGCCTAGCTAACTGTTCGATTTGTTCGGCAAAATTGACAGCGGTGTTGTAGGGGGTGTTTGTAACCATACACCAGAGGAGATAAAGTTCCTTAGTCGTCATACCTCCAATGTTTTCTTGGGCGAACACGGAGGATGCAGTCACGCGTTGAATATACCGAAAAACTGGATTCCGGATCCATGAGGCTTTGGCGGTTCGCGCGGCATACAACATCGGCCCCGTTTGTGGTGTTTCCACAAGCATTCTCCAGAAGTCGTATTGATCATAATGAGGCATCGGGCGGGTACGAGCGTTTGTTGGGACCTCGAAAATGGTGTTTAATTGAGTCATAGACAATTGTCTATGGACATTCCCCAACTGAAACTTTATCATATACGATTCAAAGGTCCCGCCTTGTTTGAGTACTTCCACGGTACTCAAGAACTCCAATGTATACTTTTTAAATGTCGGCCACTTTCAGCTCATGAAGTTCGTCCATCCTACCTTGGCGAAAAGACGCCACACGTCCTCATGTATCCCCAAAGTTTGGGTACAATCATCATCGGCGTAGCGAGATGGAGCTATTTGGCGACCGATCAAGCGATTCCATCGCTCAAGATCATCGGCATTTGTCAAGTTGACCCCATATGCCTCTGGACTATTTTGGTCGACCTCCGTGCCACCACTTGCGTTGTGCCATCCCGCGTGCACGTCTCCTTCCACCCTGGGGGTTTCTTCGCCGCCATGAAGAGTTTGTACCAACGCATTTCATTAGCATCCCAATATCATCAATGGCAACAACAAAATAGGGGATTAAAGCTAACATATTGGGTGATGCAAATTCACATGCCCACGTTACTTTGATCGATCAACTACCCCAAACAAGCAAAAATTATGGCCATTCTAGACAAATATTAGCTTAAACAATCATTGGCCATGCCTTATTCATCAACAATTCATCCTAAATCTCCTCAATTACACAAGCCCACAAGGTGTTTGATAATTTGCCTCAAAGAATAATTCACATAATTCATAGCAAAAATATCAAAATAAGCACCTATAATGATCCCTTATACATAATTAACAACGAATTCACAAGGAGAAATGGGTGTTCTTACCGAATTCTCTAAGTTAAACTCAAGTAGATGACTTGAACCCTAGGTGCTTTTGCTCACAATTCTTCAAGCAAATTCGAATTCAATGTAAAGTGAAGTGCAATTGTGATGGGGGAGGGATTAAAAGGACGAATTTGAGTAGAATTTGCAACAAATTTCGAAGGCAATGAAGTTGGGGTAGTGGGCGCGCGATTTGTGGGAGTTTTGGGAGAAGAAGACAGTTTAAAAACTGTCATATTTAAGCCTCTTCTGCAGGGCGCACGGGTGGTGCGTCGGAGCACGGCCTACCCGTGCGCCACTCCGGTGAAATAATCTGACCCTCTGCAGGGCACACGGATGGTGCGCCCATGCATGGGCTACCCGTGCGCCATGCTGCAGCTCCAATATTCCTTATAGAGGGGTGCACGGGTGGTGTCTTGAGGCACGCCCTACCCGTGTGCCCCCTATCTTTTCCGTAAACGCTCAACTTTCGCTCTTTTAGGCTTCACTTTTCATATATCCACTCAATTCTCCATGTTTCCACTTTGCTTTCCTCGTATTCGTATTCAATTAGCTTCAAATATCATGAAATTCCTACAAAATAAGCAAAGTGTAATATCTTTTCCACAAGGAGTGAATATGTAACATTTAATGCGAGTATATGCATGTTTACTCATCATTATAGCTCGAAATACTCCTCAAAATACATGCAAAACTCACGCCTATCAGATAGTTGTGATATTTCTGAGTGTAGTGCCTGGGTGCATATGTGTGCTGATAATAGCTCTTTTCCCTTTGGAATGACCTTTGCTGAGGTTTAGGTCTTTGCCATTTAGGATTGTATTCCATTGGTCTTTGCTGATATTTCACATTGTTCCAATCAGCTTGGTTTGGGTAGTTTCTACCATTCCCATCATATGTATTTCTCTGATGAAATTTATGGGGTTTCTGGTAGTACTGTTTGCTTTTCACAGAGTATTTTCTGTTTGGAGTTTGCTGAGGAACTCTGCTGGATTTCTTATCAGTTGTCCTCTCAGCATACTCAACTGGCTGTTTTCCTTTCCCTTTATATCCAAGGCCAGTTTGTTTGTGATTGTGCTTAGGAGTGAATGTGGGTGCAACATTTGGTGTTTTGGATTTTTGAGATGCTTCATTGCTTGAAGATCCTTTTTCCAAAATCACTCTTAGAGTTTGACTGTGCACAAAGGAATTGAATCGTATGCATGTCTTATCTCCACATTCTTTCTCACTCACGATAAGATCAACCAATGATTTGGATGACTTTGTAAATGAGGCAATCACATTTTTGAGGTCTTTTTCCCTATTTTCTATAGTTGCTATCTCTGCTATCATTTTGGCATTTTCAGCCTTCAGCTTTGTGTTCTCATCAACTATGTGACTTAGAGTACTCAGCTCCTTAGTCAGCTGTGAGTTTTGGCTTTTGAGCTGGCTGTTTTCCACATTTAGAAATGTGTGTGAGGATATAATGTGCTCAAAATCTTTCATCATTTTGCCTAATGAATCATAAAGATCAGTGGGTGATGAAGTGTGTGTATCACAATCACAATCACTTGAATCTAAATGAGATGAGTTAGAGTGTACCTCATCTTCTTGGTCAGGTTGATCTTGTTCTTTAGCCATAAGGCAGATCATGGCTTTTTTCAGAATCACTTGAGTAGTCAGCTTCACTACTCTCTGAGTCTGTTGCTTCTTTAGACTTAGCTATCTCAGCAGTCTCAGCAGCCAACATGGCTTTCTTCTTTTCCTATCTTCTTTCTCTGAAGACTTTTTTTCTTCTTCATTCCTATATTTGTTGACTGGTGGATAGGAACAATCAACTACAAAATGTCCTGGTTGTCTGCAGTTCCAACACAGGTTCTCAGCTCTTTGATCAGCTCTTTCTGTTCTTTGGTTATCAACTCTCTGATATTCTATCCTTTGATGCTCAGTTCTTTTGGGTGGCCTATCTTCCCTTGATTTAGAGGGAGCTGATTGTCTCCTAGAGGTTTCACCCTTATTTCATTTATAGTTCTTATTGAATAACTTGTTGAATTTTTTAAACATTAGGGAAATCTCCTCCTGGTATATGGCTTTCTTTGGTTCAACTCTCTTTTCATCCTTGACTACCAGTGCAGCTGTCTTGGGTACAACTGTCTCCTCTTGCTCTTTTCTTCTCAGCTCAAATTCATAGGCTTTGAGGTCTGAGAATAGCTCATGGTTAGATGTTTTTGAGAGGTCCATGGAATGTCTCAGAGCCATAGTCTTCATTTCCCATTCAGCTGGAAGGCTTCTTAGGATCTTCATACACATTTCCTTTTGTGTATATTCCTTCCCAAGAGCTGAAAGCTCATTTGTGATTTCAGTGAATCTGGCATCCAGCTGATCCATGGATTCACCTGCAAACATTTTGAAATTTTCAAATTTTTGAACAACAACAGACAATTTATTTTCTTTAATTTGCTCTGATCCTTCCAAAATTAAAGTTAGCTTATTCCATATTTCTTTTGCTGTTTTGCAGGATTTGACTTTATTGAACATTGCTTTGTCCAAAGTCTTGTAAAGTATGTCCTTGGCCACATTGTCCAAGTTGTATCTCTTCGTATCATCATTTGTCAACTCAGTCCTTGGTTTTTCAACCATGGATGGTCTTTCTTCAGCAGCTGCTTCTTCTCCTTCAGCTGCAGCTGCTCTTCTTACAACCGTGTTCACTTTCAGTATTTGCAGTGGCCCATCCTCTATCACAAGCCACATTTCATCGTGTAGAGCAGATATATTAGCCTGCATACGAATTTTTCAGTCATCAAATTCTTCAACAGTGAACATAGGAATGTGTGTCAAATTTGCTTCCATGATAATAACTTTGCTAAAAATGAAAGATTTTGAAAATGCAAGTATTTCAAACCTTTTTGAAAAGATAAAGATCTAGTTCAGTAACCAGTGCGGAATGCTCAATGAACCAACCGCTCTAATACCACTTGTAGGTCTCAAGGGGCTGTGAGTAAGGTTTAGAATGGGGGGTTGAATAAACCTTACCAACCTTTCGATTTTAGTCCTTTTATAACTATTACAGAGTTAACTCAAACAGTTGTGTCCTTGAGGGACAGCTAAGTTAGCCACTCAACAGACTCGATAGAGCTGTTGATAGAATAACTCGGTTGTTTAACCTGAACTTTAACTTGGTTGTGTTGGTTTTATCAACGGAAGACTTAACACCCTTTGAATTGTTTTAAGCTTGTTTTAAAACTTGATTTAGCTCTTGGTTATTAATCAGTTGGATAGCAAATATGAGTTTATCAGCAGATATGATGTATGTATGCAGAAATATAAATGTGCTGAAAAATAAATGACATAGTTAATTTTTATACAAGTTCGAAGATGGGGTAATTATTCTAATCTTCTCTTCTCCAACTCCTGGAGGATTCCACTATGTAACAGATCAGTTTACAACATGGTGAACAGTCTAGAGACAGCCTTGGTCACACAACTGGCTTCTCTTACGACTCAGCTTCTTCACATGGCAGCTGCTTTGCTAGTTCAGCTCACTTTCTCAAGCTCTTGGATTTGATCATGAAGCCCTCTAATAACTTGATACTGGTTCGACCTTGAACCTTCCTACAATCCTCCTTGGAAAGTATACCTCTTTTGATTCTTCAAAAGTTTCCTCTTCAACAGATTTGAAGTTGTCTTTCCTTCACAGCTTGTGTTGGATCGATTTCCTTCGAGTTTCAGGCTTGAGGATTTGCTTGAATATACTTGAGAGTATTTCAGGTTAATAGCTTGAATAATACTTGCTTGTTCGTGGTTCAGGTAACCTTTTCTCAATGATTATCCTCAGCCTTTTATAGTGAACTTTTGAAATTTTGCCCGTTGAAGAGATAGGCTAATTTCAAAAGTCACTGTGTGTTCGTTGGCTTGTCTTGTTGCAGTCCTTGATGTTGACATTTCCTCGTATTTATTGTCTTGCAGCATTGCAACATTTTTGACACTTGGTGCAGTGCTTCCCATTGGTTTGTTCCTTTTGCACACAACTGGAACTAACACTTTATCTCTGACAACTTTAACATGTTACCATTCTGAGTAATATTCTTGACTTTCATCAACGGATCTCGTTCAGTTGTCTTGACTTGACTGCAGTCTTTTATTCCCCAGGTGACTTGAGTTAGCTTCCAATCTTTGGATGACTCATCTGTCACTTCAACTTGAGACTTGGCTTCTTGAGTTGACTTGACTGACTCTTCACATAGCTGATTCACAGTTGATACATCTTCAGTCGAGTTCTTGACTTTTCTTCTTAGCCATAGTCAGTTGTCTTGCAGAAGGGTCTTCACTTTCAGTCTTCAGTTGACTTCTTGTATTTCTAGGCATAGCTACCTTGACTCAGCTTTTTCAGCCCTACCTATTACAATGTAAATTAGAAGGAAAATGGGGTGCCAAATTTCTAGTTTAAGTTTTACATGGTATCATCAAAATCTACAAAATAAATTTCCCAACATAATCTATTTCCGAGCATTTGACAGGTACCTGATGTACTTTTCCTGTCCACTCTACATCCAGCATAGTCTGAGTCTGAGTACCCAACTAGATTGAATCCTCTATCCTGTGGATACCATAAGCCAACTTCTTGGCGTCCCTTCAAATACCTTAGGATTCTCTTAACTGCAATCATATGACTCTCTTTTGGTGCAGATTGAAATCTGGAACATACACCTACAACAAAGGTGATGTCTGGCCTACTTGCTGTTAAATAGACCAAAGATCCAATAGGGGCTCTATATCTGGTTTTATCTATAGCTTTGCCATCGGCATCCATATCCATCTTGACTGATGTATTCCTGGGAATCTTCACTAATGACTTGTCTTCCATACCAAATTTCTTATTTAAATATCTGGTATATTTGGTTTGACTAATGAAGTTTACATCCTTCATTTGCTTGACTTGAAGACCTAGGAAAAAATTTAGCTCTCCCATCATATTCATTTCAAACTTTCCTTGCATGAACTTTGAAAACTTGTCACACAGCTCTTTGTTTGTGGATCTAAAAATAATGTCATCCACATAAGTTGGAACAAGCAATTTACTCTCCCCATCTTGAATTCTGAAGAGTGTTCTATCAACCTTGCCTTTGGTGAATCCACTGTCAATGAGAAACTTAGACAATGTGTCATACCAGGCTCTTGGTGCTTCTTTCAATGCATACAATACTTTCTTGAGCTTGTAGACTTTATCTCCAATAGTTTTTTGCTCAAAACCTGGAGGTTGCTCCACATAGACTTCTTCTTCTAAGAGTTCATTAAAAAATGCACTTTTCACATCCATTTGATAAACAATGAAGTTCTTGTGTGCGGCATAAGCAAGGAACATCCTAAATGCTTCCAATCCAGCAACATGTGCAAAGGTTTCTTCAAAATCTATACCTTCCTCTTGGCAATACCCTTTGGCTACCGATCTTCCGTTGTTTCTCACTACAGATACCTCTTCATTCATCTTGTTTTTAAATACCCACTTAGTAACAATAACATTTTGGTGGGTAGGCCTTTGAACTAATTCCCAAACCTTGTTTATCTCAAACTGATTCAGCTCTTTCTGCATAGCTAGAATCCAATGCTTGTGACACATATTTAGGCTCTATCTGGGAAATGAAACAAGTAAACATAGCTTCATGTTGAGTCCTGGATCTAGTTCTCACTCCATCTCTAACATCTACAATGATTAACTCATGCGGATGGTCTCTCAGCCGTCTCACATCTGGTTGGAGTAAGTTTGTTGGGTTCAGTCGTCTCGCAGCTAAGTTGTCTTGAACAACTTCTTCATTATTATTCAGCTGCAGACCTTCCAGTTGTCTCTGAGATTCAGCTATCTCATCTTCATCAAGGTTGAGTCCTCTTATATCAGCTTCAACACAAGGACTCTTCTGAATAGTTGGTTGGTTCCTCTTGTTAGCTAACTCCTCTATGTCTTCTCCATTGATATTAGGTTCATCAAAAACCACATGGATATACTCTTCTGTGACCATAGTCCTCTTATTCATCACTCTATAGGCTTTACTCTTAGCTAAGTATCTCAAAAAGATACCTTCATCAGCTTTAGCATCAAAAGATTTTAAGTTGTTCTTGCCATTTTTGTGAATGAAGCACTTACATCCAAATATACGAAAATATCCAACATTTGGCTTCCTCCCTGTCTAAATTTCATAAGGGGTTTTGGACAGCTGCCTGTTAATCATACACCTATTCTGAGTGTAGCAAGCAGTGTTAATGGCTTCAACCCAAAATCTCTTAGGCAGACCATCTTCAGCTAACATAGTCCTCGCAGCAGGACTAGCTTCCTTAAGAGTTCTGTTCCTTCTTTCAGCTACTCCATTCTGCTGTGGAGTTCTTGCAGCTGACAACTCATGAGCAATACCATTTTCAATACAATACTGAGTTATAATCCCATTGCCAAACTCAGTTTCTCTATCAGACCTTATCTTTATAATAGTTTGACTCTTCTCATTTTGAACTCTTCTCATCAGCTGAGGGAGCTTCTGCAAGGTGTCCTTCTTTTTACACATAAAGATTGTTCATGTGTATCTTGAATAATCATCCACCACCACTAAGGTGTATTTATTTCCACTGATGCTAGCTGGTTCAATAGGACCAAATAAATCCATACGCAATAAGTGCAATATCCTGGTTAAAGAAGGACTTGGCTTGTCCTTGAAAGAAGACTTAATTTGCTTTCCCATCTGGCATGCATCACAAATGATTTCTTTCTTGTACACTGAGTCACATAATCCTTCCACAAGATGACTCCTTGCAAGTTTGTTGATTGTCTTGAAATTCAGGTGACTCAGCTTCTTGTGCCACAACCAACTTGATTCGACTGTACTCTTTGCTAGCAGACATGTGCTTGGTGTAGCAGTTGACTAGTCCACTACATACATGTTCTTCTGCCTTGATCCTTGTAGCACAATCTCATTTGATTTAGCATCCTTGATTTGACATAAACCCATGTTGAATCCAACATTATAGCCTTTGTCACAGAGTTGGCTGATGCTCAACAGATCGAAGTTAAGGCCTTCAACATATGTTATATCCGTGATTTCTAGTCCATTTTTCCTGATGGATCCAGTGCCTCTGATTTTCCCTGGAGCTTCATTTCCTGCAAATATGACTTCAGCGACTTTGATTTCCTTGAATTTTTACAGAATTTTCTTGTTTCTTGTCATATTTCTGGAACAACCCCTATTCATGTACCAGGTTCCTTGGCACTCAGCTGTTCCTTGACCCTGCAATCAAGGAAATTGTTTTTAGGTACCCATACTTGCCTGGGTCATGAGGGTTAACACTATAAGGTGATCCAACCAACCTATAGCCAAATGATCTGACTCTAAGAGGTTTGCACCTATTAGTTCCATAATCATAATTAACATTTGCAAATTTCTTGGGGGCTTTAGGCTCATACAACTATCTCCTTTGTCTGTATGCCTGTGTTTGTGTTTGAGTATTTGCTTTCTTAGGGTAATAGTGGAACTTTTGTGTATATCGAGCTTTGTTCTTGGTGCATAAGTGTGTTGATTATAGCCCTTTTTCCTTGGGAATGACCTATGCTGAGTCTGAGATCTTTGCCACTTAGGCTTGTATCCCATTGGTCTTGGCTGATATCTCATTTGATTATTGCAATCAGCCTGGCTTGTGTAGTTTCTACCATTCCCATTATATGATTTTCTTTGTTGAAGTCTCTGGGTCTTTTGGTAGCTCTGTTGTGATTTTACAGAGTATTTCCTGTTTGGAGTCTGCTGATGGACTCTTCTGAATTTGGTTTCAGCTGTCCTGTCAGCATACTCAGCTGGCTTCTTGCCTTTTCCTTTGTATCCAAGGGCAACATGGTTGTGATTGTATTTTTGAGTGGGTGTAGGTGCAACATATGGTGCTTTGGATTTTCGGACTGCCTCATTGCTTGAGGATCCTTTTTCCATAGCCACTCTTGGCACTTGAGCATGCACAAAGGAATTAAATCCAATGCCTGTCTTGTCACCACTTAGCTCCATTTCCTGTAAGAAGTTACAAGAATACGCAGTATCACGCCCAACATAGGAAACCAACCAAAACACACTGAACATGCATGCAAATGTATCAAATATATATCCAAATAAGCCCCTAAATACACGTATATTTTACACATATCAAGAAGGAGTTGAGATAGTTGCAGTTGTGTCCTCGGGGACAGGATCAGCTGATTCACCTTCACTGGTGTCATCCCTTTGCGCATGTGCTTGCCTCTGAGCACTAGATAGATTTGCTTTGAACATCTTCTTGTTGACATGGAATGGCTTCCCATTTCTAAGAGCAATCTCCTTCACCTCCATAAGATGGCCAATGACCAGGCCATATCCCAACGAGCTTACAAATAAACCATCATCAGTAATGGTTTTGTTAAGAACGTTCTGGCAGATTCGGCTGAAGATGAACTCAGCCCAATTCACTTTCTTCTCCTCCATGATCGCAGCCATCACGATCAGCTTCGTCCAAGACAACTGATTAAAGCTGCCGAATTTCATGTGCACGCATTTGGACATAATGCCCATCAGTTTATGGTAGTCATCATTGATCAATGACTTATTGGTTGTGTAAACAGCCTTAGCAGCTGACTCTGGCTTGGCAATTTGATTCCATGCCGCAGCCAGGTTCATGTCTGTCTCAGCTATCTCCGTCATCCCTTCCGAGGGCAGGTAGCAGTGTTCAGCTAAGTCCACAACAATAATCTTGAAGTCCTAGTTGTGGACTGATGATCTAATTTCCCCATCGTGAACCTCAACATTCACGTAAAACATAGCAACTTCCTCTGAGTATGTGTGAGAGTATTCCATCGTTAGAAATCCTTTTAGACCTGATTTCTCTAACTTCGTAGCAATCTTTTGAACCAGGGCCTTATCAACTTCCTGTTTTAGCATCCTTTCAAAATCCACAGTCGATCCTGGAGTGGATTTTCTCGGACATCTTGATGAAATCATAAGTAGCATCCATTTTCTCAAAAAATAACTGGGAAAACGTGTAGAATAAGTGCTTGAAGAACTAGGGTTTTGTTTCTTTGCAGAGAAAAACTTTGAACATGCTTTCTGGAGAAGAGAGTGTTGTGAGGAGAGAGAAAAATGAGTTTTGGTTTTTATGGGACGTGAGAGGATGATTTTTGGAATTTGAAAAGTTTGATCAAAATCAACGGTCAGGATTGAACCTTTGAAACCGCATTAATTTCCCGCATTAAATGCAACATCATTTATATCTAATCATAGGCTAAATGTGTGCAGCTTTTGTTCTGACACAATAAGTACGCTGACGTGATGCCCAAAAATATTACCACTCGCAGAAAATGACTGTGTTTTGTCACTTAGCTCATAAATAACTCAGCTATCTTCCAAGCGTGACTTAACTCTGCTTCTCTCTTCACATAAGGATCACTCAGCTGTCAGCTAACTTGATACAACTGATTTCCCGTCTTGGCTGTTTCACTTGGCTGGAATGTGAAATTTTGTTTATTTTTCATTTCTCCCTTCTTTTGAATCTACCTTCTGAGTCTCCTAACTCAGCTCAATCAAACCTAGCTCATTCTTAAGCCCTTCAAATCTTGATTCACATAGAGGCTTAGTGAATATGTCAGCTAACTGCTTATCAGTTGAGATGTATTCCAAGGTGATATCTTTCTTTTCAACATGATCTCTTATAAAATGATATCTGACATCAATGTTCTTTGTTCTTGAATGCAATACTAGATTCTGAGTAATTGTAATAGCACTTATATTATCACACATAATTGGAATTTCTTTTTCTTCTATATCATAGTCTCTCAGCTGTTGCCTCATCCAAAGAACTTGGGCACAACAATTGCCTGCAGCTATGTACTCTGCTTCAACTGTGGATGTAGCTATTGAATTTTGTTTCTTGCTTAACCAAGAAACCAATCTATTTCCAAGCATTTGAAAATGCACTCTTCACATTCATCTGATACGCAGTAAAGTTCTTGTATGCAGCATACGCAAGAAACATCCTTATTGTTTCCAATCTAGCAACAGGAGCAAAGGTTTCATCAATCTATTACTTGCTCTTGGAAATACCCTTTGGCCACCAGTCTTGCTTTTTTTCTTACAACAGATCCTTTCTCATTCATCTTATTCCTGAATACCCACTTCGTACCAATAACATTTTGGTGGGTAGGCCTTTGAACTAATTACCAAACTTTGTTCCTTTCAAACTGATTCAGCTCTTCTTGCATAGCCTGAATCCAATGTGTCATCCAATGCTTGAGAACATCTTTAGGCTCTATCTGGGAAATGAACCAAGTAAACATAGCTTCATGTTGAGATCTGGATCTGGTTCTTACTCCATCTCCTACATTTCCAATGATCAGCTCAGATGGATGGTCTCTCATCCATCTCACATCTGGTTGGAGTAAGTCCGTTGGATTCAGCCGCCTCGCAACTAAGTTGTCTTGAACAGTTTCTTCATCATCATTCAGCTATAGACCTTCCAGCTGTCTCTAAGATTCAGCTATCTCATCTTCTTCAGAATTGAGTGCTCTCACATTTGCATCAACATAGGGACTCTTCTGCATAGTTGGTTGATTCTGCTTCTCAACTAACTCATCTATGTCTTCTCCATTTACATTTGGTTCATCAAAAACCATATGGATAGACTCTTTTGTAACCATAGTCCTCTTGTTTAGCTCTCTACAAGCTTTACTTTCAACTGAGTATCCCAAAAAGATACCTTCATCAACTTTAGCATCAAAAGCTTTTAAGTTGTCCTTGCCATTGTTGTGGATGAAGCACTTACATCCAAAGATCTTGAAATATCCAACATTTGGCTTCCTCCCTGTCCAAATTTCATAGGAAATTTTAGTCAATTTCCTATTGATCATGCATCTATTCTGAGTATAGCAAGCAGTTTGATGGCTTCAGTCCAAAATCTCTTAGGCAATCCAGCTTCAGCTAACATTGTCCTTGCAGCTTCATTGAGAGTTCTATTCCTTCTTTCAGTTATTCCATTATGTTGTGGAGTCCTTGCAGCTGATAACTCATGAGCAATACCATTTTCAACACAATACTAAGTTATAATTCCATTGACAAACTCATTTTCCCTGTCAGATCTTATCTTTATAATGGTTTGACTCTTCGTATTTTGAACTCTTCTCATCAGCTGAGGCAACTTCTGCAATGTTTTTTTCTTTTTACACATGAAAATATTGCATGTATATCTTAATAATCATCTACCATCACTAAGGTGTATTTCTTTCCACTGATGCTGGCTGGTTCCACAGGACGAAATAAGTCCATATGCAACAGATGTAATATCCTTGTTGAAGAATGACTTGGCATGTCCTTGAAGGATGATTTGATTTGCTTTCCCATCTGGCATGCATCACAAATGCTTTCTTTCTTGTACACTGAGTCAGGCAATCCTTCCACAAGATGACTCCTTGCAAACTTGTTGATTGTCTTGAAATTCAGGTGACTCAACTTCTTATGCCACAGCCAACTTGATTCGGCTGTACTCTTTGCTTGCAGACATGTGCTTGGTTTAGCAGTTGACTAATCCACTACCTACATGTTCTTCTGCCTTGTTCCTTGTAGCACAATTTCATTTGATTCAGCATCTTTGATTTGGCAAAATCCCATATTGAATCCCACACTATAGCCTTTGTCACAGAGTTGGCTGATGCTTAGTAGATAAAAGTTGAGACCTTCAATATATGCAACATCTGTGATCTCCAATTCATTTTTCTTTATGGATCATGTGCCTTTGATTTCCCTTGGAGCTTCATTTCCTCCAAATATGACTTTTGCACTTTTGATTTCCTTGAACTTTGACATATTTCTCGTGTTTCCTGTCATATGTCTAGAACAGCCACTATCCATGTACCAGGTTCCTTGGCACTCAGCTGTTCCTTGAACCTGCAATCAAGGAAATTAGATTTTAGGTACTCCTGCTTGCTTGGGTCCTGAGGGGTTAGTGCTATAAGATGCTCCAACCAACCTATAGCCAGATGATCTGACTCTAAAAGGTGGCCATCTATCAGTTCCATAATCATTGTGCACATTAGCAAATTGCTTGGGGGTTTTAGGATCATACATCTATCTCTTTTGTATGTATGCCTATATATTTGTTTGAGCATTTTCTTTCTTGGGGTAATAGTGGAATTTTTGTGCTTGATGGGTTTTGTGCATGGGTGCATATGTGTGCTGATAGTAGCTCTTTTTCCTTGGGAATGACCTTTGCTGAGGTTGAGGTCTTTGCCACTTTGGCTTGTATCCCACAGGTCTTTGTTGATATCGCACTTGGTTATTCCAATCAGCTTGGTTTGGATAGTTTCTACCATTCCCTTCATATGAATTTCTTTGCTTAAATTTATGGGGCTTTTGGTAGCTCTGTTTAGCTTTCACAGAGTACTTTCTGTTTGGAGTTTGCTGATGGACTTTTCCGAATTTCGTTTCAGCTGTCCATTGAGCATACTCTACTGGCTTCTTTCCTTTACCCTTATATCCAAGGCCAGTGTGATTGTGATTGTGTTTTTGTGTGGGTGTTAGTGCAACATATGGTGTTTTGGATTTTTGGACTCCCTCGTTACTTGAGAATCCTTTTTCCAAAATCACTCTAGGAGTTTGAGCATGCACAAAGGAATTGAATCATATGCCTATTTTGTCTTCACACTCTTTTTGAGTCATTATAAGTCCATCCAATTATTTGGATGCATTTGCAAATGAAGCAATCACATTTTTAAGATCTTTTTCTCTCTTTTCAGTAGCAGCTAATTCTGCTTGGATCTTGGCATTTTCACCCTTCAGCATCGTATTCTCATCAGTTGTGTGACTTAGAGTACCCAACTCTTTAGTCAGCTGTGAGTTTTGGCATTTGAGCTGGCTCTTTTCCTCATTTAATAGTGTGTGTGAGGTTTTTATGTGCTCAAAATCTTTCATCATTTTGCTAATTGAATCATAAAGATTTGTGGGTGATGCAGTGTTTGTGTCACAATCATTATCACTAGAATCTGAATGAGATGAATTATAGTGTACCTCATTTTCTTGATCTTTTAGATCTTGTTCTTTGGCCATGAGGAAGATCATAGCCTCTTTCTCAGTATCACTGGAGTAGTCTGCTTCACTACTATCCGAGTCTATTGGTTCCTTGCACTTGGCTGGTTCAGAAGTCTCAGCAGCCAACATGGATTCTTCTTTTCATGTCTTCTTTCTCTGAAAACCTTTGTATCCTCTTTATTTCTGTATTTGTTGACTGGTGGATAAGAACAATCAATAGCAAGTGTCCTGATTTTCTACAGTTCCAACACAGGTTTTCAGCTCTTTGCAAGTCAGCTCTCTCAGCTCTCTGATTATCAGCTCTCTGATAGTCAGCTCTTTGATGTTCAGTTCTTTTGGGTGGCTTATCCTCCATTGCTTTGGAGGGTGCTGAGTGTGTTCTTGAGGTTTCACCCTTATTCTTTTTGTAGTTCTTATTGAAGAACTTGTTGAACCTTTTTACCATCAGGGCAGTTTCCTCCTGGTCAATTGTTTCCTTTGGCTCAGCTTTCTTCCCTTCATTATTAACAATGTAGCTGTCTTGGGCACAACTATTTCTTCTTGCTCCTTTCTTCTCAGCTCGAACTCATATGCCTTGAGATCTGAGAATAGCTCGTGATTTGAGGTTTTGGAGAGGTCCATGGAATATCTCAGGGTAGAGGTGTCAAAATGGGTTGGGCCCGTCGGGCCGGCCCGCCCCGCACCACCAAACGTAGGGGATGGGTTAAGGATTCAGTGGCCCGCTAAGAGGCGAGCCTAAACGGGCTAGCCCGTTTGGGCGACGGGTTGAGGTGGTCCAGCCCGCATGGGTCGGGCCAGCCCGCGGGCCAGCCAAATAATGTCAAGTATTATGATCAGCCAACACCATCCAAAGGCACTTCACAGAATCGCAGACCCAATAATCGAGTTTTTTCATTTCAGTCCCAATTAACATGCTAATGGATAAACTAGACACGAAGACTCTCAGTTATTCATTAACTTTCTGAATAATAGTGTCGAAAACATACATATCACTTTAGCATGATATAATCATGTCAGATTACCTCAACCTTTTTCCATTTGGAATATTAAAAACTAATAACAGTTTTATTTTAGGGAATTTAAATTTTATACTCAATTCCACACAACAAACAAATATGTGAATCACCAAGATATTTATTTTATATAGAGAGCATATTTAGAAAAAAAATATATAATGGTGAAATTGAGGTTATCTCAGTATTTTAGGATACTATTAAACATTCAAATAGAGTTGTTTTTTAATGGCGGGCTGGCCCG
Source organism: Rehmannia glutinosa (assembly GCA_016081115.2). Lineage (NCBI taxonomy): Eukaryota > Viridiplantae > Streptophyta > Magnoliopsida > Lamiales > Orobanchaceae > Rehmannia > Rehmannia glutinosa. The sequence goes on from CM071930.1 coordinate 41,609,483, forward strand.
CCCAACCCGCGGCCCAAGGCGGGTTGGATTGGGCTGAGATTTTCCCAGCCCGCCACTTTGGTGGGCCGGCCCGTTTTGACAGCTTCATCTCAGGGCTATGACCTTCATTTCCCACTCAGCTGGGAGGGATTGTAGGATCTTTATGCACATCTCCTTTTGAGTGTACTCCTTTCCAAGAGTTGAAAGCTCATTTGTAATTTATGTGAATCTGGCATCCAGCTTATCCAAACTCTCACCTGCAAGCATTTTAAAATTTTCAAATTTTGGACTACAAGAGTTAATTTATTCTCTTTAATCTGTTTAGATCCTTCACAAATCAAGGTTAGTTTGTCCCAGATTTTTTTGGCTGATTTGCATGATTTGACTTTGTTGAACATAGCATTGTCCAAGGTCTTGTAAAGGATGTCCTTGGCAACATTGTCAAGATTGTATCTTTTTCTGTCTTCGTTTGTCCATTCACAACGTGGCTTTTCAACCATAGCAGGTCTGGGCTCTGCTGCAGCATCTTCTCCTTCAGCTAGAGGTGCTCTTCTGACAGCACTTTTGACCTTTAGAATTTGAAGTGGCCAATCTTCTATCACTAGCCACATTATCGTGCAAAGCTGATAGATGAGCCTGCATACTAATTTTCCAATCATCTACTCTTCCACAGTAAACATGGGAATACGAGTTAGATTTGCTTCCATGATAATAACTTTGCTTTTGAAATAAAAGCTTTAAAAACTCAAATGTTGTATCTGTTGAAAAGACTGAGAAATAGTTTAGTAACCAGTGCGGAGGCTCAATGAAGTTTCGAATTAGAAGTTCGAAAATGGAATTTGATGGGGATTCGGTTCTTGTTAGCAAATGAGCCAAGGGAGTTGTCAATTGATGATTTAAATGCAACATATATAACTCCGGCTTATGGGTAGAGGAGCATGAGGATTTTGATAAGAATAGATTTTGGAGGGAGATAACTGGTAAACGAATTTACACGATGGGTACTTCGAAGGCATCTAGCATTCGAAACCTATAGGTCCCAAGGGGTGAGTTGTAAGGTTTACAAGGGAGGGTTGAATAAACCTTACCAAATTTCCGAACTTAGTCCTTTTTAAATAATTTTAACAGAGTTAACTCAACTCAGCTAAGTCCTTGAGGGACATCTAGGTTGGCTTACTTCAGCAAAGTTACCCACTCAACAGACTCGACTGAGCTGTTGATAGTATAACTCAGCTGGGTCAGCTAACACTTAACTTTACAATTGATTTGGTTTTGTTCACCGGAAGACTTTTCAGCCTTAATGTTTTAAACTTGTTTTCAACACTCGTTTTTTAGCAAGGTTATTATCAGTTGAGTTTAGCAATTTTAACTTAGCAGCAGATATCAATAATATGCAAGAAAGTAAAGTGTTGTAAGTAAAATGACACAATCAAATTTATAGTGGTTTGAGGATGGGGTAATTCCTCTAATCCACTCTTCTCCAACCCCTGGAGGAATCCATTAAGTAACAAATCTGGTTACAAAGTAGTGAACAGTGCGAGTCAGGTTTGATCACATAGGGTCGCTTCTCCGGGACTCGACTTCTTTTTACAAAACAAATTGTCTTGCTACTTCAACTCCTCGAACTCTTGGAATTAATCACACAATCTTCCAACGAGCTCAAAGCTTCTAGTTTGATCTTGAAACTTACTACAACTCCTTCAACCTTGGAGAGTAGACCCTTTTTATTCTTCAAACAGTTTTCTCTTCAACTTGATGAAGTATTCTTTCCTTCATGAATGTGTTGGATCGAGTTCCTTCGATTTTAGGCTTGAGGAATATCTTTGAAAGCTTGAGAGTAGTTTTGCAGGTTTGCTTGCTTGAATGCTTGTTATCTCATAAAGTTCGTTACCTTATCTCTCTTGCTTCCTCAGCCTTTTATAGTAAGGATTCGAAAATATGTCCGTTGAAGAGATAGACATATAAATCAAATCCCATTCATAGGTTGTTGGCAAGTCTTGTCCTTGCAGCATTAATGAGGACCGTACCATGTTTTTAATGCTCTGCAGCCTTTCCTTGGTCTCTGCAGGTTTTTAGGTACATCCTATTGGTTCCTTGCTTTTTGCACTCTTTCAGCAAAACAACTTTATTGCTGGCAGCCTGACACATGCCTATTTTTAGCAAAGTCTTGACTTGTGTTGACAACGAATCTCTATCAGCTTTCTTCAAGTCTTGTCTGCTGCAAACCCTTTTGACATTCGATTCCAATCAATTTAGAATGACTTATCTGCCAGTCAGCTGACTGAGACAGCTTTTCAATCACTTGACTAATATTTCACTTGGCTTCACACAACTGACATACAGCTGAGTCTTCTCTTCAGTCTTCAGTCGACTCTTGTATTTCTTCAACTTATCTGACTCCACTCAGCTCATGCAGTCCTATCTATTACAAATTGAATTACTAGGAAAATGGGGTGCCAACTTCCTATTCTAAGTTTTACATGGTATCATCAAAATCTAAACATAAATTTTCCTAACAAAACCCCGTATTTCGCTATGTACAAAAAGCATTAGCGGAAACAATTTTTGCGAGGGAGGAAAGCAAAGGGGCCTTGCGAGTAGATGAGTTATTCATTATTTGGTGTATGGCGTTGGGGACGGAGGTTGTGCCTAATGTCGGGGCTACGATAGCTCGATAATCTGATAGGAGAGGAATATGTATTGGGAGGATGATTACTCCTATTGCTTGAATATTTTAATGTTAGCTTTAAAGCTTATGCGAGGCCGGAGGGCCAAAACTAATTGATTTGAGTGCTGTCTTATTTGCTATGAAAATGATTCAATTCGATGGCCATAATTACTGGCTAAATCAGGCGGATAGAACAAAAGTTAGGCTCATTAACCCAAAAGCCACGTCTATAAGAAATAGGGGTAATTAGTTAATGAGAGGTGAACAGGGGTCAGCGATCAAGAACAAAGAAGATGAACCTATGAGGATGCATCGGAATCCTCTAGACAAGGGGGTAACTCGGCCATGGAGCATGAGTGATAGGCTAGAAAAAGGTGGAAACCGATGTGGCCAAGTTTGTAGATGATACATATCAATTATCGGCTGCGGCTTGTTGAGAACCACACAGAGTACTTACAACGATTCAAACCATCACCCAAAGAACAACATAGACATGTATGAGATGATGTCTCGTATGGATCAGTGGCATATTTCACCGGGCCACTACCCTCCACCTCCACCACCACAGTGATCCATGTAAGTTCTTATTACGCATTCCTCTTTACTTTTGATAATTTCCTCATATGTTCGAGACGAAGCATATTTTAAGTTTGGGGGTTGTCAAGAATGCGTAATTTAGTCACAGATTGCATTTTGCATTGCATTTAGGATTGCATTTAGAGCATAAAAATTTGCATTAAATTTTTTGATTTTTATTATTTTTTTATTTTTTAGCACATTTATTACTTTAGCACGTTTAATTTCTTTTGTGTGTATTTTTAATAAAGATTTTCGAAAGATCATAACTTTCGTATGATTTTTACTATGAGAATTTAATTTTATGAGATGACATTTTTGTGAAGAATGCGATAAATAGTTGAGGAGATGTCATTTATTTGTTTGGTATTGATTAAGAAAATTGGGTATTTGAGCATGTTGCGAAAAATAAGCATGTGAGCTTTTGTGCCTTAAACCGCTTTATCTTCTCGCATCTTATTTTTTCTTGAGTGTGTCATTCATGATTGAAAGAACTCTAGAACTTGCTCTGCATATCTTCATTGAAGCCATGTGTGTGCGCAATTTTTGAAAATAATTTTAAGGCCATCTTTGTTTAGCCTACTTAGCCTAAAAAGCCTACCTATGAACTCATGATTCCCTAGTTAGCCAATTTTGAGCCAAAACTTTTTATTATTAGTTGCATTTTGATCTTTAAAATTAAAAAAATGATTTTATCCTGCAATTTCCTGAGCTTATAAAAAATGAACAAGTTTGGGGGAGATGTGGTGAAAATTCTAGAAAAAAGAGAGAAAGTTGGTAAAAGAAAGAGGGAAGAGTAGTATCTAGGTGAATCAAAGAAGAATGAAGCTCGAAAAAAAAAGAAAAAAAATAATCGAGCACAAGAAGCAAAAGAAAGAAAAGAAAAATTCTGAAAATTGTGAAAAATTGAGAGCTTGAGGCTAAAGAAAAAAAGGAAATAGGAAAAAAGGCCTAAGAATGAAAAAAGGAGAAAAAAATGTGGAGTTGAGTTGAAAAGGAAAATATCTTGAAAAAATGAGTTTTGGATAAAATTGGGTTGGTGAATTGCAAGTCGTCGTGTACTTAAATTCTATTTGCTCAAGTCAAGTCACTTAATCCAAATTTTCCCTACCCTTACAAAAGAGCCTACATTACAACCAAATGAAAGTCCTTTTTGATTCTTAGATTGTGCACACAAAAGTGGTAGAGATGTTAGACGATTTGCAAGCCTATGGTAGTTCTACATTCATTGAATTGATTTTGTGCGTAAACACTTTCCATAAACTTTGAGATATGAGTGATACACTACTAATACTTGCGAGTCGCAATGTCAAGTACCCGAGAGAGTATTAATTTTGCCAAACTTATGAATGATGACTTCTTGATAATGATTGCATGGTTTACTTGAATATGAAGTCAAATGAGATTGAATGTTTGTAGTGTTCTTGTGTGTTCTTTGTACCCCTTGATATTATTTTTCTTAATTTGCTCGAGGACGAGCGATGCTTTAAGTTTGGGGAATTTTGATACGTGTAAAATATACGTGCATTTAGGGGCTTAAAATGGTATATAATTGATACATTTGCATGTATATTTAGTGTGTCTTTACTTAGTTTCCTTCGAAGGGCATAATACTGTGTATTCTTGTAATTTTTACAGGAAACGGAGCTTAATTGAAGAAATGTCAGTTGGAAGGCCCGGATAGGACTGACGAGTGTAAAGAGAAGATCGAAAAGATGAAGAAACCGGACAAAAACTAGTCACACAGCCGGACCGTGTGGGACCACACGACCGTGTGACCTGTCTGTGCGATGATGACATGTCTGTGCGAAGATGACATATCCATGTGAAGTTGGGAGAAAACAGGGGAAAAAACCAAGCCGCACAGCCGGAACGTGTGAGAGCCACACGGTCGTGTGGAGTGCCCGTGTGAGCTACACGGCCGGACCGTATGATGAGCTGTGGCAGATTTTTGTGTCCCTTTCCCATTCAAACTCTACAATTAATCTCTGCAAGAACCTATATAAGGGACCCAAGGGCTGCACAAAAATAACAACATTCATACACCATACAACACACCAACATACACAGGAACACAAGATCGAAGGTCTTTTGAGAGAGGAGAGCTAGGTTACGAAGAGAACCATAAGGCCTTTCACATCTACGGAAGCACAAGAGCTCAGAGGCTTGGAAGGAAGATCCATCCCGACAAGAAGGGTTTTCTTTCTTAGTTTAGATCTCTTTATGTGCTTAAACGATGTCACAATGTTGATTTCAAGTTTGTCTATGAATTTTTATCAATGTTTGGCTAATCTTTCGAGATCTTAGGGCATAATCAAAACTGTGGATTCATGTTAAATCTTAATTAATTATTTTCTTAATTTATTCATGTGTTCTATTTTATGAATTCGAGTGCTTATTCTTAATTGCTTCTTATCTGATCAATAATTAGCATGTCATATTTGTTAGTGCGAAATTCGGAAGAGGAGTGCTAACAAAGATGGAAATCAAATTCAGACATAAACGGGTGTATCGAGTCGGGAGACCTACAACTATTTATGGGGAGTCATTCAATTTATAGATCTTTTGGGAGTTAATAATAGTTGTGTCGAGTCGGAGACCTACAATTGATATTAATCTCTTTGTTTATGCCTTTGCCCGGGAGGGGGAATAGACTAACTTAGGAATTGAACCCATAGAATTGAATGAATTGGTTTTGTTAAACATTAATTGGATTTAATATTGAAGAAACATGTTGAGATTATGTGCCTAAGGTTGCTTCTGTAGTTGTTGAAAATACTTGTGGGGTTCGAAAGTTATTTCTTTTTCTTTTTATTTTTCAATTTTTCTAAAACTTAAGATTTGGTCGCTTCAATAAAATTGGAATGCGATGTTATTATAGCCTAAGTGTTTCGTAGTCAATCCCTAAGGAATACGATCTTGCTTGCCATTATTGTATAAACTACATTGTACACTTGCAGTTGTAAGATCCAAATATTTTTTGCGAACACTTTGACCAAGCGGACACTGATTTGGTTCAACCAACTCCCGATAGGATCATTCTCCGGGATGGACAAGCTTATTGAAGATTGTATGCAACAATTGTCCATCAACACAAAGTGCCCCAAGACCATTGCTTACCTCATCCAGGTGAAGCAGAAAGAAGAAGAGACATTGCGGGAGTTTATGAAGCGGTTTGTGGAAGTCGTCAATAAAGTTGCCAACGTCCAACATGACACTTTAACCAGAACACTATAGAAGAATCTTCACCAGGGTCATCTAAAAGAATCATTGGATGGGAAGCCTCCCTCCAACTTGGAGGAGTTATTAAGTCGAGCAGAGAAGCACATCCGAGTGGAGGAATCGACCATGCCCGATCCCAGTACCAAGCGCAAGTCTAGGGAAGATGACAAGATTCAATCTCGGAAGGGTCCGATAAAGGAATATGGGCCGAACTACACCCCTATGAATGCGCCAATAGAAGAAGTAGTGATAGCTACCCAAAACAAGGGGATCATTGATCCGGGCCAACCAATGAAGAATAATCCCTCACGAACACGCTCCCATGTATACTGTTGATATCATAGAGACAGGAGGACACTATCAAGAATATTTCATTCTAAATATGAGATTGAGCGATCATTTAGAAAGAAAGGCTTTGAAGGGCTATGCGGATCAGGGCAAGTTTCATCGTGACTAGAGGCCACATGAAGAAGAACATCAATAAGACCAGTGCCGCTCAGATCCCCGCAGAGATGAAAAGCGTGATACTCATATAGCCGAGTCATTAATGTTTGATAAATGGTTTTATCATGATTTTGATGATTTTGTTTTTATACCAAAACAATGTTTTTAAAGGTTGTCCAAATACTCCTAAATGATTTAAAATGGTTTTAATATTTTCCGAGTATAACTTCAAGTTTTATTTTCGACAAAATTGGACAACACTTTTAATGATTTTCTCATTAATGTATTTTTACACCAAAACAATGTTTCTAAATGTTGTCCTAATACTCTCGATCGGTCTAAAATGTTTTCACTATTTTTCGGAGTATTTCTTGAAGTCTATCTTCGTTATAAAATTGGACAACACTTTTGTTTTGAGGTCAACGTCGCCGTATAGGCAACCCGTGCCTGAAAGTTGAGGAAAACAAAACTTCATGTTTGCGAAAAATGGTCAGGCAACCGTCGCCCTATAGGCAACCGGTGGATGCGTCGACCCGGCCGACCCCTTGGCGACCGGTGCACTGGAGCAAAAATTGGGAACAGCGAACGCCGCCGCTTCGTTTTGAGGTTGTGCGACCGGTTGAAGTCGTGACGACCGGTCGAACCCTACGCCGACCGTCCGCCTGTAAATGTGTATTCTCATTTTCAAACTTCTATTTCTCGTGCGACGGCGCTCTATGCTTTGACAAAGAAAAATTCTAACCGTTGTCAAACAGATGACTTTTCCCTAAATTGTGGGATTGATTTCTAACAGCTATAATCTTGATTTTAATTGCAATTTTTTTGTAGAAATCAGATTCCAAGAGGAGCCTATCAATTATCAATCATCTCCTATAAATAGAGGAAGAATTGAAGCAACACTACAAGAGAGAAAACTACAACACAACAAGATACACTCAAGAATACACTTGTTCTTACATTGTCTTATTTCTTGTTGTAATTTGCCTAGCTATTCACTTTCACATTCTTGAGGTCTGGCTATTCTTGATTACACTTGCACTCTATTGTATTATCAATTATCGAGTTGTAATCTTGAATGTGTGGTCGCATTCAAACACAAGATATCCTTGTGAGTGTTCTTGTGGTAAGAACACACTTGGGTGATCTAGGTGTTAGGTGTGAGAAGATTGTGGTAATCTTCTTATTGAGGTGTTGAAGAATTTGGTATTCTTCAAAGTTGAAGATTGTGGTAATCTTCACAAGGTGCCGTTGAAGGAAGATTGTGGTAATCTTCAAAGGGAGATTGTGGTAATCTCCAAAGGTGGTGTTGAAGAAGAGTGTGGTGCTCTTCAAGGTGTTGTAAGTTGAATTTGTATTAATTTTGGTAATTAATAAAATTCTTTTTCTTTTTCGAAATCCATCCCTGGATATATTTGGGGTGGTAGAGGATTAGGCCCTAGGTGGGTTGAACCTCTTTAAATCGACGCGTGTGTTGTTTATATTCCGCACCTTTATTATTGTATTTGAGCATTCGGTTTTAAAAAGAGGGCGAAATAGAAAAGATGGAGATAATCTATTCACCCCCTCTAGATTATCGTAGCCGCTTGGACTTACAAGTGGTATCAGAGCCAAACTCTTTGGCAAGCTCGTTTCACATCGCGAGTGAAGAGAAACGATCGACGGCTACGAACGAAGCTCATCTATCCGGCACCTCCACCACCAAGCCACCTCGGTTTGATTCCAAAAATTTTATATTTTGGAAAGAAAGAATGGAATGCTATCTACAAGGTTGCGGGTTCGACATTTGGAACACCGTCATTAATGGAGAATCCATTCCGATGAAAGATACACCACACACCTCAAAAGGCTTCAAAAAGCTCAATGATGAAGAGAAGAAAATCATCTCCTTAAATGGTAAAGCTCTTAATATTTTACATTGTTCACTTACCACACTTTGGAATTTGATCATGTTGTAGGTATTCGGTCGGCACATGAAGTATGGCAAAATTAGAAGCCATCTATGAAGTATATGCAAATGAAAGGAGCAACTCAAAAGCATCTACTTCACAAATGGATACAACATCAAATTCAACAACATGGTATAAGCCTTCTACAACCTCCCATGATGAACAAGTTGAACAATGCCTCATGGGCATCGAAGAAGAAAACGAGGTAAGTTCTAAACCCTCTACTTCTTATGACAATGAATTGCAAAATGAATATAGTGACTTGCAAAATGATTATGATGAGCTACAAGATGAATTCCAAAACTTACTTGTTAAATACAAAAATTTGAAAAAGGAATTCATTGTTTTAAAGAATGATAAGGATAGTTTATTTACTTCCTATGAATCACTATCATGTGCTCACACCACCACTCTTGACAAGGTTAGAAACCTTGAGAAAGAAAATAGTACTCTTGTTGAGGATATAAATTGCTTGAAAAATGATTTATCTAAATCCAACTTGAGTACCGATAAAATGACCAATATTGTTGATTGTTGTGATAATTCAAACTAGAACTTGATCATAAACCTGGGGTGTCAATCACATGAAAAGGAATCAAGTCTCTAAGACGTTGGTCATTATGCTCCTAAATCATTACATGCTTTTATTGCGGTAAAAGGGTCATACGGTAAATACTTGTCGGGCTAGAAATAGCTCCAATTATTGTTGAGACCTAAAAGTCTCAAGACTAATCCCAAAGGACCCAAACACATAAGGGTACCACAAAACAATGTCATATTAGGTACCCACAAATAATGATCAAGAAAATTTATACCGCTAAGAAGACATCAAATGACCGTTTCATTTGATCAAAGAAGGAGAAACTATTTTTAACAAAGCCAATTTCAAGAAGAGGGTATAATCAAAAATGGGAAGAACACAATCCTTGAAATGGCAAAGACATCATCAACAAGATGATTTTCAAAGAAGAAGAGACTTTCAACAATGGGAAAGCAACAAACCTTGAAATGGAGCAATCAAAGAAGTCATCATCAACAAAGTGACTTCTCAGGAAGATATCATCAACAATGGGAACGACACAACCCATGGAAATGGCGAATTGGTAACCCGTATCTCCCTATTTAAATATGCATTTTATTTTGTTATTATGCATGCTTTTATTTGTGTCTTAATTGCAAAATGAGTTTTCAAATATTTATTTTTTAATTAAGGTCTTCAATATATACTTGTGCTTTTAAAACTTTTTTGAAAAAGAAGACCTTATATGATGTTTTTAAAACTCTTGTGCATTTTTGTAGACTAAAGTGTGTTATCATCTTTTATGGATTTTTATGGCATGAGCTTACTTGTGATATCTCTTAGCCTACACTTTTATCATTATGATTTGTGCTAGATATGTTTTAAGAATTGTGTAGATTTACATATTTTCACAAATGGCCATTTACGTCATTATTTGTCAAGAAAGGCATAAATTATCGAGGCACGTTTACTTGTGTTATTCTTACTCTTATAGACTCGATTTATGTATTGCCATGTGCCTATGTGCTTGTTTTTCATAGTATCTCATACAAGTGCCATTAAGAGGATTTTTAGATTTTTTGAAAGGCACTATTCGATATTTGATTGCACATATTTGCCGTATCAACTCTTGTTCAAATACTTCTTTTAAATAAGGTCTCAACTATATGCTTTCGGATTTTCAAATTTCAAAAGAGACCTTTTGTAGCTTTCTTAAGCTTATTTGAACTTGCATGATGTATTAGACTCTTGATGATATTCTAAATGCATAGTATGTGTTCCTTGCTTCATGGTCTATATATATAGTGTCTATGCTCTTATGCAAGATATTTTTGTGATTGATGATTGAGGCATGTTTTTACACTTGACTATTTTTTCTTGCTTATATAAGCGATGCCGTCAATGAGTTTGTTAAAGTTGTGTAGATGAGAATGAAGTACTCCAAATATTGTTACCTCAAAATATTTGGATGTAAATGTTCTATTATGAACACCTTAGATCAATTGGATGCCCTATGATGATAGTGATGAAGAAGACAAAAAAGGGTATTCCTAGGAACAAACTCGATGACCAAGGCAACAATGGTCGAACTAAGGTGAGGTTAGTGGCTCGAAGGTATTTTCAAAAAAGAAGGTAATTGATTTTGATGTAATATTTGCACTTTACTTGCTCATTCTTGTTTTAAGAAAATTTCAAGCTTTACCAAATGGATGTTAAATCCAACTTTCTAAATGGCTTTATTCAAATATAAGTCTATTGGAGTTTAAAATTCTAGGCCAAATGATTTTTATAAAAGGCCTTGTACGATTGATGACTTAGCTATTTTTGCAAAATGTTTTTACAAAAGGTAAAGTTAATACTACACTTCTTGTTTTGAAAAAGGACAAGGTTGTTTACTTGTGCAAATTTTTGTTGATAATATTTATGGTGCTACTAATGAATATTTTTGCAAGATATGTTCTCTAAGTTGATACTAGGTGAGCTTGAGATGAGAATGATGGGGAGCTCAATTTCTTGCTTGGACTACAAATTATTCAATGCCAAGAAGATAGTTATATAAGAGCTCTTGAAGGAGTTAAGCATTGAAGGAAGAAGAACCATATCAACCTCTATGGCTAAAGATTGACAAAGGTTGAGAAAGGCATATCGGCCGACAAACAAATTCGAGGTATGTTTTCTTGTATTATTCATATAGACTCGACATTCCATATGCCTTATGTCTATATGCTCGACTTCAAAAACTATCCCAACGAATCTCATTAAAGTGCTATTAAAAGAAATTTTCAAATATTTGAAAGGCACTTCTTCTTATGACTTGTTGTATCCAAAGATTTAAAACGTCCTTATTTTTTTTTTTTCGGGATAACAAGTTTGGTATCTATTATACGGTTATTCGTATTCAAAATTTGGTTCGTCATAATCGAACTAAACATATTGAGATTCGATATATTTTTAAGGGATTGTGATTTTTAACAAAAACTTGAGATGTGTTTAATTCCATCTCAAGGATAACTCATGGACTTTTTGATCGTTAACCGCCGAGTATTTTACCTCATTTCGAGCTTGATTATAACATAATGTATATTGAATGAGGTCTTCGTTTGCATTTTGCACGCTTTTAAAACTTAGGGGCGAAAAAATCGGATTTTTGGATCAAACTTCGAATTTGCAAAAATGCAGAAAAGAAGCGTGGTCCAGGGGCAAGTCGACCGGCCGCCCACCTGCTCGACCGGTTGCCCTAGCCCTTGACCGGTCGCCCACCGTGATTTCTTGGCTTAAATCGTCTCTTCTTTTACTTAGCCATTTTGGCCCCTTTCAACTCTATTTCGTCCCCTTTGTTATTTGCACACACATTTCACTTCAAATGTGTTTGGTTGCATGTATTACATAGTTTGGGGATTATCTAGATCGACTATCATCATCATTGCTCATCGAATGGTAAGAATTTCACTCTCTTTAGCTCAATTGGGTCGAACCCTCGAGTTTGTGGCTTATATGTATTCTTCTTGATGCAATCCATACATATTTATGATGAGCTTATTGATTGTTGATAAATGATAGTTGTTAAATTGAATTTGGTGATGAAAAACTTGGCTTGATTTCATTTACAAGGGCTATATATATCTTTTTCAATTTTTGACGCCCGCCAAGTGTTCGATAAAATGTTTCAATGAAAAATTCATCACCTACATGATTCTCTCGATTTCAAAAGTCTTATATATTTATAGAGATCATGTTTTGCTTATCAAATGAGTTTTCATAAGCTTCTTCAAGTCATATGATTCGACTTTTTCCTCCTATTTGGTTTATAAGCTTCAATGTTCAAATTAGCTCGATACATCGGTTTAGTTGCGCACTTTGATATGAATATATGATGTACTTATCTTGCTAACATTCTTTTTGATGATTCCAAAGGGGGAGAAACAGGTTATAAGCTCTTTAGCTCAAAGAAGCTAAGATAAGCTTCACGAAAAGAAGCTATAAGTTGTGGCTGTGTAAAGCCATAAGTTGTGGATCATATTATGTCCACTTGATGTATTATGGTTATTTTTGTTTCTTGGTCCATTGGTTGTAGTATGGACGTATTTATGTTTCTAATGGTGTCTCTTTGACAGGGGGAGCTTTTAAGTTATTAATACTTAAGCTCAATTTTGAAAAGCTAAGATTTTAGCTTATGATTAAGTTGCTTCTATATTACTATTGATGTGCATGTTGATAGGGGGAGCATTTGCTATATATGTTTGAATCTCTCTACTCCCATCCTTGTGTTTATTGCACGGAATGTTGTCGCTCACAACGGATAGTTCTCTTTAACCGGTAAAATTGTTTTGTTTTCAAAATCGACCTCGTTAAAATTGTTTTGGTTTGTAATCATCAAAAAGGGGGAGATTGTTTGATAAATGGTTTTATCATGATTTTGATGATTTTGTTTTTATACCAAAACAATGTTTTTAAAGGTTGTCCAAATACTCCTAAATGATTTAAAATGGTTTTAATATTTTCCAGAGTATAACTTCAAGTTTTATTTTCGACAAAATTGGACAACACTTTTAATGATTTTCTTAATGTATTTTTACACCAAAACAATGTTTCTAAATGTTGTCCTAATACTCTCGATCGGTCTAAAATGTTTTCACTATTTTTCTGAGTATTTCTTGAAGTCTATCTTCGTTATAAAATTGGACAACACTTTTGTTTTGAGGTCAACCGTCGCCGTATAGGGCAACCCGTACACTGAAAGTTGAGAAAAAAAACGAGAAAACTTCATGTTTGCGAGAAAATGGTCAGGCAACCGGTCGCCCCCTATAGGGCAACCGGTGGCGTCGACCGTCGACCCCTCAGGCGGCCGTGCACTGGGAGCAAAAATTGGAACATAACGTCGCCGCCGTTTTTGAGGTTGTGCGACGGTTGAAGTCGGGGACGACCGGTCGAACCCTACGCCGACCGGCGCCTGTAAATGTGTATTCTCATTTTCAAACTTCTATTTCTCGTGCGACCGTCGCCCTATGCTTTGACAAAGAAAATTCTAACCGTTGTGCAAATGTGACGACTTTTCCTAAATTGTGGGATTGATTTCTAACAGCTATAATCTTGATTTTAATTGCAATTTTTTTGTAGAAATCAGATTCCAAGAGGAGCCTATCAAGTATCAATCATCTCCTATAAATAGAGGAAGAATTGAAGCAACACTACAAGAGAGAAAACTACAACACAACAAGATACACTCAAGAATACACTTGTTCTTACATTGTCTTATTTCTTGTTGTAATTTGCCTAGCTATTCACTTTCACATTCTTGAGGTCTAGGCTATTCTTGATTACACTTGCACTCTATTGTATTATCAATTATCGAGTTGTAATCTTGAATTTGTGGTCGTCATTCAAACACAAGATATCCTTGTGAGTGTTCTTGTGGTAAGAACACACTTGGGTGATCTAGGTGTTAGGTGTGAGAAGATTGTGGTAATCTTCTTATTGAGGTGTTGAAGAATTTGGTATTCTTCAAAGTTGAAGATTGTGGTAATCTTCACAAGGTGCCGTTGAAGGAAGATTGTGGTAATCTTCAAAGGAGATTGTGGTAATCTCAAAGGTGGTGTTGAAGAAGAGTGTGGTGCTCTTCAAGGTGTTGTAAGTTGAATTTGTATTAATTTTGGTAATTAATAAAATTCTTTTTCTTTTCGAAATCCATCCCTGGATATCTTTGGGGTGGTAGAGGATTAGGCCCTAGGTGGGTTGAACCTCTTTAAATCGACGTGTGTTGTTTATATTCCGCACCTTTATTATTGTATTTGAGCATTCGGTTTTAAAAAGAGGGCGAAATTGAAAGATGGAGATAATCTATTCACCCCCTCTAGATTATCGTAGCGCTGGACTTACAAGTGGTATCGAGCCAAACTCTTTGGCAAGCTCGTTTCACATCGCGAGTGAAGAGAAACGATCGACGACTCGAACGAAGCTCATCTATCCGCACCTCCACCACCAAGCCACCTCGGTTTGATTCCAAAAATTTTATATTTTTGAAAGAAAGAATGGAATGCTATCTACAAGGTTGCGGGTTCGACATTTGGAACACCGTCATTAATGGAGAATCCATTCCGATGAAAGATACACCACACACCTCAAAAGGCTTCAAAAAGCTCAATGATGAAGAGAAGAAAATCATCTCCTTAAATGGTAAAGCTCTTAATATTTTACATTGTTCACTTACCACTTTGGAATTTGATCATGTTGTAGGTATTCGGTCGGCACATGAAGTATGGCAAAATTAGAAGCCATCTATGAAGTATATGCAAATGAAAGGAGCAACTCAAAAGCATCTACTTCACAAATGGATACAACATCAAATTCAACAACATGGTATAAGCCTTCTACAACCTCCCATGATGAACAAGTTGAACAATGCCTCATGGGCATCGAAGAAGAAAACGAGGTAAGTTCTAAACCCTCTACTTCTTATGACAATGAATTGCAAAATGAATATAGTGACTTGCAAAATGATTATGATGAGCTACAAGATGAATTCCAAAACTTACTTGTTAAATACAAAAATTTGAAAAAGGAATTCATTGTTTTAAAGAATGATAAGGATAGTTTATTTACTTCCTATGAATCACTATCATGTGCTCACACCACCACTCTTGACAAGGTTAGAAACCTTGAGAAAGAAAATAGTACTCTTGTTGAGGATATAAATTGCTTGAAAAATGATTTATCTAAATCCAACTTAGTACCGATAAAATGACCAATATTGTTGATTGTTGTGATAATTCAAACTAGAACTTGATCATAAACCTAAGGGTGTCAATCACATGAAAAGGAATCAAGTCTCTAAGCACGTTGGTCATTATGCTCCTAGAATCATTACATGCTTTTATTGCGGTAAAAGGGTCATACGGTAAATACTTGTCGGGCTAGAAATAGCTCCAATTATTGTTGGAGACCTAAAAGTCTCAAGACTAATCCCAAAGGACCCAAACACATAAGGGTACCACAAAACAATGTCATATTAGGTACCCGTAAATAATGATCAAGAAAATTTATACCGCCAAGAAGACATCAAATGACCGTTTCATTTGATCAAAGAAGGAGAAACTATTTTCGACAAAGCCAATTTCAAGAAGAGGGTATAATCAAAAATGGGAAGAACACAATCCTTGGAAATGGCAAAGACATCATCAACAAGATGATTTTCAAAGAAGAAGAGACTTTCAACAATGGGAAAGCAACAAACCTTGAAATGGAGCAATCAAAGAAGTCATCATCAACAAAGTGACTTCTCAAGGGAAGATATCATCAACAATGGGAACGACACAACCCATGGAAATGTGGTAATTGGTAACCCGTATCTCCCTATTTAAATATGCATTTTATTTTGTTATTATGCATGCTTTTATTTGTGTCTTAATTGCAAAATGAGTTTTCAAATATTTATTTTTAATTAAGGTCTTCAATATATACTTGTGCTTTTAAAACTTTTTTAAAAAAGAAGACCTTATATGATGTTTTTAAAAACTCTTGTGCATTTTTGTAGACTAAAGTGTGTTATCATCTTTTATGGATTTTTATGGCATGAGCTTACTTGTGATATCTCTTAGCCTACACTTTTATCATTATGATTTGTGCTAGATATGTTTTAAGAATTGTGTAGGATTTACATATTTTCACAAATGGCCATTTACGTCATTATTTGTCAAGAAAGGCATAAATTATCGAGGCACGTTTACTTGTGTTATTCTTACTCTTATAGACTCGATTTATGTATTGCCATGTGCCTATGTGCTTGTTTTCATAGTATCTCATACAAGTGCCATTAAGAGGATTTTTAGATTTTTTGAAAGGCACTATTCGATATTTGATTGCACATATTTGCCGTATCAACTCTTGTTCAAATACTTCTTTTAAATAAGGTCTCAACTATATGCTTTCGGATTTTCAAATTTCAAAAGAGACCTTTTGTAGCTTTCTTAAGCTTATTTGAACTTGCATGATGTATTAGACTCTTGATGATATTCTAAATGCATAGTATGTGTTCCTTGCTTCATGGTCTATATATATAGTGTCTATGCTCTTATGCAAGATATTTTTGTGATTGATGATTGAGGCATGTTTTTACACTTGGACTATTTTTCTTGCTTATATAAGCGATGCCGTCAATGAGTTTGTTAAAGTTGTGTAGATGAGAAATGAAGTACTCCAAATATTGTTACCTCAAAATATTTGGATGTAAATGTTCTATTATGAACACCTTAGATCAATTGGATGCCCTATGATGATAGTGATGAAGAAGACAAAAAAAGGGTATTCCTGAACAAACTCGATGACCAAGGCAACAATGGTCGAACTAAGGTGAGGTTAGTGGCTCAAGGTATTTTCAAAAAGAAGGTAATTGATTTTGATGTAATATTTGCACTTTACTTGCTCATTCTTGTTTTAAGAAAATTTCAAGCTTTACCAAATGGATGTTAAATCCAACTTTCTAAATGGCTTTATTCAAATATAAGTCTATTGGAGTTTAAAATTCTAGGCCAAATGATTTTTATAAAAGGCCTTGTACGATTGATAGACTTAGCTATTTTTGCAAAATGTTTTTACAAAAGGTAAAGTTAATACTACACTTCTTGTTTTGAAAAAGGACAAGGTTGTTTACTTGTGCAAATTTTTGTTGATAATATTTATGGTGCTACTAATGAATATTTTTGCAAGATATGTTCTCTAAGTTGATACTAGGTGAGCTTGAGATGAGAATGATGGGGAGCTCAATTTCTTGCTTGGACTACAAATTATTCAATGCCAAGAAGATAGTTATATAAGAACTCTTGAAGGAGTTAAGCATTGAAGGAAGAAGAACCATCTCAACCTCTATGGCTAAAGATTGACAAAGGTTGAGAAAGGCATATCGGCCGACAAACAAATTCGAGGTATGTTTTCTTGTATTATTCATATAGACTCGACATTCCATATGCCTTATGTCTATATGCTCGACTTCAAAAACTATCCCAACGAATCTCATTAAAGTGCTATTAAAAGAAATTTTCAAATATTTGAAAGGCACTTCTTCTTATGACTTGTTGTATCCAAAGATTTAAAACGTTCTTATTTTTTTCGGGATAACAAGTTTGGTATCTATTATACGGTTATTCGTATTCAAAATTTGGTTCGTCATAATCGAACTAAACATATTGAGATTCGATATATTTTTTAAGGGATTGTGATTTTTAACAAAAACTTGAGATGTGTTTAATTCCATCTCAAGGATAACTCGCGGACTTTTGATCGTTAACCGCCGAGTATTTTACCTCATTTCGAGCTTGATTATAACATAATGTATATTGAATGAGGTCTTCGTTTGCATTTTGCACGCTTTTAAAACTTAGGGGCGAAAATCGGATTTTTGGATCAAACTTGAATTTGCAAAAACGAAAAGAAGCGTTGTCCAGGGCAAGGGTCGACCGGTCGCCCACCTGCTCGACCCGGTTGCCCTAGCCCTTGACCGGTCGCCCACCGTGATTTCTTGGCTTAAATCGTCTGTTCTTTTACTTAGCCATTTTGGCCCCTTTCAACTCTATTTCGTCCCCTTTGTTATTTGCACACACATTTCACTTCAAATGTGTTTGGTTGCATGTATTACATAGTTTGGGGATTATCTAGATCGACTATCATCATCATTGCTCATCGAATGGTAAGAATTTCACTCTCTTTAGCTCAATTGGGTCGAACCCTTGAGTTTGTGGCTTATATGTATTCTTCTTGATGCAATCCATACATATTTATGATGAGCTTATTGATTGTTGATAAATGATAGTTGTTAAATTGAATTTGGTGATGAAAAACTTGGCTTGATTTCATTTACAAGGGCTATATATATCTTTTTCAATTTTTGACGCCCGCCAAGTGTTCGATAAAATGTTTCAATGAAAAATTCATCACCTACATAATTCTCTCGATTTCAAAAGTCTTATATATTTATAGAGATCATGTTTTGCTTATCAAATGAGTTTTCATAAGCTTCTTCAAGTCATATGATTCGACTTTTTCCTCCTATTTGGTTTATAAGCTTCAATGTTCAAATTAGCTCGATACATCGGTTTAGTTAAGCACTTTGATATGAATATATGATGTACTTATCTTGCTAACATTCTTTTTGATGATTCCAAAGGGGAGAAACAGGTTATAAGCTCTTTAGCTCAAAGAAGCTAAGATAAGCTTCACGAAAAGAAGCTATAAGTTATGGTTGTGTAAAGCCGTAAGTTGTGGATCATATTATGTCCACTTGATGTATTATGGTTATTTTTGTTTCTTGGTCCATTGGTTGTAGTATGGACGTATTTATGTTTCTAATGGTGTCTCTTTGACAGGGGGAGCTTTTAAGTTATTAATACTTAAGCTCAATTTTGAAAAGCTAAGATTTTAGCTTATGATTAAGTTGCTTCTATATTACTATTGATGTGCATGTTGATAGGGGAGCATTTGCTATATATGTTTGAATCTCTCTACTCCCATCCTTGTGTTTATTGCACGGAATGTTGTCGCTCAACGGATAGTTCTCTTTAACCGAAAATTGTTTTGTTTTCAAAATCGACCTCGTTAAAATTGTTTTGGTTTGTAATCATCAAAAAGGGGGAGATTGTTTGATAAATGGTTTTATCATGATTTTGATGATTTTGTTTTTATACCAAAACAATGTTTTTAAAGGTTGTCCAAATACTCCTAAATGATTTAAAATGGTTTTAATATTTTCCAGAGTATAACTTCAAGTTTTATTTTCGACAAAATTGGACAACACTTTTAATGATTTTCTGTTAATGTATTTTTACACCAAAACAATGTTTCTAAATGTTGTCCTAATACTCGATCGGTCTAAAATGTTTTCACTATTTTTCTGAGTATTTCTTGAAGTCTATCTTCGTTATAAAATTGGACAACACTTTTGTTTTGAGGTCAACCGGTCGCCGTATAGGGCAACCCGTACCTGAAAGTTGAGAAAAACAGAAAACTTCATGTTTGCAGAAAATGGTCAGGGCAACCGGTCGCCCTATAGGGCAACCGGTGGCGTCGACCGGTCGACCCACTCGGGCGGCCGTGCACTGGGAGCAAAAATTGGAACAGAACGTCGCCCTTTTTTGAGGTTGTGCGACCGGTTGAAGTCGTGGGCGACGGTCGAACCCTACGTCGACCGGCGCCCGTGTAAATGTGTATTCTCATTTTCAAACTTCTATTTCGTGCGACGTCGCTCTATGCTTTGACAAAGAAAATTCTAACCGTTGTGCAAATACATGACTTTTCCCTAAATTGTGGGATTGATTTCTAACAGCTATAATCTTGATTTTAATTGCAATTTTTTTGTAGAAATCAGATTCCAAGAGGAGCCTATCAAGTATCAATCATCTCCTATAAATAGAGGAAGAATTGAAGCAACACTACAAGAGAGAAAACTACAACACAACAAGATACACTCAAGAATACACTTGTTCTTACATTTGTCTTATTTCTTGTTGTAATTTGCCTAGCTATTCACTTTCACATTCTTGAGGTCTAGGCTATTCTTGATTACACTTGCACTCTATTGTATTATCAATTATCGAGTTGTAATCTTGAATGTGTGGTCGTCATTCAAACACAAGATATCCTTGTGAGTGTTCTTGTGGTAAGAACACACTTGGGTGATCTAGGTGTTAGGTGTGAGAAGATTGTGGTAATCTTCTTATTGAGGTGTTGAAGAATTTGGTATTCTTCAAAGTTGAAGATTGTGGTAATCTTCACAAGGTGCCGTTGAAGGAAGATTGTGGTAATCTTCAAAGGAGATTGTGGTAATCTCCAAAGGTGGTGTTGAAGAAGAGTGTGGTGCTCTTCAAGGTGTTGTAAGTTGAATTTGTATTAATTTTGGTAATTAATAAAATTCTTTTCTTTTCGAAATCCATCCCTGATATCTTTGGGGTGGTAGAGGATTAGGCCCTAGGTGGGTTGAACCTCTTTAAATCGACGTGTGTTGTTTATATTCCGCACCTTTATTATTGTATTTGAGCATTCAGTTTTAAAAAGAGGGCGAAATAGAAAAGATGGAGATAATCTATTCACCCCCTCTAGATTATCGTAGCCGCTGGACTTACAATTAATTTAATCTCCGGATGACCGTGAAGGATGCTTGGAGTGCTTTCTGGGAATGCAACAAGGAGCGGAGGGGACGCCCAGAGGAAGCTCCATCTAAGAAGAAAATTGTGGAATCATAGTAGGCCAAGAGCATTCCCATCACATTTGGTACTTAGGATTACATCGCAGGAACCCAGGTCCACCCGGATGCCATTGTTATATCTATTATGTTGGCCAACTTTGTAGTCAATAGGTTCCTAGTGGACACTGGCAGTGTTGTGGATGTCATATTCCAGGAAGCGTTTGACAAGATGAAGATTGACCCGGACAGTCTCTTACATTTTCAAGACCGTAATTGGCTTTATTGGAGAATTATCAAGTCCACGAGCGAGATCAACCTACCACATACATTGGGGATGGATGCCTTGCACCGAGTTATGAAGATGGTCTATTTTCTCATTGTAGACGCTCTCTCTCTCTGTATAATATGATTTTGGGAAGGCCCAGCCTGAAACAGTTCTGATTCATCCCCTGTACAGTTCATCTCAAGATGAAGTTCCCCACGGAGTTTTGAGTAGGTGAAACCGTTGGGGATATCAAGACTGCCCAGGAGTGTTATGTGGCCACCTTGAAGATGAGCAAGCTCCCTCGACCGAATGACAAAAGAACCACATAACTCTAGGCGTGATTTCTCCTCCGCTCTCCAGAGTCTTTAGTATTTGTTATTTTTATGTTTTTAGTTGGTTTCTACCGATGAGGCGTTAAACATTTTTATTTCCATTTCAGTCTATTTCTGCCCACAGGGCGCAAAACCTTTTTATTTTCGAATAATGAATAAGTTATTTTCATGTTTCTGCTCTGATTTCATGCATGCAATTAATTGCCAAATATGATTGCGGTTAATGACCACTAGGGCGCTATCCTCATCAAACCTCATCTGGCTAAGCCCCCGGGTGGGAAGACCTCATTCGGCTAAGACCTCGGATTGGAGGGGCCTCCTCATGGGGAGGTCCTATGAATTTTTACTTCATCCAGCTAAGACCCCGGATGGAGGGGCCTCCTCACGTGGAGGGGGGTCCTAGTAACTTTTATCTCATCCGGCTAGGACCTCGGATGGGAAGACCTCATCCAGTTAAGACCCCGAATGGGAAGACCCCATCCGGCTAAGATCTTGATGGGAGGGCCTCCTCAACCGGGGTCCTTGTAACTTTAACCTCATCGGCTAAGACCCTAGATGGGAGGGACCTCCTTACGGGGGGATGTCCTAGTAAATTTTCTCTCATCCTGGCTAAGACCTTGATGGCTCCTCCAAAGAATCCTGGAGGGGAGAGGCTCTCTCACGGGGGAGTCCTCGAGAATATGTCTTCCAACATACAACACGTGGATATACTATAGAAAAAAAAGCAAATATGCATAAAGGAAAACACCAATACAAATGTAGCATAAAAAACAATGGAGCATCATCCAGCCCCTCAGGGCAAAGAAACATCTCAAGCAAAAACGAGAAGCAAAAAATATCTAAGTTCGTAAAGCAAGCCTTAAACATGTGGGCTAGAATCAAAGGCCACGCCAGAATAAAGCTATCGCTAATCGGACATGGGGATCCGCCCCCTCTACATCATCGGCTCACTGGTCTCCTACCCATCGATGTCGCTCACACCATCACTCCATCGAGAATATCCTGCAAGGCCTCGATCTCCTCACCCTCTTTCTCATCGAGAGAAGTCACGCGACCAAGATGTCTATCACCCTAGCTAGAGGCCTTTCCACTCTATCTTAGAAGTTTAAAATGGTGGACCACCATATCAATGACAATGGAGGACTTCCTCAAAGAAACTCCAAGTGATACTTCGTGGAAGCCTTATAAGTATCCACCAACTCGGACCTCGCCCGCTAGCAATCGTGCGCCACCGCAGATCGGACTAACACCTCTCATGTCTTCCCTCGTGCTCAAGGCCGATTTTTCCCACTCATACTTCTTGGTCAATCGGACATCCGACTTTCATGTCGGGTAGTGCTCGTCGTGAGGCTCTTCACCTTATCTCGCAATTGGTGGTTCTCCATCTCCACCAACTCGCCCCGATGACTCGATATCGCAGCAAGGTTTAGAATCTACAACAAAAATTGCACAAGTCTAAACTGAATGAAAGGAAACAAGAATGAAGAATAAACTGTGAAGTAACTACGAAGCTTACCAGGGCGATGTATCCACAACGATGTGTCTCGATGTCCTTGAAGGACAGAGATCCTAGGTGGGACTGGTCATCCACCGACATTGCTCATCTAGTGCTAGCATATCCCATTCCATAATCAGTGAAGTCCTAATGGGTCTGAATCCCCTCAGGATGGTTCACCCTACTAGAAAAGATAACTCGGGGACCAATAGTCTTGGAAGCAGCATCACCAGGCTCCGTCCTCGGCCTCTTTTCCCAGAAGATCTAGAAGGCGAACGGGGAGCAGGAACAACATTAGTACAATCCCTAGAACAAGAACCAGGGAATCGGTCACCCTCCGAGCGGTGAGGGTGCGACCCTCGCTCGCCATCAGTCCGAGACGGGGCACTCGAGCTCCCACTAGTAACATACTTTCTCTTGGCCTTCTCATTCTCCATCTTTTTGAAGGCCATCAACTCACCAATGCGATAACTCTCCTTTCCTGAAGAATAAACAAAAAGTAATGTCAGAGAACAAAGACAGTCAAATATACAAGTGAAAGCAAAGAACATGGCAAGGAAGTAAAACAGTGCTGAGTACCCAAGAAATCTCTAACATTCAGGAGACTCTTAAGCAATCCTTTGGATCTATAAACTTCTGCCATCTCCTTGCGGGAAGAGGGAGTGTCTCAGGCCGACATGGCTTCCGAGACCCATTCGTGTGAGAACTCCCAACCATTGTCCCTCACATAGAAGAAGTCCTCCTTCCACAACCCACCAGAGAGGGAAGCCCTATAAGGAACTTGCATTGGGGGCGAGGGAAGAAGTGGAAGAAAGTGTCATCGGAAGACTTCTTGGCATAGAACAAAGAGTGTAATCCATCTACAATCGCTGGCATATCCAACTCTCGCATGGCATCAGGGCCGGTCCTGACATTTCAGGGGCCCTTGGCGATAAGAGAAAAAGGGGCCCCTATAAAAGAATACAATAAAAAACTTCGCGCTCCAACAGTAAACAAATTTTTCATCATTTAAAATATTTAACGAGTGCAACACCTACAAAGACAAAAAAAAGTATAAAATAGTCATTGAAAAAAATTGGATCTTCTAGCATTTTAAGGAGCAAAATCATCAAATAGATCATCAAAATCAAGATTTTCCAACACCTTCTTTTCAATACATAAAATTGTTAACTCATTTAGTATTCTTCAGACACAGTTGAATGCAAGTGTGATTTTATCAATTTTAGTTTTGAAAAACTTCTCTCTTCTAATGCTACAATAACTGGTATAGTTAACAAAACTCTATAAGCAATGAAAGTATTTGGAAAACAATCCATCACTATTACAATTTCATGTATTTTCAAAGATTCAACCTCACTCCTAGTTTTGGCATCTTCACTAACTCTTGATAATTCAAATAAAGCTTCTCTTATCTCATTAGATTGAGTTAATATAGTTGTGATACTATTAACATGACTTTCTCATATTGTTGTTGATAATGGATTTGATGTCAAGTGATGAACATTATCTTAAAGAAAAGGTTATTTTGTATTTTTAGTTTTTTTGGGGCCCTTATAAATATTTTTTAATAAAATATGTATTCCAATATAAAGGCCTATGTAACATCGGGGCCCTTAAAACCGGGGCCCTAGGCGGTCGCCCTCGGTGACTACCCTCGGGGCCGGCCCTCATGGCATATTCATATCCCCATATGCATGCGTAAGACGGGAACCATCCATAAAACACATGTGCCCACCAATCCGAGGATCGCTACGAGAAAATTATCCGGAGAAAGAGTAAAACCGACGGAAAACTATAAAGATATCTTCAGAACGAAGCCCTCGGGCGGATGAGTAAGTTTGTTCCCGAGCCTAGGGCCAACATCCAAAACACCGAAGGGAGCCCCAAACGCTCTCGCAATCTACAAACACACTGAGATGAAATTTTGCTGACTAACTCTCCCGGGACAACTGCTCGACACCCGGGAGGAGGCCTATGCTGATACTTGGGTCGATGGAGCTCTTGTAGATTGTCCCCCTGGGACTCCATCTCGGGAGCCTCATCACTTGAACTTGAACCTGAATCAAGCTCTACTTCCCCCTCACCATCATAACACAACTCCGGAGCTAGAGGGGGAATATCGAAATCCACGGGCAGAGGTGGAAATGGAATAACAGAACTTGAGACTGAATGATTGATGATGCCCCAGCCCCCGAGCAAAACTAAAGAAGGACCGGAATCTTAAATCGTACCCGAAATGTGTGAAAATTCCAGAGAAGACGGAGAAAATTGAAGAGAAGAACAGACAGGGGGGCTTAAGTCGCCCCCTGGAGGTGCGCCCTCGCCCCTCTCTCGGGCTCTCATCTCTCTCCTCGCTTTATGCACTACACTCCTCACTCCAACTCTCCATGAGTACTCTCTTCAACTTTTAAGAAATATTTACTAAGTTTGCTACCAAGCAAGAAACTCCAAGTTAAAGAGTAGAAAGAGAAATACTACCTTTAAAAGACATGCTCAAGGCTCTCCTCCCAAGTGTGTGTCCTTGGGTAAGAATGGTCAAAGATTTTCCAAGACAAGACTAGATATAGAACAAGACAAGCCAGACACTGTATCAATATTAGCTCCCGCACTTCTCTATTCTCTCGCATCACCGGAGCTAGGGGCTTATGTTTGGAGCAAAAACGATATTTAATAATTAATATATAATTCGATTTATATATTGGAATAATATTAATTTCCCAATGGGCTATTAATAGAATAACCCGGTCCAAAGGAGTACGGGACCGACCCATAGTCTAATTTCTCCTACACGGCCCACGAGGCCCATCACCCAAGTATAAAAAGGTCCCTCATCTTCTTTTGTAAGTTATATGACTTATTATTACTCTGAAGCATTAATTCAATATTCGTTTACTGTCTTAATTTCTCTCTCGATCACTATGCTGACTTGAGCGTCGGAGGAGCCTCCCTAGAACAACCCCAGAGGTCCTCTAACGTTTGTGTGTTTGTGGAGGCAAGTTCCCAACTGAAGAATTTCCAGCTCCCAGAGAAGAAGACTCGAAAGACTTTCCCCCTGGGAAGAAGAAGACTGTGACTTTCATCAGCATCTTTGACTATAAGTGATCTGCCCTAAAAAGCAGCATCAGAATGCTTTTCATATGGACTTTGCACTTCACGTGCATCATTTGCGAGGAATCGGTTAGCCTTAAATTATTCAAAAATGGAACCAACGTGCTACTAAGGTTGATTCATCAAGTGGAAGTCGCGTCTTTAAACATCGTGTGGTTGAGTCATTCATGAGATCGATCACGATGGAAAGGTTGCAGGTGACTGTTGATCCTTAATCTTTGCCGACGTGTAGAACTTTCAAAATCCAGCCCAGCTCGAGGTTTGGGCTGGGCCATACCATAGTTTTTAGGCCTGAAAACATTTGGGTCTATTTGGCCCGATTCAATTGACCCCTGGGTTATGATTAACCCAAATTTTTAGCCTAGCCCAACAGTTTAACTGTACAAAATGTAAAAATGGGCTGAGTTGGGCTAGACAACCGGGCTGAAATTTTTCAAAAGTCGACGTATTGGGCTAGTCCAATCCAATCGGCCTATTGTCGCTCTACTAATGGGGTGTGCGTAAGTCGACAAATAGTAGAGATGCATGGTAAATGATTGTCAACCTATGCAATGGATACAATTTTGGACCATTAGATTACAACTTAAATATTAAAAGGTGTCATCCGATGGTTGAGATGGATTTGGGCTAAAAGACATGACCAATAATGAAAGACACGCCAAATCCCATAACTAGCTAGGCCCTCCTAGGAAAATCATTTACTCCGCACCAAATCAAATCAATATCATTCTTTCTTTTTTTTTTTTTTTGATAGGAAAGAAAACTATATTATTGTTGGAAATCGTTCGATCGATTGAGAAAGAAAGTCATTGGATCGGACCACAAGCAAGATAAAGTCTCAAAGACTTTTAGCATAATGTGCTAGTTCATGAGCAATAAAATTGAAACTACGATTGACCCTAGAGAAACCCTAGACTACAATGTCTACAATTTAATATCTTTCTTTCTTTGTATAAGAAAATGATCGAGCTTTGGTTTGTCAAATAAGATTAGTAAAGTTATATACTATATCCCGTATATGTATAATATCCGGAGATTGACGTCTAAGTTCCTATAGCACAATTAAGTGGAATTTATCCAGGGGGATCTCAAGTGCTTCATAGTGCCTTGCTATGTGAGATTCTAAAAATTGGCACTTATAGTGATCAAAATTTTTTATCTTAAAATAATACTCCAATTCAAAGTCGAAAAACCAATTATAGTACTAATTATTCAATAATAATCGGAAAAAATAATAACTTTATTGAGACAACACGACTAATTAAGAATAATAATATGCAAGCAAGGCGACAAAAATGTATCAACTAACAAACTAATATTCATATTTAGAACAATCAATAACCGGAAATTCATGTTCATGGCAGGGTGAGAAAAGAGTGTAAGATGGACGTGAAGGGCTTGAATCTTGAGGGAAGAAGTGAGGGGTTGTGACTTGGGCCTTTTTTTAGCTTTTTATTACAGTGTGGTTGAAGGGCAAAAAAATAACAAGAAAAAAAATTTGGCCATTAATATTTTGGGCCCTAATCTCTAGATTGTTGAGCATACACTCAGATCCAGCCCTGAATCTATTTACATGTTATTGTGCTAGATGTTTTGGCATTCTTATACTGGTAAAATTGCAGAATTAGCCCTATAACTATAGGGCGGTATCAGAAAGGTCTTGCAAATATCACGTTTTGCAAAAAAACTCTTGTAACTATATAAATATCTCAATTTTGGTCCTGCAAAATGCACGATTTGCAAAATAGTCCTACAACTATATGAAAATATCAATTTTCGTCCTAATTTCGCTTGAAATTGGTTACTACATGCGCCAGTCATATGATTGAAATTCGGTGAAATTAATACCAAAATTGAGATTTCCAAATAGGTACAGGACTATTTTGCAAACAATGCATTTTGCAGGACCAAAATCAAGAGTTTTCTATAGTTACAAGATTTTTCTATAAAACGTGACTTTTACAGGATCTTTTGCTACCGCCCTATAGTTACAGGACCAATTTTGCAATTTTGCCTTGTTATACTGCATCTACTTTTCTAAAAATATGTCACATTTCGACATTGGTTTTTTTCTTTTTTTTTTTTTGGAAATCATTTTCGACACTAGTTAGACAACATAACTTTATAATGATTCAAATTTGATCCGTGCGCGATATTCGGAAAAAGTGACTAGAGAACAAGGGGAGAGTTCAAATTATATTTTTATGAGTTTGTGAAAATGCCAATGATCCAAGGTGACCAATCATTTCAGGCTGTGGTCAGGTGACAAAAAATCATGTTCTGAATAAGTTGTACAGAAAACTAATTTAAATATTGTCAGAAGATGATGACTCATTCTACCTGAGTCTTACTTGGATTGGTCCCATGTATCAATCAACCAAATCATCTTGCATTACAATCCAAAAAAAGGTAGTTTAAAAAAACCAATTACTCGCTATTACCAATGGCCCTTCGCTGTATCCTAAAGATCATTTCTTGAATCATAGATCCTCACCCTTGATTCACCTATACTTCACTTTTTCACTCTTTTCTTGAGATCTTGTATTTGAAGGCCGATAGAAAGTTAGGTGGGTAAAAATTTTCACTTCCATATATTTTGGTTTTTCGTAATACTCGGCAGCCCTTTTTCCTTTGATTTGTAAAAATGCCTCAATGAAATTAGTTTGATCCATTTTTGTGCAGATTGATCGGAAAAATACACAAATTGAAGCCAGAATTTTTTTTTAATATGACTATCACAGCAACTCCTTTGATCAAGAATGGCTGCTTAATGGTCCGTGACAAGGTTGTCTTAACAAAAGTTCCAGAAAATGTTGTTATTTCCAGTCCGGCAACTTCAGGATCAGCTTTCATTGGAGCTAATTCATCGACTTTGAGTTCTCGCCATGTTTTCAATCTTGGAATTCTTGAGTAAGTATTTTCCTAGATATTAGATGTTTGCACGAGTGAGATCTTAAGACTTGACTATGATTGCTTGTACTTTTCGTTTTATTCAGTTTCATTTTCTAAGTCAATAGTGATGATTTGTTTTTTTAAGTCAAAGTTAGATGTGTAGTGAAAAAAATAATGATAGTGTTGATGTGATGAAAAATATTTTAGTGATGTTTTTTTGGAAGAATCTTTTAGTGATATTGATTGTTTGTGGAAATAATAGTGTAAAATATATATTTTGTTATTAAGATTAAGAGAAAAATAATAAAGTTAGAAATAAATTAAAAAAATTACCGAAATTATTTATATGAATAGGAGGGAAAGAATTTATAGTATTATTGGGTATTGAGAAGTGTGAGAGAGAGAGGTGAATTTTTTTTTTTAAATAAATTTTTTCCACAAAAATCACACATTGATCAATTTTCTCGCTCAAATATGAGACTTTGGGGAACAAATTCACAAGCAATGGCAACCTTAGTTTCCAGTTTTTTTTTTTTTTAATTAACTTGATTACCCTTTTGTCTGCAATGAAATTCATTTAAAAAAACATGGGTACATTACAAGAAATATTTATGAGATTTAGCATAACTACAAAAAAAAAAATTTAAAAAAAAAAACTCTCATGTTATCTTTCAAAATTACAGTACCTAAAGGTATTACAAACACACACTTGAGGATCTAATTAGTAAACATAAACAAATGTCAATATCGTATTTGTAATTTTAAAAGATTGCTATTTTTTTTTTGGGTCATACTCATGTTTGTTGGGAGATTAGATGTGGCATCTTTTTTACAGAAACAGCAAGTTGATGTGCCTTTTCATATTAAAGTTTTGGTGGATGATACCGCGTTTTGGAAAATCAGCAAGTGAAATTCCTGTGGAGACACAGATGCTTCTACTTGAAGCAGGAGAAGAATCTACGCTAAGTGTAGAAAATGATGACACTATTGAAGAGACAGGCAGCCAAAATAAATTTTACATCCTCGTATTGGCTGTGTTGGATGGAGCATTTAGGACAACTCTACAGGGGACTCCATCAAATGAGCTTCACTTCTGCTACGAAAGTGGTTTGTTTTCAACTCATAAAAATAAATTTGTAGTTCAACTCTTTAAATTTTAGGCTAAATTGCATATCTGGTTGAGTGACTTATACCAAGTTACACTTTCGTTCACTAATTTAGGGGTGTTGCAAAATAAGATACTAACTTCTAATTTATTGCACCAATCTCTTCAATCCCTCTAGCCATTTTTAATGGCATTGGCATATTGAATTACTTTTTTATTTTCACATGGTTGGATTGAAATCTCTAAAATTAGGCTACAATTCCGGTTGATTTTGCAATTGCCGACAGAAATTGGACTCAATGTATAACAAATTAAAAATTAGTGTTTTATTTTGTCACACCTTTAAATTAGTGGACGAAAGTGCAACCCGACATAAGTTAGTGGACCAAATATGTAATTTAGCCACTCTGTCAATTACTGTTCTGATATATTTGTTTGCTTTTGTTTTTTCTAAGGTGATCCTGAAGTCCAAACATGTGAAGCACTGGAAGGAGTTTTTGTTAACTCTGGGGAGAACCCCTTTGAACTCATCAAGGATTCAATAAAGTGTGTTAGCCTCAGTTTTTCAGGATGCTCCTCTTAATCTAGGATTTTAGAATTTAACTGTATCAAAATCTTGATGTTTCGAAATTCTGGTTTCTCTAGGATTCTGGCCAAACATAAGGGTACATTTAATCACCTGGAAAACAAAAAGGTAGATATTGATCCCTCATCCACACACACAAACACACTAATTCTTTTTTCTTTTAATGAGTTAGGTGGAGGGGAGGGGATAAATCTCAAAGAAACTGAAACACTCAGGGATCGAGGACAAACACACTAATTCTTGTTTAGATAGTTTAAGGGATATTATAATCTGATATTATATGCCTGTTTCAAATTATATATAGGCTCCTGCTCATTTAGATTGGTTTGGTTGGTGCACTTGGGATGCTTTTTACACTGATGTCACTCCAAATGGAATCAAACAGGGTCTTCAGAGGTTCGATAACAAAACAAATCGTAGATTGTTATTTTACGTTCACGTGGTACATGAAAATTATCTCTTTTATTGAATTACATGAAAATTTATTGTTGTACAGTTTCAAGGATGGAGGCATTTCTCCTAAGTTCCTGATAATAGACGATGGATGGCAAGAAATGGCTAATGAATATCATCAGGAGGGCGAGGCGCTTATTGAAGGAACACAGTCAGTCCCCATATTTTGTTTCAGATAAATCAGATTATGTGATAATCAAATTTGATATTACCAGCGATGTTCTGTTAACGTTACAGGTATTCCATCAGATTAACAGACATCAAAGAAAATAGCAAGTTTAGGGGATCAAAATCAGACGGTTCAAGCACAAATCTCAAAGAGCTGATCTATTACATCAAAGAGAATTACGGATTAAAGTAAGTTTCAGGACTAAGGATATATATATATAAATGAGCATCTATTCAAATCCTCAAATTTACTCCATGCTGCAGGTATGTATACATATGGCATACTATAATCGGATACTGGGGTGGACTCCTTGCTTCTTCTGAAGCACTTAAAAAGTACGATCCAAAGATTGAATATCCAGTTCAATCACCCGGACATATTGGAAATGTAATAGACAAATCCGTGGAAAACCTGGAGAAGTATGGGCTTGGACTAATAGACCCTCAAAAAGTTTTCGATTTTTACAACGATATGCATAGGTATCTTGCCGGTAGTGGGGTTGACGGTGTCAAGGCTGATGGTCAAAATATATTAGGAACTTTAGGATCTGGATATGGTGGAAGAGTGTCCATTGCTAAACAGTATCTTGAAGCCCTTGATGAGTCGATTGAGAAAAATTTCAGCGGTAATAACTTGATTTGTTGTATGAGCCACAATTCAGACAACATTTTTAGGTAATTTGCTTGTCTGCTGCCTATTTCGATCCATCAAGATATTACAAGTAAAGTGTATTAATCTTTTTCATCCATTTTTAGTTCTAAGAAGAGCGCAACTGCTAGAGTGAGTGTCTGAGGATTTCTTTCCGAATGAGCCAACGTTTCAGACTTTACATATTGCATCGGTGTCTTTCAACAGTCTTCTCTTAGGAGAAATTTTCGTGCCAGACTGGGATATGTTCCAAGTAAGTATTTTTTTTCCTGTATAGATAGTTTTGAAAATAATGTGAGTCCGCACAGTATAAGTCATATGGTTTTTTATATGCACACTAGTCGATATACAATGTTAGAGTTTTTTACCACTAATTAAACCAATAAACTATTACGCTGATGTTGGACCTCTTATTAGAAAGATTTACACAATAATCTGGTTTTCTTCGCAGAATTAACTAAGGTTGTCTCAAATGACTGCATAGAATATGAAATTAAGGTGACTCGAAAAATAGCTCACAATAGGAGCTGAGGATTTTGAAACCCACTTCAAAAACACTTCGAGTTTATCGACAAAATTTATCGAGAAGAATGATTGTCACTAAATTTTACAACTACTTACAGAATTCCGACAGAAAAAAAAATATTATTTTCCCCAATCTATCACTACAAGAAAATTTCAGTTTACCGACATGAATGATTTTGTCACTAAATTTTACAGTTACCTACAAAATACCTGCATAATTAAAAAATATTATTTTCCTCAAACTACCAATAGAGTTTCTGTAGGTATTTACCAACAGTTTTAGATTAATAGAGTAAATATTTTACGTACAATGATTGTACCTATAATGATTGTACCTACACTTTACAATTTTTTAATACTTACCTACGAAAATCTGTAAGTAAACCTGGTTTTTCTTGTAGTTATACCGACCAATTACCAAATCACCAATAATTTTATATTTACTGAGACAAAAATACTGTAGGTATTTACCAATTGTTTTAGACTTTGTTGGATATCCATTAAATTTTGAAAATACCCAAAACACGCTTTATGGATTTAATTTGTTATTATGGATCGTTCAATCCCAATGCAACCTATGGTTATTTGAATACTAACCCCTTTTTCATTCATCAATGAAGAGCGACCATAATACAACTGAGTTCCATGGTGCAGCGAGAGCATTGGGCGGTTGTCCAGTCTATGTAAGGTAAACATATATTGTATACAGACAAGAAAATACCTTTTACAAAATTCATTACTCATTGATGTGTTCAAATGGTACAGTGACAAACCAGGAAAACATGATTTCAACATCCTTAAGAAACTTGTTCTTCCCGATGGATCCATCTTGAGGGCTAGATATGCTGGTAGGCCTACTAGGGACTGCCTATTTATTGATCCAGTCATGGATGGAGAGAGAGGCGTAGTCTCTCTCTCTCTCTCTCTGGTTGCTAGTCCTTTCGCCTGTTCATTTTAATTTTTGATGAGGAATAGTGAAACAAAATATTATCTTGAAACAAGAAGGATGAATTTTGGGAGTATAAAAGTGTAACGACAACCTTTGTAATAGTAAAGGCAAATTTTATTTGGTTTTTAACCTTTTAATAGTAAAGGCAATTTTTTTTTTTGACATTTTAAATAGTAAGAAGCAATCCTTATTTGATCAAATATAGTGGTGAAAGGTCATTTTTATGCATATAAATATGATTTATTTATTACATTTGAAAAAAAACACAAAAAAATTCATCTACCTCCAAAACTCTTGCATTGGTGATAATTACTAAACATATTTTTAGTTCCCCGAAGAATAGGTAATCCAGTTTCTCGTCTGGGAAACAAACGTCCAGAATAGGGTGTTTTAAGGATAGTGTGTTGAACACAAGATTTGTCAATTTTATATTGTACTTATGTAATTTCGTTTTACTACAAATTGCTATTATTATTCTACTTTTTAATTTGTTTTACATCTATACTAGCAGAAATATACTTCTTTATTTTCCTACAAACTTAAAACTAGATTCGTGTTTTCGTCGAGTACAGTTTATATTATCATAATATGCAACTTTGAACTCAATACACGATTTGGATAGTTTAATTCAGTTAACCTTTTATTAGCGAATTGAAAAACTTTATATTTTGTATATTGTTGTCGTAATCAAATTTGAATCATCTTTTATGCTTATGAATGTAACAAACGTAAAGGTTGAATTATTTATTCCTAATTTTGGAGGATCACTGTTGCTTAGTTATTCTATCTTAACTTTGCACCTCTTTTGAACAAATTGAATCTGGTTATTGTATTTTTATACTTTATGTATTAGTCTTTAGACTAATCATAGGACTAATTGGATGATCTTTTATGTATCTCATAGTTGAAGATTTTGATTCAGTTGGCCTGAATATTATTAATTTGGACTAATAAGATTGACACCCTGTGCATATTTGGAGTGGAAGAAAATCGAAACTTGGACCTTATAAAAAATTTGAACAATTTTAATAAATTTATTCTTATCGGTTTTGTTCGAATTGATTGATTTAAGTGCTAAACTTCTTGTATTATTTATTTCATTAATGAAATCTGAATCGAACAGTGGTAGTTTTAACCCCGTTGTACCAATACCGCTTATAGCCAACCTCATGCTTAATGTTCCGATTAATCGAGTGAAAAATCGAGAAGAGTTTAACGGCTTGAATTATAAGAGGTGGTAGCAAAAGATGCTCTTCTACTTGACCACTTTGAACCTAGCTCGATTTTTGACTGAGGATCCTCCAAAACTTGGTGAGGATGAGACTGATGCACAAGCGGTTAACGCTTTGGATGCTTGAAAATATGCTGATTTCTTGCGTAGATATTATGTCATGAATGACCTTGTAGATTCGCTATACAATGTGTATAGCTCGAAGAAAATTTACTAGGAACTATGGGAGTTTTTGAACCATAAATATAAGGCCGAGGAAAACCATGAGGTTAGCCCAATGGCCACGGGTATTACTCTTCAGTGAAGGGGCCCGAGTTCGAGTCTCTGCAATGACAGGGCCGATTGTTTTTTTAAAAAAAAGTATAAGACCGAGGATGCGAGTGGGACAAAATTCATAGTTGGCCGCTTCTTGGATTATTAAATGGTTGACTCAAAATCGGTCATCAATCAAGTCACAAGAACTTCAAGTAATATTGAAAGAAACAATGAACCACTTAATTTAATTCACATCGACGCGTTGCGATTTAAAACACGTGTTGGCAATAAGTCATTCATTAATTTTATTGATGATAACATAAAGTTTTGTTATGTGTATATATCCT
This sequence comes from Rehmannia glutinosa, assembly GCA_016081115.2. Lineage (NCBI taxonomy): Eukaryota > Viridiplantae > Streptophyta > Magnoliopsida > Lamiales > Orobanchaceae > Rehmannia > Rehmannia glutinosa. The sequence goes on from CM071930.1 coordinate 41,644,866, forward strand.
ATTAAAATTAAAGATGAAGCTACAGAGAATTTCCTTCTCTACAAAAACGAAGTTGATAATCAACTCAACAAGAAAATTAAGGTACTAAGAAGTGATCGTGGAGGTGAATATAAATCACCATTTGCTGAATTCTGTGCGGAATCTTGAATTAAACACGAAAAAAACATAATTCAGTAAATGGTGATTCATATTCACCTCCACGATTAGTTCTTAGAACCTTAATTTTCTTGTTGAGATGATTATCAACTTTATTTTTGTAGGGAATGAATTTTTCTATAGCTTCATTTTTCAATTTTAAGAAGATACACATAATAAACTTTGTGTTACCATCAATAAAAGTAATGAATGACTTATTTCCACCACGTGTTTTAAATCATATACATCAATGTGAATTAAATCAAGTGGTTCATTATTTCTTTCAATTATTGAGTGATGTCCTTGTTAACTTTGTCTCAACATATGTCTCACACGTTTATTTATAATAAATATAGAATGTTGGTATACAATTCAAGTTAATTAATCTACGTAGAGTATCACAATTAACATGTCTCAGTCTACCATGCCACAAATTAGAAGACTCACGTAGGTAAAGAGAAGAGTTATTCATTTCATTAATTTTTGGTTTAACAATCGTTACGTTGAGCTTAAACAATCTATCAGTTGCATAACCCTTGCCTACAAACATCCCATTTTTCATCAAAGTTACAACCCCTGACTCAAAAACAATGCAAAAATCATGCTTATCTAAAAGCGACCCAGACACTAAATTCTTGCGAATGTGTGACACAACAACACATTGTTGAGAGTTAGTTTCTTCTCGGACGTCATCTTCAAAACCACTTTTCATTTTCCTTTGTCTTCAGATGTAGCTGAATTCCCCACGTACAACTTCTCACCATCTTCAGCTGGCTTAAATGAACTAAATATTTCTTTGACATAACAAACATGCCTAGTAGCACCAAAGTAAATCCACCACTGTTTGGTTTTAAGCCCACAAAGTTTACTTTAGAGATTACCGCAACCAGGTTCATATCTGACACTTCTTGATAAATATCTTCAACCATGTTATCCTCTCTGTCCTTCTTTAGCTTCTTGCAGTCTGAAACCTTGTGACCCTTGCCGCCACAATTATAGCATTTTCCTTCGAATTTTTTCATGGAAACGCCTCCTTTGGGTCACAACTTAAACCCTTTTTTTCCAGTGGCCCAGGCTTGTCTTGCCTTTGGAACTCCGCCCATGTTCAATAACATTAGCATTTGCCCCTTGACGATTGAACGACTTCTTTTCAGAATTCTTATTGCCTTCTTCAATGCGAAGTCTAACAACAAGTTATGCGATGTTCATGTCCTTTCGTTTATGTTTCAAATAGTTTTTGAAGTCTTTCTAATTTGGTGGTAATTTCTCAATGATTGCAGCCATTTGGAAAATTTCACTTAGAACCATTCTCCCAACATGAATATCATGTATGATTACTTGAATTTCTTGCACCTTACTCGTAACCGTTTTTGAGTCAATCCAATAAGCGGCCAACTATAAAAGTTCTCCCACTCGCATCCTCGGTCTTATACTTATGGTCCAAAGACTTCCATAGTTCCTTACTAGTTTTCTTTGAGCAATACATATTGTATGTTGAATCTGCAAAGTCATTCATGATATAATATCTACATAGAAATCAACATGTTTTCAAGCATCCAAAGCGTTAACCGTTTGTGCATCGGTCTCATCCTCACTAAGACGTGGAAGAGCCTCAGTAAAAAATCGAGCCAGGTTCAAAGTGCTCAAGTAGAAGAGCATCTTATACTGCCACCGCTTAAAATTCAAGCCATCAAATTTTTTCGGTTTTTCACCATGATTAACCGACACATTAAGCATGGGGTTTGTTATAAAAGTCGGGGTTGGCACAATGGGATTAGACCCACCACTATTCCATTCAGATGTCATTTCTGAAATAAATAATACAAGAAATTTAGCACTTCGATCAATCAATCGGAACAAAACCGATAAGAACAAATTTATTAAACTTGTTCAATTTTTTTTGTTATCATTATAAGGTCCAAATTGCAATTTTCTTCTACTCCAAATATGCACTGGATATCTATCTTATTAGCCCAATATAAAAATTAAAGCCAACCGAATCAACAACTTCAACTACCAGATACATAAAGGGTAATCCAATTAGTCCAACGTAGTATAATTAGTCCAAAGATTGGTACATAAAGTATAACACATACAATAACCAAATTAATTTGTTCAAAAGAGGTGCACTGTTAAGATATAATAACTAAGCGACATTAATCATCCAAAATTAGGAATAAATAATTCAACCTTTACGTCTTACGTCTCTTACATTCAAAAGAATAAAAAATGATTCAAATTTGATTACGAATAGAAACAAAATATAAAATTTTCAAGTTGCTAATAATAGGTTAATAGAGTTAAACTATCCAAATTGTATATTGAGTTAAAAGTGGCTATTTTATGACAATATAAATCGTATTTCGAAGAAAAAACGATTTTTTTAAGTTTGTTTAAAAAAATAGTATTTACTAGTTTAGTTTATATAAAGCATGTTAGAGTTTGTGTTTGTATCCCACATCACCAATTTATTGGGTTGTTATTGAGCTAGCTTTTGGGATGAGTTCTACACAAGCCCATTTATCATGGTATCAGAGCAACCAGGTTTTGTTTGGAGGTGATGGTGGAATTGGACCCCGACCCATTTGGATTGGCACGCTCGACATGAGGGCGGGCATTAGAGTTTGTTTTTGTATCCAACATTACCAATTTGTTGGGTTGTTATTATGTATAAATGTGGGTTGAACACCCTATCCCCTTGAGCAAGCTTTTGGGATGAGTTCTACCCAAGCCCATTTATCAAATCAAAAAACTATAATCGTGTGTTGAAAACACTATCTTTAAAATATATTAGTCCCTTATTCTGGACGTCTATTTCCCAGGATAAGACGAGAAAACCGAATTACTATTCTCTGGGAACTGAAAAATATGCCTGGTAATTATCACCAATGCAAGAGTTTTGGAGGTAGATGATTTTTTTTAGTGTTTTTTCAAATGTGATATGTGATTTGTAGGCATAAATATGACCTTTCACCACTCTATTTGATCAAATTAGGATTGCCCCTTACTATTAAAAAGGCCAAAAACCAAATAAATTTGTCCTTGTACTATTATTGAAAAGGTAAAAAATGAGAGAGCGAATATTGTATGTTTTGAGAATTTTTATGTTGGACCAAAAAAAGACACGTGCACTTTTAGAAAGTTTTTCATAAACAATCAAACCTAACAAATTATATTCAAATACACTCAATGTACCGCTCAAGATATGGAACTTGAATAAGGTAATCGTGTAGTTGGTGTTTTCAATCACAAGGAGCGGAATTTGGCCAATGAAAAAAACTCCTGAAAACTCTGCACCGAGCTACATATATCTCGGGCCGTGTGAGTCCCTCGACGTAGAATACCTTGACGACATTGCGGGGAAAAGGCAGGGAAAACTGGATCGAGACTCTCTTGTATATGCATTTAACTCGGGTTGGTTAATTAAAAACTCTTTTTGAACGCAATAACATCATCGGAAAATTTATAAATAAAAACACTACAACTAAAAGCAACACAAAAATACAACAGTTTTTGTAATTTATGTTGTCTTTTACTAATAACAACGGTGTTTTCAGAAACCGTTGTCTACTAGAAGATATTTGCGCTAATAGACAACGGTAACTCCATACTTGACAATGATTTTTTCATACTATTGTCTATTAGCGTATTTTATCTTACAACGGTTTCTTGAACTTTCTGTTGTATATTATCGAAAAAAAATGCGCTAATAGACAATGATTTTTACAACGGTGTACACATTTGTTGTCTGTTAGTGATGAAAAACACTAATATACTACAATTATTATAGTGGTTTCTTCAACTTTGGTCTATTAGTGAGAAAAATACTATAGACAGCAGTTCCAACAACGATTTCGACACCCATTGTCTATTAGTAAAAATCACATTGTTGATCTGGGAACTATCTTGAATATTACAGGATCTCTTTCCAGAGTGATGAAGAACAAAAGTGTTGAAGTGTATTTAGGTGTATTACAATGCGAAATATTTACCGTCTCTCCATTAAAGGTGAGCAATAATATTGCTCCTATAAGTTTGATCCCATTTTCACTATTACCATTCAATAGTACTAACAGAGACTACTCGAACATATATTATGAAAACAGGTGTTCAATGAAAACATTCAGTATGCTCCCATTGGCTTAATTAACATGTATAACTCAGGAGGAGCAGTCGAAGAGTGTTTCTTTAAAGACACAATAATAATCAAAGCAAGAGGGCCTGGACTATTTGGATCATATTCAAGTGTCAAACCAATTTCTTGTAAGGTGGACAAGAAAGATGAGGAATTCACGTATAATTCCGAGAATGGACTATTGATAATAAACCTTCAAGCTGATAGCAACTTCGTAGAGATTGAAATCGTATATTAAAGGTAGCTTTATGCAATTTATCAGCATTATTCAAGAGAGTTATAAGTAGCAGAAAGAAAGTTCAGTGTCAAAGAGGCACACTGAGTTTCAATAGGGAATTTTGAGGAAATCTATAAATGTAACAAGAACAAGTTTTAAGTTTGAGGATAGAAATAAGTTCTGTTTTAATGGCCCTCGTTTGTTTTCTATCACTCTCCATTTGGTTTGGGTTTAAAAGTCATAATTAAATAACGGTATTCTCATAATTAAATGATATGCTATTAGTATTTATGCACTTAAATATTCTCATGTTTTTGTTTGACTAATATTACTTGTTTGGATGTGATAGTGTCAAAGGATCTTCATCACAACAAACTTCCGCCACTTCTAGTGACTTTTTGTGATGCGAAATAACCTACTAAGCAATCAAAGATCTAGACACTTTTATCGTGGAAAATTCATTGTATTAATTAATTATATTTCCTTCTATAATAGGCCTTTTAAATTCACACTATATAATACTCCTTTTGACGTATCTAGATTTCTGTTCCATTTTTTTTTTTTCCATTTCATGTTCCACTCACTTAATCGGATGAATAACACATATTATTCAAATAAATATTGATTATTGATTGGTTTAATATATTTACACATATCATTTATCCAGATAATGGATCAAAAAGTGGAACTAAAAATGGAATAGAAAATTTGAGTTCCTTTTTGACTTTGGAGTTGGGAACTAAGCCACATCCGCATATTCTTACATTCTAAAAATTATTGTCAAGATATCCCATATGAGTTGCTTAAACCATTAAACACGTATATGCAATCCCATTTCGATAAATTTTACTTTGCAATTGTGAACTTTAATTCGTGGATCGGGGTTAGATTAATCCAAAAACGCTTCGATTAAACATACAAAGATAAATTTGAATCGTCCTTTGACAAAGGAGGAAAAGGGAAAGAAATAAATAATTAAAATAAATTATTCCACGTTGGTCGGTGATACGTGTAAAATATACGTGCATTTAGGGGCTTAAAATGGTATATAATTGATACATTTGCATGTATATTTAGTGTGTTTTACTTGGTTTCCTTAGAAGAGCATGATACTGCGTGTTCTTGTAACTTTTACGGCAAAACGGAGCTTAATTGAGAAGATATCAGTTGGAAGGCTCGGATAAGATTGACGAGTGCAAATAGAAGATCAAAAAGACGAAGAAACCGGACAAACATCGGTCACATGGTTGGGCCGTGGGGGACCACACGGCCGTGTGACTGCCGTATGAAGATACATGTCCGTGTGAAGTGTTCGGGAAAAACAAAGACAAAACCAAAGACGACCATCACAGTGAGACCACACGGCCGTGTGGAGTGACCGTGTGAAAGCCACACGGGCCGTCGATCGATCGTTGTCAATTTTTGTGTCCTTTTCCCACTCAAACTCTATAAGTGATCTCTCCAAGCACTTATATAAAGGACCCAAGGGCTGCACGAAAATTGATTCATCCATACAACATACCAAAATACACAGGAACACAAGATCAAAGGTCTTCGAGAGAGAGGAAGGCTAGGTTACGAAGAACACCACAAGGCCTTTCACATCTGGCTGACAAGCACAAGAGCTTCAAGGCTTGGAAAGAAGATCCATCCTGTTAAGAAGGGGTTTTCTTTCTTAGTGTAGGTCTCTTGTCTGTGCTTAAACAATGTCACAATATTGATTTCAAGTTTGTCTATAAATTTGTTATCAATGTTTGACTAATCTTTCTGGATCTTAGGGCATAATCAAAACTGTGGATTCATGTTAAATCTTGATTAATTATTTTCTTAATTAATTCATGTGTTCTATTTTATGAATTCGAGTGCTTATTCTTAATTGCTTTTTATCTGATCAATAATTAGTATGTCATATTTGTAAGTGCGAAATTCGGAAGAGGAGTTCTAACAAAGACGGAAATCGAGTTCAGATATAAACAGGTGTATCGAGTTGGGAGACCTACAACTATTCGTGGGGAGTCATTCAATTCATAGATCTTTTGAGAGTTAATAATAGTTGTATCGAGTCGGCAGACCTACAATTGTTATTAATCTACTGTTTATGCGCCGCTCGGAAGGGGAAATAGACAAACTTATGAATTGAACCCATAAAATTATATGAATTGGTTTTGTTAAACATTAATTGGTTTTAATATTGAAGAAACATATTGAGATTATGTGCCTAAGTTTACTTTCGTATTTGTTGAAAATACTTGTGGGGTTCAAATTTTTTTTTTTATTTTTAATTTTTGATTTTTCTACAACTTGAGTTCAGTTGCTTCAATAAAATTGGAAAACGATGTTATTACAGCCTAAGTGTTTCGTAGTCAATCCCGAGGAATGCGACCTTGCTTGCCTTTATCCTATAAACTACACTCGTACACTTTCATTGTAAGATCTAAATATTTTTGGCGAATAAGTTTTTGGCGCCGTTCTTGGGGATTGAAAGATTCTACTTAGATATAGTAATAAGTAGTTCAATCTTAATTGAAGCTTTTTGTAAATATTTTTTTCTTTTTCGATTGTTGTAAAAAAACAATTTTTTTTTCCGATTTTTTGTTTTATTTCTTCGGTTCTAATATTGTTTTTGTTAAGTGCGGATATTGCATGATCACTGTTCTAGATCTACCCGGCCAATACCCATTGATTTAGAAATCGAGAAGACAACAAAACAACTAAGGAAAAGATCTAAAGCAATGGCGGATGGGACTTATCGTAATGCCGTGAACAACGAAATAATGAGGAACGCCCACCTAGGGCGGAAGACAGACCGAATTATGGAAAGGCCCACGAGAAGAAGGCGCTTAGGGACTACTTCCACCGAGACTAGTTGGACTTATGGGGGTGTGTCCCGCTCACCGATCAATGCAAATCACTTTGAACTAAAACCCGCATTGATCCAAATGGTGTCACAAAATCGGTTTGGGGGCGGGCGAGCCGTTGGGAATCCAAACGCGCATCTAGTGCAATTCTTAGAAATTTGCGATCTTTGTTAAAATGAATGGTGTTTCGAGTATATCATTCGATGCCGCTTTTCAAATTCCTTTGCGCGATAAAGGCTAAGGGATGATTATGCCCTCCAACACCACCAATAGTAGATTGGGGTGAAGTAAGTCAACAGCTTTGTAGCCAAATACTTCCCCGCCTTTAGGCGATTAGATTGAGCCATTATATGAGGCATGGGATAGATTCCGAGAATTCCTAAGGAAGTGCCCTCAACATGGATATCCCGACTACTAATAAGTTGAGTATTTTTATAATGGTTTAAGTTGCAACACAAGAACTATTATATATGTTGCATCTAGAGGTGCACTTTGCTAGGGAAATATCCGGATGAGGCACTAGAATTGTTAGAGGAGATGGTAAATAATAGTTCTTGTAAGTCAAGCGCTACGATAATCTAGAGGGGAGGTGAATAGATTATCTCCATCTTTTCGATTTCGCCCTCTTTTTCCAACCGAATGCTCAAACAAAATAATGAAGGTGCGGAATGTAAACAACACACGTCGATTTAAAGAGGTTCAACCCACCTAGGGCCTAATCCTCTACCACCCCAAGATATCCGGATGGATTTCAAAAAAAAAAAGATTTTATTAATTTACCAAAAATTAATACAACACCAACTTACAACAACACCTTGAAGAGCACCACACTCTTCTTCAACAACACCTTCAAGATTATCACAATCTCTTTTGAAGATCACCACAATCCTCAATGGCACCTTGCGAAGATCACCACAATCTTCCGTCTTGAAGAGCACCGAACTCTCCAACACCACCTTTGGAGATTACCACAATCTCCCTTTGAAGATTTCCACAATCTTCCTTCAACGGCACCTTTGAAGATCACCACAATCTTCAATCTTGAAGAATACCAAATTCTTCAACACCTCAAGAGCACCACACTCTTGAAATACCTATCACCTAGATCACCCAAGTGTATTCTTACCACAAGAATACTCACAAGGATATCTTGTGTTTGGTTGATGAATTACAATCAAGATTACACTTTGAAAAATATTACAACTCAAAAGTGCAAGTGTAATCAAGAATGAAAGCCTAGACCTCAAGATGTGAAAGTGATAGTACTTTTAGGCTATTACAACAAGAATGTTGAAATGAATAACAAAGATTATGTGCTTGTGATATCTCTTGTTGTTTGTATCAAGTCTTGTCTTTGATCCCTCAAGCTTTCATCTATTTATAGGAGAGCCTTCAAATTTGAATTCCAACATAGGCTCCTCCAAAGGCTCCTCCAACATAGGCTCCTTCATGGGCTCCTCCATGTTTTCTTTTGTCTACAAATAAGACAAAGAGATTAAAATAAATATGGTTGTCTCATAAGGATACAAAAATCAAATCATAGAACAATCCCACATTTTAAGGAAGAATGGTCTGTTGCACGCTGACAACGGTTATATTTTTTTGTCAAACTTAAGAGCGACCGTCGCATTTAAATAGAAGTTTGAAACATATAGCACCAAATTAACACAGGCGGCCGGTCGAAGGGCACCTCGACCGGTCGAGCCTATGTGCGACGGTTCCTTTGAACAATTTTGAGAGTTCTCAAGTTTTACATTTCACGAAACTTGTTCCCGTGTACGGTCGCTCGCCCGGTCGACCGGTCGACCTCCTCAATGACAAGTTGTCCGATTTTTATCAAAATAAACCTCAAGAAATACTCCAAAAAAATTCGTAAAAAACATTTTAAACCGATTGGGAGTATTTAGGACAACATTAGAAATATAGTTTTGAAGAAATAAAACATTTACACAAAAAGTGTTGTCCGATATAAATTCCAATAAATACTCCAAAAATAGTAGAAACATTTTAGATCAATTGGGAGTATTAGGACAACATAGTTTCAATGTAAAAACTCTTTGTCTTAAAAACATTAAATGTGTTGTCCAATTTTATATCGAAAATAAACTTGAGGAAATACTCCGAAAAATATTAAAACCCTTTTAAATCATTTAGGAGTATTTGGACAACCTTTAAAAGCATTGTTTTGGTGTAAAATCAAAATCATCAAAATCATGATAAAACCATTTATCAAACAATCTCCCCCTTTTTGATGATTACAAACCAAAACAATTTTAACGAGGTCGATTTTGAAAACAAAACAATTTTACCTGGTTCAAGAGAACTATCCGTTGTGAGCGACAACATCCATGCAATAAAAACACAAGGATGGGAGTAGAGATATTCAAACACATATAGCAAATGCTCCCCTATCAACATGCACAACAAGAGTTATATAGAAGCAACTTAAACATAAGCTAAAGTAATAGCTTTTCGATATTGAGCTTAAGTATCAATAACTTAAAAGCTCCCCTGTCAAAAGAGACATCATTAGAAACATATATAAGTCCATACTACAACCAATGGACCAAGAATTAACACAACTTAAAAGCTCCCCCTGTCAAAAGAGACATCATTAGAAACATATATAAGTCCATACTACAACCAATGGACCAAGAATCAACACAACTTATGGCTTTAGGAAGCCACAACTTATAAATTTCTTTTTCGTTTGAGCTTATCTTAGCTTCTTTGAGCTAAAGAGCTTTCTTCACCTGTTTCTCCCCTTTGGAATCATCAAAAAGAGTGTTAGCTCGATAAATACATCATATATTCATATCAAAGTGTGCAACTAAACCGATGTATTGAGCTATTTGAACATTGAAGCTTATAAGCCAAATAGGAGAGTCGAATCATACGACTTGTAGAAGCATATGAAGAATCATTTGATTTGCAAAAACATGATCTCTATAAATATATGAGACTTTTGAAATCGAGAGAATCATGTAGGTGATGAATTTTTCATTGAAACGTTTTATCGAACACTTGGCGGGCGTCAAAAATAGAAAAAGTTATATATAGCTCTTGTAAATGAAATCAAGCCAAGATTTTCATCACCAAATACAATTTAACAAATATCATTCATCAACAATCAATAAGCTCATCACAAACATATATGAATCACATCAAGAAAAATACATATAAGCCACAAGCTTAAGGGTTCAACCCAATTGAGCTAAAGAGAGTGAAATTCTTACCATTTAATCGGTAAATATGAGCATCAATGATGATAACCGAGCTAGGTAGTCCCCAAAATATATAATTCATGCATCAAAACTCATTTGAAGTGAATTGTGTGTGAAATTTGCAAAGGGGACGAAAATAGAGTTGAAAGGGCCAAAATGGCTAAGTAAAAGAACAGAGACGATTTAAGCCAAGAAATCACATTGGGCGACCGGTCAAGGGCTAGGGCGACCGGTCGAGCATATGGGCGACCGGTCGACCGTTGCCCTGGCAGCCCACTGCTTCTTTCTGTTTTGCAAATTCCGAAGTTTGATCCAAAAATCCGATTTTTCACCCCTAGGTTTTAAAAACGTGCAAAATGCAAACGTAGACCTAATTCAATATACATTATGTCATGATCAAGCTCGAAATGAGGTAAAATACTCGGCGGTTAACGATCAAAGAGTCCGCGAGTTATCCTTGAGACGGAATTAAACACATCTCAAGTTTTTGTTAAAAATCACAATCCCAAAAATATATCGAATCTCATTATGTTTAGTTCGATTATGACGAACCAAATTTTGAATACGAATAACCGTATAATAGATACCAAACTTGTTATCCCGAAAAAAATAAGAACGTTTTAAAGCTTTGGATACAACAAGTCATAAGAAGAAGTGCCTTTCAAATATTTGAAAATTTCTTTTAATAGCACTTTAATGAGATTCGTTGGGATAGTTTTTGAAGTCGAGCATATAGACATAAGGTATATGGAATGTCGAGTCTATAGGAATAGTACAAGAAAACATACCTCGAATTTAATTATCGACGACACATGCCTTTCTCAACCTTTGTCAATCTCTTCATTGGTAGCCATAGAGGTTGAGATGATTCTTCCTTCTTCAATGCCTAACTCCTTCAAGAGTTCTTTTGAAATGTAACCATCTACTTGGCATTGAATAATTTTGAAGTCCAAGCGATAAATTGAGCTCCCTCATCATGCTCATTTCAAGTACACCTTGCTTCAACTTGGAAAAATATCTTCTTCTTGAAAATACCTTCAAGCTACTAACCTCGCCTTAGTTCGACCAATGTTGCCTTGGTTATTGAGTTTGTTCCTAATACCCTTTTTATCTTCTTCATCACTATCATCATAGGGCATCCAATTGATCTAAGGTGTTCATAATAGAACATTTACATCCAAATATTTTGAGGTAACTAATATTTGGAGTACTTCATTTCTCATCTACACAACTTAACAAACTCATCACCGCATCGTTTATATAAGCAAGAAGAAATAGTCCAAGTGTAAAAACATGCCTCAATCATCAATCACAAAAATATCTTGCATAAGAGCATAGTAGAAATAGACATTATATATATAGACCATGAAGCAAGAAACACATACTATGCATTTAGAAGATCATCAAGAGTCTAATAAATCATGCAAGTTCAAATAAGCTTAAGAAAGCTACAAAAGGTCTCTTTTGAAATTTGAAAATCCGAAAGCACATAGTTGAGACCTCATTTAGAAGAAGTATTTGAACAAAAGTTGACAAAGCAAATATGTATAATCAAATATCGAATAGTGCCTTCAAAAAAACTAAAAACCTCTTAATGGCATTTGTATGAAATACTATGAAAAACAAGCACATAGGCACATGGCAATACATATATCGAGTCTATAAGAGTAAGAATAACACAAGTTACCTCGATAATTTATGCCTTTCTTGACAAATAATGACGTAAATGGCCATTTGTGAAAATATGTAAATCCTACACAATTCTTAAAACAAATCTAGCACAAATCATAATGATAGAAGTGTAGGCTAAGAGATATCACAAGTAAGCTCATGCCATAAAAATCCATAAGAGATGATCATACACTTTAGTCTACAAAAATGCACAAGAGTTTTAAAAGCATCATATAAGGTCTTCTTTTTCAAAAATTTTAAAATTACAAATAAGTTTTGAAGACCTTAATTTAAAATTTAAATACATGAAAACTCATTTGCAATGTAGGCACAAATAAAAACATGCATACTAACTAGATAAAAGGCATATTTTAAATGGGAGATACGGTTTACCAATTACGCCGTTTCCATGGGTTGTGCCGTTCCCATTGTTGATGATATCTTCCCCGAGAAGTCACTTTGTTGATGATGGCTTCTTTGATTGCTCAATTTCCAAGGTTTGTTACCTTCCCATTGTTGATGGTCTCTTCTTCTTTGAAAATCATCTTGTTGATGATGTCTATGCCATTTCAAGGATTGTACTCTTCCCATTTTTGATTGTATCCTCTTCTTGGAAATTGGCTTTGTTGAAAATGTTTTCTCCTTCTTTGATCAAATGACACGGTCATTTGATGTCTTCTTGCGGTATGAATTTTCTTCGATCATTATTTCACGGGTACCTAATATGACATTGTTTTGTGGTACCCTCATGTGTTTGGGTCCTTTGTGATTAGTCTTGAGACTTTTAGGTCTCCAACAATAATTAGAGCTATTTCTAGCACGACAAGTATTTACCGTATGACCCTTTTTACCGCAATAAAAACATGTAATAATTCTAGGAGCATAATGACCAACGTCTTAGAGACTTGATTCTTTTTCATGTGATTGACACCCTTAGGCTTATGATCAAGTTCTAGTTTCAATTATCACAACAATCAACAATATTGGTTATTCTATCGGTAGACTAAGTTGGATTTAGATAAATCATTTTTCAAGCAATTTATATCCTCAACAAGAGTACTATTTTCTTTCTTAAGGTTTCTAACCTTGTCAAGAGTGGTGGTGTGAGCACATGATAGTGATTCATAGGAAGTAAATAAACTATCCTTATCATTTTTCAAAACAATGAATTCCTTTTTCAAATTTTTGTATTTAACAAGTAAGTTTTGGAATTCATCTTGTAGCTCATCATAATCATTTTGTAAATCACTATATTCATTTTTCAATTCATGGTCATAAGAAGTAGAGGTTTAGAACTTACCTCGTTTTCTTCTTCGATGCCCATGAGGCATTGTTCAACTTGATCATCATGGGAGGTTGTAGAAGGCTTATCCCATGTTGTTGGATTTGATGTTGTATCCATTTGTGAAGTAGATGCTTTTGAGTTGCTCCTTTCATTTGCATATACTTCATAGATGGCTTCTAATTTTTGCCATACTTCATGTGCCGATTGAATACCTACAACATGATCAAATTCCAAAGTGGTAAGTGAACAAAGTAAAATATTAAGAGCTTTACCATTTAAAGAGATGATTTTCTTCTCTTCATCATTGAGCGTTTTGAAGCCTTTTGAGGTGTGTGGTGTATCTTTCATCGGAATGGATTCTCCATTAATGACGGTGTTCCAAATGTCGAAACCGCAACCTTGTAAGTAGCATTTCATTCTTTCTTTCCAAAATATAAAATTTTTGGAATCAAACCGAGGTGGCTTGGTGGTGGAGGTGCCGGAAAGGTGAGCTTCGTTAGAGCCGACGATCGTTTCTCTTCACTCGCGATGTGAAACGAGCTTGCCAAAGAGTTTGGCTCTGATACCACTTGTAAGTCCAAGCGGCTACGATAATCTAGAGGGGGGGTGAATAGATTATCTCCATCTTTTCGATTTCGCCCTCTTTTTCGAACCGAATGCTCAAACAAAATAATGAAGGTGCGGAATGTAAACAACACACGCCGATTTAAAGAGGTTCAACCCACCTAGGGCCTAATCCTCTACCACCCCAAAGATATCCGGGATGGATTTCAAAAAGAAAAAAAAAGATTTTATTAATTTACCAAAAATTAATACAACACCAACTTACAACAACACCTTGAAGAGCACCACACTCTTCTTCAACAACACCTTCAAGATTATCACAATCTCTTTTGAAGATCACCACAATCCTCAATGGCACCTTGCGAAGATCACCACAATCTTCCGTCTTGAAGAGCACCGAACTCTCCAACACCACCTTTGGAGATTACCACAATCTCCCTTTGAAGATTTCCACAATCTTCCTTCAACGGCACCTTTGAAGATCACCACAATCTTCAATCTTGAAGAATACCAAATTCTTCAACACCTCAAGAGCACCACACTCTTGAAATACCTATCACCTAGATCACCCAAGTGTATTCTTACCACAAGAATACTCACAAGGATATCTTGTGTTTGGTTGATGAATTACAATCAAGATTACACTTTGAAAAATATTACAACTCAAAAGTGCAAGTGTAATCAAGAATGAAAGCCTAGACCTCAAGATGTGAAAGTGATAGTACTTAGGCTATTACAACAAGAATGTTGAAATGAATAACAAAGATTATGTGCTTGTGATATCTCTTGTTGTTTGTATCAAGTCTTGTCTTTGATCCCTCAAGCTTTCATCTATTTATAGGAGAGCCTTCAAATTTGAATTCCAACATAGGCTCCTCCAAAGGCTCCTCCAAAGGCTCCTCCAACATAGGCTCCTTCATGGGCTCCTCCATGTTTTCTTTTGTCTACAAATAAGACAAAGAGATTAAAATAAATATGGTTGTCTCATAAGGATACAAAAATCAAATCATAGAACAATCCCACATTTTAAGGAAGAATGGTCTCACGCTGCACAACGGTTATATTTTTGTCTTTGTCAAACTTAAGATGACCTTCGCCGCAAAAATAGAAGTTTGAAACATATAAAGCACCAAATTAACACAGGCGACCGGTCGAAGGTTTAGGAAATACTCAAGAAATACTCCAAAAATTCGTAAAAAACATTTTAAACCGATTGGGAGTATTTAGGACAACATTAGAAATATAGTTTTGAAGAAATAAAACATTTACACAAAAAGTGTTGTCCGATATAAATTCCAATAAATACTCCAAAAATAGTAGAAACATTTTAGATCAATTGGGAGTATTAGGACAACATAGTTTCAATGTAAAAACTCTTTGTCTTAAAAACATTAAATGTGTTGTCCAATTTTTATATCGAAAATAAACTTGAGGAAATACTCCAAAAATATTAAAACCCTTTTAAATCATTTAGAGTATTTGGACAACCTTTAAAAGCATTGTTTTGGTGTAAAATCAAAATCATCAAAATCATGATAAAACCATTTATCAAACAAGCTTACCAATGGCCATCCGAGAGATCTAATGTCTTGTGTGTGGCGGAGGTTTAGATGCGAAAGTCGCCATGCTCACTTTAATGTGCATCCGTGCTAAACATGAAATCGATGCGATACAACAAGTGACTCCAAGAGATCCTATTGTTGTTGAAGAAGAGGCGAACTTTGTAGACAACAAAGAAACTTCAACAACAATTATAGAAATAATCCGACACCCAATTACTATCATCCGGGTCATAAACCATGAAAACTTTTCATATGCTAACAATAAAAACATTTTGCAGCCACCTTCGAGAGTTAATTTGGGTAATCAAGGCGGAGCGGAGTCAAATGAAAAGAAAGCATCTATAGAAGAGATGTTATCCTCGTTTATCGGAGAAATTAGGGCAAGATCGAACATAGATGAATCAAAGATAGACAAGATTGAAGAACATGTCATGCGCTTAAACACGAACGTAAATACAAGATTGAAATCTCTAGAAACACAAGTAGCCCGGATCGAATCGCTATGGGAGGCAACATCAAAAGGGCAAATTCTCAAGCGACACGTAATCAATCCCGAGAACAATGCAATGCCATTCGCCTGGATGTATGATACTGATTATGAAGGCTCACGATTTCAACCGACATGATTCAATGACAAAGATTGCGAAAATCAAGTCCTGGTCAAGACGAAAACTTAGCGCATCAATTTTTTTCGTATTTTTCTATTTTTGATCGCCCTCAATTTATTTAAATTCTAATTTCTTATTTTTTTAGCATTAAGTTAATTTTTAGTTGTGTTTGATTTTGTGAGTTGTTGTGTAGGAGGCATCACGGCAAACTCCCGATTAAAAAAAATCGAAAATTTACATCACACGGTCGTGTGAACCAAGTCACACAGACCGTGCGACAAAACACATCAGAATTCACCACACGGGCGGGCCGTGTGAGCCTGCACGGGCCGTGTGAACAGGGCCAAACGGGATTTTTCCCCTATTTTACTCCCAAAACTCAATTTTTCTCCCACTTTCTCCTACCCAAACCCTACAACTCAAAAATTCTCTCCCAAAATACTAAAAATCTTCTCCAAATCTCTTCCAAATTTACTAAAAATCTCAGCCCAAAAAAAAAAACAAATTCTTCAACTTCTCAAGAAACCCATCACCTAACTCCTACAAGTTTTCAACTTTTTCAACAAGTTTAGGGATTTTCAAATTTCACAATTCATCAAAATCACATTACAATTCATCAACTAAAAAAGAAGTTGAAGAATTAGAACATACCTCGTTATTTTCATCGTCTATGGCCATTAGACCATGTTCGGTTTCTCCTTCTTCGTCGGATGTGGCAAGGAGTTCATCCCAAGTCTTGACATCCGCATTTAGAGCCTTCTTTTTTGGAAAAGGCTTTTTCTTCTTTTGCTCCTCTTCCGCAATTTTTGGGTAATCGGCTATGTAGTGCCCGGATTTCCCGCATTTGAAACATGAATTGTCTCTTGGCTTTCTTGCTTTATTTTTATTGACAAACTTTGCAAATTTTTGGACAAGAGCCGCCGTTTCCTCGTCATCTTCATCACTAGCATAATATGAAATATTTGAAGATGATGCTAAGCCTTTAGGAATATTTTGCATACCCGGTTTAGCGGTGGATGGTTGGGAATTTTTCCTCTCCTTAAGATAGACCTCATAAATTAGGAGGTTTCCCACGAGCTCATCGAACTTGAGTGTTTCGAGATTTTGTGCTTCCGTGATTGATGTTATTTTCTCGGACCATGAGCCGGGAAGAGCATTCAAGAATTTGGTGACCTTCTTCGGATATGACTTTCCCGAGTGCCACAAGAGGATTGACAATGTTGCCTTTCCACCATTTTTGAAATATTTTCACCATCAAGCATAATGAAGTTTTCAAAATCTTTAACAAGCATAGTTTTTCTAGCTTGTTTAACTTTCTTTTTACCTTCATAAATAGTTTCTAATTTTCCCAAACTTCATGTGCCGACCTTATGCCTCTTATGCGATTATATTCGGTGGCGGTGAGAGAACAATGCAAAATATTTAATGCCTTACCGTTTAGTGAGAATGACTTCTTGTCGTTTTCATCAAATTCCTTGAGACTTTTGGGAGCCAAGGTGCCATCCTCTAGTTTCTTGGTTGGTTGATCTATTCCTTCAATGACAGCATTCCGAATATCGAACCTGCATCCTTGTAAGATGCACTCCATTCGGTCTTTCCAAAAGGCATAGTTGTTGACATCGAAAAGTGGTGGCTTGTTAGTGGAGGCGTCGGTGGTGAGGTAGCTTTCATTCGTAGCCATGAATCTTTTATCTTTACTCGCAGTGTGGAACGAGCTTGTCAAAGAGTCTGGTTTTGATACCACTTGTTAGTCCAAGTGGCTACGATAATCTAGAGGGGGGGTGAATGGATTATGCCGATTTTCCGATTTATGCCCTCTTTTTCGAATGTGAAGATGATAGCAAAAATGTAAGTGCGGGAAAATAAACAACACTCAATGATTTATAGTAGTTCAACCTACCTAGAGCATAATCTACTACCACCTCGGTATATTCGAAGTGGATTTCAAAAAGAAAAAAGAATTTTATTAATAGTTACCAAAACTATTACACCTTCACCTTGAAGAGTACCACACTCTTCTTACAACACCACATAGGAGATTACCATAATCTTCCTTCACCTATGAAGAGTACCACACTCTTCAACCCCTAAGATCACCCAAGTGTGCTCTTACCACAAGAATAACAACAAGGATATCTTGTTTTGGATGATTGACAAAAATTCAAGATTACAACTCAATAAAGAAGTATACAACTTATGAGTGCAAGTGTAATCAAGAATAAAAAGCCTAGACCTCAAATTGTGCAAGTGAAAAGCTGGGCAAATTACAACAAGAATTTAGAATGTGAAAGCTTAGAGAAATTTGCAGATTTTCTTGTTGTGTTGTTTGCTTGTGTTGTTATGTTGATTACTTCAAAGCCTTCATCTATTTATAGGAGAGTCTTCAAGATTGGATCTCCAACATATGCTCCTCCTTCTTCACTTTTGTCTACAAAAAGAAGATCACAAGATGTACAAATATTGTACAAAATTGTTAAAGTAAATCTTGTTGTAATGGATGTTCAACGGTATTAATCTGCTGTCAAAAATAACATAGGTCGACCGGTCGCCATGTAGAAATTTCGAACGTTATAAAAGTAAATCAGAGATTCAGACACCAGATGGAGGGTGGGTCGACCGGTCCAGGGGGTCCGACCGGTCGGCCCTCCAGTGGACCGGTTGGCCTCCCCCATTTTTCTAATGCAGAGTGTTCTGTTTCATAATTTCTTTCTTTCAGATACCGGTCGACCTCTTGTTTGACCAGTCGACCTCCTGAGGTTTTTCAAACGTCTCGTTTCTAGTTTCAAAAATCAACTTCAGACACGGGTTGCCCTATAGGGCGACCGATTGACCTCAAAATAGAAGTGTTGTCCATTTTTTGTCAAAAATAAACTTCAAGAGATACTCCAAAAATTAGTAAAAACATTTTAAATCATTGGGAGTATTTGGACAACATTTAGGAACATTGTTTTGGTGTAAAAATATAGTTAAACAAAATCATCAAAATCATGATAAAAACATTTATCTAACAAACTCCCCCTTTTTGATGATTACAAACCAAAATAATTTTAGGAGATCGATTTTTAAAACAAAACACATTTTTCTGGTCTAAATCAAAAATCCATTATAAGCAACATTTATCATAAGTAAAAACACAAGGATAGAAGCAAGGATTTTTGAAAACCAATTTATATAAGCTCCCCCTATCAACATGCATAACAAGAGTAAGTATAGAAGCAAACAACTAAAAGCTAAAAGCTTAGCTTTTACAATATAAGCTTGAATTTCATGAGCTTATAAGCTCCCCCTGTCAAAGAAGCTAAAATACGCTATACGATCATATTTCAGCGGCCTTTTGTTGTACTCAAAATACACTCTTACGCTCATAGCTTGTAGCTTTTTTTTTTCCGCGAGCTTATTTTAGCTTCTTTGAGCGTATGAGCGTATTTCCTATTTTTCCCCCTTTGAATATATCAAAAAGAATGTTAGCACAATAAAAACATCATATTATCATATCAAAGTGCGCAATGTAATCGATTTATCGAGCTTAAGATCATGAAGCTTAGAATTCCAAAAGCTAATGGAAGAGTTGCTAATATAACTTGTAAAAGCTAATTTGATTGACAAAATATGATCTCTATAAACTTATAAGACTTTTGAAATTGAGAGAATCATGTAGGTGATGAATTTTTATAGAAACATTTGGTCGAACACTTGGCGTGCGTCGAATAAAACAAGAGATGTATATAGCCTTTGTAATTGCAATCAAGCCAAAATTTTCATCACCAGATACAATTTTACAACATTTAATCAACAATAATCATCATACTCATCATACTCATACAAGAATTTCATCAAAATATCAAAATACAAGCTCTTTCTCAAGGGTTCAATCCAATTGAGATTAAAAAGGAATTAAACTTACCAACTAATCGGAGAAGTCGGATAATAATGATGAAATACGAGTAATATAAACTAAAAAATATAGAATTTATAAGAAAGAAATTATTTTGAGTGAATTGTGTGTGAAATTTGCAAAGGGGTTCGAGTTTAGAAGAAAATGATCAAAAATGACGAAATGAATGTCATAAAGATTTTAATCCTGTAAAACACTCAGGACGACCGATCGACCAGTAGGGCGACCGGTCCCTAGACCTGGTCGACCGGTCGACCCCTTGGGCGACCGATGTTTGATCACCAGTCCAGTTTCTGTCCGAAATTTTGAACCAAAAATCCAATGTTTCACCCCTAAGTTTTAAAAACTTGCAAAATACAAACATAGATCTCATTCAATATGCATTATGCCTAATCGATCTCGTATTGAAGCAAAAGTCTCGGAAGATAGTGGTTTTGTAAAGATATCCGCTAATTGATCTTGAGATGGAACAAAAGATATCTCAATTTTTCGTTTTGAAACACAATTCCTTAGAAAATGATGTCGAATCTCAATATGTTTAGTATGGTTATGATGAACCGGATTTTGAGCAATATTTATAGCGGATATGTTATCACAAAAAATAGGAACATTTTTTTCAAAAGAACATTTATAATCCGCTAAGGTTTCTTTCATCCAAAGCAATTGAGTACAACAAAAGGCCGCTGAAATATATTCGGCTTCGCCATTGAAAGTGAAATATAATTTTGTTTCTTTGAAAACCAAGACACTAGAAATCACCTAAAAATTGACATAATCCGTAAGTACTCTTTGCGATCATCAATATTCCCCGCATAGTCCAAATCCCTATATCCTTTAAGAGAAAAATTTCATTCTTTGGGTAAAATAAACCATATTGAATAGTGCCTTTTAAATATCGGAAAATCCTTTTAACGGCACTCATATGAGATTCTTTGGGATTCCTTTGAAAATGAGCACATAGGCATACGACATGAAGAATATCCAGTCTACTTGCGGTTAAATAAAGTAAACTACCAATCATACCTCGATATTTGGTTTTGTCAACCGACTTGCCTTTTTCATCTTTGTCTAGCTTGATATTGGTTGCCATTGGAGTAGTGACGGTTCCTTCTTCAATGCCGAACTTCTTTAAAAGTTCTTTTGTATACTTTGATTGTGAAATGTAAATACCTTATTGGCATTGCTTAATTTGAAGTCCAAGGAAGAAATTGAGCTCCCCCATCATACTCATCTCGAATTCACCTTGCATTAACTTAGAAAATTTCTTGCACAAAGATTCATTAGTAGCACCAAATATAATATCATCGACATAAATTTGAACTAGTAAGCAATCTTGCCCTTTTTCAAAAACAAAGAGAGTAGTATCAACTTTACCTCTTGTAAATCCATTTTGCAAAAGAAAAGAGCTAAGTCTATCATACCATGCCCGGTGCCTGTTTTAAACCATATAAGGCCTTTTAAGTTTATAAACATCATTTGGCCTTGAAAAGTTTTCAAACCCGGAGGTTGTTTTACATAGACTTCTTCTTGAATAAAGCCATTTAAAAATGCGGATTTAACATCCATTTAGTAAAGCTTGAAATTTTTAAAACAAGAATAGACAAGTAAAATACGAATAGCTTCTAAACGTGCTACGGGTGCAAAAGTTTCATCATAATCAATACCTTTTTCTTGACAATACCCTTGAGCTACTAACCTTGCTTTGTTTCGAACAATATTACCTTGATCATCGAGTTTGTTTCGGAATACCCATTTTGTACCAAAATTGTTTGGGATGGAGGACAAGGTACTAATTCCCAAACATCATTCCTTTCAAATTGATTCAACTCCTCTTGTATCTCTAAAACCCAATTCTCATATTCAATTGCTTCCCTTGCATTTTTAGGCTCCTTTTGAGAAATAAGAGCTTTCTTGGCAAATTTTCTTTTAGTCATTACTTTATCAAGGGAATCACCAATAATGAGATCTTTTGGGTGAACTCCCTTAAATTTCAATGCCACAGGAAGATCCGAAGTATCACCTTTGTCTTCTTGAGGAACATTTGAGGTTGAAGGTTGATCATTTTGAGCATCATTTTGAACAATAGGTTTAATAACATCCTCTTCATCACTATCATCATTGGGTATCCTTTCAACACTCGAAGCTTCATTGAATTTGGAATGGATAGATTCTTCAACAACCATACTAGTCTTATTGTAAACCCGATATGCCTTGCTTTTGATTGAGTACCCCATAAATATACATTCATCGGCCTTAGGATCAAGTTTGTCCAATTGATTCTTAGTATTCAAAATAAAACAATAACATCCAAATATTTTGAAGTACTTAATATTTGGAGTTCTTCCTTTCCAAAGCTCATACGGTGTTTTATTCAATTTAAGACAAAGATAAACACGATTAATAACATAGCAAGTGGTACTTATGGCTTCGGTCCAAAAATATTTTGGAAGTGAAAATTCATTGAGCATGGACCGAGTGATTTCTTGAAGTGTTCGATTCTTCCTTTCGGCTACTCCATTTTGTTGTAGTGTCGTTGGAGCCGAAATATTGTGAGCATATCCGTTGGTTTCATATAAGACTCTAAATTCTCCATCAAATTCACCACCTCGATCACTTCGAATAGACATTATAGTATCTTCTCTTCCATTCTCAATATGTCTATACAACTTAACAAACTCATTAACGGCATCACTTTTATTTTCAAGAAAAATTGCCCAAGTATATCTAGAAAAATCATCGACTATAACGAAAGTGTAATATTTTTCACTTAAACTAGCCATACCAATATCCCCATATAAATCAAGGTGAAGCAATTGTAGGGGTATGGTTGGGGAAATTTTATTTTTGGGCTTAAAACTACTCTTAACTAATTTGTTCTTTTGACAAGTGTCAGATAAGCCAAAATTTTCAAAATTCAATTTGGCTAGTCCTTTTACATGTTGGTTTTGTAAATAGTTTGCAAATTTTTGTATCCAACATGTCCAAGTCGCCTATACCATAAACTAGTTAAATCATTATTGGCGACAAGACAAGAAACATTTTGACTAACCAAATTACTTGTACAAATTTTGTAAAGATTGCCTTTTCTATTTGCTTCACAAATAACTTCATCAGTTTTAACAATAAGGCATTTTTGTTTATTGAAAATAATATTATAATTTGAGTCCCAAAGTTGGCTTACACTTATCAAATTAAACTTAAACCCTTCTAAAAAAGAACATTACTAAGAGAGAAACAAGAGTTACCAATTTCTCCATTTCCAAGAATTCTTCCTTTGCCATTCCCGAACATGACCATACCCTCTTGTTGGAGCTTCATGTTGGTAAAAAGTTCTCTCCTTCCGATCATATGGCGTGAACATCCGCTGTCCACGAGCCATTTTGAATCATCCATTGTTGTTATAGCCCCTATTACCTACAAATGAATTATTTTTAGGTACCCTATAGTTTTGGGGTTCATGGGGGTTAGCCTTGAGATCTTTGGGTCTCCAATAGTAGCTAAAGTTGTTTTTCAATTTACAATGAGTAGCATAATGTCCAACTTTACCACAATAAAAGCAAATAAGTTTGTGGGAACTACTAGCACGTATGAAAGTCGGATCTTGGTCATTTTTCTTGAAAGCTTTTTGAAAAGGTTTGTAACCAAGTCCTAATTTTGAATGATCACCTCTTTGTGCATCTAAAATTTTTGTAACTTTATCCGTACTTAAATTAAATCGATGCACATCCTTTTTTAAATGTTTCAATATCATTTGAGAGCGATTGTTTTTTGGTTTCAAGAGTACGGACTTTTGTAAGAGTAATAGCATGAGCTTTATCAAGAGATTTATAAGAAGTAAAAAATTTATCGTTTTCAAATTTAAGCTCTTTATGCTCCTTTTTCAAAGTCTTGTATTTAACAATCAAATTTTGAAATTCATTTTGCAATTCATCAAAATCACATTGCAATTCATCAACTAAAGAAGAAGTTGAAGAATTAGAACGTACCTCGTTATTTTCGTCGTCTATGGCCATTAGACCATGTTCGGTTTCTCCTTCTTCGTCGGATGTGGCAAGGAGTTCATCCCAAGTCTTGACATCCGCATTTAGAGCCTTCTTTTTTGGAAAAGGCTTTTTCTTCTTTTGCTCCTCTTCTGCAATTTTCGGGCAATCGGCTATGTAGTGCTCGGATTTTCCGCATTTGAAACATGAATTGTCTCTCGGCTTTTTTGCTTTATTTTTATTGACAAACTTTGCAAATTTTTGGACAAGAGCCGCCGTTTTCTTGTCATCTTCATCACTAGCATAATATGAAATATTTGAAGATGATGCTAAGCCTTTAGGAATATTTTGCATACCCGGTTTAGCGGTGAATGGTTGGGAATTTTTCCTCTCCTTAATATAGACTTCATAAATGAGGAGGTTTCCCATGAGCTCATCAAACTTGAGTGTTTCGAGATTTTGTGCTTTCGTGATTGTCGTTACTTTCTCAGACCATGAGCCGTGAAAAGCATTCAAGACTTTGGTGACATTATCTTCTTTGGATATGACTTTCCCGAGTGCCACAAGAGGATTGACAATGTTGTCAAGCCTTTCCACTATTTTTGAAATATTTTCACCTTCAAGCATAATGAAGTTTTCAAAATCTTTAACAAGCATAATTTTTCTAGCTTGTTTAACTTTCTTTGTACCTTCATAAATAGTTTCTAATTTTTCTCAAACTTCGTGTGTCTTTGACATTATGGCTCTTATGCGATTATATTCGGTGGCGGTAAGAGAACAATGCAAAATATTTAATCCCTTACCGTTTAGTGAGAATGACTTCTTGTCGTTTTCATCAAATTCCTTGAGACTTTTGGGAGCCAAGGGCCATCCTCTAGTTTTTTGGTTGGTTGATCTATTCCTTCAATGACCGCATTCCAAATATTGAACCCACATCCTTGTAAGAAGCACTCCATTCGGTCTTTCCAAAAGGCATAGTTGTTGGCGTCGAAAAGTGGTGGCTTGTTGGTGGAGGTGCCGGTGGTGAGGTAGCTTTAGTTCATAGCCATGGATCTTTCCTCTTTACTCGCGGTGTGGAACGAAACCACTTGTTAGTCCAAGTGGCTACGATAATCTAGAGGGGGGTGAATAGATTATGCCGATTTTCCAATTTATGCCCTCTTTTTTGAATGTGAAGATGATAGCAAAAATGTAAGTGCGGGAAAATAAACATATAGTAGTTCAACCCACATAGGGCCTAATCTACTACCACCCCGGTATATCTGAAGTGAATTTTAAAAAAAAAAAGAATTTTATTAATAGTTACCAAAACTATTACACCTTCACCTTAAAGAGTACCACACTCTTCTTACAACACCACCAAGGAGATTACCACAATCTTCCTTCACCTATGAAGAGTACCACACTCTTCAACACCTAAGATCACCCAAGTGTGCTCTTACCATAAGAACAACAACAAGGATATCTTGTTTTGGATGACTGATAAAAATTCAAGATTAAACTCAATAAAGAAGTATACAACTTATGAGTGCAAGTGTAATCAAGAATAGAAAGCCTAGACCTCAAATTGTGCAAGTGAAAAGCTAGGCAAATTACAACAAGAATTTAGAATGTGAAACCTTAGAGAAATTTGCAGATTTTCTTGTTGTGTTGTTTGCTTGTGTTGTTATGTTGATTACTTCAAAGCCTTCATCTATTTATAGGAGAGTCTTCAAGATTGGATGTCCAACATAGGCTCCTCCTTCTTCACTTTTTTCTACAAAAAGAAGATCACAAGATGTAGAAATATTGTACAAAATTGTTGAAGTAAATCTTGCTGTAATGGATGTTCAACAGTATTAATCCGCCTTCAAAAATAACATAGTCGACCGGTCGCCTTGTAGAAATTTCGAACGTTATAAAAGTAAATCGAGAGATTCAAACACCAAATGGAGGGGGTCGACGGTCTAGGGGTCCGACGACCGCCTGGGTCCGACCGGTCGGCCCTCCAGCCGGACCGCTTGGCCTCCCCCATTTTTCTAATGCGAGTGTATTCTTTCTTTTTCGAGATACTGGTCGAACTCTTGTTCGACCGGTCCGACCTCCCCGAGGTTTTTCAAACATCTCGTTTCTATTTCAAAAATCAACTTCGACACGGGTTGCCCTATAGGGCGACGTAGGTTGACCTCAAAATAGAAGTGTTGTCCATTCTTTATCAAAAATAAACTTCAAGAGATACTCCGAAAAATTAGTAAAAACATTTTAAATCATTTAGGGGTATTTGGACAACATTTAGGAACATTATTTTGGTGTAAAAATATAGTTAAACAAAATCATCAAAATCATGATAAAAACATTTATCTAACAATCTTGCCATATGAAACACACCGGGCTAGATGGGCGGTACTCTATTACCGGCCATGGATAAATACAAGGTATCCCGATGAACCTACTCTTACTAATTTGGGTTTATTGAAGGATTTTCGGGCTATGTGTGGTCGGGTGGATTGACATGAACTATTAAACAGGCATTGGGCTACTTATTAATTTATACGCTGAGTTCTTATGTAGTTTTGAATTAGTAGTTCGAAAATGGAATTTGATGGGGATTCGGTTCTGGTTAGCAAATGAGCCGAGGGAGTTGTCAATTGATGATTTAAATGCAATATATAGAACTCCGGCTTATGGGGTAGAGGAGCATGAGGATTTTGATAAGGATAGATTTTGGAGGGAAATAATTGGTAAATGAATCTATACGCCGTGTACTTCAAAGGCATCTAACATTCAAAATCCCGTATTTCGCTATGTAGAAAGAACATTAGCGAAACGATATTTGCGAGGGAGGAAAGCAAAGGGGCCTTGCGAATAGATGAATTATTCATTATCTGGTGTATGGCATCAGGGACGGAGGTTGTGCCTATTGTCGGGGCTATGATAGCCCGACAATTTGATAGAGTGAGAAAATTTAATAGGGGAGGAATTTGTATTGGTGGAATGATTACTCCTATTGCCGAATATTTTAATGTTAGCTTTGAGGGTTATGCGGAGGTTGGTGGGCCAAAACTAATTGATTTAACTATTTTATCTGTTATTAAAATGATTCAATTTGATGGGCGTAATTACTGGTTAAATCAGGCAGAGAAAACAAGAGTTAGGCTCCCTAACCCAGAAGCTACTTCTATAAGAAACATGGGTATTGGTTAATGAGAGGTGAACAGGGGGCTGCTGCTCAAGAGGAGCAAGATGAGCCTATGAGGGATGCACCGGAATCCTCTAGACAAGGGGGTAATCGGCCATAGAGCATGAGTGATAGGCTAGAAAGGGTGGAAGCTGATGTAGGCAAGTTAATAGACGATACTTATCGATTGACGGCGAATGTTGATGAGTATCACATCAATATTTTACAAAGATTCGATGCTATCATCCAAAGAGCAAGCAGACATGCACGAGATGATGTCTCGTATGGATCATTGGCACATCTCACGTGCCACTACCCTCCACCTCCACCACCACAGTGATTCAGTAAGTACTTATTACGCATTCCTCTTTTTTTGTTTTGATAATTTCTTCATATGTTTGGGACGAAGCATATTTTATGTTTGGGGGGGTTGTCAAGAATGCGTAATTTAGTACTGTTGCATTTTGCATTGCATTTAGGATTGCATGTAGAGCATTAAAATTTGCATTAAAATTTTTTTAAATGTTTTTTAAATTTTAAATTTTTATTTTAGCATGTTTATTGCTTTAGCACGTTTAATTGCTTTTATGTGCGTTTTTAATCAAGATTTTCGAAGAGTACATAGCTTCCGTATGATTTTTACTATGAGCTTTTAATTTTATTTGGGTCGTGTTCGGGTTCGCATGTCGTGTTGAGACATGATAATTACACAAATTTTCCCAACCCGAACATGACCCGTTTAATTATTTGGGCGGATGGGTGAATCCGAACACGACTGCTTTAATACACTGGTAATCCAAACATGATCCAAAATGACCTGTATATTTTTTAACCTTGAAGAAACCTTTTATTATTATGATAAAATGAGAATTTTGGGTTATTTATATATAGAATATTAAAAATAATGCTGAATTTTCTTATTTAAATGGGTTAAACAGGTTTAGTGGGTCATTTTAGGTCAACTCGAAACTGACCCATTTAGTGGGTCTGACACGATTATGACCCAAATAATAAATGGGTCAACCCTAACCCGCTTATATCGTGTTAGGTTCAGGTCGTGTTTTCGTGTCGTGTCGGAGATTGCCACCACTAACTGAAGCCATGTGTGTGTGCAATTTTTGAACATGATTTAAGACCATTTTTATTTTAGCCTACTTAGCCTAAAAAACCTACCCATGAACTCATGATTCCCTAGTTAGCCACTTTGAGCCTTAACTTATTATTGTTAGCCACATTTTGATCTTTAAAAATTGAAAAAATGATTTTATCCCTGAAATTTCTTGAGCTTATAGAAAATGAACAAATTTGGGGGAGATGTGGTGAAAATTATGAAAAAGAGAGAGAGTTGGTAAAAGAAAGAGGGATGACCAGTGTCTAGGTGAATGAAAGAATAATGAAGCTCGAAAAAAAAGAAAGAAAAATCCTTAAAAAAGAAAAGAGAAAAATCGAGCAAAGAAGAAAAAAAATTATGAAAATTTCGAGAAATTGAGAGCTTAAGGCTAAAGAAAAAGAAGAGAAGACAAAAAGACCTAAGAATAAAAAAGGAGAAAAATGGTGGAGTTGAGTCGAAAAAGAAAATGATTTTTAGATGAAATTGGGTGGGTGAATTTGCAAGTCTGTGTACTTAAATTCTATTTGCTCAAGTCAAGTCAGTTAATCCAAATTTTTCCTACCATTACCAAAGAGCTTACATTAAAACCTAATGAAAAGTCCTTTTTGATTCTTAAATTGTGCATACAAAAGTGGTAGAGATGTTAGACGATTTGCAAGCCTATGGTAGTTCTACTTTTACTGAATTGATTTTGAGCATAAACACTTTCCATACACTTTGAGAGTTGAGTGATACACTACTACTACTTGTAAGTCGCGATGTCAAGTACCCGAGAGAGTATTAATTATGTCGAACTTATGAATGATGACTTCTTGATAATGATTTGCATAGTTTACTTGAATATGGAGTCAGATGAGATTAAATATTTATCGTGTTCTTGTGTGTTCTTTGTACCCTTGATATTATTCATCTTAATTTGCTCGAGGACGAGCAATGCTTTAAGTTTGGGGGATTTTGACACATGAAAAATATACGTGCATTTAGGGGCTTAAAATAGTATATAATTTATACATTTGCATGTATATTTAATGTGTTTTACTTGGTTTCCTTAGAAGGGCATGATACTACGTAGTCTTGTAACTTTTTACCGAAAACGGAGCTTAATTGAGAAGATATTAGTTGGAAGGCCAGGACAAGATTGACGAGTGCAAATGGAAGATCGAAAAGACGAAACGGACAAAAACCAGTCACACAGTCGGACCATGTGGGACCTGCCATGTACCTACCCGTGTGAAGATGCATGTCCGTGTGAAGTGTTCGGGGAAAACAGGGACGAAACCAAGCTGCATGACCTGACCATGTGAGACCACACGACCATGTGGAGTGATCGTGTGAAAGCCACACGGGCCGTGCGACTGACTGTGGCGGATTTTTGTGTCCTTTTTCCACTCAAACTCTACAAGTGATCTCTCCAAGCACCTATATAAAGGACCCAAGGGCTGCACGGAAATTGATTCATCAATAACCACAACACACCAAATATACAGGAACACAAGATCAAAGTTCTTCTGAGAGAGGAGGGCTAGGTTACGAAGAACACCACAAGACCTTTCACATCTACGGAAGCACAAGAGCTTCGAAGGCTTGCAAGGAAGATCCATTCTGACAAGAAGGGGTTTTCTTTCTTAGTTTAGATCTCTTGTCTGTGCTTAAACGATGTCAAAATGTTGATTTCAAGTTTGTCCATAAATTTGTTATCAATGTTTGGCTAATTTTTCGGATCTTAGGGCATAATCAAAACTGTGGATTCATGTTAAATATTGGTTAATTATTTTCTTAATTAATTCATGTGTTCTATTTTATGAATTCGAGTGCTTATTCTTAATTGATTTGTATCTAATCAATAATTAGCATGTCATATTTGTTAGTGCGAAATTTGGAAGAGGAGTTCTAACAAAGACGGAAACCAAATTCAGATATAAACGGGTGTATCGAGTTGGGAGACCTATAACTGTTTGTGGGGAGCCGTTCAATTCATATATCTTTTGGGAGTTAATAATAGTTGTATCGAGTCGGGAGACCTACAATTATTATTAATCTACTGTTTATGCGGCGCCAGGAGGGGGAATAGACTAACTTAGGAATTGAACCCATAGAATTGCATGAATTGGTTTTGTTAAACATTAATTGGTTTTAATATTGAAGAAACATATTTGAAAATACTTATGGGGTTCGAAAATTTATATCTTTTTTTATTTTTAATTTTTGATTTTTCTAAAACTTAAGATTCGGTCGCTTCAATAAAATTGGAATGCAATGCTATTATAGCCTAAGTGTTTCGCAGTTAATCCCTGAGGAATACGACCTTTCTTGCCATTATCCTATAAACTACACTATACACTTGCAGTTGTAAGATCCAAATATTTTTGACGAATAGGCGCCTACGGTCCCCAAGGTCGAGTGTCAAAATGCTAAAAACCCCAAATTTCTGCCTCACTATGCTTCACGATGAGAATTTATGTCCACAAATCGAATTTCCGTAAAATATGTATTGAAATTGAGAGGATTCAAACATTGCAAGGCGTTTAGCGAAATTAAAATCGAAGAGGACCAGTTTTGATACCCCAAGGTTACAGGACCGAAATTGCAATTTTCCAACACCGTGTTTTATCTTTTATTTGAACTACATGGATGATTTCTACGAGTGTAATCTAGCGCCCTAAATTTTAGAAAGTGCAACTACGCATAATAATATCCACAAATGACTAATTAAATAAGATAACTAACTTAAATAAAATTTCATCATCCATAAACAATTGAAATAAAACTAACACATTGTACGTTTTATAAATACGAAAAATTAAAGAAGCAACATTGTTCAAGAAATTCTACTACTAATGAAAAATTTGACAATAAACAAACTATCATGATCAATTCACCCACCACGCGCCACGACGGACTCCTCAACCTGAAATGTTAAAATTATTGTCGTCAATTCAGTGGGGAAGCAATTGTTCAAGTCAAATGCACATGCATAATAATTAGCATAAATTTTCATGGAAAAAGATCATAGTCTCACGTGCGCTTAAGTACAAATAGTCTCAAAGTCTCATGTACAATTAAGTACAAATAGTCTCAAAGTCTCGCGTACAATTAAGTACCAATAGTTTCAAAGTCTCGCGTACAATTAAGTACAAATAGTCTCAACGTCTCGCATCATAATTATCATGAACATGTAACTAACAATTAAAACATGGCATTTACAATAAACAAAAACAATAAACCCCACCTCAAATAAAGTGCAAAAAAAAAAAAAAACGAATGCGTGCTCGCTTGAAAATCTAGACCTTGTAATAATGATTTCCTACAAATAAATAAATACAAGGACTAAATAAATAAAATTTTGGAATTTTTTAGCTTAAATAATAAATAAAGAAGGAATATATTTAAATAATGAATTTGGCTTAACAATTTATATCATAAGGGGTTGACTTGAATATGGAATTTGGCTTTTGAATTAAAATAGAAAGATATGGGGTGAGATTGAAATTTTTCGTAAGTCAGGTACTAAATCCCTATGAAGCAAACCCCCCAGCCTTTTTCCTAATCTCTCAATCGCTCATCCTCACCATTTCGTCTGCCTCTTTGTTGTTTCTTTGAAAAAAATAAGACTTTCTTCCTTTCTTCCTAAATCTTTCTCACCATCTCGTCTTTACCCTCTCAATCTCACTCTCTCTCGAGACCTCGCTGTCTGCTCTCTGTTCTTTCTTTCTTTTTTTCCCTAAATTTCCCTGTCTCTCTCTCTCTCTCGACTCTCTGCCAAACTCCCGCTCTTTGTCTCGCTCTCTCAAACTCTCACAATTTCTCACGTCAAGTGGCAGTGGCGGGGAGCACCAGCGCAATGCCGGGAGGTATTATGTGCCTCCTCCAGAATTTCCTTCCGAAGTGCCTCATTCTTAAGAACACAAATCCTTCCTTCGTATGTCAGAACATCATCACCGTTTACCTTGAATCCCTCGATATCTCTAGCTTGTACATGTTCCCTCATCTTGCACAAAAACTTATCGCGGGGTTGAGCCTCCTTATTCTTATCTCTTAAGGTGGGTTGCACCACCAATGATGCCAAAATAGCTTCCATACCATTTGGTGGCTCAACAACCTCAATCTTCAGTTTGGCAATCTTTCTTGCCAACTAATCTTGCTCTGTGAGCATCTAAGCTAACTCCCCTCTGGTCCTTCGGCTCAAGGCATCGGCTACTACGTTAGCTTTTGCCCGGATGGTAATGAATGGTGCAGTCATAGTCTTTCAGCAGTTCTAACCATCTTCTCTACCTCATATTCAATTCCTTCTGAGTGAAAATATATTTAAGGCTTTTGTGATCTGTGAATATTTCACACTTCCCCCCATATAGGTAGTGTCACTATATCTTTAATGTGTGCACCACGACAGCCAACTCCAGGTCATGTTTAGGGTAATTCAACTCGTGCGTCTTTAGTTGTCTCGAGACGTAAGCCATAACTTTGCCGTGTTGCATTAAAATACAACCCAAACCTTGCTTCGATGCGTCACTATAGATGACAAATCCCACTGTAGGATTAGGAATTGTCAATATAGGGGCAGGAGTTAATCTACCTTTCAACTCCTAAAAACTCTCCTCACACTTTTGAGTTCATTCGAACTTCTCTCCTTTCCTTGTTAACCGAGTCATAGGCATGGCTATCCTAGAGAATCCTCGATGAACCTTCACATACCCACTAGACCCGAAAACTCCATACCTCACTTACATTCTTAGGTACATTCCAACCGCATCGCGCTCGACCTTACCAGGGTCAACATCGATTCCTTGTGGTGTGACCACCGTCCGAGAAACACGACTCGGTCCAACCAGAATTCACACTTCTTAAACTTCGCGTATAACTTCTCCTTGCAAAGTGTCTCCAATACAATCCTTAAATGCTCCTCGTGTTGCACCTTGTCCCTTGAATATATCAATAGGTCGCCTATGAAGACTATGACGAGTTGATCTAGTTAAGGGTGAAACACTCTATTCATCAAGTCCATAAACACTGCTGGTGCATTAGAGAAACCAAATGGCATCACTACAAACTCATAGTGCCCTAACGAGTTCTAAATGCCATTTTTGGAATATCACACTCCTTTATCTTCAGTTGGTGATACCCAGATATCAAATCAATCTTGGAGAACACACTAGCTCCTCGAAGTTGATCGAATAAATCTTTGATCCTCGGTAACGGATACTTATTTTTCACTGTAAGTCGATTTAACTTTCTGTAATAGATGCACATTCTAAGTGATCTGTTTTTCTTCTTCACGAATAGGACTGGCGCGCCCCAAGATGACACACTTGGGCGAATAAATTCCATCTCCAACAGTTCTTGTATTTGAACTTTTAGCTCATGCAGTTCCTTCGGCGCCATCCAATAGGGTGCCCTCGATACTGGTGCCGCTCCGGGTACCAAATCGATGGAGAACTCCATTTGTCTATTTGGTGGTAATCCTGGTAACTCTTTGGGAAAAACATCCACAAATTCTCGAACTGTAAGAACGTCATTCGGTGTCAAATCAGTTGTTCGAGTTCCAACAATATTCACCAAATACCCTTGATAATTTTCCTTTTTCAGCAAGTTTAAAGCATTCATTGCTGATATAACTCTAGGTACAGACCTAATTTTTGTCCCGTAAAACTTTATTTCTTCTTCTCCAAGCAAATGTAATGTTAATTCCTTCTCCTGACACTGGATGTCAGCTCGATATCTACTAAGCCAGTCCATACCAAATATTATATCAAAATCCTTCATATTAATCACATACAAATTGGTTTTAAGATCATTTCCCCCCATGTCAACGTCTACATCCTTAATGATTGAATCAGTGAAAATTGTCTTGCTAGAAGGCAAACTAATCAAAAAAGGTTCGTCGATCCTAGTATCACTATGTCCAATCATACTATGAAATCTTGAAGACATAAATGAGTGTGTGGCACCTGTGTCAAATAATGCGAAAACAGGTATTACAAATACATTTAACATACCCGACAATTGCTAGGGTTACGATCGCTTTCCTTTGGATCATAGCATATACTCGAGCCTGTCCTCCAAAGCCTTGCCCTTTCCTTCCCTATTACCAAGAGGGACAATCCCATGATGAGTGTCCTGGCATCTTACACTAGTAGCATTTATTCTATCCCACAAGACATTTTCCATTGTGATTCTTCCCGCATTTTGCACACAATAGTTTAGCAGTTTGGGGTTTAGGCCTCGGTCTCGCGTCAGTCCTTGCTTGTTTATTCTGATTTCTATTCTTGTCCTGATTTCCATTCCATTTCCGTTTCCCCAAATTCCCTGTTTGTTCTTTGGTCTAGCTCCCGACCGGCAACAATCTCCTAAGCATGGAACACTGTATCTGCGTATGATAGAACCCCATGGCTTGCCACAATGTGGTGTATCCCTGGTCGTAAGTCCACTCGAGAAACCTTAACGCCGCTTACGGTTTGTATCCACCATATATTCCACGAAAAATCTCATTTGGTTGAACTTCAAATCCCAAAAATTCTCAGAACGGACATCCCTTCTTGCTTCAAATCCCAAAATTCGTGCTCCATTTGTTCCCGATAATGTTAGGGACAATACTTTTCCATTATTATCTCCTTAAACCCTTCCCATGTTAGGGCTGCTCGTTCCTCGGCATGCCTTAATCTCCAGTAGCTTATCCACCAACGTCCAACATCTTGTACTTAGTTGGTGCGAGCACAAAGAATGTGTTGTGCCTCAGTCCACCCGATCGATTCGAAAGACGTTCTAGTGATACAAACCACTCGTCCCACATAGTGTGTCTTTCTTGCCCATTAAAGATAAGGGTGAGAAGCGGTGAAACTGCTCCACCACTTGGGCCTAGTTAATGCGGGTGCTTGGTTGAATGCGCGTTCATTCTCGACATTTCTTTGGTTCCATGCCGGTAGTGGGTTTGCCTCATTATTTTGGTTCATGTTGTTTTTAGTAGTAGTAGCAGCAGCTAAGGCTCCAGATCTACGTCCTCGAATTATTTTTCTGTAGTCAAAGTATAATCATAACTTAGTAAAACTCGTCTAAGGTATGCGTTCTAAGACAAAAATATAGTTTAGCAATCAACTCATCACTAGATAAGACATCATTATATAGGACATCTATAATATAAAAGAAAACGCAAAAGATTTCTATTATCATCAATTCAAAACCTTCACGAGGTACAATATACTAATCTGAGAAAACAACTAGAAACGGGAAACAAAATGTTGATCTAAAAAAAAAAAAGAAATCTTAACTACTACACCAAATCACCGAGCATTCTTTGAGTTTTCATCTCAAGGTTCCTCTTCGGATCCTCCTCCATCTCATCTTCTGGCTCGGTTATCTGCTTCAGCCACATTCCATACAAATAAGCAGAAAAGTCAGCAAAACTGATGATGGGGGCATCTGCAGTGTAGGTGAAGGTCGCTTTTCGAAGAAAGAGAGCTCTCGCATGAGTTCCCACTCCGGGGGCAGTGTCCATCAGTTTCACGACCGCAACATAGTCTGAGACTCCATCTTGCTTTACTATGGCCCACATTCTTCCCATTGCAAGAATGTGGCCTCCCAAATCATTATCGTCCAACATCTCATAATTCTTAAAATCTCTAATTCGCTTCCTTTTTAGGGCTGCGGGACAAATAACAGACTTCCTAGCAGTCTCATGAGGGCCAGGCATCTAACTATATATATCAGGCCCATAAAATTTTAAATGTCATGAAATTTCTTAAGTTCAAAGGGTAGTAAAAATAAAGACATATATCACTTTACAACATTAAAAAAATGCACTTTTCCTAATAAATGGCATTAACATAAGATCAAGTATCATGAAATAATATGCTCGCATAGTACATCGCATAAAGTTCAAAATTCATAATGCAACCTGTCGTAAAAAAAAAATATAAGTATTACCTCGGCCCGTGGTACGGCGAAGTGATTGATCATAGATTATTTTTTTTAAAAAAATTCTGACTCGTTTTTTATTCCTTTTTTTCTTTTTTTCAAGTCTACAGAAATGTAGACCTGCTCTGATACCACTAATCTAGCGCCCTAAATTTTAGAAAGTGCAAATACGCATAATAATATCCACAAATGACTAAGATTTAACGGAAACGAATCAACGACCCCTTTTTTCTGAATAAATAAGATAACTAACTTAAATAAAATTTCATCATCCATAAACAATTGAAATAAAACTAATACATTGTACGTTTTATAAATCCGAAAAATTAAAGAACCAACATCGTTCAAGAAATTCTACTACTAATGAAAATTTTAACAATAAACAAACTATCATGATCAATTCACCCGCCACGCGCCACGACGGACTCCTCAACCTGAAATGTTAAAATTATTGGGGTGAGTTATCGTCAACTCAATGAGGAAGCAATTGTTCAAGTCAAATGCATGCACATGCATAATAATTAGCATAAATATTCATGGAAAAAGATCATAGTCTCACGTAAAGTTAAGTACAAATAGTCTCAAAGTCACGTGTACAAATAAGTACAAATAGTCTCAAAGTCTCGCGTACAATTAAGTACCAATAGTCTCAAAGTCTCGCGTACAATTAAGTACAAATAGTCTCAACGTCTCGCATCATAATTATCATGAACATGCAACTAACAATTAAAACATGACATTTAAAGTAAACAAAAGCAATAAACTCCACCTCAAATAAAGTGTAGGAAAAA
Organism: Rehmannia glutinosa; assembly: GCA_016081115.2. NCBI lineage: Eukaryota > Viridiplantae > Streptophyta > Magnoliopsida > Lamiales > Orobanchaceae > Rehmannia > Rehmannia glutinosa. The sequence goes on from CM071930.1 coordinate 41,681,967, forward strand.
AACGAATGCGTGCTCGCTTGAAAATCTAGACCTCGTAAGAATAATTTCCTTACAAATAAATAAATAAAAGGACTTAAATAAAATTTGGGAAATTTTTAGCTTAAATGATAAATAAAGAAAGAATATATTTAAATAATGAATTTGGCTTAACAATTTGTATCATAAGGGGTTGACTTGAATATGGAATTTGGCTTTTGAATTAAAATAGAAAGATATGGGGTGAGATTGAAATTTTTCGTAAGTCATGTACTAAATCCCTTATGAAGCAAAACCCACCCTAGCCCTTTTCCTAATCTCTCAATCTCTCATCCTCTCCATTTCGTCTGCCTCTCTGTTCTTTCTTTAAAAAAAATCAGACTTTCTTCCTTTCTTCCTAATTCTTCCTCACCATCTCGTCTTTACACTCTCAATTTCACTCTCTCTCGAGACCTCGTTGTCTGCTCTCTGTTCTTTCTTTATTTTTTTTGCCTGAAATTCCCTCTCTCTGTCTCTCGACTCTCTGCCAAACTCCTGCTCTCGGTCTCGCTATCTCAAACTCTCACAATTTCTCACGTCAAGTGGCGGGCAAAGGGTGCGCGATCTGACAACGGGAAGTAGCGGTATTTGGGTATTTTTTACCTTTCGATTTTCAGATTGTGGGTTTATTGTATTTTTCGATGGATTCAAGATTGTGGGTTTTTCGGAGGTTTTAAAATTTATGGGTTTTCAACGATGGTTTCGAGCCTATGGGTTGACAACGTCGGGTTTGACGGGTTGAAGGTGGAGGTGGCTCGGCTCCCCGCTATCCGTTTCTTATTTTTCTTGTATAAATATATATATATATATATATATATATATATATTGGGTGTATTGTGGGGAAGGAAGAGATAAAAGTAATGATGGTTATGATAGTTACCTTTGGGTGAAGAAGCCGTGAATTTGAGGTTGCGGGTAATTTTTTTTTTTTTTGAATGTGAGGATGATTTGCAGGGGAATATGAGCAAAATATATGTGAGATTGTTGAGTATATAACTGTTAAGAGTTCTGAGATGTTTAAAGGCTAGGATACGTGGATTTAATATATCAGAGTGTTATGGGTTATCTAGGAGTTGGAGTTGTGGAGAACGTGAGATCTTAGGTTATCCGATAAGCCGTTATCGCTTTAACAAAAGATCTATTTTTATCTATTAAGATAAAAATAAAATAAAATAAAATAAGTATAATTGAAAATTTGAAATTTGAATTATAGATTTTTCTGCAGATTTTAAGTCTTCTAGAAACAGGACATGGGCTTTTTAAAAATAAAATAATAAATTTATAAATGGTTCTGTCAATATTATCAAGACTGGGCTTGAAAAGACTAAAACTAAAATTCTCTATTGGACCAAAAATTAAAAATCCTAAAGGTCTAAAAATACTAAAACCCATATTTGGTAAAACAAATTGGGGTATTACATGTAATACTTACCATATAATAAATTCATAATGTATGTTTGATTTACGCTTGAAAAAAACATGAAACACAGTTTTTCAATAGAAGAAATCATTCGATCCTCATGTGATAGTATAATATTGGACTTTCACAAAATTAAAATAAGTAAATATGATAAGTTTAATAGCAAAATAATTTAAAATCCTTTTAAGAAGAAACTTGTAACAATTTTATTAAGAAAGATCAAATTGTACAAGATTCTCTCAATTCATAAAGGAAAATTTCCACGAGAATTCAGTTGATGCCAATTTCACCTTTTTCAATTCGGAGTAATTATGGCATTCAAACACATTCTCGAAACATAAATACATAGTAAGGCCCCAATTTTTAAAGAAGCGATGAAGGCTTTTTGCAATCGTCTTCTAAAATCGATCATTTAGCAATTACCCAAACCATGGATCTTGATCAATTTTTGTTCCCAGAAATCGATGGTAGTATCTAAAATAATCGAATAAGCTACACTTTGAATTTTCGCTAGGGTTTCTACGCAAACGGTGATAACGATTGCCATAACTCAGGATGTCCCTATACGCATTCAAGATTAAATATCACGACATTCAGACCTGATTAACGTGAACAATCACTCAGATGGATCGAAATCCGATAGGATAGGCGCAACTCAACCTTCTAGGGTTTTGGAACGTAGTGGCGCGATAGAAAAATACCCTAACCCTCATGCAGCTTTTCACGACGGATCGTTCGGTTCAGGGTTGCACGGATTGAAGTCAGGCCATAGGATGAATAACCAACCCTCTAAGATTTTGGACAGAATTGGTATACAAACAACCATGTTGCTTTTCATGTTGACACACACCCCGCAGGTCTGCACGATAATTTTGAAGAACATTACAAATCTGCTGATAACTTGGATTCGACTAGGAATTTTGATGTGCATGAAGACAGTACGAAATCATATGCAAATTCTGTGAATAATGGGGAGAATTTTCGACAAATTAAAAAAGGCAAATATTTCTCCGTGACGATGGACGAGGAACTATACCAACAACGAGTGGCGGAGTTGAGAAATTCATTAATTTGGCGTCTCATTCTACCCAAAGGTACAAAACCATATACCTTTCAAGAACTCAAACAAAAACTTAATTCCATTTGGAAAATTAATGCTCCTTGGAAGTTGGTCACGCTGGGACGTGGATATTTCAATATACTGTTCGAAAATTTGGATGAGCAGAACAAAGTGTTTTCGAAGGGTACTTGGCATTTACAACCAGGGATGATTCATCCCATGAACTGGATCTCGGACTTTAACCCCTACAAGATTAACACTTCTATGGCTATAGTGTGGATTTGAATCTATGAATTAAGTTATGAACATTGGCATAAATCTTTAATTCATAAGATAACTAGCTCCATTGGTACTCCGATCCAGATAGATACATGATCAATCTCCTGGAAGTGGGTCATTTTGTCCGGGTTTTGGTGGAGACGGACTTAAATAAATCGCTTCAAGAATTCATTATGGTGGAACGAGTGGGACATTGCTCATTCGTTTCCATTAGCTATGAAAATTTGCCGGTTTCCTGGTCGGACACAATATCAATCAATGTCGTCAGTGAAGACACACAAAGTGCCAAAAATACCGAAATAAGGAACACGAAGACTAGCCCGGTTCGAGGTAGATCGTGGTACGGTACGAAAGAACTCATATTAATAAAGGAAAAACAGTGGACACGGATAACTGGGTGCAAGTGAAAAAGATGATAGGTCGACATATGGATGGGGGTCATCTTCTATGGACATCCCAATCAATAATACTTTTGATATCTTACGGGATGACGAAAAGGTCGTGGATGAATCAACTGGGGATATTAAATCGATATACACCGCATGTACGAACAACATGGTTAATGGAGATATGGAAAATATAAATCATGATTGACGAATGGTGACATACACTCTAGGTGGTGCAATTATTGTGATGAACAGAAAATGGAAAATCTAAAACGAGCTATTGATGAGGTATCAAAAAATATGCCCGTTGGTGATTATGTCATTGATAATGAACCATCGGTGAATTTTCAAACTATGGCGGCCGCGCTGGAAAAGGTGGGCAAACATGGAAGTAGAAAAAAACTAAGCACAATTTCTTGAGGAAATGGATCCAGATGCGCACAAGGTGCATATTCCCCTGAACTCTCATTCTTCATGAATTGCATGTTTTGGAATATTAGAGGCATTGGCAATGATGCCTCTAAATCCATGCTTAAAGATTTATGTCGTGTACATAAACCTGATATTATTGCTATTGTGGAACCTAAGATTCATTAACTCCATTCCTATTTCTTTTTGGCATACTATGGACATGACTTTGGTGGCGAAATTGTCAACCCAAATAACATGCTTGGAATCCTTAAACAAATTTAACTCTGATAGTAAGTCTTTAATCCAAATAATTTCTGAACATGCATGAGCAAGACTCTTGTATTTTGCCTCAGCACTAGACCAGGAAACTGATGATTGCTTTCTAGAGCTCCAGGATACCAAATTTCCTCCCAAATAAATACAGAAACCACTTACAGATCTTCTATCATCAGGATTAGCTGCCCAGTCTGAATCAGAAAAGCCAACTAAATTCAAGTGAGATGATTTAGTGATGTGCAGGCCATGACTGCAGTCCCAACTACATATCGAAGAATTCGCTTAACAGCCTTCCAGTGATGATCCAGAGGGTGAGACATAAATTGGCTAACTTTATTGACAGAATAAGCAATTTCTGGCCTTGTAATGGTTAAATACTGCAATCCCCCTATCACACTTCTGTACAAGGTGCCATCAATTGTTGGATCCCCTGTATACTTGCTGAGAGATGAATTAGTAATCATAGGAGTTCCAGAACCTTTAGCATTGGCCATAGATAGTTTGGACAATAAATCCTCAGCATACTTCTTTTGAGATAATAAAAGACCTTCAGAAGTTCTATGAATTTCCATTCCCAGAAAGTGATGTAATTCTCCCAAATCTTTGAGAGAAAAATGTTGTCCAAGCTGATCAATGACTTGATTAACTTCCTTCAGATTATTGCCAATAACCAATATATCATCAACATATATTAAAAGAAAAACAACAGACTGAGATTTTCTTCTATAAAACAGTGAATTATCAGATACTGAACATTGGAAATTCATTGATAGAAGAGTGCTTTTAACCTTGAGAAACAGGCACGAGATGCTTATTTAAGGCCATAAATAGCCCTTTATAACTTGCGACAATCGTGAATGACTTCATGCTTTTCAAAGCCGGGGGCGCATCATATTTATTTCCTCAGATAATTCTCCATTCAAAAAGGCATTATTGATATCCGATTGCCTAATATTCCAGGAGAAACAAACAGCAATAGAAAGAATAATTTGAATGGTAGTATGCTTGACAACAGATCAATGTTTCTTAAAATCAAAACCACCGCTTGTGAATAGCCCCGAGCAACAAGCCTAGCTTTATATCCGGAAATGCTTCCATCAGGATTTCTTCTAACTTTAAACACCCATCTCACCCTACAACATTTTTTCCAGGGTAGATCAACAAGACACCAAGTTTGATTTTTGATAAGAGCATCATACTCTTCTTTCATAGCCTGTTTCCATTTAGAATTCAACAAGGCCTCTTGAAGAGAATTAGGTTCTCTTTCATCAATGCTCACATTAGAATTTTGGGCTTATAAATGCCAGCCTTAGCCCTAGTAACCATATGATGTGTAGCTTGAATCGGAGGAACAACATCAATTGGAGAGTGAATTGGTGAGTGATGTGACTCTATAGGCAATTCAACAACCAAAGGAATAGTGGTGTGAGTGGAATTACTTCCAATGGAATGAGGACTATGAGTGGACTATCTTAGAGGAGTAGAGTGTTCAGAATATTGAGATTGCTGAGGCGAGTGTTCAGAGGCTTGAGATTGGTCAAAATTTTGGGAATAGGATGGTGTGTCTGTGTTGGTAGGAATGTGATTGGTATGAAAAACGGGTGGTGTTCCTATTACATTAGGATCGGGAACAACAGGCTGGTAGATGCATGTTTCTTTGCAAAAGGAAAAACATTTTCATTAAAAAAACATGTCTAGTGACAATGACTTTTCCAGGGAAGCAAAGACTTTGAAACCTTTATGTGCATTACTATATCCTATAAAAATCCATTCAATAGATCTGAATTCCAAATTGTGTTTATTTAAAGGTCTTAAAAAAGGAAAACATTGGCATCCAAAACTTTGATATTGGTGTAATCGGGTTTGTGTTTATACAAAGACTCCAAATGACTCTTAGAGGACAATGACTTGGTAGGGACCCTATTAATGATATAACATGAAAAGGCAATAGCATCATCCCAATGAGAAGTAGGAAGTCGAGATCGTGTGCTAAAAGAGACAAGCCCATTTCAAAGATATGTCTGTGTTTTCTTTCAAATTGCTTCCATTTTGCCGATGAGTCTATGGACATGAAACTCTATGAAGGATCCCATTATTTTGAAGAAAGGGAGTAAGAGATCTGGATTCTCCTCCCCAACTGATTGCAAGGCTTTTGTTTTGTGATTAAACTGCCTTTCAACCATATTTTTAAAGTGGATGAAAATGTCATAAACCTCTGATTTTGCCTTTAAAAAGTATAGCCAAGTGTATTTGGTGTATTGATCAATGAAGTTAACATAATACAAGTGGCCATTTTTGGATTTAATGGGAGCAGGTCCCCAGAGATCAGAGTGAAATAACTCAAGAGGTTGAGAATAGTTAGTGCTAGAAGGTGTGAAAGGAAATCTATGAATTTTAGATACATCACAAATAGAACAGTAATTAGAATTGCTCTTTATTTCATATGGCAAATTACAAGATTTCAGGGCTTTTTCAACAATATCATAACTAGAATGTCCTAATCTCTTGTGCCAAAGTTCTAAACTATGATCATTCCTTAGAGCAGTAATGTTGGCTGAAGGAGTGAAAGTGGAGCCAAAGGAGGTTGAAGCAGGAACAGATGGAGAAGCTGAAACTGATAGAGTCCTTCTTTAAGAGTCCCTTGGAGCAAAACTGCCTGTGTTTCTTGGTCCTTAACAAAACAATGAAAGGATGAAACTCAAAAAAGACATTATTATCAAAGGCAAATTGAGAGACACTCAGCAAATTTTTAGTGACACTGGGAACATGAAGAAGGTCTATTAACATGAAAATTCTAGAGTTAGAAGGAGACTTCATAAAAGAGTTACCTATATGAGTAATAGACTCACCAACTCCATTCCTCATTTGAAGTTTATTTCCTCCATGATATTCACTTGCTACACCGAGGTTATCAAATCATTGGATACATGATTGGAGGCACCAGAATCTGTATACCAAAGATTACTATCGGTGCCAACTTCGGATGGGGCGAGTTGTTTGGTATCCGGGCCATGTGAAGAGTCGTCCATTATACTGATTGTTTTGACCATCGCCCTTGCTTGAGCTTGTCCGAGTTGGAACATTGTAGTTATTGTCAAACCTATGCCAAAGATCTATCACTCCATGGCCTGATATTCCATAGACTTGACAAATAATTTTGTTGGCTTGAAATCTTCCTCCTCTCCTCTCGTATCCTCTGCCATTTCTTCCACCTCTTTGATAAGAGTTTTGAGAAGATCCGCCTCCGAAAGTTCCTCTTTCTTGGGATTGAGTGACAGTGTTGAGTGAAGGCCGTGAGCCATCGAGTTCATTGTAATACCAAGGCCATTCATAGAGTCCAATCTTGCCTCATAACTCAAAGAACAATACTTGCATATCAATAACAGTCCGAGGCTCTATTCTAGAGGTAATCGAGACCATAACAACATTATACTTTGGTCCCAGCACCTCCAATCATGTGCATAATCTGCTCTCTTTCGCTTAATCTTTGACCGAGGGCGGCTAAAGCATCAAAGCAACTTTTTAGCTTGCTAATATACTCTCTCATACTTAGAGATCCCTTTCTCATAGTTTGGAGCTGCATTTTATATTGCATTATTCTAGCAAGGGACTCGATCACTGAAATTGGTTTCAAGAGCATTCCATATATCTTTGGAAGTATTCAAATCAATCATTAAAACAAGGATACCTTCGCTTAAGGAAGAAAGTATCCATGAGGCAAGCAATTGATCTTGCCTTTGCCATGTTACAAAATCTAGATTTAAGGTGGATGGTTTCTCGGTGGTTTCCTTAGTAAATTTCTCGAACATTAGATTGTTCGAGATAAAGTCTTCTAAACCATAACCTTTGATAGCGATAAGAACTTGTTGCTTCCACACTAGATAGTTGGAATCATCAAGTTTAATCACATTAGTTGACTGTGGGGTGAAATGATTTGAGGTGCTGAGGAGGATATAAATGTAGTGCTTGAATCGGTAGACATAAAAGCTGCTAAGCTAAAAGTCGATGAATAAGAAAGAGATTATGCCATATTACTATATTGAGCTAAAAGGTAATTCTTGTGTGTTTTACTATGAAGATAACCTTATAGATCCTATCGACCTCACTAGATACAAAATACAACTCAAAAATACACAAAGACTACCTAGCAAACGGCACTCGCAATATTTCTTTTAACAAACTTGTACTATGAAGCATAAGATGCTTTGCAATGTGGTGGATGATCAAGGGTGATGCTTGAATGTATCAAGATTGGTGATTAGTGTGTTGAATGCTTATATTAGTTTTCTCGATATGAAATTTGTTTTTCCAATTCTTCTTAAGGTATTACTTGGATCAAGTTTTCCATGTTTTTGAGTATTATTTTTGTGTGTTTTTGTTTTATTTTGCGTGTGATTATGCATATTTCCGTAGCTTAAAGTATTGGTTATAGTGTCGAGTGTTACGTAGTTTTTTTGTTTTGTCATTTTTATAGGTTATGATGAAAAGAGGCTCGAAAATGGATGAAAATGGAGAAAACGGGCTTGATGACAAACATCGGCCGGAAAGCAAAGTCGCGGCGCACAAGACATCGCATCGGGCGAGCAAGGAAGACAGCATGGGCACGCACGGGAAGCAGCAGCCAGCGGTGCGCGAGGAAGGTCGGCCGCAGCTAGGCACGGCACGCGCTGCCCACTGAGCGCGCGCACGCACGCGCGTGTCATCTTGAACACGAAATTTCTGATTTTTATTCGATTTTTGGCTCTTCCACCTTGTTTAGGACTCTAGGCTTATAAATAGGACTTGGGAGCCCCTATTTTCGACACACTCTCATTCATAGCACTTCTATACTTTAGTTTTTGGTATTTTTCTCTTGCTTTTAACATTGGGATTGCTTGGGTTGAAGTTATTTTTGCTTCTTCATCAAAGAGTAAAATTTCTTCATCTATTTTGTCGATTTCAATTGTTGGGGTGATTATTATTATTGCATGATCATGCTTATGATTGTTTTCTTTCCTTCAATTGAGATTATGATCCCATACCCAAGCATGAACTAATTTCATTGTTCTAGCATTATGATGATTTGATTCAAACAAACAAGCATGAGTATTGATTAATTGATCTGCTTTCTGAATAAATTGTTTTACTTGTTGATTGATTGTTTGGCATTGATTGTTTAAGGGGATAATTGAGATCGATCGAAGATATTATCCGTGGATTAAATTTATTCAGGGGGTTAGATATGAATCACAAATGTATTATGTAACCCTAAGTTTAATGAAAATAGCAAATTATGTTGTGATAGCCCTCATCTGTGAATACGAGAGTTATCAGATCTAGACCTAGTCTTTGCATGATTGTTATATTTGTTAAACGCATGATCAATTAATTGATATTCTGCTTGCAAGTTTGATGAGATAAATCCATAATCCTAGACTTTCTCCCATATCTTTTTCTCCAAGTTTAATCCTGCTTAGTTTAAATTCATCTTTTTGATTATTTTCTTTTAGTTTAAATAAAACCAACAAATCTGGTTAGAGTGTTTAGGATTTATTTTCTGTCTATTGTGATACATAATAATTATTTGCCGGCTAAGTCTTCCTTGAGAGATGACTTGTGGTCAACTTGCTACCCTACGATTGATCTCGTTCTCTTGCGAGGATTGTTAGACTTTTATAGGTGTTTAGCGGTCGAACAAAATTTTGGCGCCGTTGCCGGGGAAGGCTTTAGGCATAATAATTATTGTGTCTATTTTTTGTGTTTTTAGTTTAGGATTTCTTGTTGTTTGCTTTTTGATTTTTACCCTTATTCCACCGGTACGTTTGATTTGTTTTCTTAAGTTTGTTATGCAAGGTCGTAGGAATCTCAACTGAGCTTGCACCGTTCTTAGACGACATTCACCGCATTCCGAGACGTATAAGGAACGAGTGGGACAATTCTTCTGCTAGTTAGTTGCGAGGATTCTCAGGATCGTTCCAAAGGAAGAACAAACAGACGAGCCAACAATGGGTGACAATCAAGACGAAAACAACGTAGAGGCACGCCGCCTTCGATGCGTGAGTTCGCGCGTCGAATCATCGGAACCGCGACCTCTTGCATCACTGGGGACAAGCAAAGACGGAACTATGAGCTAAAAAATATACACTTCAATCAGCTACCGTCTTTTTATGGAATGCCCAATGAAGATCCTCTCAACTCCATTCGGGAATTCTATTATGTCATTCAAACTTTTTCTCTGCAGGATTTGAATGAGGATCAGCTAAGGATGGTCTGCTTTCCATATACTCAAATATCGGGCAAAAACGTGGCTTATGTCTCTACCTCCCAACTCTCTTACTACTTGGGAGGCGGTGTACAATAAGTTCATGGGAAGGTACTAGTCTCATCGTAAAACTTCGGATCTACGAGGTAAGATAGCTACCTTTTTGTCAAATGGAAGGTGAACCTTTTCATGAGGCATGGGATCGCTTCAAAGATTTACGACTAAATGCCCACATCATCACTACCCATTGGAATTGTTAAACCAATTTTTCTATGATGGATTATCACATAACTTTCAATATATGGTTGACAATGCTGCTGGGGGTGATATGGGTGTGCACACAACCCAGGAAATTTATGATATTCTAGAGATGATGAGTGATAACTCCCAACAAAAAAGTGCCCGAGGCAAACAGGCTACCGTGAATGAAATAGCACCAAGTTACGATGTGACAAAACAATTGGCTGAGTTGACTAAACAAGTTCAAATGTTGGCTACACGGGGGCATCCATCTAACGCCCCTTCCTTTGCCGAGTCATGCGGAATTTGTGGTGAATTTGGTCATGGGGCTAATATTTGTAATATGGTGGTTGATCAACAGGTTGAGGACATTAACGCTATCCAGGGTTTTCAGCAAAGGCCTTGTAATGATCCCTACGCTCAGACTTACAACCCAGGTTAGCCGAATCATCCAAACTTCAGTTGGGGAAATTCGCAAAATCCATCTCAAATCCATCCGAGGCCACCTCCCCAAGGTCAGCCATCAAATCAACCTCGGTCTCCATCGATTGAGGAAAGTTTGAGTTCGTTCATTCAGGTTAGTAAGAAAACTCAAGAGGCCAACATTCAGGTTTGAGTCCGTGGAAGCTTCATTCAAACGTCTTGAAACCCAAGTTGGTCAATTACCACCCAAATGGGTGAAATTGCTCAACATGTGGTAAATAAAGGAAAGCTACCTAGCCAACCGTAACAAAGCCCAAGCCGTCACCGTGTTTACAAAGTGGTAAGGTTATTGATAACAAAGTTGAAATTCCATTTTCTACTACTTTGACTAACCCCGTAGGTGACAAGGAGATCGAGAATGCGTCAAATTCAAAAACCTTGCACAAGGAAGAAGAGGGGAGTAAGGGATCTGTCTTGCACAAAACCAACAATCCTTACAAACCTCCAATTCCTTTTCCAAGTCGCCTTCGGAACGAAAAAAGAATAAGCAGTTCTTGGATTTCTATAACATGTTATCTAAGGTTAATGTTAATTTACTCGCATCCAACAAAAAGAAGTTTGGCGACAATGAGAAGGTAATAGTTTCCGAAGTGGCAAGTGCGATTCTTCAACACCAATTGCCTCCTAAACAACGAGATCCGGTAGTTTTGTTATTAAAATTGCAATGGGAAACGGTAAGGAAACTTTCGGGATGCTCGATTTGGGGGCCGGGATCAATCTGATGCCTTATTCTATTTTTAAACAACTTGATTTAGGGAATTGAAGCCCACTAGAATGTGTCTTCAACTTGCCGATAGGTCCATTCGGTACCTCTAAAGGTATTATTGAAGATATTTTGGTAAAAGTGGGTGGTCTCATTTTCCCTGTTGATTTTGTTGTATTAGAAGTAGGGGAAGTGCAAAATCAAGATAATGAGCACACACTTCTATTAGGCCGCCCATTTATGGCCACCACGCACATACTTATTGATTTTAAAAATGGGCGCATGACTATGACTGTTCTCGGGAAACGTGACTTTCTATTTCTCGATATTAAACCTATCCCCTCGCATGCATCACTTGAAAATTTCTCTTTCGTTGATTTAATTGATGGGCAAATCAAAAATACCTTCTTGCATGATTATAGTCTTGACACTTTATTTCTTGAGCAGGATGATATTTTTGACGTCATGGAAGACATATGGGCAAGCCTAAAACGAGGGGGGTGATGGAAATATTTGCGTTAGAAGATGTGGATAATAAACCCCAACAAAAACTAGAATTGAAAGAACTCCCTAAACATTTAAAATATGTGTTTTTAGAAGCGGTGAGCGTGTTTGATTATTTCTCAACTGTACTTTCTAAAGAAGAAGAGGGAGAATTGTTGGTGGTGCTTAGAAAATTTAAAAATGCAATTGGATGGGGGTTGAGTGATATCAAAGGGATTAGCCCTGCTACATGCATGCATAGAATTATTCTAGAAGAAGGGGTTAAGCCTAGTAGAGAAGCTCAAAGAAGATTGAACCCCGTTATGATGGGGAAAAAGAGGTATTAAAACTCCTAGTCAAGGGGTGATATACCCAATTACGGATAATGAATGGGTGAGTCCTGCATGTTGTACCAAAGAAGAGTGGGATAACAAATTGTAGAGAACGAAAAGGGTGAAATTATTCCCACTAGACCACGACCGGATGGAGGATGTGCATAGATTATAGGAAGTTAAATGTCTGCTACTAAAAAGATCATTTCCCTTCCCTTTATTGATCAAATGCTTGACAAACTTGCAGGACATAGTTTCTATTGTTTTTGGATGGTTTGTCGTGTTATTATCAAGTGGCCATCACACCGGAGGATCAAGCAAAACTACTTTCACATGCCCAGTTAGGGACTTTTGCATTTCGACGAATGTCGTTTGACTTTTCAATGCGCCAACTTTCCAAAGGTGCATGTTTTCAATTTTCTCTGACATGGTTGAGGACTTCATTGAGGTATTTATGGATGATTTTTCTGTATTTGGATCCTCTTATTCTGATTGTCTTAATAAATTGGCTAAGGTTCTTGAACGATGCATTGAATGCAATTTAACTTTAAGTTGGGAAAAAAGCCATTTTATGGTGACAAGCGAAATTGTTTTAGGCCATGTGGTTTCAAAAAGAGGGATCGGGGTTGATAAAGCTAAAATTGATGTTATTGAAAAATTACCTCCTCCCATTAATGTTAAGGGCATTAGGAGTTTTCTTGGGTATGCTGGATTTTATCGAAGGTTTATTAAGGATTTTTCAAAAATTAGTCAACCTCTTTGTAAATTGCTTACTCAAGATGCCCCTTTTGATTTTGATGAAAAATGTTTGAATGCTTTTAACACATTAAAAGAGAAATTGATAACTGCTCCTGTTGTTGTTGCTCCTGATTGGTCATTGCCTTTTGAAATTATGTGTGATGCGTCTAATCATGCTCTAGGGGCCGTCTTAGGACAAAGAATTGATAAATTGCTCCATGTGATTTACTATGCTAGTTTGACTCTTAATGATGCACAAGTAAATTACACTACCACTGAAAAAGAACTATTAGCTGTTGTTTTCTCCTTGGATAAATTCAGATCTTACATTGTTGGGTCTAAGGTAATTATTCATAGTGATCACGCACCTGCTACTTTGTTGAGTAAGCCACAAGCTAAACTTAGGTTAATTCGGTGGATTTTGATGTTGCAAGAATTTAATGTTGAAATAAAAGATAGAAAAGGGTGCGAGAATGTAGTAGCAGATCACTTGTCTCGTCTCACTCTTACTGATGATACTCTTGCTTCTCATAAAAATGAGCATATAATTGATTCTTTCCCCCATGAGCAATTATTTGAGGTTACTTCAATTCCTTGGTATGCCGACATTGTGAATTATCTTGCATGTGGAATTGTGAGAACTAATCTTTCATTTCGGAAAAGAAAAGATTTTTATCTACTTGTAGGTTCTACTTTTGGGATGACCCATACCGTTTAGAATCTGCAAGGATGAAATTATCCGAAGATGTATTCCCGAAACAAACAGAATGATGTTTTGGCATTTTGTCATGAAATGCACTTTGTGGTGGGCACTTTGAGGCCGTAAAACGCCTTTTTAAGGTTCTACAAAATGGACTCTATTGGCCAACATTGTTCAAAGACGCCGCATAATTTTGGGGTGACATGCGATAGATGCCAAAGAACTGAAATATTAGTAGGAGGAATGAAATGCCTCAATAGTAACTTGGTACTTGAAGTATTTGATGTGTGGGGTATTGATTTCATGGGCCCCTTCCCTAAGTCTTTTGGTTATGAATATATACTTGTTGTCTTTGTTGACTACGTGTCCTGGTGGGTTGAGGCAATCCCCACGAGGACATGCGATGCTAACACTCACATCAAGTTTGTGCAGAAAATATTTTATGCAGTTTGGATTCCCGAGAGCTATCATTAGCGATGGGGAAAACACTTTTGCAACAAATTGTTCAAAAATTGATGAAGAAAAATGGTATCACATATAAGGTAGCTACACCTTATCATCCTCAAACTTCCGGCAAGTAGAAACCACCAACAAACAAATAAAGGGGATTCGGAGAAGACAAAGAAACCCTACAAGGAAAGACTGAGCTACCAAGTTAAATGATGCGCTCTGGGCATACAGCTGCAATTTATAAAACAGCTTTTGGGAATGAGCCCCTATAGACTAGTTTTCGAAAGCGTGTCATTTACCAGTTGAAGTGGAGCACAAGGCATATTGGGCTATCAAAGCAACGAATTTCGACTTGGACAAAGCAGGAGTCGAAAGGAAGTTGCAATTGTCTGAACTTGACGAGCTTCATAATGACGCATATGAAAATACACGAATATACAAAGATAAAGTCAAGCGATTGCACGATAAAAGGATTATCCATAAAAAGCTCGAACCAGGTATGAAGGTCCTTTTATTTAACTCACGATTGCGGTTATTTCCAGGGAAACTAAAATCAAGATGGAATGGGCCATTTGAGATCGAAGAGGTATACCCTTACGGAACGGTAAAACTACTTAATCCAAGGACTCATGAATCTTTCAAGGTGAATGGTCATCGGGTTAAGCCATATTTTGAAGGGATATCTCGGGATGAAAAAATTGAGAGCATAGGCCTCGAAGATGTCACTTAAGAACCGTACTCAGGTATCGTCAAGCTAAAGACGTTAAATAAGCGCTTCTTGGGAGGCAACCCAAATGTTTTTCCCTTTTTATATTCTTTTTATTATTTTTTTATTTTTTTCGACTAACCGTATCTAATGATTTCATTGATTTTTCTCCTTTTTGTATAAGTTTAAAACCAAAAAAAAAACAAAAAACCAAAAAAAAAATGATGCAGGTGTAGGCGCGCGGTCGCGCGCAACAGCGTCCGGACGAGCGCACGCAACACAGCCAGGAACGCGCGCGAGGCACGCCAGGCGCGCGGGCGTGCGAGACAGACAACAACCAGTTTTAAGTTTCGCGATTTGGGGTTTTGAAACACAATTTTTCACCCCCAATTCGAAAAGCCTCCATCTCCTTCCAAATTCTCTCTACCAAATCGCAAAATTCAACTGTTAAAACCACATTCCGCTCCGATTAACCAATTCTAATCGACAAATCATGCATAGAAGGACCAAAAGGGCTCAAAATCAACAACCTAGGGTGGACGAAGATGACCCGATGAATCCGTGGATTTAGCCGAGCACCGACGCCCCCTTCCGATTTATTCCGAAGAAGGCCAAAGGTACACTAGCCTACTCTCTCGAGGTACCTCCATCTACCTTCTTGTCTATAGATACATTGCAAGAATTAGGGTTGCTTGATGAATTTATGGGATTTGTAAATTTTTTTGATGGAAAAAGTTTGCCCCACTTACTTTTAGGGTGTTGATTGAGTTGGTATCGAATTTTATACGACATTGCATTTTTCGGATTCACATCTTACGGATTTTACATGTCGTCTGTTTGGGAAGGAATGTGAAGTAAATTTTAGAGTAATAAAATCTGTTTTTGGGCTATCTAGGCATGGTATTCGGGCAGTGCCCAATTCATTTAACCCAGCTGAATTTTGGGCAGAATTGACGGGTTATAATAACTTTTCTACAAAGGAAACCCCAAATGGTTTTATCACAGACCCTGCCTTATACTTATTGCACAAATTCATTACTCACTGCGTTTTTGGAAAATTTGAAAGTAGTCGGGTGACTACCCCAGAGTTGTTTTTATATGGTGCTTTCATCGTAACACAAAAATTTGCACTACGACATTTATTTTCGACACTTTCTATCGCAACCTTCGAAACCGTAAGCATAAGCTGGGTTTGGGACACTTAATTTTCAAACTAGCTATTCATTTCAACGTGGTCCCCGATAATCTCGACCACCTTGTTGAAATTCCATATGGGTCTTTGAACACAACTTTGCTAAAAATACGGATTTTCTAACAAAAGAAGGCACTTTAAAGGATCCCGCCTCCCGAAAATGTTTTCGTAGTGATACATGGAACCCGATGGGTATTCTACCACGCCAACGGAACTAGCAGGGGAACAGCTTGGGACACATGGGCGAAGAACATGAGGGTGATCTGATATTCATCCTCCACACGAGGGGTTATCACCGCGAGTTGATCCATTAACAAATGCCCCTCCACTAGTACCCGCCCAGGGCCCTACCGCACGGTTGGGAGGCCGTTATGGGATGCCTCGATACTATGCAGAGCCGCTTTGACCACTTTCAAAGATCAAATGATGGGCTCCATGAACTCATGCGAAACATGAACACGGGGTCGAGTCTATTGACACTCAAGTGCAAAACATTGAACAAAGTCAGGGTGAACATGTCTTTCTCGCCATTCCCGCCTCCACCCCTTCGGATACACAACAAAAGGACACTTTTAGATTTTGTTTTCTTTTTATTTTATTTCCTTTTGTGTGTGTTACATGCGTATTAGTGTGTTTCCATTCCCTTTTATCATTAATATAGTTTTACTTGTTTCTATTTTGGTATTATGTTTCCTTCCACATATGTTTTTTGGAATTGTAGAAAGGACTTATCTATGAAGCCATTGTTCAACCATCGTATTTTTCAGGGACGTTTCTTTTTCCTTCTCTTTTACTTTACGCATTGAGGTCATTGCGTAGTGTAAGTGTGGGGGGGACATTTAGTCGCTGTAAGAATTAGGTGATTGTTTATGGTTAATTTTTAAACTTGCCTATTGATTATCCCAAGTTTAATAAGGGTGTTGTTTAGTCAACTTGAAATAGATGTATTAATTTGAGTTTCAATTATGAAATGACTTTGTGAACTTGATACGTAGGATTTGACTAAGTCATGAATTAGCCTTTGGGGTGAACAAATGAGGTGACGATTAATCAATAGCCCGAGTTGTGGGGCTTGAATTACGAGATTTCATTAATGTGAATTAAGTTAAAACCCTGTTGTGATTTGTGTGCACACAAAATTGCTAGCCTTGCGGAAAAAGAAAAAGTATTATATAGCAACAAAAAAAAGGGCATGATAGAGCTATATATAAAAATAGAACAATCGAGATTATACTCCGGTGATTGAGCTGCTTAGTAACTAGGAGCATTCATGAGCCCCATGTTTGACTTTTACGTAAAACGGCGGCTCAAAACATGAGTATGAGAAACCACCCTAGGAGCCTTTGGAAAACATCCGAAGTTTACACCTAGTGGAATAATATCTCGGGAGTTCTAGCGCAAAAAAAAAACATGGCTAGTAATTGCGTGATTGGTTGTGTGAATAAAAGGGTTGCAACTTTTGACACAAATTTGAAATTTAGTAAGGAAGGTCAAACACTTGGGTTAATTTTTAATTTGAGCCAAGTGAGTTTATTGTGAAGGTTGGGGATCGATGAAGAATAATCCGAGGTAGATAGAACATTGTGTTATGGATTAATTAATTCTCAAATTGGACATTATATTTCTTGTTGGGTTTGTTGGCATTATTATTTGCTTGAGGACAAGCAAAAGGTTACGTGTGGGGGAGTTGTTTTGCATGTTTTTGAGTATTATTTTTGTGTGTTTTTGTTTTATTTTGCGTGTGATTATGCATATTTCCGTAGCTTAAAGTATTGGTTATAGTGTCGAGTGTTACGTAGGGTGTTTTTTGTCATTTTTATAGGTTATGATGAAAAGAGGCTCGAAAACGGATGAAAAATAGAGAAACCGGGCATGATGACAAACATCTGCCGGTAGCAGGTGCGCGGGCGCGCAAGACACCACGCGGGCGCGCAAGGAAGACACACGCAGCAGCGCCAGCGAAGGCGCGGGGCGCGCGAGGAAGGTCGGCTGCAGCTGGGCGCGGGCGCGCGCGGTGTCGTGCTGAACACAAAATTTCTGATTTTTATTCGATTTTTGGCTCTTCCACCTTGTTTAGGACTCTAGGCTTATAAATAGGACTTGGGGAGCCCCTATTTTCGACACACTCTCATTCATAGCACTTCTATACTTTAGTTTTTGGTATTTTTCTCTTGCTTTCAACATTGGGATTGCTTGGGTTCTTCCTTTTGAAGTTATTTTTGCTTCTTAATCAAAGAGTAAGATTTCTTCATCTATTTTGTCTGATTTCAATTGTTGGGGTGATTATTATTATTGCATGATCATGTTTATGATTGTTTTCTTTCCTTCAATTGAGATTATGATCCCATCCCCAAGCATGAACTAATTTCCTTGTTCTAGGATTATGATGATTTGATTCAAACAAACAAGCATGAGTATTGATTAATTGATCTGCTTTCCTGAATAAATTGTTTTACTTGTTGATTGATTGTTTGGCCAACTCTTGATTGTTTAAGGGGATAATTGAGATCGATCGAAGATATTATCCCTGGATTAAATTTATTCAGGGGGTTAGATATGAATCAAAAATGTATTATCTAACCCTAAGTTTAATGAAAATAACAAATTATGTTGGGATAGCCCTAATCTGTGAATACGAGAGTTATCAGATCTAGACCTAGTCTTTGCATGATTGTTATATTTGTTAAACGCATGATCAATTAATTGATATTCTGCTTGCAAGTTTGATGAGATGAATCCATAATCCTAGACTTTCTCCCATATCTTTTTCTCCAAGTTTAATCCTGTTTAGTTTAAATTCATCTTTTTGATTATTTTCTTTTAGTTTAAATAAAACCAACAAATCTGGTTAGAGTGTTTAGGATTTATTTTCTCTCTATTGTGAAACATAATAATTATTTGCCGCTAAGTCTTCCTTGAGAGACGACTTGTGGTCAACTTGCTACCCTATGATTAATTTTGTTCTGTTGCGAGGATTGTTAGACTTTTATAGGTGTTTAGCGGTGGAACAGTGACTACTGCGACACTTACCTGAAGCACGATTTGGTGAGTTATATTCCTTGACCCATTTTAGTTGTTTTACTCGTTTCTCGTTGTCCGTGAATCATGTTTTATATTTAGCCAATTATTTGAGAAATATCTGCTTATTGGGATAAATGCATCAGCAGGGTGGATCAATTGAGGGCCGTTCTTGATATTCATGTGTTGAAAATAAGGAAAATGGGTTGAAAAGTCTGAGATCCTATTATTTGATAAAATGTGGAGAGTTTCCCATTTGTTCTATTGCACTCTTGTTCTAGGTTATTATTTGTTGATTTGTTGTATTTTTTTTACCTGTTTCTTTCTCGAGGATATCATAATATTTTTTGACAATAGGATAATTGACATTTTGCACCCTCAAATTACACAAATTTTGGCATTTTACACCCTTAAATTATAAAAATGGCAGATTGCACCCTAAAATTGATACTTACTTAGCAAAAGGCACATTGTTGGCCAAAATATACATTTAAAAGATGATTTATTGAAATTAGGGGATAAAGTTCACTATATCTATTCCACACACTCTTCCTTCTTTCTTAATTTGTTACTTTCCTAAAAAAATTAATTTTATGTTAGTGAAGTTGGTTCTATAAATTTGAATCTAGCTTATTGTCTATTCTTAATTTGTTTGTGAAAATGATATATTTTTTGTTTATGAATATTTGTTCTATATTTATAATAACAACGTTAACTTTTTTTTTTTTGAAGGAATAACAATGTTAATTAACTTTTCTGTTTATATTAGGGAAAAAATCATTAAAAAAATCAAACAAATAAAATTCACAAATAATCTTATATATAATATCAAATAAGATACTTTGAACATCTAGAAAATTAACAATTAGATTTGTTTTTTGAGAATAAACAATTAGAAAATTAATAATACTTTATTACCAAAAAAAGTCCACATGGAAAACTAAAAATATACAATTTTATTAAAGAAATTTAATAAATATAAACAATAATTTTAGATCAAAATTTTTGGATTTTTTAGTTTTCCTTTCTTTCTTTTGTCCTTTTTACTTTCTTATTTATAATTTTCTCCCCCTTCCTTTGTCGCTGATTAATTATTATTCCTTTTTTAAATAAAAATAGATAAGTTAACATTGTTAAATCAAGCAAATATTTCATATATAGAAATATCCTTTTTGAAAGAAAAAAATTAAGAACATTAAACAATACACAAAAATTTGTGTGAGACCGTTTCACGGATCTAGTTCCGTGAGACGGAGCCCCATTTAGTAAGACCCGCCTACCCACCCGCGCCCCCAAACCCGTCGACCCGTTGAACCCCCCCAAACCCGCTGAACCCGCCCCATTCACAAAACAACCCTTTCTATTTTCCCTCCCAAGTTTTTGTATTCCCTTAAACCCTTTCCTTCGATATTCTCCCCTGTTTCATCACTCTAGCATAAATTCGAATTCTTCTTCGATTTCTCTCCGATTTCCGCCCGTTTTGGTGCAATTCCTCAATTTGTCAACCGGTAAGTTATTTTTTTCGTTTTTCTTCAGTTTTTTATGGTTTTTTCTTCCGTTTTTTTTCAGGTTTTAGTTCAGTTTTTTCTTGCGATTTTTTAGGGTTGGGTGGTGCAGTTTCTTCCCTTTTTCTTCATTTTTCTTCCCTTTTTTGTTCAGTTTTTTCTTGTTTTCGTTTTGTTTAAGGTTGGGTGCAGTTACTTTTTAGGGTTGGTGTTGGTGTTCAGGGGTTGGTGTTGGTGTTTAGTTTTTTCCATTTTTCTTCATTTTTCTTCCGTGTTTTGTTCAGTTTAAGTTCTTTTCTTGTGTTAAGGTTGTTATGTTCTCGATTTTGTTTAGGGTTTATGTAGTTTTTATGTAGTTTAAAGTAGTCATGTTAATTTCTTCTTATTAGATTTATATATATTCATCGTTTTAATGTGGTGTTTTTTTATGTTTTCGCAGCTTGTAAACTAAAAACGTTTGTGCACATTTCCTTTAGTCCGCCATTTTGTGTGATAGTTATTCTCAGTATTCCTCTGTGATTATGGAAGGAGATGCTAAAACACCTTGTACTCGTATCCCGATTATCCCGGAGATAGGGTATTACAAAATGAAGACGCAAGACAGCTTTCTCTAGATAAAAGAAACTTGCGCCGAGAGATGAAAAAGTTATTCCTGAAAAAAGAAAAGCTAAGGAAAATGAAAATATTCAAGCGAAAGATTCAAATCCTATTCCAAAGAAGAGAAAAGTACCACAAAAGGCTGAAAAAGAAAAGGAAGATAAAAATAGGTATAGTCACTGTTTAATGCATGATTATATTGTGTTGTTTTGATGTTTGTGTGTTAATTTGTTTGATTGTATTTATCACAGCAAAGTGGAGATGATAGGGAAAGCTCGATGTGGAGGAACACGTAGAGAAAAGGCGAAAAGTCGTAATCGAGTATCACTTTCATATAGGAGTATCACTTTTCATGTGAAAAATATCACTTTTTGTGTTGAAAGTATCACTTTCTGTGTTAAAAGTATCACATAACTGAGTATCACTTTTAACATATTTTCTGTGTTATGAGAAATACTTTCATATAGAAGTATCACTTTATGTGTTAAAAGTATCACGTTCGTGTTAAAAGTATCACTTTTCCTATTAAAAGTATCGCATAACCGAGTATCACTTTTAACATACTTTCATATAGAAGAAGTATCAATTTTCATGTTAAAAGTATCACTTTATGTGTTAAAAGTATCACTTTATGTATTAAAAGTATCACTAATCGAGTATCACTTTTAACATATTTTCTCGTGTTATGAGAAATACTTTCATATAGAAGATCACTTTTTATGTGAAAAGTATCACTTTATGTGTTAAAAGTATCACTTTCCTGTTAAAAGTATCACATAACTGAGTATCACTTTTAACATACTTTCATATAGAAGTATCACTTTTCATGTTAAAAGTATCACTTTATGTGTTAAAAGTTTCACTTTTTGTGTTAAAAGTATCACTTGACTGAGTATCACTTTTTAACATATTTTCTGTGTTATGAGAAATACTTTTATATAGAAGTATCACTTTATGTGTTAAAAATATGACTTTTTGTGTTAAAAGTATCACTCTTTATGTGTTGCGGGGACTTCATCACCAATGTAAACCTCAATCCCAAGGGTGTGAGTGTAAGGTTTAGAAGGGGGGTTGAATAAACCTTACCAACTTTTCGATTTAGTCCTTTTAAATATTCGAGTTAATACTTCACAAATTGAGTCCTTGATGGACAGCTAAGTTAGTTAATCAAAGAGAGTTAGTTACTCAAATAGACTCGACCGAGCCGTTGATAGAATAACTAAGTCGTTTTGACTAAAGACTTAACTCGACCGTGATTTGTTTTCAGCTGAAGACTTTACACCCTTAAAATTGGTTTAGTATTGATTTTATACTTGGTTTTAGTACTTAGAGATTATCAAGTGGATAGCAAATTTATCACAGAGTTAAATAAATAAGGTGCAGAATTAAAGTGCTAAAATATAAATGACACGATAAGTTTTTATAGAGGTTCAAGATGGGGTAATTCTTCTACTCCTCTCTTCTCCAACTCCTGGAGGAATCCACTAAGTATTGATCAAGATAAAGAGTGGTAATGTCCGATACAAGTCTTGATCACACAAATGACTTGATCCTTTGGGACTCATCCGAGATGCCTTGTCACGCACCGGCTTCCCGCATTTACTCGGCTTCTTCACAGGGGTAGCTGCTTTGCTACTACAACCCACTTGCTCAAGCTCTTTGGATTTGATCACGAAGCCCTCCAAAAACTTGAGACTGGTTCGACCTTGAACCTTCCTACAATCCTCCGTGGAATGTAGACCCTTGATTCTTCAACAATTTCCTCTTCAACCGATTGAAGTTATCTTTCCTTCACAGGTGAGTGTTGGATTGATTTTCTTCGTAATGTAGGCTTGAGGATTAATCTTGAATGATTTGAGAATATTTTTGGTTACATTCAAATGTTTTCTTGAATGTTCATGGTTCGTAACCTTCTCTCGAGTCATTCCTCACCTTTTATAGTTATCTTTCAAAAATTTGCCCATTGAAGAGATAGGCTTATTTTTGAAAGTCACTTGTGGTTATGTTCTCGATTTTGTTTAGGGTTTATGTAGTTTTTATGTAGTTTAAAGTAGTCATGTTAATTTCTTCTTATTAGATTTATATATATTCATCGTTTTAATCTGTGGTGTTTTTTTTATGTTTTCGCAGCTTGTAAACTAAAAAAGTTTGTGCACATTTCCTTTAGTCCGCCATTTTGTGTGATAGTTATTCTGTATTCCTCTGTGATTATGGAAGGAGATGCTAAAACACCTTGTACTCGTATCCCGATTATCCGTGGTCGTTGGCTTGTCTTGTTGCATTCCTTGGAATTACCACTTTCTCGTATGAATTGTTCTTCACTTTTCAAAGTTCGACATGGTGCAAATGCTTCCCATTGGTTTATTCCTTTTGCATGCTTCGGGACCGAGCACTTCGAGAAAGGTAGTATGGAGGTATTACTTGTTTAAGTAATTCCCTTGATTTACGTGCAACGGATCTCTTCCAGCTTATCTCGACTTGACCGCATTTCCTTGCTTTCCCCAGGTGACTTAGAGTCGCCTTCCAATCATTGGATGACTCTTCTCCACTTCAACTTGAGACTTGGCTATCTTGAGTTGACTTGACTGATACTTTACTCACCGCATCTCACCGCTCCTTCATCGAGTTCCGTCTTCTCTTCTTTGCCATACTCACTGTCTTGCAGCAGAGTCTTCTTTCTAGTCTCCAGGTTGTCTTCTTGCATGTTTAGGCATAACTCGACTTAACTCGACTTGACCGGACCTATTTATTACAATGCGCTTTACAACGAAAATGGGGTGCCAACTTCCTATTCTAAGTTTTACATGGCATTCATCAAAATGTAAACAATAAATTTCCCAACAATTTCCCCTTTTTGATGATGCCAAAACTTAAAACATTCAAAATGTAAATAGCAAAGATACATACAGATAGTGCATTCACAAAGAATGTATGCGTAGAATCGATCCTTTTATTGATCATAACATTCTTGTCCTTTACACAATCACAAGGTGTATCGAGAGCAAACATTTATGTCTACGCAAAAATAGAGAATTTACTGATTTATTACGTAAGACTTACATAAAATGTATTTACATAGTAAAATACATGAAGGGGTGGACAACAATACTTCATCTCCTTCGCTTCCTCCTTCTTTCTTCTTCTTCACTCTGTCATCTTCTCGGTCTTCTTTTCTTTTTCTCATCTTCACTGTTTTCTTCTTCTTTTCATACGCCTTCCGGCAGCTTTATCTCTTCTTATTCTCTCTTGTCTCTCCTCCCATAGCCGAGTTTGTCTTTTATTTTCTTCTTCAATTCTTTTCACATACTCAAAGATTGTTCTTAGCCACTTGCAGATTGGCTACTTCACAAAACTGACCCAAAGATCCCACCTTTCTTGCCTGGATCTATATACTCAATATTTTTTGGGCGGAGGTCTGTGGTCCAAACCTCTTCCTCCACCACGCTTCTTCCTCTACCTCTGGGCGTGTATTGTACTCGGGGTCTTCTTCTTCCCACTGAGTGACCAATGGAGTGACCAAAGCAGAGGATCGCGCAGTCTGTCGCTCGTCGCCTTCTTCACATAGTGTGAGACCCTTTTCCAAGATAAGTCCTGTGCTTGAGCCATGGACATGTTTGCGAAGTATCCTTCGATGCGAGCGTTTTAAATTCATCAACTCGATATTGGCTCGATTCGCATCCGAGATGGCATAAGTGTCTCTATCTACTTTGAATGCCTCCATGTTGTTTCGAATATCCATAACTCGGGCATTCATCCTTCCTTCCACTTCCTCCATCCCCGCTTCAATCGTCTTTCTCTTGTCGCCATAGGTACAAAGCAGAGTGTTGGAGTGGCAGAGTCATCGGGAGTTTGCTTTGATAATATCACCGTGACAAGACCTTGTTGGGGGTTTTTGCAATCATCAAAGTTACATCTCTCGATCCTTCCCCTCAACAGACTTCCCTTTCTTTTCTCTTGAAACTTCCTCGCTTGTCTTTCCCTTCACAAATGCTCCCTCCTTCTCAACTTCGGATCCCTTCGGTCGCTTTTAGGTATTCCTCTTCCCCCTTTTTGGCATCATCAAAGGAGAGAGTGAACCCCGAAACAAACTAGCGAAAGCGGAAGTCGAGTCTGCGATAGCCAAGTTCTCGCTTCGAGTCCGTCTGCTGAGTATGCGGCGCGAAACTCGTAGCGAGTAGCGTTGGATTCACTTGTAATTAACTTCATCTTAGCGATGAGAAGGCTGAATTTCCGATCCATGTTTTCTTCCATACGCAGGAGCTCATTCTTATTTTGCTCACGCAGCGAGCTTTATCTCGGCGGTGTGAGATTCATGCATGTGCTCAATGTGTTCTCTCAATTTTGTCTTTGCATCGCATTCTCATTTCGCCATACCAACAAACTTGTTGAACAATGTTCAAATATCTAGCTTGTTCCACGTGCATCGTTCTTCTTGTTGCCACCACTCCCGGATTCTCGACTATTATGCCTCTTAAGTCGCGATCGGTTGGCATCTCTGTTATCCGGCCTCATGTCCATCGAGGCCTGGTGCCTCTCCATCCATTCAATTTCAGCAAATAATGCTTTGAACACCTCCCGAACTTGTGTGTTCCTCTCTGCAGTGAAATGACGACGCAAAAAGAT
Organism: Rehmannia glutinosa; assembly: GCA_016081115.2. Lineage (NCBI taxonomy): Eukaryota > Viridiplantae > Streptophyta > Magnoliopsida > Lamiales > Orobanchaceae > Rehmannia > Rehmannia glutinosa. Next base: position 41,707,825 of record CM071930.1, read on the forward strand.
CAAAATCATAGTCACCGGAACGATGGTGTCTCGATGGGATGACAGGATCTGTCGTGGGAAGCGCTCGCGATCTCTTTTCTCGACTCTTCAGGAGGTCGGGTACCTCCAAATAGAAGGGAAATGATTCTACAAAGGGATCATCACGAGCAACCGGAATTTGTTCAATGATGAGTGGTGCTCGTGAAATTCCTTGTGGAGTCGATCCTGCCGCAGCTTGGGAGCCCGCGCGAGTGGACTCTGTTTCACTGGGGTCTCATTGTGAAGTTGACCCGGCTTTTGAGCGAGCTCAACAGTCTCAACCTTCGTTGCTCTCACCGGTTTTCCACGTGAGTTGACTGTCCTCGGCCTTATTAGAAGCGTCATCGGACGATGATGAGATTTCCATGGGTGGCTCATCATCAAAGTTGTAAGTTTGACGAGTAGACTTGAGGTCGACTTACTCGTGGTTGGAACATCCTCACCGAGTCTTTTGGATCACCACGGGGATGACTCGGCCATCGTCTCCTTCCGATCCCGAGAAAGGTTACATCGTGGTTATCTTGGGAATCGTGAAGTGCACTTATCTCCTTTTCTCGATGGATCAATGATAGCGGGAGGGATGTTCTCAGATTGACTTTTCTTTACCCCGGAAGTCTCAACCTCCCGTTGGCCTTCATTACCTCCTGCAGCCTCAATCAAGCAATGAGGCACTGACATCCCTTTCAACAATTATCACTTGTCTTAGGGTCTTTCAGTGGTGGCATCCATTGGAGTCTCAACTCCATGGATTGCACTTTCGCCGCCTGCAGTGTTAACTCCCGGGTTGTTCCTTCCTCGTGCCTCGACCGCATCGCAGCGTCATTAGCCTTCGTAGCGCTTGGCACCTCAGCTAAGACAGCCTCAACTCAAGCCTCGAGCCTCGTCGATGACAACTTGTGTGGTACTTTGTGTTTGTTCCTTCTCCACTTCGTCTCCTAGATTCATTGTGGAGTCACCGCAGATCCTCCGACCTTGCCGCAGCTGGAGGGAGTTTCCCCTCACCGGTGCACCAACCGAGTGACTTGGATTGGGGTCACTCGTCTCCGACTCCCTGCTCCCAATGAGTATTCACCATTGGGACAGTGGTAAGACACCTTCGAGAGGTTGGCTCGACAGTCCCCACTATCCCGCCATCGCCCTTCCTTAGTTCCTTCTTCCGAGTGAGTCAAGTGGTGGCGGCAACAACGGTGGCAATATGCTGCACCACTCCCATTGGGTCTATCTCCACCGTGTTTTTGGAGGACTCTCCTGGTCCTTCCATCATCCTTTGCTCATGAAGGATTCTGGTTTCTTCCATTGCTTGTTGCATTTGCAACTCTTCCGCGGGCAGCCGGGGGTCCGCATCCTCATCACTTTCTCGATAGGGCGTCAAAGTGAGGATGTGTATGTTCGGGTGCCGGTGATAGGGCGATGATCTGGCCTTCTCACGTGCCTCTGCGTCCCTCACCGCTTTAGCCCGTTCATTTTTTTTTCGAATTTCCGGATATTTATGCAATTATCTCGTCAAGGGCTTGCGGCAAAGACGTCCACACGAGAAGAAATCAAGAGTTCTTCTTCCTCAAAGAATGAACTCGGATATTGAAACCGCACTGATAGGCTCGCCTTCCATTTTCCACTCGCAGACGATTTTGGATGTCCTGGATACAATGGAGAGTGCATGATTAAATCGTCTTCATCATCCTCTTTGCCGCCCTCGTTTCCAGTATTGAAGGTAGCAGACTTCGCTTCTCGACACCTTCAAGCACCTGTTATTCTGGTGGAGAAACAACCTCTGTCAACAGCGACTGACTCGGTTGTCTCGGCCATTCTTTGTTCTCAACCTGCTTCGACTACAACTGGGTCTTCAAGTTGCCTCTCGCGATCCGCCTCAGCAGATTGGTCGTTTCATCAAGCACTTCCGGAGACTCTACTTCTCCAAAGATCTTGGGTATCTTTTCCACCGAGTGGCCGACTCGGCCCGGCTTCTCAAGCTCGGGCAACGCTTGAAAATTCTTCTCCTTCTTCTTGTTTGAACCAGAGGGATTTCTGTTCGACACGGTTTCTTCTAAATCTTGGGCGGCAGGGGGCTGGTTGTTTTTTTCTCGAGGAGTCGTCGTCTTGGCTTATCGGTTCTCCTCTTCTTGACGACCGGAGAAGGTATTTAAGATTCTTTCTCACCGCGTCGCAGGGCAGAGACACCTGCCATGCAAAGGTGTGACTTCGGTTGCGGGGCGGGAGCAGATTGTTTTTCTTTCTTTGCAGGGGCAGCGATTCTCCCTAGCAAACAGGGGCGGGGCCTTCTTCTTTGGTGGAGAAGAGACAAATAGATTGTATCTTCAGGGTCACCGATTCCCCTCACTGTGACGCCTCTCTTCTCGTGCGCCAGAGAGGTTTGATCTCGAACATCCTCTTGTTTACATGGAACGCCTTTCCATGTCGAAGAGGACTCCTTTTACCTCCATCACCGGCTAATCACTGCACCGTATCCCGGGATCCTCCAAATGCTCCATTCTCCTTGATGGATTTGTTCCCTACATTCTGCGCAGTCTGGTAGACAAACTCAGCCCTTCACTTTCTTTTCTTCAATGATCGCAGCCATTACGATCAATTTCGCTTGGACAGTTGGTCAAAGCCGCCAAATTTGATGTCTATGCATTTGGCAACGATGTCCAACAATTTGTGGTAGTCCTCCTTCAAAGAAAGCCTCTTGTTAGTAGTAGACTATCTTTTCAAAGATAGTCGGTCTTGGCTACTTCCTTCCAAGCAAAGCAGCCAAGTCAACATCGCTTTATTGATTTCTCGTTCTCCTTCCGCCGTAACGAGCGTTGTTCGCCAAATCCTTGGCGCGTGATGATGAACTCCTTCCCGTGAACAGAGGATTTGATCCCCTCATCGTGAATCTCAAAGCATTCACGTAGAACTGCGCGACCTCTTCCACATAGGTCATCGGAAAATCCATCGCCGAAAATGGTTTTAGCCTATGCGTTTTGAGTTTTTCAGCGATCTTCTTTATGAGGGAATCATCGGACCCCTTGACCATACCTCGAAATCCACAAAGAGACCCGGTGTGGATTTGCTTTCCTAGCTTGACAAAATCATGAGTGGATGCCATTTTTCAAGATTTCACCGAATGAAACTTAGAAAGTGATTTGAAGATTGATAGGGTTTTTGAGAGAGTTTTTGCCTTTGCTTCGAGAGAGAGAAGTGAATAGTTTTTGGTAATGTGTGAGAGAAACGGACTGAAAATGGTTTAAGTATGGTTCCCGAAAGGACGTGCGGGTGGTTTTTAAAATGTGATCGAAATAAACGGCTTAGATTTTGCACGCCGATTAGCATTTAATGTCTCGTATTTAATACGGCAAAGATTTATATCCAATCATAAGCTTGTGTGCGCTTTTGCCTCAGTACACGCCATAATTATGCCGACGCTCATTCTTAAAAACATTCCCGCTTAGTAAAAACGATCGCGTTTTTGTCCCTTTGCTCATAAATGACTCACCTTATCCCTTAGCCGATTTAACTCTTCTTCTCACAGTTCTCCCGGTGACTAACTTGTCTAACCTTTCATGCACTGTCTTTCCGATATGGGCCGATTCACTTAGCCGATTTGAGAGTTCAGATTTTTTTTTTTTTCGTGTTTCATTTGTTTTCTTTGAGTCTTCTGTCGAGTGTCACCACTCAATTAACCCTAACTCATGCTTGAGTTCTTCAAATCTTGACTCACATAATGGTTTTGTGAATATGTCACCAACCGCTTTATCGTTGAAATATATTCCAAGGTGATGTCCTTCTTTTCAACATGATCTCTTATGAAGTGATATCGACATCGATATGCTTTGTTCTTGAGTGCAACACAGATTTTGAGTGATTGCAATTGCACTTGTGTTATCACACATGATTGGAATTTCCTTTTCTTCAACTTCATAGTCTCTCACCTTTGTCTCATCCATAGGACTTGGGCACAATAGCCGCCCACAACCTATGTATTCTCCTTCACCGTAGAGGTGGCTATTGAATTTTGCTTTTTGCTAAACCAGAAATTAGCCTGTTTCCAAGCATTTGACATGTGCCTCGAGGTGCTCTTCCCGTCAACTCTACATCCAAAGATAGTCGAGTCCAATAGCCAATTAGCTTGAATCCACCTTCCTTTGGATACCATAAGCCAACTTCTTGGCTTCCTTTCAAATATCTCAAGATTCTCTTGGCCGCAGTCATATGGCTTTCTTTTGGAGGAAATTGAAATCTTGCACATACACCTACAAAGAAAGGTGATGTCCGCCCGCTTCTTTGTGAGATAGAGCAATGATCCAATAAGTGCTTTGTATCTTGTTTGATCTACAGGCTTGCCATCTGCATCCATATCCATTTTGACTGATGTATTCATTGGTATTTTCACAGAAGACTTCTCTTCCATACCAAATTTCTTCATTAAATCTCTGGTATATTTTGTCGACTTATGAAGGTTCCATCCTTCACCGCTTTTCACTTGGAGTCCAAGCAAGAATGTCACTCTCCCATCATGCTCATTTCGAATTTGCTTTGCATGAGGTTTGAAAATTTATCACACAGCTCTTTGTTTGTGGATCCAAAAATAATGTCATCCACATATATTTGAACAAGCAATATACTCTTCGCATCTTGAATTCTGAAGAGTGTTCTATCCACTTTTCCTTTTGTGAATCCGTTCCCAGTCAAGAATTGTGACAATGTGTCATACCATGCTCTGGGTGCCTGTTTCAATCCATATAGAGCTTTCTTGAGTTTGTATACCTTATCGCCAAGAGTCTTCTCGCTCAAATCCTGGAAGTTGTTCAACATACACTTTTTCTTCCAATAAACCATTAAGGAATGCACTCTTTACATCCATCTCGATATACAATAAAATTCTTGTGAGTCGCATAGGCAAGAAACATCCTTATAGCTTCCAATCTTGCTAGGGGCAAATGTTTCATCAAAATCTATCCATTCTTCTTGGCAATATCCTTTGGCTACTAATCTTGCTTTGTTTCTTACCACGTAACCTTCCTCGTTCATCTTGTTTCAACACCCATTTAGTGCCAATAACATTTTGATGGGTGGGTCTTTGAACTAATTCCCATACTTTATTTCTTTCAAACTGATTCACTCTTCTTGCATAGCTTGAATCCAATGTGTGTCATCCAATGCTTGTGACTCTTTAGGCTCTATTTGTGAGATAAAGCATGTGAACATAGCTTCTTGTTGAGTTCGATCTTGTTTTGATACCTTCTCTTATATCTCCAATGACTAGTTCTCGTGGATGGTCTCTCGGCCATCTTACATCAGTTGGAGTAAGTTAGTGGTTCGATCGTCTTGCAGCTATGTTGCTTTGATCAGCTCTCTCGTCCATCACTTAGTCGCAGATTTTCCAAATTGTTTTTGAGACTCACTATCTCATCTTCATCCGGGTTTATAATTCCAACTTTTCTTCAAAGATAGGACTCTTCGCATGGTTGGTTGATTCAAATTTATCACCGACTCTTCAATGTCTTCTCCATTTACATTTGGCTCATCAAACACCACATGAATGGATTCCTCTCGTAACCATAGTCCTCTTGTTGAGTACTTTGTAGGCTTTGCTTTCACCGAGTATCCCAAGAAGATACCTTCATCACCTTTAGCATCAAAAGCCTTCAAATTATCTTTGCCATTATAATGGATGAAGCATTTACATCCAAATATTCTAAAATATGCAACATTTGGTTTTCTCCCCGTCCAAATCTCATAGGAGTCTTTGTCATTTGTCATTTATCATGCATCTATCTTGAGTATAGATACATGATGTTTATAGCTTCAGCCCAAAATCTTTTGGGTAACCCCCGCTTCACTAACATGGTCCTTGCTGCTTCCTTGAGAGTTCTATTCCTTCTTTCTCGCAACTCCATTCCGTTGTGGAGTCCTTGCCGCATATAATTCATGACCAATACCATTTTCTATACAATATTGAGTTATTATACCATTGACAAACTCGGTTCCTCTCACGATCTTATTTTGATAATGGTTTGGCTCTTCTCATTTTGAATCCTCTTCATCACCGTGGGTAGTTTCAGAGAGTTTCTTTCTTCTTACACATGAATATTGTGCATGTATATCTTGAGTAGTCATCTACTACCACCAAGGTGTATTTCTTCCATCTTATGCTAGGTGGTTCAACTGGACCAAATAGATCCATATGTAGCAGATGCAATATTCTTGTTGAAGATGGACATGTCTTTTCTTTGAATGATGATTTGATTTGTTTTCCTTCCGACATGCATCACATATACTCTCCTTCTTGATATCGAGTCCGAAGTCCTTCCACAAGATTGCTTCTCGCAAGCTTGTTAATAGTTTTGAAATTCAGGTGACTCACTTCTTGTGCCACAACCAACTTGATTCAAATTTGTTTTTGCTAATAGACAAAGTCTTTGGGTGTTGCAAATTGACCAATCCACAACATACATGTTCTTTTGTATGCATCCTTGCAACACAATTTCATTTGATTCAAGATCCTTGATTTGGCATATACCCATGTTAAATCCAACATTATAACCCTTGTCACGAGTTGGTGATGCTTAGCAAGTTGAAGTTGAGTCCTTCAACATATGCAACATCCGTGATTTTTAATCGATTTTTCTTGATGGATCCAATGCCTCTTATTTCTCCCCGAGCTTCATTTCCTCCAAATATGACTTTTGCACCTCTGACTTCCTTGAATTTTGACAGATTTTTCTTGTTTCCTCATCATATGTCCGGAATGTGACCACTATCCATGTACCAGGTTCCTTGGCACTCACTGCTCCTTGAACCCGCAAACAAGGAAATTAAGTTTTAGGTACCCATACTTGTGTGGGTCCCGAGGGGTTAGTATTGTAAGATGATCCAACCAACCTATAGCCAAATGGTTTGACTCTAAGGGGTTGCCATCTATCGCTGCCATAATCATAATTAATTTTGGCAAATTGCTTGGGGATTCTAGTTCATACAACTGTCTCTCTTTTGTCTCGTATGCCTGTATATGTGTTTTAGCAATTGCCTTCTTTGGGTAGTTGTGATATCTCTGAGTGTAGTGCCTAGGTGCATGTGTGTGTCTTTGATGAAAGCTCTTATACCTTTGGAATGGCCTTTGCTTGTTCTAGGCCTTTGCTATTTTGGCTTATATTCCATAGGTCTTTGCTGATAGTTCACATTATTCCAATCAGCTTGGCTTGGGTATTTTCTACCATTCCCTTCATATGTATTTCTTTTATAGAACTTCTTGGGTTTTTGGTAGCTCTGTTTCTTCTTTACAGAGTATTTCCTGTTTGGAGTTTGCTGAGGAACTCGGCTGGATTTCTTCTCAGTTGTCCTCTCAGCACTCTCAACTGGCTGTTTTCCTTTTCCTTTATAACCAAGGCCAGTTTGTTTGTAATTGTGCTTTGGGATAAATGTGTGTGCACCATTTGGATTTTTGGATTTTTGAGATACTTCATTGCTAGAAGATCCTTTTTCCAAAATCACTTTTGGAGCTTGACATAGCACAGAGGAATTAAATCCTAAGCCTGTCTTGTCTCCACATTCTCTTTGACTCATAATAAGATCATCCAATGATTTAGATGCCTTAGTGAATGAGGCAATCACATTTTTGAGGTCATTTTCCCTCTTTTCTATAGCAGCTATTTCTGGCTATTGGCTTAGATTTTAAGTCTTTAAACTTTCATTCCTCATCACTATTTGACTTAGAGTACTCACTCCTTAGTCAATCGTGAGTTTTGGCTTTTGAGTAGGTTTTCCTCATTTAGTAGTGTGTGTGAGGATTTAATGTGTTCAAAATCTTTCATCATTTTGCCTAATGAATCATAAAGATCGTGGGTGATGAAGTGTGTGTGTCACAAATACTATCACTAGAATGAGTGTGATGAGTTAGAGTGTACCTCATCTTCTTGGTCGGTTGGTCTTGTTCCTTGGCCATCAAACAGTTCAAGGCTTCTTCTTCGTAGTCACTTGAGTAGTCACTTCACTACTCTCTCAATCACCAGTGTGTTCTCTTGACTTGGTTTGTTTTCAAAGCAGCCTCTGCACCAACATTGCCTTTTTATTTTCTTGTCTTCTTTCTCTTCAAGACCTTTCTTTTTTCTTCATTCCTGTATTTGTTGACTACAGGATATGGGCAATCAATGGCATAGTGACTGGTTGCCTACGGTTCCAAAGATAGATTTTCAACCTTTTGATCAGCTCTTTCCATTCTTGGATTGTCATCCCTTTGATATTAAACTTTTTGATGCTCGTTCTCTTTGGTTGGCCTATCTTCCCTTGACTTGGAGGAGCCGAGTGTCTTCGGAGGATTTGCCCTTGCCTCTCTTGTAGTTCTTATTGAAGAACTTGTTAAACCTTTTAACCATCGTGGGCTATTTCCTCTTGGTCAATGACTTCTTTGACCTCAACTCTCTTGCCATCCTTAACAATTAGAGCAAATTGTTTTGGGTACAAATTGTTTTGGGTACAACTATCTCTTCCTGGTCTTTTCTTTTCACTCAAATTCGTAGGCTTTGAGATCCGAGAATAGCTTATGGTTGGATGTCTTGGATAGGTCCATGGAGTGTCTCATGGCCATGACTTTCATATCCCACTCGGTTGGGAGACTTCTTAGAATCTTCATACACATTTCCTTCAGTGTATATTCTTTTCCAAGTGTAGATAGCTCGTTGGTAATTTACGTGAACCGAGCATCCAGCTTGATCCAGGGTCTCTCATTTTGAAATTTTCAAATTTCTCAGATGACCATCGATAATTTATTTTCCTTGATTTGCTCCGAGCCTTCACAAATCAATGTTAGCTTGCCCCATTTCTTTAGCCGTTTTGCATGATTTGACTTTATTAAACATGGCTTTGTCCAAGGTTTTGTAAAGAATGTCCTTGGCCACATTGTCCAGGTTATATCTTTTTCTCATCATCATTTGTCCATTCAAATTTCTTGGTTTTTCAACCATGATCGTCCGGGAGCAACATCCTCTTCACCTTCACCGCAGCTCTCCTTACATTGTGTTCACTTTTAAAATTTGCAGTGGCCCATCCTCTATCACTATCCACATCTCATCATGTAATGCTTTGATAGATGAGCCTCGCATGCGAATTTTCCAATCATCAAATTCTTCAATTGTGAACATAGGGATGCGTGTCAAATTTGCTTCCATGATAATAAATTTTAATGATAAAAAGAGTTTTGAAAAACTTAAGTACTAAAATAGACTTTGAAAAATTTGGAGATCTAGTTCAAGAACTCCGTGCGGAAGGCTCAATGAACCAACCGCTCCGATACCACTTGTAGGTCCCAAGGGGGTGTGAGTGTAAGGTTTAGAAGGGGGTTGAATAAACCTTACCAACTTTTCGATTTAGTCCTTTTAAATATTCGAGTTAATACTTCACAAAGTCCTTGATAGAAAACTAAGTTAGTTAATCAAATAGAGTTAGTTACTCAATAGACTCGACTCGAGCCGTTGATAGAATAACTCAAATTGCTTTTGACTAAAGACTTAACTCGACTATGATTTGTTTTCAAAGGAAGACTTTACACCCTTAAAATTAGTTTAGTATTGATTTTATACTTGGTTTTAGTACTTAGAGATTATCAAGTGGATAGCATATTTATCAGGAGTTAAATAAATAAGGTGCAGGAATTAAAGTCTTTGAAATGTAAATGACACGATAAGTTTTTATAGAGGTTCGAAATGGGGTAATTCTTCTACTCCTCTCTTCTCCAACTCCTGGAGGAATCCACTAAGTATTGATCAAGTATACAGAGTGGTAACAGTCCAGATACAAGTCTTGATCACACACGGTGACTTGATCCTTTGGGACTCGATCCGAGATGCCTTGTCACGCACTGGCTTCTCGTGACGACTCAGCTTCTTCACAGGGCAGCTTGTCTTGCTACTACAACCCATTTGCTCAAGCTTTTGGATTTGATCACAAAGCCCTCCAAAAACTTGAGACTGGTTCGACCTTGAACCTTCCTACAATCCTCCGTGGAATGTAGACCCCTTGATTCTTCAACAATTTCCTCTTCAACTGATTGAAGTTATCTTTCCTTCACAGGTGAGTGTTGGATTGATTTTCTTCGTAATGTAGGCTTGAGGATTAATCTTGAATGATTTGAGAATATTTTTGGTTACTGTTCAAATGTTTGCTTGAATGTTCGTGGTTCAGGTAACCTTCTCTCAGAGTCATTCCTCACCTTTTATAGCGATCTTTCAAAAATCGCCCATTGAAGAGATATGCTTATTTTTGAAAGTCACTTGTGGTCGTTGGCTTGTCTTGTTGGAGTCCTTGAATTGCCACTTCCTCGTATGAATTGTTCTTCAACTTTTCGTAGTTCGACATGGTGCAATGCTTCCCATTGGTTTATTCCTTTTGCACGCTTCGACCGAGCACTTCGAGAAAGGTAGTATGGAGGTATTACTTGTTTAAGTAATTCCTTGATTTACGTACAACGGATCTCTTCCAGCTTATCTCGACTTGACCGCATTTCCTTGCTTTCCCCCAGGTGACTTAGAGTAAGCTTCCAATCATTGGATGACTCTTCCGTCACTTCAACTTGAGACTTGGCTATCTTGAGTTGACTTGATCGATACTTTACTCACCGCATCTCACCGCTCCTTGATCGAGTTCCCGTCTTCTCTTCTTTGCCATACTCAGTTGTCTTGCACAGAAGTCTTCCTTCTAGTCTTCATTGTCTTCTTGCATGTTTAGGCATAGTGACTTAACTCACTTGACCAAATTTATTTATTACAATGCGCTTACAACGAAAATGGGGTGCCAACTTCCTATTCTAAGTTTTACATGGCATTCATCAAAATCTAAACAATAAATTTCCCAACAATTTGAGTTTCTGAAAAAATTGACTGATAGACAAAAGGCTGATGTGGATAGTATAGGTTTTGGAGGTTTGCTGAGTCTTCGTATCGATTCAGCATTTCCTATTGGTATTGTTAAAAATCTGGTGAAGAATTTTAATGGTACTATTCGGATGTTGAAATTCAATCATACGAGTTTTGTTATCACATCGGATGACATATGTGATCTTTTTTTATTTCCCAAGAAAGTTGGGAATGATGTTCAGGAATTGGATCGGGGAAAGTCTGTTGGGTTGATTGGTGAGTTGAAGGAGAAGTATGACATTGACGGAGAATGTTTGGTGTATAAGGTTAAGAATGTGATTGAGAGTAGGTTAGTAGATGGTTGCGATGATTTTAAGCGGCTTTTTGTAATTTACTGCTTATCTTATTTTTTGACTCCGAGGACGAATCGGAAAGTCGACTTGCATGCGATTAAATCAGTCATTGACATGGAGAAAATTGGGGATTATGACTGGTGTTCGTATGTTTTAAAAAAGTGTGGCACGGGGGTGGACAAATACAATAGGAACCCTAGAGCAAAATATATCAAATGGGTGTTTTTGGTTTTATTGTTTTTGTATTTTCATAGATTGAAGTGGCAGAAATGTTTGAACCATCCACACTACCGAGATATCTCATTGGATGTCCGATAAGCCGAGGAAAAGAATAAAGCCGTAAATCTCTATTGTTGTGCTAGGGGTGGTGAATGGGTAATGATATATACCCTGTTTTCTTGAGGAATAAATGCACGGTTGAGAAAGAGGCAGTTGGGAAAAATGAGACAGGTGGAAAAAACATGGCTGAGAAAGAGAAAGTTGGGAAAAATGCAGACGAAGAGGATGAACAAGAAGATGTTCAACTTGGTGGTGATGAGTATATAAATTTGAAACTACCGAAGGGGAAGGAGCTCGACGATGACGAGGTGCGTGGCGGCCAGGGATATAAGTTCATTTAAAGTATCAGTTTTTACTTGAAGGGAAGAGTATCACTTTCCATGTGAAAAGTATCACTTTTTACTTGAAAAGTATCATTTTTCACTTGAAAAGTATTACTAATCACTGTAATACTTGGAAGTGAAAAGTATCACTTTTCATGTGAAAAGTATCACTTTTCATGTCAAATATTAACATATTTCTTCTTATTTTTTTTAGAATGTTCATAAGGCTTTTTTGATGTGCAAGAGAAATTTTAATCTTGTGACACAATTTCACATGGACGAGTTCATAAAATTGAAAAATGAGATGACGCAAGAGAAGCAAGAGAAGAAAGATACAGTTTCATCTCCGCACTCGTCAATCTCTAAAAGCCAGTTTTTCTCAGACTCAAAGGTGCACGAGTTGATTGATAAAGCTGTCGAAAACTTTAAATTGATGAAGAATTTGGCAGCTTAAATGCCAAATTTTGAGCTCCTTACCCCGGAGGATAGGTCTGAAAAGTCGGTGAAGAAGAGGAAGATTCAGGCAAACAAGTGGGGAAGAAGTTGATGAAGAAGTTGGTGAAGAAGTCGGCGAAGAACTTGGGGATGAAGAAGCAGAAGAGGATGCTAAAATACTGGACGAACCATGGCCTATTGATCCAAAGGCTGAATTCAAGTCCATTTTCATGAAAAACACAAGAGCAGCCTCAAATTCTTGCATAGGAAGGAGCAAGATATTGTTGATTATTGCTTTTTCAATCACCAAAAATTTATCGAGTAAGTAAATTGTTTTTATAATTTACCTTTAATTTCCAGTTCAAATCTATTTTCTTGTTTTATTAATTGTTTTTAATTTTTATTTCAAACGCTTTTTGCGGATGATGGGGTATTATATTGCTTTTAACGATGGCATTATGACATTGCACGATCAATGATGATCCACATAAGCATCATAGACACATGGGCTATGTTGCTTAACAAAAAGACCAAAGAACGAACCTTTTTACTTCCATGCTCAACATTCTGTAAGTTTTATTTAAAAATGTCATTTTATGCTTTACAAGTATCAATTTTAATCTTAAAAGTATCACACACTCTGCAACAGATGTACCTTGAAAAGATTTCATTGGAGATAAAAGGCAGGATAATAGTAAAAATTTGAGAGATTGCTGGAATCATTGGATCTCAAGTGGAAATAGCTGAGACCTCAGCTCCGTGGATTTCGTAAGAATATCTTTCCTGTTTTGCTTTGGAATTTAGCTTTTCTTCTTATAAAATGCAGATTTTTGTCCTGAGTTTTCTTCTTAAAAATGCAGATTTTTGTGCCAATTTGCTATATGTAACATTATATTTGTGTTGTCATCAACTTTGTTGATAGAAAAGTGCAGTATCTGGACAATTTGGTGCATCAAGAAGATGTTGCTGCTGACTATTTTAGTCTAGCAAAATTGGTGGTAAATTATTTAGTTGATGTTATTATGGAAAAGTGCAGTTTTCATGTTATTATTTGTAATACTTTGAAGTGAAAAATATCACTTTTTAGGGTTATTTATTATTTAGTACCTGACATATAGGCACTTTGCTGGTTTGATACCTGACATTTCCGAGTTACCAATTTAGTACCCACACTTCAGTTTTTTTTATAAATTGGTACATATTCACTTTTGTAGGTCCCAAGGGGTGTGAGTGTAAGGTTTAGAAGGGGTTGAATAAACCTTACCAACTTTTTGAATTAGTCCTTTTAAATATTCGAGTTAATACTTCACAATTTGTCCTTGATGGACAACTAAGTTAGTTAATCAACGAGTTAGTCACTCAACTGTGACTGATCGAGCCGTTGATAGAATAACTCGGCTATTTTGACTAAGAACTTAACTTGACGTGATTTGTTTTCATTGGAAGACTTAACACCCTTGAATTTGGTTAAGTTTGTTTTAATACTTGGTTTTAGCACTCAGTTGATTATCAATTGGATAGCAAGTTTATCACAGATATAAAAATAATATGCGAAAATTAAAGTCTTTGAAATGTAAATGACACAATAAGTTTTTATAGAGGTTCAAGATGGGGTAATTCTTCTACTCCTCTCTTCTCCAATACTGAGAATGGTTAACGATCCCGGATACAAGTCTTGATCACACAACCGACTTGATCCTTTAGGACTAAGTCCGAGATGCCTTGGTCACACAAACTTCTCGTGACGACTCAGCTTTTCTTCACAGGGCAAATGCGCTTTGCTACTACAGCCCACTTGCTTAAGTTCCTTGGATTTGATCACGAAGCCCTCCAACTAGCTTAAGCTTGGTTCGACCTTGAACCTTTCTACAATCCCTCGTGGAATGTAGACCCCTTGATTCTTCAAAAATTTCCTCTTCAACTGATTGAAGTTATCTTTCCTTCACAGGTGAGTGTTGGATTGATTTCCTTCGTAATGTAGGCTTGAGGATTGATCTTGAATAATTTGAGAATATTTTTGGTTACAGATTCAAATGTTTGCTTGAATGTTCGTGGTTCAGGTAATCAAGGTAACCCCTTCTCAAATAAACTCCTCAGCCTTTTATAGTGATCTTTCAAAAATCTGCCCGTTGAAGAGATAGGCTTATTTTTGAAAGTCACTTGTGGTCGTTGGCTTGTCTTGTTGCAGTTCTTGGAATTTCCATTTCCTCGTATGAATGATTCTTGACTTTTCAAGTGTTCTCGACACAGTGTGCGATGCTTCCCATTGGTTTATTCCTCTTGCACGCTTTCTCGGGACCGAGCACTTCAAGAAAGGTAGTATGGAAGTATTACTTGTTTAAGTAATTCTCTTGATTTACGTACAACGGATCTCTTTCAATTATCTCGACTTGATCAGTATTTCCTTGACTTCCCGGCGACTTCGAGTCGACTTCCAATCATTGGATGACTCTTCCGTCACTTCAACTTGAGACTTGGCTATCTTGAGTTGACTTGATTGATACTTCACTCACCGCATCTCACCGCACCTTGATCAGAGTTCCTATCTTCTCTTCTTTGCCATACTCAATCGCCCTCACAAATGAGTCTTCCTTTTTGTCTCTAGTTGACTTCTTGCATGTTCAGGCATAGCTGACTTGACTCAACTCGACCAGCCCTATCTATTTCAATGCATTTTACAACAAAAATGGGGTGCCAACTTTTATTCTAAGTTTTACATGGCATTCATCAAAATGTACAAAATAATTTCCCAACAATTTCCCCCTTTTTGATGATGCCAAAACTTAAAACATACAACAATAATTAAATAGCAAAGATACATACAGACAAATGTAGAATCACAGTGTATGCTTAGAATCGATCTTTTATTGATCATAACATTCTTGTTCTTTACATAGTCAAGCACAAAGTGTGTATCGAGCTTGAATCAAAAGAAAATGTATCGAGCTTAAGAGGACCTTAAAGTATCCATGATGTTTTATATCTACACAAGTAGAAATTAAACAATTTTATTCGATGTACAAACAAGAATGAAGGGGTGGACAACACTTCATCTCCTTTCGCTGCCTCCTTCTTTTATCTTCTTCACTCTGTCATCTTTTGACCTTTTTCTTTTCTTTTCTCATCTTCACCGCTTTCTTTTTTCTCATACGCCTTCCGGCAGCTTCATCTCTTCTCGCCTCTTTCTTGTCTTTCCTCCCATAGTTGAGTTTGTCTTTTATTTTCCTCTTCAATTCTCTTCACATACTCAAGATTGTTCTTAGCCACTTGCGGGTTGGCTACTTCGTCAAATCCAGCCCAATAGATCCCTCCTTTCTTGCCTGGATCTATGTACTCAATGTTTTTGGGCGAGATCTGGAGTCCAAACCTCTTCCTCCACCATCGCTTCTTCCTCTTCCTCTCGGGCGTGTCTTTGTCTTTGGGGTCTTTTTTTCCCGGTGAGTGACTAGCAGAGTGACCAAACAGAGCGATCATGAGTAGTTTGTCAGCTGTCGCCTTCTTCACATAGTTT
Organism: Rehmannia glutinosa; assembly: GCA_016081115.2. Classification (NCBI taxonomy): domain Eukaryota; kingdom Viridiplantae; phylum Streptophyta; class Magnoliopsida; order Lamiales; family Orobanchaceae; genus Rehmannia; species Rehmannia glutinosa. The sequence continues at coordinate 41,723,576 of CM071930.1, forward strand.
GAGACCTTTCTCCCAAGATAAATCCCGGCTTGAGCCATGGACATGTTTGCGAAATAACCTTCGGATGCGAGTGTCTTGAATTCATCGACCGATCTTGGCTCGGTTGCCTCCTATCCAAATGGCATAGGTGTCTCTGTCGCTAGAATGCCTCCATGTTGTTTCGAATATCCATAACTCGGCATCCATCCTTCCTTCTACTTCCTTCATCATCGCTTCAATCGTCTTTCTCTTTTCACCATAGGTACAAAGAAAGTGTTGGAGTGGCAGAGTCATCGGGAGTTTGCTTGATAATATCACCGTGACAAGACCTTATTGGGGGTTTTAGCAATCATCAAGGTCACATCTTTCGAACCTTCCCCTCAACAGACTTCCCTTTCTTCTCTCTTATTACTTCCTCACTTTGTCTTTCCTTCACAAATTGCTTTCCTCCTTCTCGACTTCTTCGATCCCTTCACGCTTTTTTATTCCTCTTCCCCTTTTTGGCATCAACAAAGGAGAGAGGAACCCCTAGAAACAAGCTAGCAAGCAAGAAGTCTAGTCTCACGATAGCCGAGTTCTCGCCGAATCTGTGCGGAGTATGCCGCACGGAACTCGTAGCGGGTGGCGTTGGATTCACCGCTACCAACTTCATCTCACCGTGAAGAGACCGAATTTTCGATCCATATTCTCTTCCACACGCAGAGCTCGTTCTTATTATGTTCACGCAGCAGCTTTATCTCTCGTAGTATGAGATTCATGCATTTGTTCAATGTGCTCTTGCAATTTTGTCTTTGCATCAACATTCTCAGACCGCCGGACTAACAACTTGTTGAACAATGTCCTGAAATATCGAGCTTGTTCCACACGCATTGTTTCTTCATTGTTGCCACCACTCACGGATCCTCGACTATTATGCCTCTCAAATCGCCAGTAAGGTTGGCGTCCCTGTTATCCATCTCATGTCCAAAGTGAGGCTTGGTGCCTTTCCATTTTTTCTGCCTCAAAAATAAGGCTTTGAACACGCCCCTAATCTCGCTTGTCACCTGCTTTTTGGTGGCGCCAAGCAACGTCAAAGTCATAGTCACTAGAACAATGGTGTCCGATGGAATAACAGGATCGTGTCCGTGGAAGCACTCACGATCTTTAGTTGATTCCTTAGGAGGTCGTACCTCCAGAGAGAAGGAAATGATTCTACGAAAGGATCATCCCGCAATCGAATCTATTCAATGATAATTGGTGCTCGTGAAGTCCCTTGTGGAGTCGAACCTCGCTGCACTTGGGAGCTCGCGCACGGAGCTGGACTCGTTTGGTGGGTCTGCATTGTGAAGTCGACCCGACTTGCCGAGCCTCACTGTCTCAACAACCTTCGGTCTCGGTTGGTTTTTCCAAATGAGTTGATCGTCCTCGGCCTTATCGAAGCATCATCGAACGATGATGAGATTTCCATGGGTGGCTCATCATCAAAGTTGAATGTTTGGCGAGTAGTCTTGAGATCGACTTACTCGTAGTTGGAACATCCTCGGCTAAGTCTTTGGGATCGATCCACAGGGGATGACTCGGCCATCGTCTCCTTCCGATCCTAGAAAGGTTACATCAGATTATCCTGGGAATCATGAAGAGCACTTATCTCCTTTTTCTCGATGGATCAATGATAGCAGGAGGGATGTTCTCGGCTTCGCTTTCTCTACCCCGGGAAGTCTCAACCTCTCGTTGGCCTTCATTACCTCCTGCAGCCTCAATCGCAAGCGAGGCCTGGACATCCCTTTCGACAGTGTCACCGTCTTGGGATCTTCGAGGTGGCATCCATTGGAGTCTCAACTCCATGGATTGCACTTTCACCGCCTGCAGTGTTAACTCCTGGGCGTTCCTTTCGTGCCTCAATCGCATCGCCAAACGTCATTGGCTCGCAGAGCGGTTGGCACTTCAACAGAGATCACAATCGCTCGAGACTCGCATGACAACTTGCTTTGGTATTCACCGTTGTTCCTTCTCCACTCCGCCTCCGAGATGCATTGTGGAGTCACCGCAAAGATCCTCCGACCTTGCTGCGCAGGTGGAGGGAGTTTCCCCCTCGGTGGCACACCATCCGAGTGACTTGGAATAGGGTCACTCGTCTCCACTCCCGGGCTGTTCCCACCGAGTATTCAGTTGGGGCAGGTGGTAAGACACCTTCATTAGAGGTTGGCTCGACCGGGGTCCCCACAATCCCGCCATCGCCAATTCCTTAACACCTTCCTCCGAATAAGGCCGGGGAAGTGGAGGCAATGACAACAATGGCAATATCTTTGCACCACTCCCATAGAGTCTATCTCCACCGTGATTTGGAGGACTCTCTTGGTCCCTCCATCATTCTTTGCTCATGAAGGATTCTCGGATTCTTGCATTGCTTCTTTGCATTTGCAATTCTTCCGCGGCGCAATAGGGTCCAGATCCTCATCACTTTCTCGATAGGGCGCAAGGTGAGAATGTGTATGATCGGTGGTGCCGGTGAGAGGCGATGTTGGCCTTCTCACGTGCTTCGTGTCCTCACCGCTTTAGCCCGCCGTTTTTTCTTTCCGAATCTGCAGATATTGATACAATTATCCTCGTCAAGAGCTTGCAAAGACTTGTCAACCTCAAGAAACCTCAAGAGTTCTTCTTCTTCAAAGAATGAACTCGGTCTTTCAAATCGCACTGGATAGGCTCAGCTTCCATTTTCTCCACTCTCGCACGATTTTGGATGTCCGGATACAATGGAGAGTACATGATTACATCGTCTTCATCATTCTCTTGCTGGCCCTCGTTTCTAGGGATTAGGGGTAGCGGACTTGCCGACACACTCGAGTAGCCTCTTGTTAAAGTGAGACACAACCCCATCAACAGGTGATTCGGTTGTTTCGACCATTCAATGTTCCTCAATGTTCACTTCTATCTACACTGGGTCTCGACTTGTCTCTGTTGATCGGCCTCGGCAGACGGCGTTTCATCGATCACTTCGAGACTCTACTTCTCCAGGCCAGTCTTGGGTATCTTCTCCACCGAGTGACAAATTCAATTTGTCTTCTCAAGCTCGGAGAGCTTGGAAAGTCTTCTTCTTCTCTTTGTTTTTACCAAAGGGATATCCGCTCCACTTCCTCCGGTTCATTGAAGGTGAATGCCTTCGCAGATGTCTTAGAGGCAAATGCCTTCCTTGTTGTGGCGCCCTCTTCTTGATTACGGAGGTTCCTTCTCCATTGCGGCTACGAGGGCGGGAGACACGGCTGCGGGGGCGGGTGACTCAGCTGCAGGGGTAGGAGCAGATTTCTTTTTCTTTTTCTTTGGGCGCGTGATCTTTTTAGCAAATGCATAGGGCAACCTTTTTCTTTGGAAGAGAGGAGACAGTTGTATCTTCGGGTCACCGATTCCCCTCACTCATATCAGCCCTCTTGGCGTATGCTCTCTTCTGCGCCGATAGGTTTGATCTCAACATCCTCTTGTTTACATGGAACGCCTTTCCATGTCGAAAAGGGACTCTTTTTACCTCCATCACCGCCAATCACCAGGTCGTATCCTAGGAACCTCCAAACATTCCATCCTCCTTGAAGGATTTGTTCCCAACGTTCTGGCAGAGTCTGCTGTAGACAAACTCAGCCCAATTCACCTTCCTTTCTTCAAGGATCGCAGCCATTACGATCAGCTTAGCTTTAGACAGCTGGTCAAAGCTGCCAAATTTGATGTCTATGCATTTGGCAACGATGTCCAGCAATTTGTGGTAGTCCTCTTTCAGCAGCCTCTTGTTAGCTGTGTAGACCACTTTTGCAAAGATAGTCGGACTTAGCTATTTCCTTCCAAGCGGCGATCAGTCGACCTCAGCTTCATGAATCTCCGGCACTCCTTCCGCCGGCAACAAGCAGTGTTCAGCCAAATCCTTGGCAGTGATGGTGAACTTCTTTCCATGAACAGAGGACTTGATGCCCTCATCGTGAACTTCAGCGTTCACGTAGAACTGTGCGACCTCTTCCACATAGGTCATCGGAAACTCCAACGTTAGAAACGGTTTCAGCCCAGACGTTTCCAATTTCTCAGCAATCTTCTTCACTAGGGTGTCGTCGGACCCCTGTTTAACCATACCATCGAAATCCACAGTAGACCCGGTGTGGATTTGCTTTCCTAGCTTGACAAAATCATGTGTAGATGCCATTTCGAGATGTTTTACCGAACGAAACTTGAAAACTGAACTGAGGATAGATAGGGTTTTGAGAGAAAATTTTTGCTTTTGCTTTCGAGAGAGAGAGATGAACAGTTTTTGGTAAAGTGTGAGAGAAAAGCGGACGAAATGGTTTAAGTATGATTCACGAAAGGGCGTGCGGGTGGTTTTTGAAATTTGATCAAAATCAACGGCTTAGATCTTGCACGCCGATTTACATTTAATTTCTCGCATTTAATGCGGCAACATTTATATCCAATCATAAGCTTGGTGTGCAGCTTTTGCCTGTACACGTCATAATTATGTTGACGTCATTCTTAAAAACATTCCCGCTTAGTAAAAACGACTGCGTTTTTGTCACTTTGCTCATGAATGACTCAGCTTGCTCCTTAGCTGATTCAATCCTTCTTCTCACTGCTCTCCTAGTGACTCAAAATTTGTCGACTAACTCGATCTGGTGATTTTCCGATATGGTCGATTCACTTAGTCAATTACTTAATTTAGCTATTTTTCCTCTTTTTCATGTTTCATCTCTTTTCTTTGAGTCTTCTGAGTGTCAACTCAGCTCAATTAACCCTAACTCATGCTTGAGTTCTTCAAATCTTGACTCACATAATGGTTTTGTGAATATGTCAGCCAACTGCTTATCAGTTGAAATATATTCCAAGGTGATGTCTTTCTTTTCAACATGATCTCTTATGAAGTGACATCCGACATCGATATGCTTTGTTCTTGAGTGCAACACAGATTTTGAGTGATTGCAATTGCACTTGTGCTATCACACATGATTGGAATTTCCTTTTTTCAATCGCATAGTCTCTCACCATCTTTGTCTCATCCATAAGACTTGGGCACAACAACTGCCCGCAGACTATGTATTCCGCTTGTCACCAGTAGAGGTGCTTATTTCAAGCATTTGACATGTGCCTCGAGGTGCTTTTCTGTCAACTCTACATCCAAAGATAGTCGAGTCTGAATAACCAATTAGCTTGAATCCGCCTTCCTTTGGATACCATAGGCCAACTTCTTGGCTTCCTTTCAAATATCTCAAGATCCTCTTGCCGCAATCATGTGGCTTTCTTTTGGAGCAGATTGAAATCTTGCACATACACCTACAAAGAAAGGTGATGTCCGCCTTTTTTTGTGAGATAAAGCAATGATCCAATAAGAGCTCAGATCTTGTTTGATCTATAGGCTTGCCATCCGCATCCAAATCCATTTTGATCGATGTATTCATTGGTATTTTCACGAAGACTTCTCTTCCATACCAAATTTCTTCATTAAATCTCTCGTGTATTTTGTCCGACTTATGAAGGTTCCATCCTTCACTGTTTCACTTGGAGTCCAAGGAAGAATGTCGCTCTCCCATCATGCTCATTTCGAATTTGCTTTGCATAAGATTTGAAAATTTATCACACAAATGACTCTTTGTTTGTGGATCCAAAGATGATATCATCCACATATATTTGAACAAGAAGTATACTTTTCCTTTCTTGAATTAAAAGAGTGTTCTCCACTTTACCTTTTGTGAATCTGCTCCCAATCAAGAATTGTGACAAAGTATCATACCATGCTCTAGGTGCCTGTTTCAACCTATATAGAGCTTTCTTGAGTTTGTATACTTTATCTCCAAGAGTCTTCTCGCTCAAATCCGGAGGTTGTTCAACATACACTTCTTCTTCCAATAAACCATTAAGAAATGCACTCTTTACATCCATTTGATATACAATAAAGTTCTTGTGAGTCGCATAGGCAAGAAACATCCTTATGGCTTCCAATCTTGCCACAGAGCAAATCTTTCATCAAAATCTATCCCTTCTTCTTGGCAATATCCTTTGGCTACCAATCTTGCTTTGTTTCTTACCACGTAACCTTCCTCATTCATCTTGTTTCGAATACCCATTTAGTGCCAATAACATTTTGATGGGTAGGTCTTTGAACCATTCCCACACTTTATTTCTTTCAAACTGATTCACTCTTCTTGCATGGCTTGAATCCAATGTGTGTCATCCAATGCTTGTGACACATCTTTAGGCTCTATTTGTGAGATAAAGCATGTGAACATTGCTTCTTGTTGAGCTCGATCTCGTTTTGACCCCTTCTCTTACATCTCCAATGACTAGTTCTCGTGGATGGTCTCTCACCATCTTACATCAGGTTGGAGTAAGTTAGCCGGATTCGCTTGTCTTGCAACCGTGTTTGCTTTGATCAGCTATCTCATCATCACTTAGCCAGCAGATTTTCCAACTATTTTTGAGACTCGGCTATCTCATCTTCATCCGGGTTTAAAATTCCAAATTTCCACTTGACCAAAGATAGGGACTCTTCTCGCATGGTTGGTTGATTCAAATTTATCACCGACTCTTCAATATCTTCTCCATTTACATTTGGCTCATCAAACACCACATGAATGGATTCCTCTTTAACCATAGTCCTTTTGTTGATTACTCAGAGGCTTTGCTTTCACCGAGTATCCCAAGAAGAACCTTCATCGACTTTAGCATCAAAAACCTTTAAATTATCCTTGCCATTGTTATGGATGAAGCATTTGCATCCAAATATTCTAAAATATGCAACATTTGGCTTTCTCCCCTGTCCAAATCTCATAGGAGTCTTTGTCACCGTCTGTTTATCATGCATCTATTTTGAGTATAGCATGTTGTGTTTATTGCTTCACCAAAATCTTTTAGGTAGCCCCGTCTTGACCTAACATGGTCCTTGCTTCGCTTCTTTAAGAGTTATGTTCCTTCTTTCGCAACTCCATTTTGTTGTGGAGTTCTTGCTACGATAATTCATGACCAATACCATTTTCAATACAAGATCTTGAGTGATTATACTATTGACAAACTTAGTTCCTCTGTCATATCTTATTTTGATGATGGTTTGACTCTTCTCATTTTGGATTCTTTTCATCACCGTGGTAGTTTCTCGCAGAGTTTCTTTCTTCTTACACGTGAATATTGTCCATGTATATCTTGAGTAGTCATCTACTACCACCAAGGTGTATTTCTTCCCACTTATGCTAGCTGGTTCAACTGGACCAAATAGATCCATATGTAGCAATGCAATATTCTTGTTGAAGATGGACATGTCTTTTCTTTGAATGATGATTTGATTTGCTTTCCCATCCGGCATGCATCACATACACTTTCCTTCTTGTATACTTGAACTGAAGTCCTTCTACAAGATCGCTTCCGCAAGCTTGTTAATTGTTTTGAAATTTAGGTGACTCGACTTTTTGTGCCACAAATGCAACTTGATTCAATTTGTGCTTTTTGCTAGTAGACAAGTGCTTGGTGTTGCGCTTGACCAATCTACCACATACATGTTCTTTTTGTCCGCATCCTTGCAACACAACCTCATTGGATTCATTGTCCTTGATTTGGCATATACCTATGTTGAATCCAACATTGTAGCCTTTGTCACGAGTTGGCTAATACTTAGCGATTGAATTTGAGTCCTTCAACATATGCAACATCCGTGATTTTTAATCCATTTTTCTTGATGGATCCAATGCCTCTTATTTCTCCCCGAGCTTCATTTCCTCCAAATATGACTTTTGCACCTCGACTTCCTTGAATTTTGATAGATTTTTCTTGTTACCCGTCATGTGCCTGGAATGCCACTATCCATGTACCAGGTTCCTTGGCACTCACCGCTCCTTGAACCTCGCAATCAAGGAAGTTAGATTTTAGGTACCCATACTTGCCTGGTCCTGAGGGGTTAGTATTGTAAGATGATCCAACAAGCCTATAGCCAAATAACTTGACTCTAAGAGGTTGCCATCTATCGCTGCCATAATCATAATTAACTTTAGCAAATTGCTTGGGGTTCTAGGTTCATACAAAATTGTCTCTTTTGTCTGTATGCCTGTGTGTGTTTTAGCAATTGCCTTCTTTGGGTAGTTGTGATATCTCTCGAGTGTAGTGCCTAGGTGCATATGTGTGATGAAAGCTCTTATACCTTTGGAATGGCCTTTGCTTTGAGTTCTGGCCTTTGCCACTTAGACTTATATTCCATAGGTCTTTCTTTGAAAGTTCACATTATCCCAATCACCTTGGCTTGGTACTTTCTACCATTCCCATCATATGTGTTTCTTTTATAGAACTTAAGGGGTTTTTGGTAGCTCTGTTTCTTCTTCACAGAGTATTTCTGTTGGAGTTTTTGAGGAACTCGGCCGATTTCTTCTCAATCGTCCTCTCAAAGACACTCAACTCAACTGCTTTTTTCCTTTTCCTTTATAACCAAGGCCAGTTTTCTTGTGATTGTGCTTTGGAATAAATGTGTGTGCACCATTTGGAGTTTTGGATTTTGGGATACTACATTACTTGAAGATCCTTTTTCCAAAATCACTTTTGGAGCTTGACATAGCACAGAGGAATTAAATCCTAAGCCCGTCTTGTCTCCACATTCTCTTTGACTTATAATAAGATCATCCAATGATTTAGATGCCTTAGTGAATGAGGCAATCACATTTTTTAGGTCATTTTCCCTCTTTTCTATAGCACTATCTCTCTCGCTATTAGCTTAGCATTTTCAAATTTTTAGACTTTTATTCTCATCGCTATTTGACTTAGAGTACTCGGCTTCTTAGTCACCGTGAGTTTTGCTCTTGAGTAGGCAATTTTCCTCATTTAGTAGTGTGTGTGAGGATTTAATGTGTTCAAAGTCTTTCATCATTTTGCCTAATTAATCATAAAGATCAGTGGGTGATGAAGTGTGTGTGTCACGGTCACTATCACTAGACTTCTCGAGTGTGATGAGTTAGAGTGTACCTCATCTTCTTGGTCAGGTTGGTCTTGTTCCTTGGACATTAAACAGATCAAGGCTTCTTCTTCGAGTCACTTGAGTAGTCGCCTTCACTACTCTGCAGAATCACCGTGTGTCTCTTGACTTGGTTGTCTCAAAGAGTCTCTGCAGCCAACATTGCCTTTTTTTTCTTTTCTTGTCTTCTTTCTCTCAAGACCTTTCTTTCTTCTTCATTCCTGTATTTGTTGACTACAGGATATGGGCATCATTGGCATAGTGACTGGTTGCTCGCAGCTTCCAAAGATAGATTTTCAACCTTTTGATCACTCTTTTTCCATTCTTGGATTGTCACCCTTGATATTCAACTTTTGATGCTCGTTCTCTTGGTTGGCCTATCTTCCTTGACTTGGAGGAGCTGAGTGTCTTCTAGAGGATTCGCCCTTGCCTCTCTTGTAGTTCTTATTGAAGAACTTGTTAAACCTTTTAACCATCGGGGTTATTTCCTCTTGGTCAATGATTTCTTTGACCTCGGCTCTCTTGCCATCCTTAACAATTAGAGCAGTTGTTTTGGGCACAACTGTCTCCTCCTGGTCTTTTCTTCTCACTCAAATTCGTAGGCTTTGAGATCCGAGAATAGCTCATGGTTGGATGTCTTGGATAGGTCCATAGAATGTCTTAGTGCCATGACCTTCATTTCCCATTCACCGAGACTTCTTAGAATCTTCATACACATTTCTTCGTGTATATTCTTTTCCAAGTGCGTATAGTTCGTTGGTAATTTCGTGAACTAAGCATCCATTGATCCAAGGTCTCTCTCACGATCATTTTGAAATTCTCAAATTTACTCAGACAAAGAATCGATAGTTTATTTTCCTTGATTTGCTCGAGCCTTCAAGCAATCAATGTTAGATTGTCCTGCATTTCTTTAGCCGCTTTTGCATGATTTGACTTTATTGAACATGGCTTTGTCCAAGTTTTTGTAAAGAATGTCCTTGGCCACATTGTCCAAGTTATATCTTTTTCTCGTCATCATTTGTCCATTCAAATTCTTGGTTTTTCAACCATGATCGTCTTGAGCAACATCCTCTTCACCTTCAAATGCAGCTCTCTTTACAAATGTTCACTTTTAAAATTTGCGGTGGCCCATCCTCTATCACTATCCACATCTCATCGTAATGCTTTGATAGATGAGCCTCGCATACGAATTTTCAATCATCAAATTCTTCAATTGTGAACATAGGGATGCGTGTCAAATTTGCTTTCATGATAATAACTTTTGCTTTGGTAAAAAGAGTTTTGAAAGATCAAGTACTAAAACAGACTTTGAAAAATTTGGATATCTAGTTCAAGAACTGTCGGAAGGCTCAATGAACCAACCGCTCGATACCACTTGTAGGTCCTGGGGGGTGTGAGTGTAAGGTTTAGAAGGGAGGGTTGAATAAACCTTACCAACTTTTTGAATTAGTCCTTTTAAATATTCGTAGTTAATACTTCACGATATGTGTCCTTGATGGACAGCTAAGTTAGTTAATCGCCAGAGTTAGTCACTCAACGCACTGACTCGAGCCGCTTGATAGAATAACTCACTGTTTTGACTAAGAACTTAACTCGACCGTGATTTGTTTTCAGCGGAAGACTTAACACCCTTGAATTTGGTTAAGTTTGTTTTAATACTTGGTTTTAGCACTCAGTTGATTATCAATTGGATAGCAAGTTTATCGTGAGATATAAAAATAAGATGCAAAAATTAAAGTCTTTGAAATGTAAATGACACAATAAGTTTTTATAGAGGTTCAAGATGGGGTAATTCTTCTACTCCTCTCTTCTCGAACTCTTGGAAGAATCCACTAAGTATTGATCAATATACGAGTGGTTAACAGTCCGTATACAAGTCTTGATCACACAAATTGACTTGATCCTTTGGGACTCGGTCCGGAGATGTCTTGGTCACACAAAATCGCTTCTCGTGCGACTCAACTTCTTCACAGGCAAAATTTGCTTGCTACCCCCCACTTGCTTAAGTTCCTTGGATTTGATCACGAAGCCCTCCAACTAGCTTAAGCTTGGTTCGAACTTGAACCTTTCTACAATCCCTCGTGGAATGTAGACCCCTTAATTCTTCAAAAATTTCCTCTTCAACTGATTGAAGTTATCTTTCCTTCACAGGTGAATGTTGGATTGATTTCCTTCGTAATGTAGGCTTGAGGATTGATCTTGAATCATTTGAGAATATTTTTGGTTAAAGTTCAAATGTTTGCTTGAATGTTCGTGGTTCGTAATCAAGGTAACCCCTTCTCAAATAAACTCCTCGGCCTTTTATAGTGATCTTTCAAAAATCGCCCGTTGAAGAGATAGGCTTATTTTTGAAAGTCACTTGTGGTCGCTGGCTTGTCTTGTTGCGCTTCTTGGAATTTCCATTTCCTCGTATGAATGATTCTTGACTTTTCGGTGTTCTCGACACGATGCTTCCCATTGGTTTATTCCTCTTGCACGCTTCTCGGGATCGAGCACTTCAAGAAAGGTAGTATGGAAGTATTACTTGTTTAAGTAATTCTCTTGATTTCTATGCAACGAATCTCTTTCGCTTATCTCGACTTGACCGCATTTCCTTGATTTCCCCAGGCGACTTGAGTCGACTTTCCAATCATTGGATGACTCTTCCACACTTCAACTTGAGACTTGGCTATCTTGAGTTGACTTGATGATACTTCACTCGATTGCATCTCACCGCACCTTCATCGAGTTCCTATCTTCTCTTCTTTGCCATACTCACCGCCTCACAAATGAGTCTTCCTTTTGTCTCTAGTTGACTTCTTGCATGTTCGAGGCATAGTCGACGACTAACTCGACTCGACTTTATCTATTTCAATGCATTTTACAACAAAAATGGGGTGCCAACGTTTATTCTAAGTTTTACATGGCATTTATCAAAATCTACAAAATAATTTCCCAACAACTTTTAAGGACGAAAATGCCCCCAAGATTTTTTATTTTTGTTAAAAAGTTAAGTTTTAATTAGAATTATTAAATTTAAAAAATAAATTTAATTAAGAAATAACATATTATTATTTATATTAAATTATTAAATTCTTAATTGTAAAAATAAAATAATATAAATTAATTATTATTTTAAAATTCGAGTAAAAAATTAATTAAAAATTAATATATTAATAAAATATTGTTGTGATTTTTTTATTTACTATCTTAATTTTAATTTTTAAATTATTTAATTTTCATTTTAATTTTAAAATTAGGTAACTAAACTAATTTTTCTTTTTGATTAATTAAATTTTAATTTATTTTTATTAATTTACTAATTTAAAGTAATTAATTTAATTTTTTCTAGAAATTCATTAATATTTTTAAAATCTTATTTTTATTTTTTATTAATTAAATTAATTAAAATTTGAATTGATTTTATAATTTAAATAAGTATACTTTTTTTTACGAAAATAATTTAAATAAGTATACTCAAAAAGTCATTTTGAGTATATTTAAGTTTCTTGCAGGTATTTTCGTCCTTAAAAGTGAATAAGTACCAATTTATAAAAAAAACAGTGAAGTATAGGTACTAAAATGGTAACCGGGAATGTCAGGTACCAAACAAGCAAAGTGCCTATAGGTCAGGTACTAAAAAATCAATAACCCCACTTTTTAAGTCAAAAGTATCACTTTTCACTTGAAAAGTATTACTCATTGTTTGTTATACTTTGAAATGAAAAGTATCACTTTTCACTTGAAAAGTATTACTCAGTATTTTGATTTCTCTTTTTTTTTTCAGCAAAGAGAAATGCATATTTTCTTGAAAGAGAAAAACCACCCTAAGGCTGATGATGTTGCAAAATATGGCTTTGAGAATGTCAAATTTCCCTGGCAAAGAAAACTAACCAACATAAATTGTGGTGTTTTCTTAATGAACCACATGGAAAATTTCAGGGGCCTTGTGCACTCAGAACCAGATTTGCGTAAGGTATGAATCTTTTTGTTGGTTATAAAATTAGATTAGATTTTTCACGAATATTTATTTATGTTGGTTTTATCTTGTTTTCATTGAAGGTTGGTGAACTGCGCAAATTAAGGGCTTCTTATTGTGCAAGAATTGTTCTCAGCCGGTGGAATGAATTGAGAGTGCAAGTCGAGAAGGACGCAATTGAATTTATAAATCAACAAGCCGATTGATGTATGTATAGGGCTCGGTAGAGAATGTTAGGCAAATGAATTGAGAAGAATTGTCTCTAATTTTATGCATGTGCAGTTGCAAACATTAATATGTTAGTTTGGAGAAAGTTAGATTGATAGGTATTGAATAGTATTTTGGTGTATCTGTATTGGTTTTACGATTGGCTGGGAAGACGACAGAAAGCTGTTTTCATATTTTGTAAGTGGATGTGCAAGTCGATAAGCACATTTGTAAAATTCGAGCTTTTGTTGCCAGTTTCAGAAATATGAGCTCATGAAAGTTGGTTCCAGCTTTTGTTTCCAGCTTCTGAAACATGATCTCATTAGAGTATCACTGTGTTTTAAAACGTATCGTTATTTGTGTTAAAAGTATCACATTTTGTTAAAAAAAGTATCGTTTTTTGGGTTAAAAGTATTACTTTTTTGTTAAGAAGTATCATCTCATGTTATTATTCGTAATACTTTGAAGTGAAAAGTATCACATTTCAAGTAAAAAGTATCACGTTTTACTTGAAAAGTATTACTCATTATTTGTTATACTTTAAATTGAAAAGTATCACTTTTTAAGTGAAAAGTATCACTTTTCACTTGAAAAGTATCGTTTGTTGTGTTAAAAGTATCACCATCATTTATAAGTTTGTATACTAAAACAACTAATAAATATTCGAGGATTATGAGTATCACTTTTGTTTTGAAAAGTATCACTTTTTGGGTTAAAAGTATCACGTTTTGCAACAAAAGTATCAATTTTTTGTTCAGAAGTATCATCTCATGAAAGTATAGCTTTCCATTGGAAAAATATCACCTTTTGGGTTAAAAGTATCACTTTTTGTTACAAAAGTATCATTTTTTGGGTTAAAAGTATCACCACCATTTATAATACTGAAGCTAAAGAATTCAATACTAAAACGCTGAAGAATTCAATACTAAAAGGCTGAAGAATTCATTAATGTAAACAGCAGGAATAGTTTCGTGTTTTAATGCAAAAACAATTACTAAAATAATCGAGGATTAGGAGTCTTTGAACCAAACTCCTTGAATGGATGTGAGCTTGTTGTATCACTACTTTTCTTCTTCTTATTTTTCTGAAAATGCCCCTTGATCCTTGCCCTTCTTCCCTTCGTAACTGAACGTGTAGGATCTAGTATACTGTTAGAAGAATTAGAAACCTCATGTTCATGATCCGTGGAATTCAATGTATTCATCAATGCATCAATAGCTAAAGAATCTCTATTGTAGCCATCTTCAATGATTCTTCTCGCCTCCTCATTGTCTTGGCATTTTAGAATAAGATTATAATAGTTTTGTGCCATTCCATGCCGCCAAAGAATACAATCCTTCGGTTTATGAGAACTTTCAGCTATCTTATTGAACTTTCCCCACAACTCTGTTTTGACAAATTTTGTCCATCGTTTGACAATGTAACACTCACGAATATTGGAGATAGAATGCATATGAAATACTCTTAAGCTATGACAATAGAGTAAACCACACTCCTCAAATTTCTTACAAGAACAGTTTATGAGCATATTCAAACAATCATACACCACACGATGACAACAACCCCCATCACTTTGCAATGAAATGTCATAAACCATGATGTTTTCTTCAACATGCACAATGATGCATTCAGTAGAGATACTTTTAATAAACTTACTCTCAAACTCTTTAAAAAGGGTCAATGTATATACCTCAGCAGCATGTTTCAACATTCTAGTCCAATGGTAGTACAGACATCGAAATTGATCTTGAGCAATGGAATTCGTTTTCTTTTTCATTGTTCCTCCAACGCTTTAATGTTCCTTGGAAAATTCCATAAAATTCAGTCAAAGTTGTTGTTTTCTTTGCATTGAATCATATTGCGTTGTTCGTACTCTCACTCCTCTATGAAGATAATATTCCCACGTAAAAAATATCCTTGCTTAGTGCAAGACACCATTTCTCCTTCAAATCATACATGCGAAACCAAGAATCATTATGCGATTCATACTCAAATCATAAAATTCCAAAGCAAGTTTCAAAGTCTTTCATCAACAAAATCAGTCAAACACTTATTGAATGTTTCTTTGAAAGAATTGTTTTATTCAAACGTCCAAACCGACTTATAGCATTCTCGTGAAGGTGCCACAGTAGCATAGCATGTGCCTTGTTTGAGGAAAAACCTGCATGAAGAAAGAAAACAAAATTAAGCGTATATGTTTTTAGGGAAAAGTATCGATTTCATGTTAAAGTATCACTTTTATAGCTAAAAGTATCACTTTTAGCTATAAAAGTATCACGCATAAAAAGTATCGATTTTTGTCATAAAGTATATTTATCTTTTCAATTGCATTCTTTGATTGCTAGGTCTTGATTAGTGAACATAGTTACGTGGACATTTCCCACCCATTGATTTTGTAAAGACTTGAAAAAGCCACTCAAATGATTCGATTTTTCATCGATAATAAAGCACATCCAAACATGACATTTTTCCATTGGTTGTTGACCCACCCCAACAAATGGGGCACAAATCAAGTTATACTTATCTGTACAGTAAGTTGTGTCAAATACCAAAACATCACCATATATTTTGTAGTCTTCTTTCATCATAGAATCTCTCCAAAATACATTAGATAATCTACCCATTTTCAATTAATGTCTGTGCATCGCCACCTTCTATTGCTTTCATTTTCAATCTATTAACAAATTTCAAATGGTCTTTCAAAGTATGGCCAAGGCATTGTCCTCCCCCCCCGCATCATGTACCATATAATGATAAGATTGAGTAGCTTCATCAGAACCGTTGCTTGAGGATTGGCCTCCAAAGGGGGGACCAATGACCGTTGTCGTTGCTCCAGCGGCGTCCACCCGTTTCTCGTTCTCTGTTTCTCTCTCGTGTCTTCTTTTCCTTTTTTGAAGCAGCGTCTTTTTTTCCTCTCCTAACCTAGGCTGTTAGGGTTTTCTCATTTTTGCTTTCCTTTTAGGGTTTAACCTGGTTTTTCATTTTTTCTTCTTTCTTTTGTTGTTCGTTTGTTGATTCTGTTTCTGCTGGTACAGTCCAAGATCTCCCGATCGGCCTGTCAACAGGAGGTGTGACTAAATTATTTCCTATTGTCTGTTTTGCGTGTAGGTCCTAGGTTACGGGTTTCTATCCATACCTGGGAACATATAAAGCTGAGTAAAGAGAGTTATGGAAGATCTTACAGACAAGGTGGGGGCTATTATTGATTTAGACGGTGACGAAGAGGTGGAACCGAATTTATTCCAGGACCAATCTCTTTGTTTGGTAGGGAAGCTTTTCACCGATAAGGCCGAGAAATCGTATTATCTCATAGATGTGATGAAAAAATCGTGGCGGGCAAAACGACCGATAGTTGCGAGAGAGTGGGGCGGAGATCTAATTCTATTCTGATTCGAAACGGAGGAGGATTTGGAATGGGTTATTGCTAATCAGCCATGGCACTACGATGGCGGATTATTTGTGATTCGTAGACTGAAAGCAGACGAACAACCTTCATCCATACAACTCTCTCATGCGGCCTTTTGGATGCGTGTCTATGATGTTTCGGTGGCGTGTATGAATCCCGCCGCAAGTTTATTCGCTTTAAAATTCGAATTGATATCACCAAACCACTGGTGAGGATTCTATCTGTGCGAATTAAGGGCAAACAATTAATTCTCCCGTTGAAGTACGAGTCGCTTCCGATCTATTGTTTCTATTACGGAGTTATAGGACATTTTTTTCGAAATTGTGAAACATATGATCAGAATGAGTGTCAAGATACGGCGAGTATGAAATATGGACCGTGGCTCAAGGCGTCCCCTATCAAAAGAAGTTTACCTCCCCGTGAAAACTTCTTGAGCTCTCATAAACCACTTATTCATTCCCTATTTGGTCATGAGAATTCATCCTCTTCCTCAGCCGCATTCCAAAGATCCCAACACCCGCACCACCCTAACCCTCGCCAAAACACCTCAACTAAAAACCCAACCCCACTTCTCTCTAATTTTGAACCTGTAATCCATGACCATCATGATAATCTCATCCTTACTGACCATATCCACCAATCCCTAGACTCACTCTCCCTTGCATCTTCCCCCAAAAAAAAATATGAAAGACAACGCCCAAAATCAACCCAATATAGCCCATACTATTGACCAAACCATTGCAATCCTTAATAAAATAACCCCAGTCCCCCTTGATGACCAAAGACACTAGCGCCCACCCCCAAAACTCAACTACTTTGCCATGCAATTATCCAAAAATTGAAAACAACTCAATCCGGCTCTTTAATGAAAACTTGATTCATAATTCACACCACCGAACACTCCAAGACCACGAACCCATCCTCTCTACAATCTAATCAAAACCCCATTCCTCAAACTCATAATACCACAAACTCCCTACCAAAAAAGACCAAAATTTTTGGACCCGATCAAACAACGTACTCCTACCCGTAAACCATCTACCTCGCATACCCCGCAAAAACGCCACACCACCTCATCCCCTCCCAATCCTATTGACAATCGACACGAAAAAGACCAAAAAACAAAAGAGTTCGGAATGTTTAATGCCCCGTGCAAATTCATCATATTAGCGGAGATCGCGCCCTTCGATAGCCCACGGAACAATAAGTTGCCTAAGTTGGAACCGCTTCGGGGACTTGGGAACCTCGACGCTTAATGTGCTAAAACGTCTTATAAATTCGCAAGATCCCTCAACGGGTTTTCTTATGGAAACCAAGCTTTTAAAATCGTAAATTGATGATATTGGCTACAAGTTAGGATTCGATGGATGGTATGCGATTGATTGTGACATGTCGCACGGAGGTAGGCGGGCGGCCTATGTTTTTCTCGAAATCGGGGTATGAAATGAAAGTTCTATCGGAATCGTTACATCACATTGATGGTGTAATTACGGATGGGCGATCGATTGGCGGGTTACGAGCATGTCTGAGATGGCGGATGAGGAATCCAAATCTCTCACGTGGAGCTTATTAAGGGAACTGGCACAACAATCAACTCTTCCGTGGTTGAGTACCGGGGACTTTAACGAGATCCTTTTTAATTTTGAAAAAATTGGGGGTCAAATTAAGGACGCGGATAAATTAGAACAGTTTCACTCGGCAATCCAAGATGCGAATTTGGAAGATTTAGGGTACATGGGATTCACATTTATGTGGTCTAACGGGCAACTCGGGGAGGATATTATCCAAGAACGACTTGATGGGTTTTTGCAACTGGATTGGTTTCCTTGTTCGGTTACGAGGTTCGACATCTTCCTAGAATAGCTTTAGATCATTGCCCTATAACTATTCGATGGAGTAGAATGAAGTGGGGAGAACGTCGAAATGGCAAAGCAAGATGGAAGATATTTTGGTTCAAACCATGTGGTTAATGGATGAAACATGTAAGAAAGTGATCGATGCATGGCAAACCTCATTTGAAATTGATGAGATTCAACGATTAAAAAGAAGATTCACTTTGTGGAGAAAGTTTGCAAAAATGGGAAAATGATCATTTTGGAAATGTGGAGAATCAAATAAAGCTATGTGAACAAGAGCTTGAGAATTCAAGTGACATAATCCCTTCCAGGCCTCGATTGATGTACGGAAAAAATTAGAAAAAACTCTTCATGAGCTTTATCTCAAACAAGAAAAAATGTGGCATCGGTGAGCGAGATCGACTGGATTAAAGATGGTGATCGAAACACGAGTTTCTTTCACAAGACAATGAGCGGGAGGAATATGCGGAACTCAATTGAGAGAATTAGAAATACCGACGGTGTGTGGTTGGAGGAACCAAAGTGGATTCGGGTCTTACTTCAAACTCTCTTTACGGTCGAATCTCACCTAGATATGGATCGAGTCCTCGACGCCGTGGACCCAAAGGCAACGGATCAGATGAATAACTTACTTACACGTCCTTTTGACGCTGGGAGGTGGTGGCGGCGCTGTCCCAGATGCACCCGACCAAATCCCCTGGTCCTGATGGTATGCCGACCCTTTTCTACCTTAAATTTTGGCCTTTGGTTAAATCTGATATTCTAAAAACGGTTCTTCGAGTTCTTAATGAGGGGGCTAGCCCCGCGTCTCTTAATGATACTTTCATTGTGCTTATTCCTAAAAAGAAGAGGGTGAGCTCACATTCGGCTTTAGACTATTAGCCTTTTTGTAACGTAATTTTTAAAATAATTACGAAAACAATTGCTAATCGACTAAAGTTGGTCCTACCTAGTCTCATTTTTCATACCCAATCCGCTTTTGTTCCAGGCAGATTAATCACAGATAACGCTTTACTTGCTTTTGAGATCTTTCACCATATGAAAAATAATTCAGCAAAAAAAAGAGGCTCTTTTGCTTTTAAGTTAGATATGTCGAAAGCCTTATGACGAGTTGAATGGCCTTTCTTACGTAATGTTATGCTTCGAATTGGGATTAATGCTTCTTTTGTCTCTCTCATTATGAGTTGTGTTTCATCGGTTTCTTTCTCGATATTACTTAATGGTTCTCCAGGACTCCCATTCACGCCTTTTCGTGGACTTCGTCAAGGGGATCCGTTGTCTCCTTATCTTTTCCTTTTAAATGCGTGCGCCTTTTTCGTCTCTAATCGGGAAAGCGAGAATCGGCCGAACCTTGCATGGAATTCGAATAAGCCGAATGCTCCAGAAATATCTCATCTTTTTCTTTGCAGATGATAGTATTATTTTTGGAAGGGCAAATGAAAGAGAGGTAGCGACAGTCCGGGACATTATCTCTCAGTACGAGCAAGCATCAGGCCAACGAATAAACCTGGCAAAATCTGAAATTTCGTTCAACAGGGGGGTTTCCTATGATCGAAAAATAGGGCTGGCTAATCTACTAGGGGTTACATTGGTGAATAAACATGCGGTTTATCTTGGCATTCCAATGGTTGTAGGAAGATCGAAGAAAGAAATTTTCACCCTCATTGTGGATAAAATTCGAAAGAAACTCAAAAATTGGAGAGTTTCCGTTCTAATGGTTTGCTTGGATATTTGGGTCTTATCCAAATCAACAAAGATCACATACAACATATTTTTTCTTCAGATCAGATTTTGGTATGCAAAGTGGATATTCCGAAGGTACGATTACGGACAACATCTCTTGTCATGAATTTCAGCAGTTCACTGATGTTAATGATTTTACTCAAGTTACTATGATGGGAAATTGTTTTACTTGGGGTATTTTTCGCTCTTCGAGAGGGTTGGTTCAAGCTCGTTTGGATCGAATTCTGGAAACTCAAGCATTCATGGATGAGTGGCAGGTTATTAAAGGGTATGTGGGGGTTCGACATTGTTCGGATCATAGTCCTATTTTCCTTAATTACATTCAGAGTTTTTCTCCCGGTCCGATTCCTTTTCGATTTTAATCGATGTGGATTCAACACGGTGATTTTAAAACAGTTGTGAAAAATTCCTGGGATTGTAGTTGTTCGTCTATGAATCCAATGATTCGGGTAATGTTGAAGCTCAAAAGATTAAGACATGAGCTTAAAGAATTGAATTTCTTGGTGTTTGGAGATATCCACAGGCAAGTGGACATAGTGCAAACAAAATTTAATGAATTACAATCTATGATTTCATCTCAAGGTTATTGGGTGATTTGATGGAACGTGAGGTGGAGCTTCAAACGGAATTTGACATATTGTTAAATCGTCAATACGAGTGTTTGCGCCCGGATAAGTAGGGTTCAATGGCTTAAGGATGGAGATCGTAACAAGAGGTTTTTTCATAGAAAATTGCGCTCTAAGCGCTCTGAGGGTCATTCGACATCTTTTAGTGAATGGGGTGATTACTACGGACGTCCGATTTATCAAGGATCACATTATTAATTTCTATGAAGATCTATTTTCGCATAATCCATCTTCATCTAATGATTCTTCAAAGATTAATGATGCTATTAATCATTCGTCGCCATGGAGGAAAATATTAGGCATTGTGTTGTTCCTAATGATGAGGAAATTAAAGAAGCTATATTTGATCTAAGCCCGCACAATCGGGCCAGGCCCGATGGATTTGGAGGGCATTTTTATCATCATTGTTGGGATATTGTTGGAGAGGATGTTACTACTGCGGTTTGATCCTTCTTCACTATAGGACAATTACCCACTAGTTGTAAATCTAGTTTCATGGTGCTCCTTCTGAAAACAAAAATGTTGATCGTGTGGAGGACTTGGACCTATTATTTTGAGTAATTTCATCTTAAAATGGCTACCAAAATTCTGGCTAACAGATTTGGTGCTATTTTAAAGACTCACGTTTATAAGGGGCAATTTGGATTCATTTCGGGCAAACAGATTCATGATTGTATTGCACTGGCATCAGAAGGTGTGAATTATCTTTTAAGCAGAAATGTAACCCACAAATGATCGTCAAGATTGATATTAGAAAGGCTTTTGACACTTTACGGTGGGACTTCATTATTTACGCCCTTTGTAGAATGGGGTATGCGGAGGCGTTTGTTGGTTGGGTGTCTACTATCTTTAACACGGCTGTATTTCTATTTTAATAAATGGTAGCCCGGAAGGATATTTTTAATGTACAAGAGGGGTGCGACAAGGCGATCCACTTTCCCCGCTTTTATTATGTGTGGCCGAAGAAGTATTGGACATCTGCTGGAGAATACTATACAAATGGATTACATTCATTCGTTCATTGCACCTAGAAATATTCAATTCCCCCCATGTTTGTTATACGCGGACGACATCTTGATTTTGAGTGCGGCTTCGTGGCGGAATTGTCAACGGCTTTTGGAGATTATAGAGGCGTACGGGGAGATCTCGGGCGAGATTTTTAACCCTAGTAAGTCTAAAGTTTATTTCAGTAATACTACTTCTAATAGACTTATTACTAGAATTCAACGCCATCTAAGTATCTCAAAGGGCTCATTTCCGATTACTTATCTTGGAGTTTCGTTGTTCAAAAGAGTGCCAAAAGGTCCAAATTTTAAGCCTATGTTCGATAAAATATTGGCAAAATTCAGTACATGGAAGGGTAATTCTTTATCTCAAGCAGACAGGATTACTCTGGTCAATTCTGTTATCACTAGCTCGTTTGTTCATTCCATGTTTATTTATAAATGGCCCATTACTCTCTTGAAAGCTATGGAATTGGCGATTCAAAACTTTATTTGGTCTGGGGATATCAATAAGAAAGGGAGTGTTACTGCTAATTGGGCTAGATGTTGTGCCCCGAAAGAAGAGGGTGGTATAGGGGTTCGTTCTCTCTTGATAGCAAACAAGGCTTTTATGATGAAAATGGCTTAGAAATTGATCAATTCGGAAGATGAGTTGTTCACTATTCTGAGGCAATGGTTCATGGATACATATCCTAGAAACATGTACATTAGATCGTCTATTTGGCCTAGTTTACATCCTTTCCTGTTGTCTTTGGATTCGCAATCAAGGTGGCTTCCTGGATATGTTTTGAAAGTTAATTTAAAATGGCCGATAAGCGGCTTGGATACTCTATAGCTGATCGCATCGGGATTCCGCATCATGTCCGTTCATTCTTCTCTCAATCCATTTCGGATTATTACTTTGATGGGATCTGGCATTTTACATCGGAATTTTTAATGGCGTTCACCCCGATCGTTATTGATATTCTGTGTACCACAATTTTCCCATTGCTAAGAATCGCCGTATTTGGATTAATTCGGATGATGGTGGAGTTTCATCAAAAGTGGCATATAAACATGTCCGGGAAGCTTTCCCGGAGGTTAGTTGGGGAAAATGGATTTGGTCTCCTTATATTCCGAATAGGAGGTCCATAGTAGTTTGGAGATTGATCCACAATCGGCTAGCAGTATTGGATAATCTTCATATCAGTGGTTTTTGTGGCCCGTCTGTATGCCCTTTTTGCTATTCGGACTCAGAATCAATTGATCATTTGTTTGCGGCATGCGGTTTTACGAGACAAATCTGGGATTGGATTCAAAATGCTTTTCAGGTGAGGATGTCGTTGGATATGGGCTTTAATCAAGTCTTCATATTTGCCATTCAACATAAATTTAGTCATCGGATTAACTTTCTTTGGAAAGTGGCAATTATGTCGGTGGTTTGGGTTATATGGCACATTCGTAACAATTGGATTTTCGAAGATATATCTCCTCAAACGACAATGGCTATTATCATGATTCGTGCATTTATTATCGAGTCCTCATCCATTAATTCAAATATAGTGAACACGATTTATGGCCTTTTATGACTTCAACGCGTCTTGCGCTTCGGGTCGTGTGCCGTAGGCACCTATGTTACAAGAGGTGCGGTGGCAATCCCATATTCCAGGATGGACTAAGGTAAATATGGACGGTTGTGCACTAGGTACTCCGGGCCGGTGCGTGGTGGCGGGAGTGTTCAGAAATTCTAGAGTGTTTTTCACATGATGTTTCGTACATCGGATTGGTACAGGATATGCTTTCGAATTAGAATTAGTTGTTGCAATGACCGATATTGAAAGGGCGTACAAACGGGGATGGCGCAAATTGTAGCTTGAATCAGATTCTAGTTATGTTTGTGGTCTTCTTTCCTCTGGTTCTTTGCAGGTACCCTAGAAGCTTTATGGATGCTGGCAGCTTATGCTTTACTACATATCGAAAATGGAATTCTTGGTATCTCTTATATACAGAGAAGGGAATCAGGTTGCAGATCTTTTATATACATCCCTCCAGATTCGATTTTGACTGACCTTCACGCGGACGCATTGGGCAAATGTTTCTACAGGATGCGCTAACTTTCTATGGCGGTACTCTTTTTCCTATCAAAGGTTTTTCCCATTGGGTTTTACTTTGGTAGGTTTTAACGAGGCCCAAACTTTGTCACTTGATGGATCCTGCGCATATTGCATAGAGTTTCTGTTGTATTCGTTCGTTTAGTTCTTTATTTTTTCAATTGCTTGAACTATATGCGATGCTTTTATGGTTGTTTTAACTAGCTATTTGGTTTGTAAACAACATCACTCTTTTTTCCTTTTTAATATATTTCGCAATTAGCTAAAAAAAAAAGGAAAACTTCCACCTTCACAGACAAGGAAAGGGGAAGAAAAAGAAAAAGCTGCCAGAGCATGCCCCCACTTTGTTTGTTGTGCGACGATATGAAATAATCGTTCGACACCATCACATTCAAGAACTTCATTGATAAATGATAATGGACACTGGATTTCTACATAACCGATTCACGGGATTCGAAATTTCACTCTCTAAAATATGCCCTCTTATCTCTCCTACCTCTCCTTGCCATTGACTTTTGATATTGAGGATTGGTTTTCCGACCGACTTCTCCGGTATTTCACATGACAACAATCTCTTACCGAAAAATTTCTTCAATCCCTTCACATGGTACTTCTTCTTTTGTGGGGGGATGTCCTCCTTTGTGTTTCCATCTCCCAAGAAGTTGCAACCCTCTTCTTTGGTGGTTTGTTTTTTTGAGGGGAAAATAGAAATTATATTAGGAGGCCTTCTCCGAAAAAACCATGTCTACCAGATGGTCGGGAAGATCCCCAACCACCGGTGCATTACAACTCAAAGTTAAAGCATGACGAGCTAACAAGTGGGCAATCGAAAAAACTAAAAGCTCGAAAATATCGTCAATAATGCTACCAAAATACGACGGTCCTCCGTCCTTTTCTTCAACCTATAAAAGAGCGAAATATTGGTTGTCTCGATGATAACCTTCGGTAGCTACGATTAATTCGCAAGCTTCAATCCTTCCCCAAGGCATGCAATTGCCTCTCCGACCTCCACCAAGTAGCCGTATCCGAGTATCTAACCACTTTTTTGATGACATTGCCCACCGAGTTTCGGATTACCGCACCACACCCCGTCCCGATCATCGATTATAGATGCGTCGAAATTAATTTTAACAAAGTCGGCATCGTGGGTCTGTCCATTTATCTTTCGTTCCTCGTCGATCGAGCTACCATTCTCCCCTGCCAACATGTGAGGTGCTCCTCCGATCTCTTACTTGCTAGATTAAAGCATCGGGGCGGGTCAGAGGTAATGTTTTGAAACAAAAGTTTGTTTCTACGGCATCCCACAAGACCCATAATAACATGGCATACATAGGGTGGCTTTCTTTGTCTCCATTATCAACAACATGTATTAACCAATCAAAACCGATTCGAAGTGGTGAAATAGACCAATAAAATTAAGCCCATGCACAGTCACGTAGTGCGTGCTCGATCGTTTCCGTCGCATCTCCACATCAACCACAGATCCTCGTCGTGTTCACTCCTTTACGGCTCAATGCGTCTCGTGTCGGTAAGATCCCCTGTACACATCTCCATATGAAAATTTGAATTTTTGGGGGAATTGATAATTTCCAAATCCATTTCCAAATTCGACTTTGGGCCCCAGATGAAGAAGAAAAATCGTTTGAGCACTCATCCTCCGTCTTGGCAATTTTGTAACCAGATTTGACTGTGTATTTACCATCCTTCGTGAAATGCCACACTAACCGATCTTCCGGTTTATTGAAACGAAGAGGGATTGACCTAATAGCTTTCGCATCTGCCTCATTAAAATTCTCCCGTATCCGTTCGGCATTCCATTCAGTTTATCTTGGCATATAAGATCATCGACCCAAAAAATCTGCACGCACATTATTAGCATCACAGAGGGGCTTGAAACCCGGATTATCCATAACCCACGGGTCTGTCCAAACTCGAATACTCCTCCCATTTCCAATACTCCACCTAATACCCCTCCGAAGAATTTTCCTTCCGTCTATAATGCTTCTCCAAGTATAAGATGGATTATGGCCAATTGTAGCATCTAGAAAAGATCCTCGGGAAAGTATTTGGCTTTAAATACTTTGGATAGAAGGAGCCCTCATTTTGTATGAATCTCCAACTCTACTTAGTCAAAGACGCCTCATTAAAGCATTTGACATCTCGAAATCCCAAACCACCATCCTCTTTTGCATGACACAATTTATTCCACGACCGCCAGCAGTATCCTTCTTTCGTCACGCTTTTGTCCCCACCAAAAATTACTCACGATTGAGTTAATTTTGGTTCACACATTCACTGAGATTGTAAACACACTCATCAGGTACGAGGGGATCGCCTGGGCCACTGCTTTGATTAGGACCATTTTGCCAACTGTCGAGAGCGATTAAGTGCAATAGCCATGGCATCCAATCCCGTTTTACACGGTCGAACAAAACATGTGGAGTTGGATTTTCATTTTGTGAAAGAAAATATGGCAGCTCAAATGCTTGACATCAGACATGTTCCTAGTGCAGATCAAATAGCAGATGTTTTTACTAAGCCATTGAGCTTGCAATTCTTCATCAGATTACGCAGCAAACTTAAAGTAATAAGCTTATCTGAGTTCGAATTGAGGGGGAGTAATAGAAGCATTCAACACACTAATCACCAATCTTGATACATTCAAGCATCACCCTTGATCATCCACCACATGGCAGCATCCTATGCTTCATAGTACAAGTTTGTTAAAAGGAATATTGCAGAGTGCCATTTGCTAGGTAGTGTTGTGTATTTTGACAACTGTATTTTGTATCTAGTGAGGTCTGATAGGATCTATAAATATCCTAGGTTATCTTCATTATAAAACACACAAGAATGACCTTTTAGCTCAATATAGTAATATGACAGAATCTCTTTCTTATTCATCAGCTTTTAGCTTAGCAGCTTTTATGAATAAAACTTTTATCATGTTTTCTATCAAAAACCAAAATCGTCACAAGGAAAATCAACATTCCTCAATTAAAGAATAAATAAATAAACATATACCTGGGCATCGCACAATTACCTGCCAATTTTCGCGATGAAATCGGAGAAGCTTACAATCAATTTCAGATATCCGCAGATTGGAATTAGTGAAGTTCCAGAAAATTCTAGAAAACACGACTAGGAATCATTATATTTGTCAGCTTACTTTGTACAAATAGTGTGACTGGTGACAAAATGTTGGAGACGCTGGGGACGGTGGTTGTGGTGCCGGAGGAGGAGAAATGGGTGGTGGTTTGGATTGGGCACGGGCGGGTTAGCTAAGTTTTGCGTGGAAGGCGAAATGGGGCGAATAAAATTATGATATTGATTTTGTTTTAAGGTTTAGGGTGTCCATGGCGATGGTGGTGGTGACGGTGTCCATCCCAAAAGTACGTCTGAGAGAAACAGAGAGAGAGAGGAGATGGAAAACATGGGCAAAAAAGATATAGCGAATTGTACATCAGTTGTTTTCCGAACCACTCTAGAATAAAAAATTCCACAACAATTGTTTACGGAACCGATGTATAATATTTGTAAGTTACAGTTTTACATCGGTTTTTGTGTGGAACCAATATAAATTTCTTATTTAATTTACAATTATGCCACCAAGTTTTTTTTTTACATTGTTTTCTTACTTAACCAATGTAAAACCGCGTTGAAAAATCATTATTTTGTAGTATTACGAAATGCACCCTTAATATATGGGGTATTTGTTAGGTCAATACAAACTTTAATTTTTATAACCAAACTTTAATTTTTATAACACCATAAAACCTTAAGAGTTACTACTTGTAATTTTGAAAGACAATTGGAGTTTTGTAATTAGACTAAACCTCGGGACTCGGGGAGTAGTATTTGTAATCGTTGCAAAAATAAAACCACTTTACCTACAGAAAAATATGTAGATAAATATTAAAAATTCTATCGGAACTAGTTGCGAGAGAATTCGACAAACCAAAATTATAGATAAAATCATTATAGGTAAATTATGTCGGGAAGTTTGTTTGTCGGATAATCCCACTAATAAACAACAAAATTTAGCCTCAAACTGCCAATATTTCTTGGAGGAAAGCTTTGTGTGAATTCTCCTACACTTGTGCTCAGGCAAAGATCCATCTGCTAACTTATAGCAACACTCCACTTAATTGTGCTGCAGCAAGATAATCGTAAACGCGTAAATTACATGACTTCCCTCAAGCACTATATGAAAAATTTCCACTATATATATATGTAAATCTCCTCACCATAAAATCCAGATTATCCAAAACTATTTTATCATGGATAATAAGCACTTAAATTCCCACTACAAAATATTAGTCATTGCTTATCTGCTCTTGCATTGTGTCCATGTCAGCAAGGCAGCGTTAGCTGACAGGGGAAGAGGCGAATGGCAGCTTCTTCTGAACAACACCGGTGTAATAGCAATGCACATGGCCTTAACTCACCGCAACACCGTCATAATGTTCGATCAGACGGGCTCCGGCCCATCTGGCTATCAATTGCGCAGGCGGTACAACGGAACGCGATGCATAGGATCACGAGACGACTTGGAAGACTCATCCTGTTATGCTCATTCAGTTGAGTACGATGTTGTAAGAAACAAAATCAGGCCTCTCGACATTCAGACAGACACTTGGTGTTCTTCGGGTTCTATGTTGAGCAACGGGACATTAATTCAGACGGGCGGTTTTGGTGCCGGTTCGCGAAGGATACGTTACTTCGCGCCGTGCGGAAATAGCCATTGTGATTGGAAACAGGGGAAAAAGGTTTTGTCAGATGAGAGGTGGTATTCATCGAATCTTAAACTCCCGGAGAAAAACGACAGGGTTATCGTTGTCGGAGGGAGAAATGTTTTCTCGTACGAGTTTGTGCCTAAAACGTCGTCTAGGGAAAAATCTTTTAACCTACCTTTCTTGCACAAGACTTATGACAGAAATGAGGAGGTAACAATCTCTACCCTATTGTCCACCTATCATCTGATGGAAATCTTTTCATTTTCGCCAACCGGGATTCGATCCTTTTCAACTATAAACGAAACAAAGTCATCAAAACATTTCCGAGAATTCCAGGCAAAGGATCAAGAAGCTATCCGAGCAGTGGATCCTCTGTGATTCTCCCATTAGACCACGCAAATGGATTTCGGAAAGTGGAGGTTATGATATGTGGAGGGGCGGCTTATGGCGCGTTTGCATCAGCCAAACAGGGCAGATTCTTGAAGGGCTCAAGTTCATGTGGGAGAATGGTGATCACAGGCAATAACAACCACAAGTGGCAAATGGAGAAAATGCCCGACCACGCCTAATGAATGATATGATCATTTTGCCGACCGGTCATGTTCTAATCATAAACGGCGTTAAAAACGGTTGTGCTGGATGGAATTACGCGTCAAATCCGTCTCTTGAGCCTTACCTCTACAAACCAAAAAAATCACTCGGGAAAAGATTTTTGATTTTAAAATCGACAAAAATCGCAGCGAATGTATCATTAAGTCGGCTATTCTTTGCCCGACGGAAAAATTCTTGTTGCAGGCAGTAACTCAAATAACAAGTATACATTCACGAATGTGGCTCATCCGACTGAACTACGTTTACAGGCGTTTATGCCGCACATATGGCTAAGAAATTCAACAGCATAAGGCCTCACAATGTGTCGATAACGAGTAGGGATGTTGAAGGGGTGAAATATGGGGAAGAATTTGGTGTTAAGTTTTTGTTGGAGAAGATAAACAAGAAGGCAATGCAAGAAATGGTTTTTAGTGCTTATGCACCTCCATTTAACACTCATTCTATCTCTATGAACCAGAGGATGCTGATATTAAAGTGCAAGAATATTGAGAGGACTAAGGGTGGATGGTTGAGGGCAAATTTGGAAGCTCCTAATTCTCCAAATGTGGCACCTTCTGGTTACTATATGCTTACTGTTGTTAATAATGGGATACCTAGTAAATCCCAGTGGGTTAAGTTTATACATGCTTGAGAAGAGAAAATAACAAGGAAAGAGTCAGAGTTCTTGTTTGTCTCTTTGCTACCTAGCATCTGATATGACAGAGAACCTTAGGAGAGCTTAATCAAGTGTAATGAATTCAAATAATGGGGTTACTATTGGATTTGTTATTTTGAGATGACTAAAATGGCAACTTTACTCCTATTGAGTATTAATGCTAAACTATTTTTTACTTACACTTCATTGCCAACTTTTAAATTCTTTTGCTCTAAATTTAGAGAAGTTATAACTTATAAAATGCGGCCTGGCGCTTAGGCCCCTGTAGATGCGTTTTATCTACATCGTGGAAAAAATCGCCGACCAAAAAACCGCCAAAAGTAGATTCAAATAAAAAAATAGAAAAATAGTACTGTTCAAATGCAATCTTGAAATTTTTAGAAAGCACAAAATTGAATAATATTATTGAAAAGTTGCATATACATGTATTTTGATTCCTAATTGCAACTTGTGATAACTTCAAGAATCCTTACTGTACAACAAATAACAATTAAGGGGTCATCAATTCCATATTTCTTTGTTCTTTAATCTTATTTTAAATCCCAAATAAGCGATTTTGGGTCCTAAATACCACGACTATGGTCCAAACAGTAGAGAACTGTACAAAACTCACTGCATACGCACCATCGATTTTCCATCCTCAAAATCCAGTTGTCCAAATCCGCCGCCGTCAGCCCCGCCACCATTTTCCTTCTACTACCTAACCATCCAATAATGTAAAACGCAGGAACTGTACTGAAATCGATATTAGTTCAAGTTTCTGCGAAAAATACACACATTGAATTAAAACATGATATCATTAAGAATATCATCTTCTGCAACAATTTCATCACATAAGTTATCTTCTCAGCAATCCCTCAACCCCTCATTGCCAAGATCCACATTTTTTAGGCCTATGTCGAATCACTCTCCTCGCAACCAACTCTCAGTCTCCTCCATTCAAGCTCAACAGGCAAATTTATTCCATAAAATCTACTGTTAGTTTTATTACTGTATAATTCCTTTGTTTTTCTTTGTCTTTCTTGTTGCGTTATCATGTTGACTCTGTGGTATTTGGTGGGTCTGACTATCAAGAGTTTAGATTGTTAAAATTTGCAATCCCTTTTTGCCTATTGATTAGGTTAATTTATCAGCATGTTGTTTGGGCGTGAATTACTATTATATAGGAATAGAAGAGTTGGTTTGTACTATTTCAGATGCTAATACGTACTTGATTGGATGTTTCAATCTTCTCGAAATAAATTCTTTATCAGTTTCTAGATTCTTTATAAGCATACGCTTAAGGTTTTGTATGCGGGGTACTATATAATTTTTTTTTATTTGATTTGTTTCACCAGACTGCCTATTTCTTTCCCAAACTGAGTCAAAAATGAGAAAAGATTGTTAACCTTTAGAAGGTGTATCTTGGTAGCTAAATAGCATGAAGTGCTTATTTTGGATACAAGAATTATACCAGCGAGAGATTTTATCTGCATTGCAGCAAGTTCAGAGTGGTAAATTTGATGTAATTATAGAGCATAAAGACTAAGATTAAATAGGAGCATGAGATGTCATATTTAGTTTATTGAGACACGAGCTTTTTATATTAGTTTGAAATCAAAGATGGATCGGCTGCGGTTTCTGACAATAGGATCTCCGATGGAGATGCACTCAAAATTAAAGAGTGGGAAGTTGCAATGTTGCAAGAGGAAATTGCAGCAAGTCAAGGTATAAGGATTAGGATGCGACCCCCCACTGGACCACCTCTTCACTATGTGGGCCCTTTTGAATTTCGCTCGCAGAATGAGGACAACACGCCACGCAATATTCTTGAAGAAATTGTATGGTACAAGGGCATGGAAGTCTCTCAGGTACTCTTGTTTTTGGTTAATATGCATATTTTTGACATATCTGAGTACATTAATCATGACATAGATGGTGTTTTGACTGGTAGATGAAAGAGAAAAAACCTCTTCCAGTGTTGAAAAAATTGCTTGATAATGCTCCGCCTGTTAGAGATTTTGTTGGAGCTTTAAAGGCAGCAAATTTAAGGACTGGATTTCCTGGTTTAATTGCTGAAGTGAAGAAGTCTTCTCCAAGTAGAGGGGTTTTGAGAGAAGATTTTGATCCTGTAAGTATGCTATTTCTATTTGCTTTGAAATCGTGTATGTATACCACTTAAAGTTTTCTTGTATGGACTCTAGGTATTGTTTATTTGATTTAAAGTTGTAGACCTTTTGTAATATTTACGTTGTGATTGTTTAATTGATGAGATGAGCATTGACTCATTCGGATCTTAAGAATTCTCTTACATAGGTTACATAGGTGGTAGCATTTTTGTTGGGCAATAGATAATAAAACAATCGATTCTATGAATTATTCTTCGTGTATGTTTTAATGCCCGAGAGAGATTATAAAAACAATAATAAAACAAGAGAAACGGTTTGTCTAAAGGCATGTACATATATGTTACCCTGATTAATGGTTTTTGTCGGTCTTTAAATCTTTCTCTGTGCTGAAAAAGAACACCTAAGAGTTTCTTGCTGAACCTCTGTTGTCTCTTTTACATGCATTACACATACTATTGAAAATGCTACGAAATGAGTGAATCTTATATGGTTATCATGACAGGTTCAGATTGCTAAAGCTTATGAAAAAGGTGGAGCAGCATGCCTTAGCGTTTTGACTGATGAGAAGTATTTTCAGGTAAGAGCCAACTCTTTCATCCTTTGCCTTTGCCTCAAAATATATTTCCTCGTTTGCAGCATGCTTATCTGGCCGGTTTATTTTTTGGGGATAATTTAGGGAAGCTTTGAAAATTTGGAGGCCATAAGGAGTTCTGGAGTAGAGGTATTATCTCATCCATAATCTTTCGCGATACCTATAATTACACAGCTTACTACTTATTTTCCTATTATTTTAACAAATTATTTTTGCAAAACTTTGAATGCAGTGCCCTCTGTTATGTAAAGAGTTTGTAATAGATGCTTGGCAAATCTACTATGCTCGATTCAAAGGTGCAGATGCAGTTCTCTTAATTGCTGCTGTTTTACCTGATCTTGACATCAAGTACATGATTAAGATATGCAAATTGCTAGGGTTATCAGCACTGGTTGAGGTTCGGCTGTTATTTCTTTTCCATCAATTATTTGCAATATGCGCCTGCAATGTTTTCCGATGCAAGAATTTTAATATCTACTTTCTTACTCTCTTACTTTTATGTGATTATATTTAGTTCAATAAAACCATACCGTCCCAATGATTGATCTGTTATCCTTTTGTGGTCTTCCATTTCCTAGGTACATGACGAGAGAGAGGGATCGTGTCTTAGAGATTGAGGGGATCGAACTAGTCGGCATCAATAATCGTGACTTAGGTATTTTCCTTTCTTCGAGGAATGGGCTCTATGTATTTTCTTTGAAATTCTTCCAGCTATGAAATTTCTCTACTACGTTTTTATGTTTGTCTTCCATTAATAAAAGTAGTTACATTTGCCCTCCACAGGCATATGGAAGAGGTTTTACTTGTTTTGGTAGTGTTTCTTCTTTGCAGTTTTACAACTGCAGGCTCTTAAAGTCTTACACTGAGTAGCTTTGTGAGCATTGACTTTTCTTTTCCTTGTTAACCGTAATTTCTTATCACTAAAATATTGTCTATGGTTTACTTGCAACTCTATATTCGCAATTGCAAAAGCTATAATGTTCTCGATTCACTTCGACTCACAGGGTACCTACATCAAGGACCATGAACTGCTTATTGTGTATTAAAGAGGAGAGAAAAGATCAAATAAGAATGAGGCACAATTTTGTTATGCCTGTATGGTTTAACTTAATCAAATATTAAACGCTGCTTAGTGATTATGTTTCACCTTATGTGATTTGAAATATGAATTATTCACATAATCGAGGCCAATTTCAATATATTGGGGGATGAATGGAAAAAAAATGCGGTTCTTGCAATTTGATGAGTAGCAACTTGACAGAACATAACTAGCTATAGTTGAAGACTTATCTTTTCCAACAATGATTGTTAACTGGCTAAGATAGTTCGCGTTCAACCCTTCTATAGGAACATTTAGGGTTGACATTGGCAACACCAGCTTCTTGAAGGTGAGCGTGGACAAAAGATACGCCAGAAAGGCATCATTGTAAGTACTCTTATAACTCGATTTATTCTTTTCCCTTTTCTCAATGTACCACTTTACATTTTGTTGACGTTTTCATGAAAATTTCAGGTGGTTGGAGAGTCGGGACTTTTTACTCCTGCTGATATTGGGTATGTAAAAGAAGCTGGTGTTAAAGCGGTAAGCAGTAATAACTTGTAATACTATGCAAGCTGATCAGAAGATACTTTTGTTGGGAAATGCATGAGTCTTCTATTATTGATAATCTAAGGCTGAAAATACCTTGCCTCCAATTTCAGGGGCAATCTCCCATTTAAACTATATTGTATTGAAAGGTTTCTGTGCTATTGTAGTATATACCAAATTGAGAAACAAAAAAGGGATATTTACAAATACTACCCTTGTGGTTTAGTTTAAATACAGACAAACCCAGTTATTTCTCAAAATTACGAAAACACCGTTGACATATGTTTCTATTTACAAATTGTACCTATTGAAGATGCTATTTATAATACCTCAATGATAGTTTTTACAATTATCCCTACGACAAAATAATTGACTAGGAAAATTACAGCCGAGAAAGAAGAGACCTGTGCTATCCCATGATGTGTAGCTTTCTTTTTGGAATATATATATATATATATATATATATATATATATATATATTTGTGTGTGCGTGCAACATATGTGTGTGTGTATATATATATATCTTTTCTCGTTCTCTTCCTGTCTTCCCGTCTTTGTGAGTTTCTTGGTCTAATGCTACCCTAATGTCAAGGTTTTGTTTCCTTGAGCGTGTAAGTTGAGTTTGTTACTTAGGACCGATTCAACTCATGAAGCAAGTACCCCTTCATATGTTGTGCATTTATGTATTTTCGACTGTGTTCAACAGGTATTGGTCGGCGAGTCAATTGTTAAACAGAAAGACCCTACTATGGGAATAACTCAACTCTTTGGTAAAGATATTTCTTCATGATTTTCTCCAATGCCCAACATTTTGTAGCTCCTCGATTATGGAGATAAGGTTTTCTTTAATTAAACCAAATTTTGGATTCTTGAGTGACACCTTGTTCCATATGTAGGATGTGTTTGGTAAGTTAGTTAGTTCCAAATCGTACTAAAGAAATTGTTGTATTATTAGTATTGGATATTTGCACTATACTACTAATGAATAAATATGATGAGAGTTGGTATTTGAAATATGTCTTATTAGATAAATGGAGCGATATATTGGGAGCGTTTGCAAATTCTATGAAGAAGTGAT
The DNA here is from genome assembly GCA_016081115.2 of Rehmannia glutinosa. Taxonomy (NCBI): domain Eukaryota; kingdom Viridiplantae; phylum Streptophyta; class Magnoliopsida; order Lamiales; family Orobanchaceae; genus Rehmannia; species Rehmannia glutinosa. Next base: position 41,758,743 of record CM071930.1, read on the forward strand.
GCTCAGTTGCTAGATACAAAAAATAGTTGTTTTTATGTCTAAAAGTTGAGAATCACTTTTTTCTTAAAAAAACAAAAAAAAAAGGTTTGCAAGCACTCCTTAGTGCCTTAAAGTTGCATTTGGTATTTGAAGGACATAAATTTAAATAAGGCTAAATTTAGTCAATATATTGAAATAGGAATGTTCTACTAAGGTAGTCTTATACATAAATTTTAAAACATGGTTTCATTATGAAAAACGTTATATATTGCCGGTCAATCTTTCACTCTCTTTGTCATGCCTCTTTTAATTAAAAAAAATGACTGAATAATATCATTTTCAAATGAGTTGTTTATCATTGACCGATTAAAGACTTGGTGTCCTGAATTTTGTTAATTATCTGTAGTAGATATATGTAGTCGATATATTTTTCTAACTAACATTTGAAACTCAGTATAATATTTAACTAACACCCAAGATGTTAGAAAATCTCTCAAGTAAAAGACAAGCTAATAAAACTAGGGTAAATTACAATTTTAGTCCTGTGACTTTGGGGTAATTGTAATTTTAGTCATTTATCTTTAAAAGTTGCAGTTTTGGTCATGGACAATTTTGCCCTTCCGGCTAAATAAAGCACTTTTGGTCATTTATCTTTCTAAAGTTAGCAATTTTATAGAGATGACAATGGGCGGGTCGAGGCGGGTTGGTCGGGACCCGAACCGCCCGAGCCTATAACGGGACGACGGGCGTGTTGACCCGTTCTACCCTGTTTTAAAATAAATTAAATTAAAAAAATGAAATATATATATATATATTTATAAAATATTATTTACAAAATTTATTATATCAATTTATAAATATTAAATATAATATAAGAATACATAAAAATTATATTATAATACATATTATATATGCAAAATATATATTAAAATATATTTTAAAACTAAAATTCTAGGCGGGGCGGGTACTCGCGGGGTGAGATTTGACGATATCTCCTATAGGGTATACATCTTGAACACTCGTCAAGATCCATTTACTCGGAAAAAATTCTCTTCACCAATTGTTAATTATATAAAGTAATAAATATAACTTAAAATTCTTAATAAACCTGGACTATGATACCATTTTAGGCAAAACACTTAGTCAAATAAGCCAATTATGTGCATGAGGGTATTCTTGGTATTTTGAAAATATGAAATAACCCTGGGGACCAATTTTGCAACAACTTGAAACTTACATGACCAAAATTGTTTAGGTATAAAACATATAGGACCAATTTTATAAAAATTTTCAAATTTACAGGACTAATTTTGCAAACTCAATAGTTACATGACCGAAATTGCAAAATGCGACTTATAGTTATAGGACCAATTTTGCAATTTTCCCATAAAACTATAACAAAAGTTGAAAATGAAAATATAATCGAACCCGAAACGTAGGTTTGAAGTCCTCGATTTTTATTCAATAATGTATTTGTTTCACGTATCGTCCTTGTATTCTTTTGACTATTTTACTTATCGTCGCTTGACGGTGAATATTAATGATAAATATATTTCGCATTTAATTTCTTTTCTTTTTTTATTTGTTACTTGTGATCATAATCATTTATTACTTCTACTTCGCATTAATGATCACTCGACCAATCATCATTATTATTATTTGTGTACTCACTAGTCACCTTAGAATTTTATGAGACTATTTATTTTAGAGATTTATACCTTATAGAATTAAGAATTCGATTTAGATTAAATGATCATGAGACTTATAAGTGATCAAGGAGATCACTAATTATTTTGGAGATTGATATTATTCATCTATTATCACCAATTTGGGACAAAAAAAAAATGGAAATACCACAAATACCCTTAAGTGGACGGCCATGATGGGAATTTTGGTGTAGAAATATCTCCCAACTCTTGTACATGTACACCTTGTGTATTCATCTTGTGTATTTTTACACCATTAATTCAAATCTTATACACAATATCTTATACACCAATTCTTTATTATAAACTTACCCAACATGTTGGAGGCTTCCCAACATTCCATGCCAATATCCTCCTCAATCCCTTCAATTTCATCCTCCCATGCAAGACCACACTTTGACCAAGGCATTTGTCCCCATGCTAGAGACAAGTTGGAAGACATAGAATTTGATCAAAAATTTGTCTCCTCCCCCTCCACCTCAATTTTCGTCCATAACACCTTGAGGATCAAAAACATTTGACAAAATATCATTTTCATCCAACACATTCATAATTCAAGCATTTTCTCCAACTTCTCTCTAAAATCTCCAACATCTCTCTAAGTATATCTTCATCCACTCCTTCATATCTTCAAGAACACTTCTTCATATCTTCAAATCTTCAAACACCATATCTTCAAATCTTCAAACACCATTCCTTCACATCTTCAAATCTTCAAACACCATATCTTCAAATCTTCAAACACCATTCCTTCACATCTTCAAACCTTCAAACAACATATCTTCATATCTTCAAATCTTCAAACACAATTTCTTCACATCTTCAAACATCCTTCACAACTTCAAGAACATCTTCTTCATATCATCAAACACTTCTTCTTTCTTCAAAAACTAAACAAAAACAAACATTCTTCCTACTTAAATCATAAAATTCGAACCATCACTACCAAGGTAAGGAAAATGTCATATATTATGGGATCTAGACACCTAATGATATTACATTGGGAAAATGATAGTAGGGGAATCACTAAGTATATTGATCAATGATAATACCCTTGTGTTATTCATTCTCAAGTACCTGCACAAGCTTAAGTAAGGGAATTTGACTTGTGGTTTAGGTATCACGGATAAGATACATTAAGGGCGTGACTATTATATGATCTCGACTAGACGTTACCACTAAATATCCCCTCCCGAGGATAGACGAACTGTTTGATCAACTTCAAGGAGCGACGGTGTACTCGAAGTTTGATTTGCAACAAGGATATTATCAACTGAAGATCCGTGAAGAAGACGTTTCCAAAATGGCATTTCAAACAAGATATGGACACTACGAGTTTGTAGTGATGCCTTTCGGTCTGACGAACGCACCAACAAACGTTTATGGATCGATGCATCGAGTATTTCAACCTTATTTGGATCAATTCATATTGATATTCATTGATGACATACTCGTATACTCTAAGTCTAAAGAGGAGCATGAGCGTCATCCAAAATTGTTTTAGAGACACTACGAGAACACAAGTTGTATGCCAAATTCAAAGAAGTGCGAATTTTGGCTTAGTGAAGTCGCATTCTTGGGACACATAGTATCCGACCGGGATCGCCGTAGATCCTTCCGAAGGTACAGACGGTGGTTGAATGGAAACAACCCGAGTCTCAGAATCGGAGATCGAAGTTTCTTAGACTAGCCGGATATTATCGAAGATTTATCCAGGATTTCTCCAAGATAGCCGGACCACTCACTCGACTAACCCGGAGAAGCAAGTCAAGTTTGAGTGGAATGACAAGTGTGAGGCTAGTTTCAAGAGTCAAGAAACGACTTACCTCGGCTCGTCTTAGCCCTACCAAAGGGAACAAAAAACTTTGTCGTCTACAGTTGACACATCAAAGGAAGGACTAGGAGCAGTACTCATGCAAGAAGGAAAGGTCATTGCTTACGCATCACGGAAACTCAAACCGTATGAAGCCAATTACCCAACGCATGACTTGGAATTAGCAGCAATAGTGTTCGCGTTAAAGAAATGGAGGCACTATCTCTACGGAGCAACATTCACGGTTTACCAGGATCATAAGAGCCTAAAATATCTATTCTCTCGGAAGGAACTCAATTTGAGACAACGAAGATGGATGGAGTTAATAGAAGATTATCACTTTGATATTCAATACCATCCCTAAAAGCTAACGTAGTAGGCGACGCCTTAAGCGTAAAGGCGAGTTTAGCTAGACTAATGATTCGAGAGTGGAGATCATTGGAAGAATTGAGCACCTGGAATCCGACGAGAACCAGTACTCAAATTTCATGTGCTAATATTTCAGTTAAACCCGATCTACTGAACGAGATCAAAGTAGCACAGGGGACAGACGTGCAACTTCAAAAAAAACTAAAAGAGAAGATACTTAAGGGAGAGAGATCAGAATTCTCGGTACATGAAGATGGAATCATCGATTTCGGAGTAGAATTTGTGTCTAATGATGAGCAGATTAGGAGCAGAATCCTCTCAGAAGCACACCGTTCGAAATACACCATACATCCTGGAGGAAACAAGATGTATAAGGACTTGAAACGACATTACTGGTGGGTAAACATGAAGAACCAGGTAGCAAAGTTCGTTGCGAGATGTTTGACTTGTCAACGAGTAAAAGCTGAACACCAACGACCATCTGGTTTATTACAACCGTTGAGAATTCCCGAGTGGAAATGGGAACACATAACGATGGACTTCGTGATGGATCTACCAAGGACCAGGCGAGGCGATGATGCTTTATGGGTAGTCGTGAGAGACTCACGAAATCTGCACATTTCTTACCCATGAAGAAAACCGACAGCTTGCAGAAACTTGCGCAAATTTACATCCGAGAGATCATTCGACTGCATGGAGTGCCAGTCGACATAGTGTCAGACAGAGACCCGAGGTTTGTCTCCAGATTCTGGAAATGCTTACATGAGGAATTGGGTACCTCGCTAAGTTTCAAAGACAAAGAACACATCCATAAACCGATGGCCATCTGAGCGAACAATTCAAACCGTGGAAGACATGTTGCGAGCCTGTACATTGGATTTCCAAGGAAGTTGGGATTCGCACTTACCATTGGCCGAGTTCGCCTATAATAACAGTTATCAGGCCACGATTGGGATGGCACCCTACGAAGCCTTGTAAGGACGAAAGTGTAGATCCCCTCTACACTGGGAGATTGATGACCAATGGACTCCGAAGGAGAAACGGAAGTCACCCTCGATTCCAAAGGTCGACTTAGTTCAGGAGGCCATGGAGAAGGTCAAGTTGATCAAGGAACGGATCCGTACAGCTCAGAGCCGCCAAAAGAGTTACGCGGACAAAAGGAGAAAGGACTTGGAATTTGAAGCCGGAGATGAAGTATTTCTCAGACTCTTGCCACGAAAAGGATTGATCAATCCAAGAAAAGGAGGCAAATTGAGTCCGAGATATATTGGACCTTACAAAATTTTGCAGAGGATCGGAAAGTTGGCCTCTGAGACTTGAGTTACCGGACAAGATATGCGGGAATGCACGATGTATTCCATATATCAAGATTGAAAAAAGTATCAACCGGATCCACGAGCACATCATCACTCGTGATGCTCCTCCTCTAATGGAGAATTTATCTTACAGGAACCAATCGTAATCATTGACCAAAGGCCAGTACGCGTCGATTGCGTAATGAGAGAGATTCCAATGGTTAAAGTTGTATGGCGGCACCACGACCCAGAGACGAAGACGCAACATGGGAAATGGAAGAAGACATGAGGAATCAATATCCGTTGTTGTTAAGAGAATTTGGGGACCAAATTCTTTTAAGGAAGGGGAGAATGTGAAGCCCTCGATTTTTATTCAATAATGTATTTGTTTCACGTATCGTCCTTGTATTCTTTTGACTATTTTACCGCGTCGCTTTCGGGGTGAATATTAATGATAAATATATTTCGCATTTAATTTCTTTTCTTTTTATTTGTTACTTGTGATCATAATCATTTATTACTTCTACTTCGCATTAATGATCACTCGACCAATCATCATTATTATTATTTGTGTACTCACTAGTCACCTTAGAATTTTAGGAGACTATTTATTTTATAGATTTATACCTTATAGAATTAAGAATTCGATTTAGATTAAATGATCATGAGACTTATAAGTGATCAAGGAGATCACTAATTATTTTGGAGATTGATATTATTCATCTATTATCACCAATTTGGGACAAAAAAAAATATGGAAATACCACAAATACCCTTAAGTGGACGGCCATGATAGGAATTTGGTGTAGAAATATCTCCCAACTCTTGTACATGTACACCTTGTGTATTCATCTTGTGTATTTTTACACCATTAATTCAAATATTATACACAATATCTTATACACCAATTCTTTATTATAAACTTACCCAACATGTTGGAGGCTTCCCAACATTCCATGCCAACATCCTCCTCAATCCCTTCAATTTCATCCTCCCATGCAAGACCACACTTTGACCAAGGCCTTTGTCCCCATGCTAGAGACAAGTTGGAAGACATAGAATTTGATCAAAAAATTGTCTCCTCCCCCTCTCCACCTCAATTTTCGTCCATAACACCTTGAGGATAAAAAACATTTGATCAAAATATCATTTTCATCCAACACATTCATAATTCAAGCATTTTCTCCAACTTCTCTCTAAAATCTCCAACATCTCTCTAAGTATATCTTCATCCACTCCTTCATATCTTCAAGAACACTTCTTCATATCTTCAAATCTTCAAACACCATATCTTCAAATCTTCAAACACCATTCCTTCACATCTTCAAATCTTCAAACACCATATCTTCAAATCTTCAAACACCATTCCTTCACATCTTCAAACCTTCAAACAACATATCTTCATATCTTCAAATCTTCAAACACAATTCCTTCACATCTTCAAACATTCTTCACAACTTCAAGAACATCTTCTTCATATCATCAAACACTTCTTCTTTCTTCAAAAAACTAAACAAAACAAACATTCTTCCTACTTAAATCATAAAATTCGAACCATCACTACCAAGGTACGGAAAATGTCTTTTTCAATCAATTTTTGATATCACCTAACTCATCTCTTTCACCTTCTAATTTAAGTTTGATTTTTGATTTTGAGGTATACCTAGAAGACCTTTGAAGTTGTTAAGAGACTTGTCATCTTGAAGAAAATTGTGAAGAAGTTGGACTATAAGGTAAGAAATGGAATTTTTGGTACCTTTTCTTCTTCTCTTTTTATTTTCCAAACTTTGACACTCCATTTTCATTTTTGGAGTTTTAGGGGCTGACTTTGGAGGTTAACATTAAGGGTGACCAAAATCTTACACTTGGAAGCCATTACTAGTCACACTTTATTCACTACACAAGGTAAGTGTAGTAATTCCAATTTTCTCACTATCTTCTTCTTCCCCTTAAATTTTAACCACATTCTTCTAACTCCTATATTTTTGATATTCCTTGACTTAGGGGCTGACCTAAGTCACTCCTTCATCGAGAGAGATTTATTTCATTTTTCCCAACAAACCGAACTTTAAGGTGGGCGGAAAAATCCTTTCAATTTCTAGGTGTTTTAAATTGAAAATATGCATGTAGTATTTTGTTATTGAGCACTTGAGATATATATTATGTATTGCATGCTATTTTCTTGTATCTAGTGGAAAAATTATCAAGTGTTGCTCAAAAATGCGATTTATCGAAAAATAGGACATACATGTACACTTTATGGTTGTACTTGATGAATGCTTGCATGAAATGGATATGTATGTTTATGACTCTTGAAATCTATGTTTTGAATAATTTATAACCTGGACAAGTCGAGCATATTTGATTAAAATTCGATTTTTGGACTTAAAATGCAAAAATGGAAAGTTGGTGGACTTAATTGCAAGAAAATAAAACTTAAGGGACCTCTCTGTAATTTTCGATTTTTGGGACTGTACTCAGGTTCAAAAATGATTTTTTGACATTTTAATAAAGTTTTAAGAGTTTTTAGATAAATAAAATCAACCCTTAAAAGCCCAAGGACTAGATTGTAAAATTTGAGAAGTTTAAGGGCTATTTTGCAAATTTCGAAACTGTACCAGACCCAAATTTTAAAATTTGAAATTTTAACTCTTAAGGGACTGGAAATAACATATTTTAAGTGTATTCCAAAAATCCAAGTGTTTAGAGCTTGGAAAGTAATTTTATAAAACTTGAGGGACCAAATTGTAAAAGATTAAACTTGAGGACCCAAATGAAATTTCCAGGACTTATACAGCCCATGTACCTGGAAATACTAATTTACCTATAACATAATTATATTTTGGACCCAAGGTTCAAATTTCATAACAATTGGACCCTAAAAGCCTTAAAGGCAATTATTTCAAAATGGGACAAAAATGAGATTTTCAAAAGTTAAGGGACCTATACTTATGACGTTTTAAAACTGTTTTTGTCCCAATATCCCACTAACCTTAGTGACATTTTCCAACTGGAATCACATTAGAAGCCCTTCCGGTTTGTGAGTTCCGATTATTTTAAACTTAGGGCCGAAATGACAATTTTAACAAATTTGGGGCCAATGTGAGAATTTTATAAAAACTAGACCTCAAAACTTTAAAAACCTGAATCTCTGAACAATTTAGAGAATTTAGGAACTGACCTCATAATTTTTCAAGGTCGGGACATTTATTATTTAACTTTTAACCCCAAAAGTATTGGTTTTGACAAAACGGGGCTAATTGTAAATTTTATTTTTATAAGGACCTAACTCAAATTATTTTCTTTTAAAGAAACAGCCCTGGACCCTCTGACTTTAATATTTAATTAAAATATTTTATTTTCTTAAAAATCCCTTGACTTATCGGATCGTCTTGACCGATTAATACCCGATCGCAGGGCGACTTCCTCGTCTCGCGATTTCGAATCTATAACGGGACTTATGTTCCTCCTAATCCTTAAGATATCGAAGACTACTTATCCTCCCGATAATTATCTTCATCCCAATAACTCCACCAACGCCATAACCATCTTGTGCAAAATTTTGAGAACTTTTCATGAACTAACTTCCCGAATCAATAATACTTTCATTGCTGGTTGACTACCCGAACGTGTACTTAAATTCCTGCCTGAGTCAACTTGGTGTGTCGAGCTCACAGTCGGAATGGATACGTCGGGGATGGAACCGGGCAGCTCGGCTGCTATTCCACTCTCCGGCCCCATCGTCCTAATCCCGCAACTGAGGGACGGAGTTTGTCCAAGGGAAGCGGGTCGTAGTACTTGAGGTATAATCATGATTATGACGAATCCGAGCCTTGCTAGCTCAACGTGGATTTTGTCTTTGCCTACGGAGCGATAAGGTGACAGGTCTTTGACCATCATGAACGGGGAGTTACAAGGAAGAACAAATGAATCGTTTGTCGATCCACACGATTCGGAGTTGAACGAAATGGGTTGGCGCTACATATCGATGCAAACCACTATTTGTAATGAACGGGTTGGCGCTACATATCGATGCAAACCACTAATTGTCTTGCATAGGATTGGCGCTACACATCAGTACGCAATCCCCATGTCTTGCTTGAACCATAGTGCTTGCGTGACCACGAACTGTTTTCTTAAACTGTATAAGTATATTACTTAATATATTTATCACGACGCTTGTGGACTATGTGTGAACACATGCATCATAGCTCACGCGTTTTCATACAACCGTTTTCTCGCATTAACTTCATATATCGCCACACTCACACACGATCACCCATCCACTGAGATTTCTGTCTCATTCCCTCCTGTTTTCTAACCTTTAGATGAAGAGTTCGCTGAAGACATCGAACTCTCTGATTGAATCCCTATCAGTGATGTGGAGCGACATTTCCTTTTCCTTTTATTTGTTGTTGGGCTCCTTCATTTTATTTCTGTTTGGACTGTAAGTTAATTCAGATAATCTTTTGGGTTGTATTCGGATACCGCCAGACTTTAAGATGTAATTTGTACTCGTGTTTATTTTAATTCCGCTGCATTAGACTCTATTTCACTTGGAGTTTCGTATCTTTGGTTTAGACTGTTGATTTATTTCTGCTTAAGTGATTGATCGTTGTCGCGTCACGTTTGGGGCGTGACGATGGCACAACTACCTATGATGTAACACATTTATAATGAAAAATTTGTTCCATTTGCAAAATTAAGACGTTATAATATGAGAGTGTTGTTTTAATTAAAAACGATGTCTAAGCTATAAACCAATGATCCCATCTAAACCTAGTTTAAGTATAAACATTGTCGAGGTAACTGTAATTTGATTGGCTAATGTCAACTCTTTAGCTGTTGTTATTGAAAAGAAACCAATACATACCTCTTTGATTCGTTTTTAACCAAGGACAAACTGACAAAAATTTATATTATCTATCCTAATAGTACACAAAAACGATAAAAAAAAAAAATAACAAAAACAAAAAAAGTTTTTGCTTTGTGTGATTTAATTTCTCTCCCTTTTTGCTCTAACTTGTGCAATTTTTTGAAAATTGTAAACATGTGTAATTTCTGGGGTCGTGCTAAATATACCTAAAAGTAAAACATCAAATTATGAAAATTTTAGAAAAGTTAAACGTAGTTTGTTTTGTGAAACTTCTGTGAGTCTTATGCTGAAAATATTTGATTGTAAACATCAACTTTTATTATTTTCAAAAGCCTAGTTCGTTTTCGAAAAATTGTCGTCCATATGTTTAAAAACATATAAACCAACTTTCCAAAAAAAACACAAGCAAAGAGAACATATCAGCCAGATTTTTACTGTTGGTCCAAAAATAATAAGTCCATTTATACTCGATACAGAATTTCATATGAGGGTTAAATGTTGTTTGTTGTGTACTGATTTTAAGAATGGCAGGAAAACAACGGGACAGAATGTTTGTTTAAGTCGAGGCTAGAACTGAATTCTATCTCCACAAGACGAAATTGTACCGTACAAAAGTGCTAAGTTCGGTGTCGTTTCTAAAATACGAGCACTTTACAATCCGACTAAGCAACCTTGCAAAAGCCGGACTAACATCGAACTTAAAGTGTTTGAACTTTCAGCTATTGAACCAAGTTTTGCAAAAAATGCAAATGCAGAGTGTCTGCCAATTTTATCTATTTATTCGAATTGTTACGTTGTGATTGGTTGTACTTTCATTTCGTCCACTTTCATTTTCGAGAGAATAGTGGTGATTTTTTTTTTTTAAAGTGAAAGTTGGGTGTGTAGAGAAAAAAATGATGATTATGTTGATTTGATGGAGAATCTTTTAGGGATATTGATTCTTTGTGAAATTGTGTGGAAATACTAGTGTACAATATAATGTAAAATTGAATAAAAATAAAAATTGATCCAAAAATAGGCAATATGAATCTCATTTTATACCTTTTGTTAATAAGATTAAGAAAAAAATAATAAAAATAGTGATACATTAAAGAAATTAATGGAATTCTTTATATAAATAGGTGGAGGAGAGAGAAATAAATAGTATAATTGGTTATTGGGAAGTGTGAGAGAGAAAGAGAAAAATAAGTTAATTTTGGAGATAAATGAGATTTTCTTTGAAAATTTATCATTTTTTTCACAAACAATCACACCTCCTACAAATGATTCTCAAAAAAATGAGAATTTTTGGACAAAATTTCACAACCAATCACAACCTTAGTGTTTATTTCCTTCATCTAAGGGGGTATATATAGATCTTCACGAGCCTTATGGAAACATATCCTTTTGTGCCAAATGACATTTTTTCAACCAAAAAGCTCACTTGCAGTTCAGACAGGCGCACCTGTTCAGCACCGCGCGATGGAGCGTCCACTGCATGATCACGCGTTATCCAAACTATGCGACCGCGCACCCAACAAACTATGCAAGGATCGTTTTGAGTAAATAAAATTTTAAAGGGTCAAATAAAATTTGTCCAAAACTATAAGGGCTTTTGAGACCCATGCCCAATGTAATACCCCGAATCTCAAACTACTTGTTTGACCAAAATATTAAAATTATGTGTATTAAAATGGCATTTTGTGTTTCATTTTATTAATTAAAAGGAATAGTATGATAAAAAAAACATGGGGGACTATAATATATTTTTATATTAAATAAGGTGGGCTAAATTATAACTTAAAACAATTGAGGAATTTCTAAATAATTACTAAACATAAAATGTATATACACAACACTCACGCACATGTTATATATATATATATATATATATATAGATTTAGTTCAAATGAGACCACCCTCCCTAGGTGATTCAGTGTGGACTCATCTTACCCATTGATCTTAAAAAATGAAGGGATGTGATTAATTCAGTTTTTTTTTTCTAATTATTCCTAATTTTCACGATTTTAAGGGTAATGTTGTAATTTTATAATTCAAATTAGTGGTCCCAGTAGGGTTTTCAGTATGTTTGACTTTTTGAAACTTTTTTTATGGGCTGAGATTGAAACTGCCGGATTTAGTGGTGTAATTTAAGGAAGTAGTTTTCTTTCCAAATATTTTTATTTTACAATATAGTTAGGGTTCTTCTCTTTGCTTAATTAGCTATAAAATAATTCATATTTAGTTGTTTTTTGTTGGCATCTTTGTTTTAAAATAATACATAATTGAATATAATGTCTTTGCATATTTAGTTAATCTACACTGCATAAATAGGTTCAATATAATGCATATTTAGTTATGAAAATAGGATGTTGGTTTGGAAATTAAGAAAATAAGATGTTACATAATGTACTACATATTTAGTTATTTCACACTGCATAGATAATTTCTAGATAATGCATAGTTAGTTGATTTTGTTGCATAGTTTATGACGCCTTGCATAGTTGGATATACTGTACTACATATTAGTTTTTTTACGTTGCATAGATAGTTTTCAGATAATGCATAATTAGTTGATTTTTGTTGCATATTTTCAAATATGTAATATCCTACAGATATATGCATCATTTGGTCAGTTTCGAGTTCTCCATCGATGTCTACACCATTGATGCTGTTGGATAGAGTTTTTCTCACGACTGATGATTCATCATCATGTTTCGAACTCACTGTTCGTTCTTTCTCTGTAATATTGCACCGATTTTCTTGCTTTTTCTCTGTAAATCATGAACTGTAGCTTTCGAGTTCTTCACAGTTTTTTTTATTTGCGTTAATGGAGGAATTAGAGAGAGAGAGAGAGAGAGAGAGAGAGAGAGGGGAGAGACACATGAGATTGGGAGATGTATGAGAGAGAAAGATATTTGATTCCATTTTTGTAACTACCTTTATGTTATTTTACCCTACTACCCTTATGTTGATTAAATTAATATTTTAATATATTTTTTATCCCTTAAATCATATCCATTGATTAATAGTGGGGGATGGTTGAGATTAGTCCATTGTGTCTCACCTAGAGACATAGTCTCACTTGATCCTCCCCATATATATATATATATATATATATATATATATATATATATATATAGGGAGGGGGTTATATGAGACCACCTCATAGGGTAAGTCCATAGGGACCAATCCTAGCCACATATCTAGATTTTCTAATGGCTGTGATTTTAGAGCTAAAATTACAAATTAAATCTTTGGAAAATAGAGGGAGGGGTAAATTAGTAATCCTACAAAATTACCCAATATTCATGGGATTACTTCACATTATGCTCACACAATCTCTCCAAATCTCACATCATATTCAACGTGAACAATCTCATTCTCCTTCTTCTTCGAACAAATCTCGATCCTTCTTCTTCCAACAAATCTCGATCACCTTCTTTGTTGAACAAATCTCGATCACCTCTGGTTGTATAGAACACGAGGCAATCCTTCCAAATCTCATAGCAAATCAACGTGAACAATCATCCATCTTCTTCTTCAACGCACTACTGTGAGAAATCATTCATCCTTCTTCTTCAACGCACTATTGTGTGAAAAAAGTTGCAGACAATTCGCTATAGTTGCTAGAGCGCGACTTCAGTTCGATGTTTGCTTATGAAGATGTAATTTGTTGCTTCTGTACATGTGTCATGGTGCTTTTTTTTATATACCATTAACTACATAAGCAAGTCATAAGCAACAAACCCATACTACATAAGCAACAATCCTATACTACATAAGCAACAAATATACACTACGTATGCACCACGAATACATTAACTACATAAGCAAGTCATAGCAACAAACCCATACTACATAAGCAATAAGCCTATACTACATAAGCAACGAATATACACTATGTATGCACCACGGATACATTAACTACATAAGCAAGTCATAAGCAACAAACTCATACTACAAAAGCAACAAGTCTATATTACATAAGCAACGAATATACACTACGTATGCACCACGAATACATTAACTACATAAGCAAGTCATATGCAACAAACCCATACTACATAAGCGATAAGCCTATACTACATAAGCAACGAATATACACTACACATGCATCACAGATACATTAACTACACAAGCAAGTCATAAGCAACAACTCTATACTACATAAGCAACAGAGAATTTTTTTTGAAACTGAAACGCTGGAGAGAGAGTGTGCGTGAAGAGTGGGTGAAATCGCGTGAAAGAGGGAATGAAATCTCAATAACTGATTCTATAATGCAAAATGACCACCCTACCCTTCTTAGTTGCTGAAACAAAAAAAAAAAATCATAAAAACCCCATAAAAATCTGGACCACCCAAGAATTGTTAATCTATGGTTAGAATGTGTCCTCATGGACTCACCCCAAGTAGGAGGACATATTTGATCCATATCCTATATATATATATATATATATATATATATATATGAACCGTATCTGATTTTTGAATTAGATATACATACATAGGAATATGATCTCGTGTGGCAGCCTCATACAGTGTGGCAGTGTGGATTGATCCCATCCATCTATACCTTTTATTCAATGGTCCAGATTGCTATTAAAAATAATTATTTTATCAATTAATTAATAGGTAGAAAGGGCATAATAGTAACTAGTAAAATACCATAATTCGCGCCCCTACAATCAAGGGATTGATTAATATCACGTTTACATAACTGAAATTGTGCAGCATTTTAATAGCTGAACTGTACACCATTTAATAACCGACTGTACACCATTTTATACCTAACAGTACATCATTTTATGAACTTTCGTACGCTCAAAGATAAACTAATATGGACGAAAAACACAACAATATGACAATCTGGACTGGATGTTATTCTGGATGTCAGCGACACTTCCTATAACATCTACTTCAGTATTCTTCTTTTTAAGCTCGATCGTCTTGTTGCTTCTATGAATGAATCTCTCTTCTTTTTCTCTCTCAATTTCGTGTGTATGACCTTGTGTAGGATGAGGGGACGTGCTCCTATTTATATAGGCTAGTTTCCTTGAGTCCCAAGAGTCCTACAATAATATGAAAACAAAGAAAGCACAAACATAAAAGGAGTATGATTCTATATGTTAGAGAATAAGATAATATCTATAATGAATCCTAAAAAATCTAGATGTTTGAATCCTTTAGTGAGTATGAATCCAAACTTTATCAAATTCAAACTAGATAAATACACAATAAAATTTTCCCATATTCATTAAAACTCTAATTTTGGAAACAAGTCTAGAAAGGCAAAACTTTAAAAAATATTTTATAAAAATCAAAATTTAAGAGGAATTAAAATTCCTAACAGGTGAGTTTCGATGTCATTGAAGGACAGAGACCCAAGACGGGACTAATCTGTTAGATAAATGTTTTTATCATAATTTTGATAATTTTGTTTATCTGAGTTTTTACACCAAAACAATGTTCCTAAATGTTGTCTAAATACTCCTAATTGATTTAAAATGTTTTTACTAATTTTTCGGAGTATTTCTTGAAGTTTATTTTCGATAAAAATTGGACAACACTTCTGTTTTGAGGTCAACCGGTCGCCCTAGAGGGCAACCCATGCCTGAAAGTCGAAACTTGAAATAGAAATGAAACTGGAACATTTTTGAAGGGGGTTGACCGCCGACCACCTGTCACCTTGACCGATGTCGCATATTGTCCATTTTATAGAAAACTTTATGTATCTCATTTGGAGCATGTTGGACCAGTCTAGGGTGAGGGTGACCGGTCGAACATGCCTTCGACCGGTCCAATCCTCCTTCGACCGGTCCAACCCCCGTCACCCCGTGTCTGAATTTCTGATTTACTTTTCAAACGTTCAAAATTTCTTAAGGTCGACCGGTCGACCTATGTTATTTTTGACAGCAAATTCAAACCGTTAACTAGCCATTATCAGCAAGATTTACTTTATCATTTTTGTACATAATTTGTGGATCTTGTGATATTCTTTTTGTAGACAAAAGTGGAGATGGAGGAACCTATGTTGGAGATCCAATCTTGAAGACTGTCCTATAAATAGATGAAGGATTTGAAGGAACATAACAACATAAGAAACAACACAACAAGAAAATCTGCAAATTTCTCTAAGCTTTCACATTTCAACATTCTTGTTGTAATAGCCTAAGGTCTTTCACTTTCACATCTTAAGGTCTAAGCTTGATTCTTGATTACACTTGCACTTCAAATTTGTATACTTCATTATCGAGTTGTAATCTTGAATTTTTCGTCATTCAAACACAAGATATCCTTGTAAGTGTTCTTGTGGTAAGAGCACACTGGGTTAATCTTAGGTGTTGAAGAGTGTGGTACTCTTCATAAGTGAAGAAGATTGTGATAATCTTCTTGTTGGAGAGTTTGGTGCTCTTCAAGTTGGAAGATTGTGGTAATCTTCATTGGTGCCGTTGTAAGAAGAGTGTGGTGCTCTTCAAGGTGATGTTGTAATAATTTTGGTAATTATTAATAAAATTCTTTTTTTTTGAAACCCATCCCGGATATACTGGGGTGGTAGAGCACGTAGTCCCTAGGGGGTGTGAAGCTCTTTAAATCATTGTGTGTTGTTTATTTTCCGCATCTTCATTCTTACTCGTATTTTTACTTTCGAAAAAGAGGGAGAAACTCGGAAAATCGGCATGATCTATTCACCCACCTCTAGATTATCATAACCACTTGGACTAACAAGTGGTATCAGAGTCAAACTCTTTGGCAAGCTCGTTACACACTGTGAGTAAAGAGGAAAGATCCATGGCTACGAACGAAAGCTACCTCACCACTGGTGCCTCCACCAACAAGCCACCACTTTTCGATGCCAACAACTATGCCTTTTGGAAAGACCAAATGGAGTGCTTCTTACAAGGATGCGGGTTCGATATTTGGAATGCGGTCATTGAAGGAATAGATCAACCAACCAAGAAACTAGAGGATGACACATTGGCTCCCAAAAATCTCAAGGAATTTGATGTAAACGACAAGAAGTCATTCTCACTAAACGGTAAGGTATTAAATATTTTGCATTATTCTCATACCGCCACCGAATATAATAGCATAAGAGGGATAAGTTCGGCACATGAATTTTGGGAAAAATTAGAAACTTTGTATGAAGGTACAAAGAAAGTTAAACAAACTAGAAAAACTATGCTTGTTAAAGATTTTGAAAACTTCATTATGCTTGATGGTGAAAATATTTCAAAAATAGTGGAAAGGCTTGATAACATTGTCAATCCTCTTGTGGCTCTCGGGAAAGTCATATCCGAAGAAGATAAGGTCACCAAGGTCTTGAATGCTCTTCCCGGCTCATGGTCTGAGAAAGTAACGGCAATACGGAAGCACAAAATCTCAAAACACTCAAGTTCGATGAGCTTGTGGGAAACCTTCTCATTATGAAGTCTATCTTAAGGAGAGGAAAATTTTCCAACCATCCACCGCTAAACCGGGTATGCAAAATATTCTTAAAGGTTTAGCATCCTCTTCAAATATTTCATATTATACTAGGGATGAAGATGACGAGGAAACGGCGGCTCTTGTCCGAAATTTTGTAAAGTTTGTTAATAAAAATAAAGCAAGAAAGCCGAGAGACAATTCATGTTTCAAATGCGGAAAATCCGGGCACTACATAGCTGATTGCCCGAAATTAGCGGAGGAGGAACAAAAGAAGAAAAGGTCTTTTCCGAAAAAGAAGGCTCTAAATGCGGATGTCAAAACTTGGGATGAACTTCTTGCTACATCCGACGAAGAAGGAAAAATCGAACATGGTCTCAATGCCATAGACGATGAAAATAACGAGGTACGCTCTAACTCTTGAACCTCCTCTTTAGTTGATGAATTGCAATGTGATTTTGATGAATTGCAAAATAAGTTCCAAAATTTGATTGTTAAATACAAAACTTTGAAAAAGAAGCATAAAGAGCTTAAATTTGAAAAGAATAAATTGTTTACTTCTTATGAATCTCTTGATAAAGCTCATGCTATTACTCTTACAAAAGTCCGTACTCTTGAAACCGAAAAACAATCGCTCACAAATGATATTGAACATTTGAAAAAAGATGTACATCGATTTAATTTAAGTACCAATAAAGTTACAAAAAATCTAGATGCACAAAGAGGTGAGCATTCAAAATTAGGACTTGGTTACAAACTTTTTCAACATGTTTCCAAGAAAAATAACCAAGGTCCTACTTTCATACGTGCTAGTAGTTCCCATAATCTTATTTATTTTTATTGTGGTAAAAGTGGACACTATGCTAGTAATGGTAAATTGAAAAACAAATTTAGCTATTATTGGAGACCCAAAGGTCTCAAGGCTAACCCCCATGGACCCCAAAATTATAGGGTACCTAAAAATCATTCATTTGTAGGTAATAGGGGCTATAACAACAATGGAAGATTCAAAATGGTTCGTGGACAGCGGATGTTCACGCCATATAACCGGAAGGAGAGAACTTTTTACCAATATCAAGCTCCAATAAGAGGGTATGGTCATGTTCGGGAATAGCAAATGAAGAATTCTTGGAAATGGAGAAATTGGTAACTCTTCTTTCTCTTTTAGTAATGTTCTTTATGTTGAAGGGCTTAAGTTCAATTTGATAAGTGTAAGCCAACTTTGTGATTCTAATTATAATGTTATTTTCAATAAAGAAAAATGCTTTATTGTTAAAAATGATAAAATTATTTGTGAAGCAAATAGAAAAGGCAATCTTTACAAAATTTGCACAAGTGATTTGGTTAGTAAAAATGTTCTTGTCTTGTCGCCAATAATGATTTAACTAGTCTATGGTATAGGCGACTTGGACATGTTGGATACAAAAATTTGCAAACTATTTACAAAAACCAACATGTAAAAGACTACCCAAATTAAATTTTGAAAATCTTGGCTTATGTGACACTTGTCAAAAGAACAAATTAGTTAAAAGTAGTTTTAAGCCCAAAAATAAAATTTCCACAACCATACTCCTACAATTGCTTCACCTTTATTTGTATGGGGATATTGGTACGTTAGTTTAAGTGGAAAACATTATATTTTCGTTAAAGTCGACGATTTTTCTAGATATACTTGGGCAATTTTTCTTGCAAATAAAAGCGATGCCGTTAATGAGTTTGTTAAGTTGTGTAGACTTATTGAGAATAAAAAAGAAGATACTATAAAGTCTATTCAAGTGAACGAGGTGGTGAATTTAATGGAGAATTTAGAGTCTTATGTGAAACCAAAGGATATGCTCACAATTTTTCGGCTCCAAGGACACCACAACAAAATGAAGTAACCGAAAGGAAGAATCGAACACTTCAAGAAATGAGTCGGTCCATGCTCAATAAATTTTCACTTCCAAAATATTTTTGGGCCGGAAGCGTAAGTCTGCATGTTATGTTATTAATCGTGTCTATCTTCGTCTAAGTTGAATAAAACACCATATGAGCTTTGGAAAGGAAGAGCTCCAAATATTAGTTACTTCAAAATATTTGGATGTAAGTGTTTTATTTTGAATACTAAGGATCAATTGGACAAACTTGATCCTAAGGCCGATGAAGGTATTTTTATGGGGTACTCAATCAAAAGCAAGGCATATCGGGTTTACAATAAGACTAGTATGGTTGTTGAAGAATCTATCCATGTCAAATTTAATGAAGCCTCGGGTGTTGAAAGGATACCCAATGACGAAAGTGATGAAGAAGATGTTGTTGAACCAATTGTTTAAAATGATGTTCAAAATGATCAACCTTCTACCTCAAATGATCAACCATCAACCTCAAATGTTCCTCAAGAAGACAAAGGTGATACTTCGGATCTTCCCGTGGCATTGAAATTTAAGAGAGATCACCCAAAAGATCTCATTATTGGTGATCCTCTTGATAAAGTGATGACTAGAAGAAAATTTGCCGAGAAAGCTCCTATTTCCAAAAGGAGCCTAAAAATGCTAAGGAAGCAATTGAAGATGAGGATTGGGTTTTAGAGATGCAATAGGAGTTGAATCAATTTGAAAGAAATGATGTTTGGGAATTAGTACCTTGTCCTCCATCCCAAACAATTATTGGTACAAAATGGGTATTCCGAAACAAACTCGATGATCAAGGCAATATTGTTCAAAACAAAGCAAGGTTAGTAGCTCGAGGGTATTGTCAAGAAGAAGGTATTGTCAAGAAGAAGGTATTGATTATGATGAAACTTTTGCACCGTACCACGTTTAGAAGCTATTCGTATTTTACTTGCCTATTCTTGTTTTAAAAATTTCAAGCTTTACCAAATGGATGTTAATTCCGCATTTTTAAATGGCTTTATTCAAGAAGAAATCTATGTAAAACAACCTCCGGGTTTGAAAATGTTTCAAGGCCAAATGATGTTTATAAACTTAAAAAGGCCTTATATGGTTTAAAACAAGCACCCCGAGCATGGTATGATAGACTTGGTTCTTTTCTTTTGCAAAATGGATTTACAAGAGGTAAAGTTGATACTTCATTTCTTTGTTTTTGAAAAAGAACAAGATTGCTTCTTGTTCAAATTTATTTTGATTATATTATATTTGGTGCTACTAATGAATCTTTGTGCAAGAAATTTTCTAAGTTAACGCAAGGTGAAATCGAGATGAGTATGATGGGGAGCTCAATTTCTTCCTTGGACTTCAAATTAAGCAATGCCAAGAAGGTATTTACATTTCACAATCAAAGTATACAAAAGAACTTTAAAAGAAATTCGGCATTGAAGAAGGAAGAACCGTCACTACTCTAATGGCAACCAATATCAAGCTAGACAAAGATGAAAAAGGCAAGTCGGTCAACCAAACCAAATATCGAGGTATGATTGGTAGTTCACTTTATTTAACCGCAAGTAGACCGAATATTCTTCATGTCGTATGCCTATGTGCTCGTTTTCATAGCAATCCCAAAGAATCTCATATGAGTGTTGTTAAAAGGAATTTTCGATATTTGAAAGGCACTATTCAATATGGTTTATTTTATCCAAAGAATGAAAATTTTTCTCTTAAAGGATATAGTGATTCGGACTATGCGGGAAATATTGATGATCATAAAAGTACTTCCGGATCATGTCAATTCTTAGGCGATTGCCTAGTATCTTGGTTTTCAAAGAAACAAAATTGTGTATCTTTATCAACGGCAAGTCGAATATATTCACGCGGCCTTTTGTTGTACTCAATTGCTTTGGATGAAACAATCCTTAGCGAACTATAAATGTTCTTTTGAAAATATTTCTATTTTTTTAATAACACGTCCGCTATAAATATTGCTCAAAACCCGATTCATCACAACCGTACTAAACATATTGAGGTTCGTCATCATTTTCTAAGGGATTGTGTTTCAAAACGAAAAATTGAGATGAGTTTCGTTCCATCTCAAGATCAATTGGCGGATATTTTTTACAAAATCACTTTCTTCCGAAACTTTTGCTTCAATTCAAGCTCGGTTAGGCATAATGCATATTGAATAAGGTCTATGTTTACATTTTGCACGTTTTAAAACTTACGGGTGAAAAATTGGATTTTTGGATCAAAATTCGGACAGAACAAGAACAAATGCTCGATTACAAAATTGAGTGAGGTCGACCGTCGACCTCACCTTAGACCATGCGACATCACCTCCGACCGGTCGGCCTAGTCAAATTTTTGGTTAAAATCACTTATGTCCCAGACTTAGTCTATTTCATGCGGTTTTCACTATTTTCGCACCCCTTTGCAAAATTCACACACAATTCACTCAAAATAATTTCTTTCTTATAAATTCTATATTTTTGAGTTCATATTACTTGTATTTCATCATTCTTAACCAACTTCTCCGATTAATTGGTAAGTTTAATTCCTTCTTTATCTCAATTGGGTTGAACCCTTGAGAAAGTGCTTATTTTTGATATTTTGATGGAATTCTTGTATATGTATGTTGGGTATGATGATTGTTGATGGATGATATTTATAGAATTGCATTTGGTGATGAAAATTTGGGCTTGATTACATTTACAAGGGCTATATACATCTTCTTTGTTATTCGAGGCACGCCAAGTGTTCGATGAAATGTTTCAATGAAAATTTCTTCAATTACATGATTCTCTCGATTTCAAAAGTCTTATAAGTTTATAGAGATCATGTTTTGCTACTCAAATGAGCTTTTTCAAGTCAAATGATCGACTTTTCCCTTTTTATTTAGATTTTAAGCTTAAATATTCGAAAAGCTCGATAATTCGATAATATTACTTTGATATGAATAAATGATGTTTTTATCGTGCTAACATTCTATTTTATGATTCCAAAGGGGAAAAACACGAAACAAACTCATTAGCTCAAAGAAGCTAGAAAAAGATCGCGAGAAAAAGCTATAAGTTGTGAACAAAAAAAAAAAAGCCAAAAGTTGTGGATGTAAATTAGTCCAATGGATGAATAATGGACTTTTATTATGGCTAATGATTTATTTTTGACGAGGGGAGCTTCTAAGCTCATGAAATTCAAGCTTAAATTGTAAAAACTAAGTTTTTAGCTTTTAGTTGTTTGCTTCTATACTTACTCTTGTTAAGCATGTTGATGTAAGTCCAAGCGCTACGATAATCTAGAGGGGGTGAATAGATTATCTCCATCTTTTCGATTTTACCCTCTTTTTCGAACCGAATGCTCAAACACAATAATAAAGGTGCGGAATGTAAACAACACACGTCGATTTAAAGAGGTTCAACCCACCTAGGGCCTAATCCTCTACCACCCCAAAGATATCCAGGATGGATTTCAAAAAGAAAAACAATTTTATTAATTACCAAAATTAATACAAATTCAACTTACAACACCTTGAAGAGCACCACACTCTTCTTCAACACCACCTTGAGATTACCACAATCTCTTCTTGAAGATTACCACAATCTTCAACGGCACCTTGTGAAGATTACCACAATCTTCAACCTTGAAGAATACCAAATTATTCAACACCTCAATAAGAAGATCACCACAATCTTCTTGCACCTATCACCTAGATCATCCAAGTGTGTTCTTACCACAAGAACACTCACAAGGATATCTTGTGTTTGAATGATAACCAAAAATCAAGATTACAACTCAATAATGAATAATACAATTTGAGTGCAAAGTGTAATCAAGAATAGCCTAGACCTCAAGGATGTGAAAGTGATGAGCTAGGCAAATTTACAACAAGAATAATAACAATGAAAGACCAAGTATTTGCTTGAAGTGTATCTTGTTGTGTTGTATCTCAATTGTTGTATTGGTTGCTCCAAAACTCCCTCTATTTATAGGAGATGATTGATCAAGCATAGGCTCCTCTTGGGGATTGAAAATCTACTGAGAAAAATATACACTTAAAATCAAGAATATAGTGTTAGAAATCAATCCCACAATTTAAGGAAATGTGTCTCATTGTCAAACGGTCATATTTTTGTTGTCAATACACAGGCGACACGGCGAAAATGAGAGATTTAAGAACACTTTGAAATTTTCAACAGGGCGACGGCCGACATAGGCTTCGACCGTCGACCCACTGCCTCAACCGGTCCACCTTAATGAAAAATCGAAGAAGATTTGTTCTGTTTCAAAACGAAACATGCACGTCTGCCCTGGTCGACCCTGGCGGCCACGGTCGGCCGACCGACGGTCGACGCCTGAGCGACCGTCGACTGCCGATTTTATTTCCGTCTCATTTTCTTTCAAAAATCATCTTCATGCACGGGTTTCCCTATAGGGCGACCGGTCGACCACGAGGCAAATGTTGTCCAATTTTTGTCGAAAATAAAACTCAAGAAATACTCCGAAAATTTAGTAAAAACATTTTAAACCAATCGGGAGTATTTAAACAACATTTAGAAATCTTGTTTAGGAGTAAAAGCCCATTGACATAAAATCATAAAAAGTGTTGTCCATTATTATCAAAAATAAACTTGAGGAAATACTCCTAAAGTATTAAAACCATTTTAAATCATTTAGGAGTATTTGGACAACCTTTAAAAACATTGTTTTGGTGACAAAATAAAATCATCAAAATTAAGATAAAAACATGTATCAAACAATCTCCCCCTTTTTGATGATTACAAACCAAAACAATTTTTACACAAACTAAGAGAGCAATTTTAGAAATGATTTTCCGGTAAAAACATTTGACCGTTTGGAAGCAACCAAAATTTCCAAAAATATTAAAGCAACCAAGTAGGGAGTAAATATATTCAATAATAAGCACAAGCTCCCCCTATCAACAAGCATATCAAGAATAATGTAAAAGCAATTTTTCCATAAGCTAAAAGCTTTAGCTTTTACAAATTGTTCAAGAGCTTATAAGCTCCCCCTGTCACAAAACATCATTAAACACTTGTATAAGTCCATCAAGCAATAATTGGACTAAAAATGAATCATAACTTATGGCTTTTATGAGCCATAGCTTATAGCTTCTATGACAAGCTTTTATTAGCTTCTTTGAGCTAATGAGCCAATATCCTGTTTCTCCCCCTTTGGAATCATCAAAAAGAATGTTAGGATGATAAAAACATCATACAAATATATCAAAGTGCGCAACCGAGACTGTTTATCAACCATTGAGCAATTTATACTTAAAGTCCAAGGAAAATGGGAGAATTGTAACATAAGAGATCCATAAGCTCATTAGTAAGCTAAAAACATGATCTCAAAATGATTTTAAGACATTAGGAAGCAAGAGAGTCATGTAGAAGTTGAAAGTTTCATTGCGACATTTCATCGAATACCTTGTGTGCGTGAAAAATAAAAGAGGTTGTATATAGTCCTTGTAAAAGTTTCAAGCCAAAAATTTTCATACCTTCATCAATCAACCTCATTCCAAAGCTCAATAAGATCATATGCAACATATGCAACATTTGTTCATCAAATAGGAGGCTCAACAAAGAGATTCTCAAGGGTTCAACCCAATTGAGATAATATAAGCTAAGAAGAATCAAGGCATTTACAAATGCCAAAAATTAGAGCATCCATCAAGTAATACAAGTCATGCCTTAACAATACATGTATGATATATCCAATGTCCCAACATATCCAACTAAGCATAATGATCAAAGTATCAAAAGAAGCACTTTTACCATCAAGTACTTCATACCAATTATCAAACAATGCTTAAATTAGAGTATTTTTACCATCAAATACTCCATCAAAATCATGATCATCCACAAGTCATTATCAACTTGCAATTTTAACCCTTTTAAGAAAACAAGCAAATATCATTAGTACGAAGATAGTTTTACAAAGGTTCATAAAAATACAAAGCATCATTAATGAAAATGCTAGAAAGTAAAGGGGTGGGGACATCATTCCTCATCCGAGGAGAAGCAAGATCCGGAATAAAGTCCTTGATGAATTTCTTCAACTTCCCGATAGACTTTTGCATTTTGGAGGTATTTTGCTCCAAAGCCTCATACCTCGTCTCATGAAAAGCCCTCATCTCATCAAATTCGGCTTGAGTATACCTCTGGCGGTTGAGCACCGGTATTACCCTCCGGATTGCTCGGTTAGCCTTCTTCCGCCAATCTTGCGGCCTCGACGTCATCAAAGTAGTCATTAGGATCGGGGGACTCTTGAGCTCTTCCTCTAGCCATTTTAGTTGGTCGGATGTCCATATTCTTGCGCATCGTGACCATTTGGGAGATGTTATCAATGTCGAAGTCATTTTGAAATACCTCCGAGTTACACTCCGACGAAGGTAGTCCCGATTGAATAAGAAGTTTACAAATCCAATTTCCCATAACCAACTTCTTATTACCTTGAGTGATGGACTCAATTAGACATTGAATAAGTATGGCACCAAAGTTAAGTAGTTCCCTCCTAGCAATCTTATAAGTCAAAAAGTAATCCATGTTGCTAGGCATCTTTCCGACTTACCACAAATGCAATATGAGACAATGACCGACAAAATACGATGCTCAAGTGTCATTGCCAACAAAGAATACTTTGGCCATACTCCCAAATACGTCTTCACTTCTTTCATTGACACCCCCAACATTTCATCATTCCAAGTCCCACAAGATAAATAATCTCAACCACCTTCTCTAACACGTAAAAGCCGGCAAATATCATTGGGAGTCCATCTAAAATGAAGACCCTTTACAAGCGAATTAACGGCAATCGGCTTCCTTTCATTATCATATTGCACCCACATATTAGCATAAAAATGTTGGATAATATCATCATCATACAAAACATAAGCATGCTCCCATAGATACATCCAACCTTGCTCCTCAAAAATCCTCTAATAGTAGGATACTCATTTGTAAATAAACTAAAACGGCACATTTTAGTCCGAGCAATAGATTTTCCTCCCATTCCCGAATCCTCATAATACCATTCCGCATACTTATTGATGAAATTAAGAACATTGTGGGAATTAGGAGCTTGAGTAACAAAAGATTTTTTACCTTTCGCCCAACGGCAATTTTGGAGCGAAATTGTTCCGCGGAGCTCGGTGATTTGGGCCCGAGAGAGAATGGGATTTTGAACATCATCACCTTCTTGAGCCACGTTTCTTTGAGCGGCTCGAATATCCCTTTGTTCGGCTTCCTCTTGCCGATTTCTCGAAGAACCCTCTCTCCCCTTCTACGCTTGGAGATGGGATTTCGACTGGTAGAATTTCTAGGAGGAGCCATATATGTAAGATTCTTGTGAAAATAAGAAGATTAGCAACAAGAATCGTGAAAAATGATGAAGAATTGAAGATTCTAGAGAAAAGGGGATGAAAAAATCGTGCCAAGGGTTTGAGAGATTTCCTGCGTCTGTTTTGAGAGGAAGACAGAATGATTTTAAGTTGTAAAAATAGCACTGGCGTCGGTCGAGTAGGGGGCCGACGGTCGGCGTGCGAAGCGACGGTCGCCCCTGCTTTGGCAAATCTGGGTAATTTTTCTTTTCCCGAGTTTTCCAAAATTCGATTTTTTCACCCCAAAAGTTTTAAAACTTTGCAAAAAGATAATCTTGGACTATATCCAACAAATATGGGTTTAGGGAAAACATATATTCGAGAAAATCGAGACTTAACAAATAGTGCCTTTTTAAAGAGAATATTTGCAAAATCATTTAGGGGCACTTAAGGGGTTAAAATGAAATATCTTGAAAGATATGTGCATAAGCATAATATCGAGTTCTAAGAAAAATACGAGTGAACGTGCCTCGATAGTTTAAGAAACTTGATGACGTAATAGCCAATGAATATGAGATACATATCCTACACAATTCTTAGACAAAGTTTGCAAAAAAAAATACAAGTGTAGGCAAGTAATAGGAGATATCAAAAAGAGCTTATGCTATAAGATTTCATAAGAGATAATAAGCCACATAAGTCTAATTAAATGCATAAGAGTTTTAGAAAATCATGCAAGGTCTTCTTTTTTTTTAAAATTTTGAAACTTGTAAATATATAAAAGACCTACATTAAAAATAAATACTTGAAGACTCATTTTGCAATTAAGACACAATTAAAAATAATTAAAATAAAATGCATATATAGATGGGGAGATACGGTTTACCAATTACGCCGTTTCCATGGGTTGTGTCTTTCCCATTGTTGATGATATCTTCCCATTGAGAAGTCACTTTGTTGATGATGACTTCTTTGATTACTCCATTTCCAAGGTTTGTTACCTTCCCGTTGTTGATGGTCTCTTCTTCTTTGAGAGTCATCTTGTTGATGATGTCTTTGCCATTTCCAAGGATTATGTTCTTCCCAATTTTGATTATATCCTCTTCTTGAAAATTGGCTTTGTTGAGAATAGTTTCTCCTTCTTTGATCAAATGAAACGGTCATTTGATGTCTTCTTGGCGGTATGAATTTTCTTCGATCATTATTTCGCCGGGTACCTAATATGACATTATTTTGTGGTACCCTCATGTGTTTGGGTCCTTTGGGATTAGTCTTGAGACTTTTAGGTCTCCAACGATAATTAGAGCTATTTCTAGCTCGACAAAAATTAGCCGTATGACCCTTTTTACCGCAATAGAAACATGTAATAATTCTAGGAGCATAATGACCAACATGCTTAGAGACTTGATTCTTTTTCATGTCCTTAGGCTTATGATCAAGTTCTAGTTTCGAACAATCAACAATCTTGGTCATTTTATCGGTACTCAAATCATTTTTCAAGCAATTTATATCCTCAACAAGAGTACTATTTTCTTTTTCAAGGTTTCTAACCTTGTCAAGTGTGGTGGTGTGAGCACATGATAGTGATTCATAGGAAGTAAATAAACTATCCTTATCATTTTTCAAAACATTGAATTCCTTTTTCAAATTTTTGTATTTAACAAGTAAGCTTTGGAATTCATTTTGAAGTTCATCATAATCATTTTGCAAATCACTATAATCATTTTGAATGACAATATCATAGGAAGTAGAGGGTTTAAGACATACCTCATTTTCTTCATTGATGCCCATAAAACAATATTCAACTTCTTCATAATTGGAAGTTGTAAGAGGCTTGTTCCTTAGATATGAACTTGTATCCCTTTGAGAAGTAGATGCTTTTGTTTGGCTTCTTTCATTTGCAAATACTCCATAGATGGCTTCTAATTTTTGCCATACTTCATGTGCCGATTTTATTCCTACAATATGTTCATATTCCAAATTAGTAAATGAACAATACAAAATATTGAGAGCTTTACCGTTTAAGGAGATGATTTTCTTCTCTTCATCATTGAGCTTTTGAAGCCTTTTGAGGTGTGTGGTGTATCTTTCATCGAAATGGATTCTCCGTTTATGACGGTGTTCCAAATGTCGAACCCGCAACCTTGTAAGTAGCATTCCATTCTTTCTTTCCAAAAATAAAATTTTTGGAATCAAATAGTGGTGGCTTGGTGGTGGAGGTGCTTAGGAAAGATGAGCTTCGTTTGTAGCCGATGATCGTTTCTCTTCACTCGCGATGTGAAACGAGCTTGCCAAAGAGTTTCGCTTTGATACCACTTGTAAGTCAAGCGGCTACGATAATCTAGAGGGGGTGAATAGATTATCTCCGACTTTTCGATTTTACCCTCTTTTTGAACCGAATGCTCAAACACAATAATAAAGGTGCGGAATGTAAACAACACACGTCGATTTAAAGAGGTTCAACCCACCTAGGGCCTAATCCTCTACCACCCCAAAGATATCCGGATGGATTTCAAAAAAAAAGAATTTTATTAATTACCAAAATTAATACAAATTCAACTTACAACACCTTGAAGAGCACCACACTCTTCTTCAACACCACCTTTGAGATTACCACAATCTCTTCTTGAAGATTACCACAATCTTCCACGGCACCTTGTGAAGATTACCACAATCTTCAACCTTGAAGAATACCAAATTCTTCAACACCTCAATAAGAAGATCGCCACAATCTTCTTGCACCTATCACCTAGATCATCCAAGTGTGTTCTTACCACAAGAACACTCACAAGGATATCTTGTGTTTGAATGATAACCAAAATCAAGATTACAACTCAATAATGAATAATACAATTTGAGTGCAAAGTGTAATCAAGAATAGCCTAGACCTCAAGGATGTGAAAGTGATGAGCTAGGCAAATTTACAACAAGAATAATAACAATGAAAGACCAAGTATTTGCTTGAAGTGTATCTTGTTGTGTTGTATCTCAATTGTTGTATTGGTTGCTCCAAAACTCCCTCTATTTATAGGAGATGATTGATCAAGCATAGGCTCCTCTTAGGGATTGAAAATCTACAGAAAAATACACTTAAAATCAAGAATATAGCTGTTAGAAATCAATCCCACAATTTAAGGAAATGTGTCTGTTTGTCAAACGGTCATATTTTTTTGTCAATACACAGGGCGACCGGTCGCACAGAAATAAGAGAATTAAGAACACTTTGAAATTTTCAACAGGGCGACCGGTCGACATAGGCTTCGACCGGTCGACCCCTGTCTCAACCGGTCCACCTTAATGAAAAATCGAAGAAGATTTGTTCTGTTTCAAAACGAAACATGCAGGTACCGGTCGACCGTCGACCGACGGACGATCGACGCCTGACGACGGTCGACTGCCGATTTTACTTCCGTCTCATTTTCTGTTTCAAAATCATCTTGATCACGGGTTGCCCTATAGGCGGCCACCGGTCGACCACGAGACAAAATGTTGTCCAATTTTTGTCGAAAATAAAACTCAAGAAATACTCCGAAAATTTAGTAGAAACATTTTAAACCAATCGGGAGTATTTAAACAACATTTAGAAATCTTGTTTAGGAGTAAAAGCCCATTGACATAAAATCATAAAAAGTGTTGTCCATTATTATCAAAAATAAACTTGAGGAAATACTCCGGAAAGTATTAAAACCATTTTAAATCATTTAGGAGTATTTGGACAACCTTTAAAAACATTGTTTTGGTGACAAAATAAAATCATCAAAATTAAGATAAAAACATGTATCAAACAGTTGATAGGGGAGCTTATATAAAATGTTTTTGAAAAATCTTTTCTCCTATCCTTGTGTTTTTAATCATGTTTAGTGTTGCTTAAAACGGTTTGTTGATTTAGACCGGAAAAATGTGTTTTGTTTTAAAAATCAATCTCCTAAAATTATTTTAATTTGTAATCATCAAAAAGGGGAGTTTGTTAGATAAATAATTTTATCCCGATTTTGATGATTTTGTTTAATTGATTTTTACACCAAAACAATGTTCCTAAATATTGTCAAAATACTCCTAATTGATTTAAAATATTTTTACTAATTTTTCTGAGTATTTCTTGAAGTTTATTTTCGACAAAACTTGGACAACACTACATTTTGAGGTCAACCTTAGTCGCCCTGCAGAGGCAACCCGTGTCTCGAAAGTCCAAACTTAAAACAAAACAAAACTGGAATATTTTTGAAGGGGGTCGACCGGTCGACTAGAGGTCGACCGTGTGGTCTCCTGGTCGACCACCTTGTCGATCGGTGTCTCGCATATTGCCCATTTTACGAAAAACTTTATGTATCTCATTTTGGGCATGTTGGACCGGTCCGAGGGTGTGTGACAGTCGAACATGCCTTCGACCGATCAACCCCCGTCATCTCGTGTCTCGAATCTCTCGATTTACTTTTCAACCGGTCGACCTATGTTATTTTTTACAAAGAAATTCAAACCATTAACTAGCCATTATCGAAGATTTACTTTATCATTTTTGTACATTATTTGTGGATCTTGTGATTTTCTTTTTAGACAAAAGTGAAGATGGAGGAGCCTATGTTGAAGATCCAATCTTGAAGACTCTCCTATAAATAGATGAAGGGTTTGAAGGAACATAACAACATAAGAGACAACACAACAAGAAAATCTGCAAATTTCTCTAAGCTTTCACATTTCAACATTCTTGTTGTAAGAGCCTAAGGTCTTTCACTTTCACCTCTTAAGGTCTAAGCTTGATTCTTGATTACACTTGCACTTTAAAGTTGTATACTTCATTATCGAGTTGTAGTCTTGAATTTTTTATCATTCAAACACAAGATATCCTTGTGAGTGTTCTTGTGGTAAGAGCACACTTGGGTGATCTTAGGTGTTGAAGAGTGTGGTACTCTTCATAGGTGAAGAAGGTTGTGATAATCTTCTTGTTGGAAAGTTTGGTGCTCTTCAAGTTGGAAGATTGTGGTAATCTTCATTGGTGTCGTTGTAAGAAGAGTGTGGTTCTCTTCAAGGTGATGTTGTAATAATTTTGGTAATTATTAATAAAATTCTTTTTCTTTTTTGAAACCCATCCCTGATATCTTTGGGGTGGTAGAGCACGTAGTCCCTAGGTGGGGTGAAGCTCTTTAAATCATCGTGTGTTGTTTATTTTCCGCATCTATTCACCCCCTCTAGATTATTGTAGCCACTTGGACTAACATGATCATCTCGCCAACAAAGCTCCTCTTGTATCTTGGCGTAGCCCAAGCTGAACCGCATAGTCCCAATGGGATCGGATCCTCACGATGGTTCACTCCGCCGAAGAATAAAACTTGGGGACCAACATCCGGAAGCACTAATCCCGGCTCCATCTCGCCTCTCTTCCCTCCGAAAGGCTCGAGGAGGACGAGGAGCCCGAACAACATCAACATGGTCACTTGGAGCGAGAGCTAAGGCGTCGAAAACTCTCCCGGCGATCAAGGCGCGTCCTCGCTCACTTTGCCACTCCCGGGCGGGCGCTCGAACTCCCGCCAGTACCTCACTTTCCCTTGGCCTTCTTATTTTCCTTCTTCTTAAAGGCCATCAGCTCCGCTATGCTATAATCCTCCTAACCCAAAAAGCAAGTAAGAAGTAATATCAGAAAATGGAGGGGTCACAATATACAAGTAAATCAGGAAGCAATGCAAAGAAGTAAAGCAAAGTGGGATACCCAAGAACTCCCTAACGTTCAGAAGACTCTTAAACAATCCCCTGGATCTATAAGTTTTTGCCATTTACTTTCGGGAAGCGGGAGTATCTCAGTCCGTCATAACTTCCGAAACCCATTCATAAGGGAGCCCCAACCATTATCCCTCACTTAAAAGAAGTCCTCCTTCCACAGCTCACTAGGAGAAGAAAGTCCATCAAGAAACTTGCACTAGGACGCGGGAAGAAGTGGAAGAAGGTGTCACCCGAAGACTTCCTGGCATAGAACAAAGAATGGAATCCATCTACAGTCGGAGTCAAGACCAACTGTCGCATCGTATGCTCGTAACCTCGTATACATGCATAAGCATGAGGAATCAACTAACCAACACATACTCCCACGGATCTAAGGATCGCGATGAGGAAATTATCCAGGGGAAGAACAAACACAATAGAGAAGCTATAAAGGTATACCGTGATGAAAACCCTCGGGTGGATGAGTAAGTATATTGCCCAAACCCGAGGCCAACATCAGAAATGTTGAAGGAAGCTCTAGCCACTCCCGCAATCTACGGAGACAAACATATGATACTCAACTGGCCAACTCTCCTGGAATCACTGCCCGACTCTTGGAAGGAGGCCTATGTTGATACTTGGGGCGGTGGACTTCTTTGGGACTATATTCCTTGGACTCCGCCTCGGAATACTCATCACTTGAGCTCAAATCTGGATCAAGCTCTACTTTTCCTTCACCATCAAAACACAATTATGGAGCGAGAGGATGGATATCAAAATCCATGGACAAAGGTGGAAATAGAATGACAGAACCAAAAACTGAACATCCGGTGACACCCTGACTTCCTTGAGGGATGGAAGAAGGACCAGAATTCGGCTGAAAATATATGAAAACTTTAGAGAAGACGGGGAAACGCGCATAGTAAAATGGGCTGGGGGCTTGGGATGCCCCAAGGACGCGCCATCCTCCACCCGGGGGCGCTCGGGCGACCCATTGTGGCCTCCCGGGAAGGCGCCAAAGGCGCGCCTTGCCCGCTCTGGGAGCGCCCGGGCACCCTCTTCCGCCTATGGAGCTCTCATATCTCTCTTCACTTGACACACTTCACTCATCACTCCAACTCTCCATGAGATCTCACATCAACACTTACCTTAACTTTCAAGAAATTTTCTAAGTCTTCTACAAAGCAAAAAGTTTCTAAGTTAAAGAGTAGAGAGAGAAATATTAACTTTGGAAGACATGGTCACAAGCTCTCCTTCAAAGTGTCCTTATACAAAAGTGGTCAAAGATTCTCCAAAGGCAAGACAAGATATACAACAAGACAAGCCAAATACGGTACCGATTTAGCTCACGTACTGCTTCATTCCTCTGCCCCGAAATCGGGGCTTATGTTGGGGAAAAACAACATTTAATTAATTAATATATAAATCGTTTATATATTTATTTATTATTAATTACCTAATGGGCTCTTAACAAAATAACTCGGCCCAAAGGTGTCTGAGACTGGCTCATAGGCTGATTTATTCTACGCGGACTGGCCCATATGCCGATCTCCCAGATATAAAAAGGTCCCTTCTACTCATTTGTAAGTTAATTAACTCATAATACTCCGACGCATTTAATTTAATATCCAATTACTATTTTATGTCACCGTGCTGACTTGAGTGTCGGAGGGGCCTCCCCGGGACAACCCAGGGCCCTCTCCTTTGTTTGGGAGTAGCTAGATTCAAGCAAGATAGTTGCGGATTCTGTTCATAGGGAGCCCCGGAGCTGCAACTCGATCAGATCACCTCCCGTTTTGCATGTCTTAAGCATAGTAGGAGAGATTTCTTTATGTATGGTTTCAAATTGCGTGTGTGTGCAGACAAGTTCCCAGTCGGAGGATTTTCCATCTCTCGGAGAAGAAGACTTGAAGACTCCCCCCTCGGGAAGAAGCATTTCGTCAACCCCATTGACTTGGAGTGATCGCCTAAAAACAAAAAGATCAATCAAGAACGCTAAGTAGAGCAAAAATAGAAAACCTAATTTTGCGAATTCTTAGTCTTATCTATACCTATTATAAAAGTGTGAATAGGTGTTAAAGTTTCTTGAAAATTTTGATTTGCCAAAAATATCCTCATGGTAAAGTTAGCTTTAAGGGTAATTAAGTAGTTTTTCATATTGATTTTGATTTTATTTGTTTAATAATATTGACAAGTGTCTCTTTATATTCCAAACCCTTCTTATATGATTTCTTTCAATTTTAAATCTTAAAATAATTTAGATTTTATGATAATATTTATTTTATATTATACTAGATATCGAGAGCTTTCCAACCATATGTTATAAGCATATATAAAAGACTTCATATGAGAGAATTTTAGCCATTTAAAGTTGAGTGCTATGTAAAAATGCACATTTATAATATCTTTCTTTAATTTTCTAAATAATTAAATACATCAAAAAAGAAAAAAGAGTATGAATTTACAGCAAAATGAAGAGAAAAATAAATAAAAATATTTAATATTATTTTATTCAAGATAAATAAGCGAACAAAATACATTTTTAAACTTCACAATTGGTTGTTATCCATACTATTGAAATGTTATTGTGATTTATTTAGTTTTATCATCTATAGTAAATGATACAATTTTTGGTATGGGAAGATGGAAATTCGAGACTATTGAAAATTTCAAGGAATTTTATGCTTTTCCCATAAAAAAATAATTTGTTTTTAAGATATATAAGTTAAATATAAATTTTTACTAAAATTTTGAATAAATATTATTTTGTTTCTAAGATCTATCTATTAATCTTTATGTATGTTTTTTCCCGTAATAATGGATATGCGGTTCAACATGATTTAGATTCAATTAATAGTTTATTTTATTCATGTATTCTTTCGATAAAAAAAAAAAACTCGACCATTGTGATAGTGTAAAGTTAAATTTGCAAAACAAATATATTATAAGTACATACTCTAAATTTAAAAATGAAATAAACTTGGCTAAGAGTTATGTATTTGAAATTAATGAAATGATATTTTAAATCTCTAAAATTTATAATTTTTTACTTTTTTAAGGGTTGGCATATATATCTCTATTGTAAAACTAAATAAATAAAAAATGAAAGAAAAATAATTTTACAACAAAAATTACAATAACAATATA
This sequence comes from Rehmannia glutinosa, assembly GCA_016081115.2. NCBI lineage: Eukaryota > Viridiplantae > Streptophyta > Magnoliopsida > Lamiales > Orobanchaceae > Rehmannia > Rehmannia glutinosa. Next base: position 41,794,231 of record CM071930.1, read on the forward strand.
AAACAGTTAATACTAAGAATTTTGAGGCTAAACTGAAAATTGAGAACTAATTTTTCTTTAATATTTATTTATGCAATTATTTATTTTTTTATGATGCACCATTTGAACTTTCAAACCTATAATTTTGATTTATTTATCAACTTTAATAATATATCATTGTATATTCTTTTAGTTAAATAAGCCCAGTAAATATGATAATAAAAACATGAAATTAATTATAAAAGATACTTAAAAGGATAAATATTTATTCTCAAACTTAACAAAATGCAATTATAAATTATATTTTAATATGGAGGTATAGAGAGCAAGAAAATATATATTTCATTTTAATTTTATTTTTCTTGGCATAATAATTTTTAATTAATAGGATGAAAGGTCTAACAAGTTTGGATAAAAAAGAAAATAAGTTATTTTATTGTAGCAAAATATTTTATTTTTAAATTATAAATAAGAAGTCAATATGACTTTTAATAATCTTATTTTATTTTACATATCAGAAATTTTAATTTAGATTGAAATTATTGTTCCTATTTGGACTTTCTATTTTATGGTAGTTTTTTCATTTATTACTTATATAGGGGTGTATTGGTTGAAAAAATCTGCATCAATAAATAGACTTTAATTTAGAAACATAAAAACTAATATAATAAATTAAAATAGATTTAAATAAAATACAATTAAAGTGGTATATATGTATATATATACTAATCACTTACATATGTATATTTTAACATGTATGACAATACTTAGCTTTGCTTAAAACATACACCCTTAATAAATTATATAGTTTTAGGTAAAAAGATATGTATTATATTATTTAGGTAGTGAAATAATCTAGCTTAACAAAAAAAAAATATAATATAATATGGAAACAAGAATCAAAACCAGAAAATTTAAAGAAATATATATATATATATATATGCTAAGAAAAACTAAAAAAAATAATAATATGACATTTATATCAAAAGTACATATTTTATAACCTACATGTTAATATGCTCATCTTTTACTTAAAAAATATTGTATTAAGTTATGCAAAATAAGTATAAAACTTACTTGATATTTGAATTTTAGGTGGCGACCACAACATTACATTTGAGTGAAAAAATTTATCAAAAAATTTATTTATGGATCAAACTAAAATATTCCTTCTTATTTCAAAAATAAACATGATTTTGAAAATAAATTGTTCATTATAACTTAAATATTAATTTCATCAACAAAAGTAATTGATTCTAGTCACCTTTAAAACCTGAGTCTCTTTGAAGATATAAACACTATACTTTAATTTTTATATATAAAATAACAATTATGATTTTGATCTCGCATTTTGTAGTGCACATATATATGTATTATTAAAGTAATAATTTAAGTTTTGATTAGACGTTATTTTCATAGTTATGCATTTTAAAACATGTCCCTCTCTTTAACAATTTAATTTTGAAAATGTATATTTTTCAAGTGCAACTAGATTTTATCGTAAATGTTAAATTAACAAAGATCTAAATAACATTTTTCATGTTTTTCTTCTAAATTTTACTATGACGGACATACCATTTTTTAATCCTCTTTACTTTTAACCTTTTTTCTTATTTTTTTTCATATTATATTTTATTTTGTTTAATAAAAGTCTTATTCATAGATATACATACATACAATTATTAAATAAAAAGGTTGTGATGGAATATCAAGAGACAAAAAAGAACTATAATTTGAGTAAGATTTGAAAAGTTATATTTATTCCCTTCTTTAGAGTTCAAAAGCAAAATTATAAACATTCATATATAAAAGTCTATATATGAATAATATTAATCCTTTAATCAAATGCTCAAATGTATATATTGATATTCTTCAACATAAAATTCATCATCTGGTAAAACTGATTTAATATTAGGTCGAAGATTTAAATTTATAAAGATATTTATTTTTAACATTTTAAGCATTCAAATACATGCATTATACTTTTGTGAATTGTGTTGTAAATTTTTTGCTACATGGAAAGATGCTCACCGACAAAGTTAAAATGAATAAAATGAATTTTTTTATGCTTAAGACAATAAAAAGATAGCCTATCAATTTATATATGATGTTTTTTCTCGATTCGCAATAACAAAAAAATATAATAAATTGAGACCTATATTTTGCTCGAAAATGTCACATGCATAGAACTTGACAACTAAAAAGTGAGGAGGTTATTTGACACACGCTTTTGGATTATTATATTCTATATTCTATAATTTTGTTGTAAAGCTCTGAATTTTTAGAATGTAAAGTGATTTTTTGAAAGAAAACAACATAAAAGACGTAATTGAGGTTCTTCATATAATTTATTTCAATGTACTAATTAATAATTTTTACTGCTATTAAATTTGTCATTACTATATTACATAACTAATATTTTATACAAAAATTAGAATAACAATTACTCACATCAGGACACTCAATAATAAAAAATTATGTGGAAATAATAAATTTATGATGTCGTGCATGCTCTTAATGATAATAGAATAGAGCATAAATATTGTTAGACACTCAATAATTTTGATTTCTATGATGTGGTTCTCATGCGTTTATTTGATATATAAATGTGATTATTCTTTCAAACTGAATTAATTTATTGACTGTTTTCAATTACAATTGATTAGTCTATTTTATCTTCAGTTTTGTTATACAAATAATTAATTTAATTTTGGAGAACATGAAAAAAATTAGATAATGGTCGAGTGGTAAATACTTCCATCCCAGCTAGAGGTGTGAGATTTGATTCCCATCATCCCTCCCATCCCAAGATATGTACTTAAATATAAAAAAAGGAGAACATGAATCAAAATATGTACGGGAGCTAAGCTTCTAAACATAAAATAGAAATTTACTTTCTTATCGTTCTTAACAAAAGAGGCACATACGATGAATGAAAAACTGAATCTTGTAGTCAAACCGATTTAAAAGATAATACACATTAGAAAATTGAGTAAAAGAGATATACATCCATACGTTAACCAATCATGCTTGGGCTAAAAGTGCATTCAAAAAAAAAATTACAAAAAAATCTCAAAGCTAAGTATGAAGAAGAAGTAGACACTCAAAAAATAAACAAGATGCATTAATTTAAAACTCGTCTTGAATATATATTTTTTAAACTTTTATATAGATTACTCATCATTTAAGTATCATGTTTTTTAGTCCAAAATGTCTTAACCATATTTCACTGACAAATAAGTTTAAATTTAGTTTTTGCAAACTTTCTTTTAAGATCAAAATACATGAATGACATTTATTATAAATACAAAAAATATAATAAAAATTGATTCCAATTTATAGATTTAATTTGAGTTAAATTAATAAAATTATTTGGTTCACGTGCAACGCACGTTCACCTTACTAGTTGTTGAAAATAGTTGATTAGAAAACATCAACAAATATTCTTATTTCAAAAGCCTGGACTTAAGTTTTGAAAAATTGTCTTCCCCATGTTTGGAAACATATAAATCTAACTTATTGAAAAATAAGGAAAACATATAAACCAAACTTTTAGTGTTGTTCCAAGAAAAATAAGTTCTCAGCTTGCACTCGACATAGAATTTGATATGAGAGTTAAAAGTGTAGAAGCTTTATTTGTTTTTATATTATTATCGTCAAAAGTAGTTGTAGATAGTTTGTGCATGTCATACAATTACTTTAATTAGCACAGTTAATTGAGAAAAAAAAAAGAGTTTTTCGTAAGAGAAATAATTTTATTTTAATACACTTCAAAATACACAATCACATATGTCATTCCTTCGTGTCTTTAATTTTCATGCCACTCAATTAGTCAACATGTCGATTCACATAATTATTTCTCTTTCAACTCAATTAATTAACCAAAAACAAAAATTTTATTCTTTTCACATAACCCTGAAGTTTAATATTGTCAACTTGTGAATAGGGATGGCAATTTCCTCCGAACCCGATGGAGGATCCGATACCCGACCCTAACGGAGGAGGGTATGCGGGGTAGTTTTGTACCCGATTAAATAAATGGGTGCGTGGGTATGGGTATTTTTCGGGTATGGGTATGGAGGTGGGTCTAGGCACATCCTACCCATACCCTACCCGATACCCGATTAAATAATAATATTATATATATAATATATCTACATATATATTTATTTATAATATTTTACATATATTTTTTTATTTATACAACTCTATTTATTTATATTTAAAGAAAATGATTTTTCCCCAAGTCTCAACCAAAATCTACTAACCCACTAACACTTTTGTTTAATTTTTTTTAATATTTTGCTATATTTTATAATATATAGTTCACTAATTCTTATCTATATTCTTTTTTCCTTATTGTTTTCTTAAGAATTTAGTAAATATCTATATTTTTATTTAAATAACTCAAATTTCTCTTTAAAAAAAGAAATAACTTAAATTTGAAAAAAATACAATTGTAAGTGGTAAGAGGGTATGGGTAGGGTATGAATACCCGATCCTCCGATGGGTATGGGGATGTGTATGAAAAACCGAATACCCGATGGGTATGGGTATGGGTATGAGTTTGAATATAATAAATGGGTATGGGGATTGGGGATATAGAATCCTACCCGAACCCTACCCATTGCCATCCCTACTTGTGAAAATACACAATAACACAACATTCAATTGAAAGTCAAGATAAAACCCAAAAATCCATCATGCTTCTTTTTTGGCAAATATATGTGGTAAATCTAGGGCACATGAATTGGGTCGTGCAAAGTGACGTTGGCATGGGAATGGGGATGCGATTAGTTAGGTGGCCAAATGGAACCAAAATCGGAACCATGGTCAATAGTTTTGAGAATCGTTGGTAGGAACCCGATTACAAAATCGAAACCGAAACCGTATACATTGGTTCTAATTTCGGTTTCATGGTCTCAAAAACCGTGGAGCGGGTGGTTTTAATTGCTTCGGTTCGGTCGAAATTGTTTTCTTTATTTATTAAATTTGATATGTTAGAAGAAATATTAAATGGTTATTGTTAATGTTATCATTATTGGCAAATTTGCTCTTTCGCACAAAGGTCAAAATCGGTGTTGTGACTATGGGATGCAACATTGTGCGCACAAAATCACGGCGGATTTTATGACGATCATCCGCTTTACGGTTTATGGCAATTGTTCTATTTTGAGTAGGTTCTTTGATAATCTTGGATGCATTATCTAGATTTATTCAGCCCATATTATTGCCATTTAATCTCTTTCCTTATTTCTTTGTTATTACCCATAAGGAAAGGATTTATTTTTGTTGTTTTCCTTTTTAGTTTGTAACCTTCACCGAAATTAGCAAATCACTTGATTCCAGCCATGAAAGGAGAGGACAACACCTTGAAGAAGACACGCACATAAAAATACATTGAGCTTATAATTCTTCTTCAAGAAAATCATTTGTGTCGCTTTTGTTAGTCTTCGGGAGAAGACGGTGAAGATCTACAGTGTGGATCGACTCAATTGTTCAAGGGATTTGAAGTTGGAGGGATTCCAACAAGGTTGAAATTGTGGAAGATTCGATCAAGGGATTAGTTTTATACGAGTGTTGGTGAATTGATAAAGAGGGAGTCTTTATGCTATTCGTAAATCCGGTCGTTTTTGTAATAAGCTTTGCTTTTCTAATATTGGATTGTTTCTTCTAAGGCATGGCCTTGTACATTAAGATTGAAGAATCTAAGCACGTTAAAAATCCTGGTGTTATTTTCTTTTTTATTTGTGTGAGTGTGTCGTATGCTTTAGTGTTATAACATTAACTTACAACACCGCCGAATCCGAACATCCAGGGTTTTTATATTAATATATCGATTGATAGGGCAACATATTTTATCAATTGGCATCAAGAGCCTAACACTAATTCTTATTAGTGAGATCCTGCTTTTATATTTGTCGCTAACATGTCTTGTGTTTATGAAGAAAGTTTGGTTTCACGCCCTCAATTCCTTGACATTTTTGAAAAATCTACGAGCAAAAGAATAGAAGAACCAAATCCTCAATCAAAAGCAAAATGATTCAATGTAGAGAATGTGGTGGCTTTGAACACATCCAGGTTGAATGTGCAAATACTCGAAAGAAGAATGGGAAATCATTCACCACCTCATGGAGTAACTAAGAACCAGATGATGAAGAAGAAGAAAATGTGAGCAATCATGTTGCATTCACCTCCATTGACAAAGAGGTTGGTTGTAATCAAACGTACCCCAGTGCTATTTCTGGTGTTACAACACCAAGCAGGTATGACACTAACTTTCCTTTTGTTGAAAGAAGTCCAACTCTGTGATTCCTGCAGAGGAAAAACAACTCAAGTGATGAATACTCGAGCATGACTCGAAGTTGATGAAGAATCAAGGAATTAAGAACTGAGGATAGTTTACCAAAAGATGTACGAAAAATACTTGGTTGTCTTGAAGACAAATGAGAACCTGGAAAAGAAAGTAGTGTGTCTTACTGCTGAAAAAGACTCACTCAAAGGAGAGGTAATTAAGTTTGAAAAGCTGGCAACAGAGAGAAAAGAAGAACTTGCCAAAGTAAAGAAAGAACTCAATGAAATGGCAAATTCAGTCAAAAAACTGAACACTGGCAAGGGGAGATTAGATGAAATTCTATCTCAAGGAAAATATCATCAAGATCGTGCAGGTATTGGTTTTGGCTCTAATTCTAACAAAAACTTTGCTAAAAAGGATAAAAATTCTAAAAATGCTTTTGTTAAAGAAGGAACTTCATCTAATCAGGTTGGAAAAAGAAATGGATTTATTCCTATTTGTCACTATTGCAATCGTCCTGGTCATATAAGACCTAAGTGTTATCGTCTTCAGAAACACTGTAGGCAAGGCAGAGTACAATCTCATGTGTTCAAACATCACCAAAAAAACACTCATTGTTTTAAAGTTGATTTATCCAACGAACCCAAGAAAATCTGGGTTAGGAAAAATGAGTTTTCTTGTAATGTTGCTCACACATCTTTAAAAGCTAATGTGATTGAATCATGGTATTTTGACAGTGGGTGTTCTCGTCATATGACTGGAGAATTGGAAAAACTCATTGATTTTGAAAAACATGAAAACGTTTTGGTGACTTTTGGTGATGGTGCTAAAGGAAAGGTTTTGGGAAAAGTAACGTTAAATGTCGTAGGACTTCCCCATTTAAAAAATACCTGTATGTTGAAGGCTTGAAAGCTAATCTTATTATCATTAGCCGATTGTGTGATGATGATTTATGTGTCAAATTTGATAAGAATGTTTGTAATGTCTTTGATAATTCTGACAATTGTATTCTGAAGGGAAATAGGTCCTCCGCTAACTGTTATTTATTGCAGGAACGGCTCCAGTGTTACAACACTAAGTGTCATAACACTAACTTGACTGGGTTTAGTGATGTTAAATTGACAGGTGATGTCGATGATCGAAAGAGTACTCCTGGAGGATGTGTCTACCTTGGTAACAATTTAGTTTCATTGTACCGTAAGGAACAAAGTTGTGTATCCCTATCCACTATTGAGTCTGAATATATAACCTTAGGGAGCTTTTGTTCTCAAATGTTGTGGATGAGATAAGTGTTGACTGACTATGGGGTTGAATAGAAAACTCTACTGCTCACTGTGATAATTCAAGTGCCATAAACATTTTCAAAACCCCTGTGCAACACTCCAGAACTAAACACATCGATATTCGACACCATTTTATTAGAGACATGGTTGAGAATAAGATTGTTACCATTGATTTTGTTACCACTGAGAATCAAATTGCTGATATTTTCACCAAAGCCCTAGACTTTCAGAGGTTCAATTACCTGAAACAGTCTCTGGGTGTCTGTACTCTCTGAGCAGTGTAGGTTTTAGTATTGCAACACCATATGCATCATCTCTTCACCTTCTTAATGTGTTGCAACCTCCTATTGATCTTATTGTTTTGCATTTTTAAGATCATTTCATTGGCTTAACTGTTTTATTGATGTGACTCAATTGAGTACTCTTTTGATGTAACTTTTGCCTAAAAATAATTGTGGATCAATTTGCAAACATAATGATTTTTCCCATGTGAAAGATGTATTAGTTTTGGGCATTTGACGGAAAAAGCTGCCTATACATTGTGTGTGAAAGTTATTCATTGTGAACTATTCTATGTTCTTTTAATTGCTTGAATCATGTTATGATCTTCCGAGAAAGAGCTACCCATATTTTGGAGCGAAAGCTACCGACCAAGCTAAATGTTCTCCGATTATTCCTTTCACTCAAAAGATTTTTAAATGGGAAAAAGATTTTGATCCATTGACTTTGTATGGTGGTGTTCTTGAAAAGGTGGTACAACATCGGGTTCTGACACCAAAATGCTCGAGGCCTTTTTATTCCTCATTAGTAATAAAATCATCATTCTAGACATCCCTCGGATCATTTTTGGGCTTATGGAAAATATCTTCTTTCTTGATTCGATGTGGTGTATTATTCTTGGAAATGATTTATTCCTTAAATTTATCTCTAATAAAAAGGTATTGTTCATCAGTGTTTATTTTTGGATTTAATGCACTCCCTGATTTATGGAACTATCCCCAAAATATTTGAATTTCAAAATTGCGGTTGGAAGTTTTTTGGAAACTACCATAGTAACCATTTTTAACTCTCCGATTGGGAGTATACAAATTCTTGAAGGATATTGTTTTGACCAAAAAAATAGCCAAAGTTTAGTTGGCTTCATTTGTCTTTTTTTTTGGTCAAAAGGGGAGAGAACAGACTCAAGTAAGATGAGACCCAAGTAAGGGGGATCAAACCGAGTCAAGTAAGGTGAGACCCATTTGAGAGAGAAGAGACTCAAGTGAGGTGAGACCCAAGTAAGGGTGAGCAAACTGAGTCAAGTGAGGTGAGATCCATTTGATGGGGAGTCCGAAAAGTCCAGTGATGAAGATAATGACGTTTTTCCGAGGGGGACTTTGAGTATGAAGATGAAGATGATGATGATGCTGACTCAGAAGGGGAGTTAAAAGACGAAAGTGGATCCGATTAATTCCACTGCATGCTTATGTTTATCTTGCTTTGTAGTTTGATGATAAAACTTGTTTTATTTTGGATAAACGATTGGATATGTATGCTATTGGACAAATGCTTGTTATTTTGATCGTACTAACATTTGCGGGATTTAAAATCGAAGTGTTGCTTCACTTAAGATTTTTTATTTTTCCCGCATGATTTGTTTTTTGACCAAAAGTGCCAAAAGGGGGAGATTGTTAATGTTATCATTATTGGCAAATTTGCTCTTTCTTCACAGTGCAAAATCTGGTCTTGTAACTCTGAGATGCAACACTGTCTGGACAAAATCTGGGCGGATTTTATGCCAGATTCTCTGTTTCTGGTTTATGGCAATTGTTCTATGTTGAGTAGTTTCTGCGATAATCTTGGATGCCTTATCTAGATTTATTCAGCACATATTATTGCCATTTAATCTCTTTCCTTATGTCTTTGTTATCACCCATAAGGAAATGATTTGTTTTTGTTGTTTTACTTTTTTAGTTTGTAACCTCCAGCTGGAAATCAGCAAATCACTTGATTCCAGCCATGAAGGATTGGTTTTGTTCAGGATAATCTCGCTTTTAAGCAATCAGAGTAGGGATCTCTCTTCGATGAGTTAGAATAGGCTATGATTCCCAGATAGGAAGAAAGAGCATTCGCCACTTCAAGCTAGTCACTTGAACTCCCTCCTTACGTAGATCTTCGTGACCCAGGGGAGAAGCTTGGCTTATTGAACTCCTAACTCATTTGCCCTGAGCCCCGTATTCCTTTGATTCTTCTCCCGTTCGTGACTTATACCATAGAATCAAACCGAAAGAGAAAGTGTTGGAACGCGGTCTCATAGATCAGCCCCTGTTGTAACCAATCATGCAGTTTCCGAGCTTATATCATTGGTCAGTTTCCTGTTTCCCATGGTCTATCATTGGTCCGGTCCTTCGAGGTAATTCAATCCGATTTTTTTCGTATTTTGGAATTGAAAACAAAAATCGGATTGATAATTTTGCGAATTGTATATTCAATGATTCCCTAATCATAATCATAATATATTATCTATATTCTAGAATAGAATTCTAACAGAATATTTAGAAAATAGGAAATAAGAGGGTAGCGGAATCGAACTCGCATCGTTAGCTTGGAAGGCTAGGGGTCAAATCGGTTACTCTCCTTTGAAGGAGAAGCCCATTTGAAGGCAAGTCATGGTATCCGAGATCGGACATCGAAATGGAAGGCCACAAGAAGTATGCATGTGAGAATCCAAGGCGATTTACCCCAAAATGGGCTCCGCTAAGTAGGGAGAATCGAAACTTGAGAGAGTCACCGAAGGCTAAACTAAGGAGGCGTTGGGGATGCTAAAATCCCTTTCATATATGACCCGTCTGTCAAAAGACATTCAAGCATGGAAATTCAATTAAGGTATAGAGAAAGTGCGGAGGCTTCCGTCCCAAGGACCGACGAGAAGTTATTCCCCTTCAACTTGACCACATTCAAGGTCGATTAATTGGCTTATTTGAAGAGGACAACACCTTGAAGAAAACACACACACATAAAAATACATTGAGCTTATAATTCTTCTTCAAAAATCATTTGTGTCGCTTTTGTTAGTCTTCGGGAGAAGACGGTGAAGATCTACGATGTGGATCGACTCAACGTTTCTAGGGATTTGAAATTGGAGGAATTCCAACAAGGTTGAGATTGTGGAAGATTCGATCAAGGGGTTAGTTTTATACGAGTGTTGGTGAATTAATAAAGAGGGAGTCTTTATGCTATTCGTAAATCGAGTTGTATTTGTAATAAACTTTGCTTTTCTAATATTAGATTGTTTCTTCTCCGGGCGTGGCCTCATGCATTAAGATTGAGGAATCTAAGTACGTTAAAAATCCTGGTGTTATTTTCTGTTTTCGATGTGTGAGTGTGTCATATGCTTTAGTGTTACAACATTAACTTACAACACTGCTCGGATCCGAACATCGATGGTTTTGATATTAATATATTGATTAATAGTGCAACATATTTTATCATTTATTATAAAGTATTATGTTCGCAAATCGTATGAGATACATCTTAAACCAAATGTTGTAAACAATATTATTTGAACTTAGAAAAATATAAATGATATTTATATAGAATATAGTGTAAATTTCAGGATAAATTGGTCAAATCGAAACACAACAATCTATTAATTCTAATACATCATCTGGTTTCAGTAAATTTAATGTTGCACAACGATTACTTTTAGAAAATTATTTAAGTACTTGTTTGACCAAAGAGTATACGTAGACAACTTAATATTATTACAAACTTATTATAATTAATATTAAGTCCAAGTTCTTTTCTTTTTTTTTTCCCTTTTTTTAACTGAAACCGATAAATCATTTAAAAAACTAAAAAAAATAAAAAAATTAGTTCCGGTTAAACTGAAACCGTGGGAAAACTGAATTCAAATTTGGCACCAGAACTGGCGGTTCCAGTTCGGGTTCTTAAATTTAGATGAACCAGAACTGGGGGTTCCGAAAATCGTACGTGCATGGACACCCGTAGATGCAGTGGGAATATGGTTTTTGTTTTGTTATATAACTTGGACTACTTAGAGATTTAGTTCTCTAAATAGTCACTTTTAAATTTTGATATAATTTATTTTACAAATTCGGACATTTAGTTCGAAACCTAAATTGTGTAATTTTACCTTTATTGTTGGCTAGGACCAATTGGCCGCAGATGAGTCTAAGAATTTTAGCAGTAATTTAATATAAAAATTAACATGTTAAATCATCAAAATTGACACGTAAAATTTGGTAAGTTTGATGCTTAGGTGGCAAGTTTTTCAAATTTTTGATATGTTCGTACCTCATTGGTCAGTCGCCAATTTCTAGTTAAATTACACAATTTTAATAAAAATCGAATGAAATATCCAAAATTTTAAAAGATGCATAGGGCCAAAAATTTAAAAGGTAAATGCTTTGAGGACAAAATCTTCAAATGACATAGTTACAGACCAGAAAAAATTATTTTCCCGATGCAGTGAGGTTACATCGAGAGTCGAGACTCAAAACCAACAAAGGACATAATGGTAAAATAACTTTACTCATGTGATTTGTGACCTAACCCACCAACACTAATTTGGGGGCTGGTCAATTTTTAATTGCACTATATGATCCTGCCCTGGATCAAGAAGTATAAATATATTATAGGGATGTCATAATTGTGTTTGTAGTAAGTTCGTCGATATTCGTTTCGTTAAATTTTTTTTTTTATTTCAAATCCATCATTCACATTCAAATTTGAACCATCAAATTTATGTAATAACTTTTTTAAAATAAAAAATAAAAAATTGATGTTTTAACAATAATACATTCGAACCACTAGCTTGTAGCTCAAGTGGTATCACTAACCCTTTATAAGGGTGTCAACCAGGGTTCGAACCTTGCATCTTTCAGTTTCTTTGAAATTTATCTCATCTCCTCCAACCAATACTCCCAACTTATTAAAAAAACAATGGAAGTTTCATTAAAAATATATATATTTAGTAAAATAATATCGATGAAATATTTGTGAAATGCAACGTAAAAATTAAAAAAATAAATATGTCTGATCCATGAGGAGACGAGTTTGAAAACAATGAGTTCGTTTCTTGCTTGCTTCTTTACCCATTATTTCACTCCAAACTAATGTTTTTAAACTTAGACCGAACTGGCTAGCGAACCAATTAAATCAGGAATCGTCCATGCAACATCTGCCTAGGGGTGTCAATTTGGGTTAGGTCCGGGTTCGTGGGTCCGGGTTCGCAGTTCGCGTGTTAGAAACAAAATGACACGGACTGACCTTTTTAATTATTCGTGTCGAATATTGAACCCGACCACCTACTTATTTCCGCAGGTAACCCGACCACCCACTTAACCCGTTTAATAAAATTATTTTAATATACATTTAATAGTTCTAACTGAATAAATTTATTTTTTTCAAAATCAATCATCATCATACATTATTCGATCAATAAACAATATTACGATTCACAACATACAAAAAGAAATAACATAATTGCATAAATAACATAACATACTAATCATATTTTGAGGACAATATTCAAAAGACATGCATAATAATAACAAATACATAATTAAGGAGGTTTTATCATTTGAGTTTTAAAGATATGTCTTGTTTGTTGTTTTTTCTTACAATTAATTATTACTTAACTTTTTTTTAAATTCACAAACGGGTTAGACGGGTTAAACAGGTCATAGTAGGTTGACCCGGACCCGACCTGTTTAATTGGTAGGTTAGTCGGGTCGACCCGATTTCGACCGGACCCACGAAGCCTGGACCCATACCCATTAATTTCGTGTTAGGTTAGGTCGGGTTTTGCGTGTCGGGTCCTAAATTGACACCCCTGATCTGCCCGGGTTTGTAGCTAAAACCTTTAACCCGGTTCAACTAACTTTTCCTCGATTAACAAAAAAAAAGTTGAGAATGTAGTATGTATGGAATTGTTTCCAAATGCAATTTTTCAATTTCCAACTATTCCAGAAACTGAATTTATGTTTGTTTAAGAAATTCTTAATAGAAATAAAGTCATTTCCAGTTTTTAATTTTTTATGGAAAGATTCTTTTGAAAATACAACCAAACAAGTTTGCACTACAATCACGCAAATCTATGTAAAAATACACTACAATCACGCAAAACAATGTCAAAAATACACTACAATCATGCAAATATATGTCAAAAATACTATAACCAAATATATTTTCATTTCTAAACAAAATTCGGACAACAAACCAAACATATTCTCAATTTTCACACGAAAACCAATAAAGTTTGAAAATTCATTTTCCAACACTAGAAACTGGAAATTGGACTTGGAAACACATCCATACATCTAAGGTTTCGATTGGAAATGTTTTTGTTAGGATTTTTTTTCAACTAGAGATTAATATGATTTGAAAAAGAAAAACAAATTTGGGATTGTGATTGAATATGAGATGAAAATTTAATAATGAAAACTTGATTTGACATAAAAATAAAGAAATAATAAATTGATATAATTGACAGTTAGAAATATGTGAGTGGGTGAATAGTAGAATTCGTGGAAAAATGTGTAGTAATAATTGATGATTTGATGGTTTTATCGTATAACATAAATATATGTGATTGATGGAAGATAAAAAAAATAAAAGTGAGTGAGTATTATTTTTTTCCACAAATTTTCATTTTCATTCATATTTCTTAGTCAAAAATTCCAACAAAAAAACTTTCCTAAATTTTTTTATATCATATCACAACCTAAAAGACGTAAACCTTGCCAACGTCGACAATAAGAGAAATATATAGAACTACTTGTTGATTACAAAGTTACAGGATCGGGAATCCCTTCAAATGGCAAATTACAGAAAACAGAAGATTACAAGAAACTGAACTAGCTATTACAAAAGATAGAACTTTCAGAAGCCGAGTCGAGACGAATCTCTTTCCGCAAAGCAATTACGTCCCGGCTAGTGCTCACGGTTTGACGTATTGCTTCCAAAGATGAAACGGCTTACGTCTTCTGTGTAGTAGCACCACTAACACAGAAGCACCTTCGAACTAGAAATGTGTTGAAGACTGGTTGCTGGACTTAGTGCAGAATGCAGAAAATGATTGTATGCTTTTTGATGGAGTATGAATTCTGTGTATCAAACTGCAATGCACAAACATGTATAAATAGCCAACCATTCCACCTGCAGGAGAAAAAACTGGGTAGTGGGCATTAATCATTTGTAACAACCAAGGTGTTACACCCCACTACTGCATAACAGTCAGGTAGTGGGCTAACTTCAGATGACCACCACTGCAGGAGTTACAACTCCAACAGTCACACGAATCTGGACACCTACAATGTCCAGATTCATTGGGCTCCAACAGTCCAACAGTCACTCGAATCTGGGCCAAGCCCATTTTCGAGTGGCAAAACTTTAGTGGACCTGGACCCGGGCCCAATAGGGTCGGCCGCCCCAGCCCAAGCCCAATCCCAGGCCTAGTCCCAGGCCCTGGCCCAGCCCAGGCCCGGGCCCCCCGAGGTCGGGCGGGCGCGCGTGTGGCCCACTTGTGATCATCCACTTGTGTTATAGTTTATACAACAAATAACACCTTCTAGTAAATAAACTAGGATAAACTATGATTTATATTCCATGTGGGATAAGGCATAAGCCTTTCATCTCCCTTTAAATAATCTTTACATAATGCCCATTTATGTGGCTACCTTCGTGTATTAATTTCTCACTCACCAAAAATTTGATTTTAGAAATAAAAATACTACGAACATCTACTCGAACGTAGATTAATAATATATAATTTAATTCCTCCAGAATTAAATATTTAGCCACCGAAAAATTGGTCAAAGTCGGGTCGATACCCTCTTTATCAAAACCAAAATTTCCAACAATCCCCCACATGAGTGGAAATTAATGTATGCATGAATGCAGACACGCAAACCAGTCCTCAAGAGACAATATTGCATTCGGAAAGGTAGCTTGTGGCTTTGAACCTTCCGTAGTCAATACCATCGGGTACACTGGCGGCTTAGTGGACGCAATGCCTTGAACTATTCCTCCACGGTGTATACCGAGTCAACAGTATTAACACAATAAGGTCTCAACACCTTCTGTTCTCACGTTTGTGTCCGTTTCGGCCATGGACACCACTTTGGATTCATAAGTGTTGCTTTGAAGCGGCCCGCACTTCTCACTTATATAGGTGATCTCCTATCCGAGTATCCTGCCATACTCAACCTCAACGAGGTGTAGGAATCATTAAAAGTCAAATGACTTAGCCTCACCACAACTTTGCAGGTGTTTCAACACTTGGTTTTGCTTTCTAAGGATGGGTTATAACATTGTTTCCAAGTGTTACAACATAACCTTCATAGTTTAGTTTTCCCATTGAACCAAGTTCTTGGGATCTCCAGTCATCATGGTTGGGTTACCACTATGATGGTTATTTTTACTTTGTGGACTTCAAGCCCATTCCCTCTAGCAATTTACCCAATTGATCTCGATTCAGTCCTTTTGTCAAAGGATCTTGCCAAATTGTCTTTTGACTTTACGTAGTCAATTGACATCACACCATTTGAGATCAATTGTCTAACGGTATTGTGTCTCCGACGAATATGTCTAGACTTACCGTTATACATATTGCTCGTGCCCTTCCCTATAGCCGCTTGGCTATCACGGTGAATCATCACGAGAGGCACAAAGCTTCCTCCAACATGGAATATCTTCCGAGAAAGTTTCAAAGCCACTCTGCTTCTTCACCACTTTATCCAAAGCTATAAACTCGCATTCCATGGTGGACCGAGCTATACATGTTTGCTTCGTGGACTTCCACGATACCGCACCACCTCCAATGGTGAATATGTATCCACTAGTTGAATAAGAATCTTTCGAATGAAATCCAACTAGCATCACTATATCCTTCAAGTACGATGGATATCTTGAGTAGTATAGCCCATAATCCAAGGTATACTTCAAGTATTTTAACACCCTGGTTAACGCTTTCCAATGCTCATGGCTTGGATTGCTCGTGAACCTACTCAACATATTTACGTAGTAGGCCAAGTCGGGACGTGTACAATTTGTGATGTACATCGATCGCTATTATACGTGAGTATTCCATCCGAGCCACCGGTTTCTTTTTTATTAGCAACCGATTTATACTTAAATCAATGGGCGTCTTTGACGGTGAATCATCAAAAGCATTGAATTTCTTGAGCACTTTCTCCACATAGTGGGATTGTGACAAGATAATTCCATTAGGAGTTCTCACGATTTTTATCCCAAGGATTACATCGCCAGCCCCATATCCTTCATGTCAAAGTTCCTCTTTAACATTCTTTTAGTCTCCATGATAGTATCATGACTCACGCCCATGATTAACAAATCGCTCACGTATAGACAAACTATGACAAATGCTTCGATGTCCCTTTGACATATACGCATTTATCACACTCGTTGATTTTGAATCCATTTGACAACATCGTATTGTCAAACTTAAGATGCCATTGTTTTGGAGCTTGTTTCAGTCCGTACAAGGATCTTATTAACTTGCACACCTTCTTTTCTTGACTGGTGCAACAAACCCTTCAGGTTGTTCCATGTATATTTCAAAGATCTATCTCTCCATTCGAAACGCCGTCTTGGACGTCCATCGATGAATCTCTAAATTGTGCAAAGCAAAGAATCGCAAGAAGCACCCGAATAGACGCAATCCTCGTTCTTCGAGAATAGGTGTCAAAGAAGTCATATCCTTCTTTTTGTTTAAAGCCTTTGGCTACAAGCCGTGCTTTATACTTATCAATAGTTCCATCTGCTTTTATACTTCTTCTTTAGGATCCATTTACATCCTAAAGGTTTATGACCAGCAGGAGATCAACCAACTCCCAAGTATGGTTCTCGCAGAATGGACTCGATTTCACTATTGATAGCTTCTTGCCGTAGCGAGACATCCGGGTCGCTTAGAGCCTTTTAATCGAGTTTGGCTCACCATCTAACATAAATGTTATGTAATCGGCCCAAAAGACTTAGCCGTCTTAGACCTCTTTACTCCGTCTCGATTCTTCACTAATTGGTGTTGAACCACTTGCGCTTCGTGAGTTCTTTTATTAGTACTCACTTCTAATTTTTCTCTACAAGGGTAGACATCCTCAAAGAATACAAAGATTCCTTGATTCGATTATGGTACCTTGATCATTTCGGATTTTCCGACTTATGTATCATAAACCTATATGCACTACTTTGGTATGCATATCCCACAAAGACACAATCAACTCTTTGGTCCAATTTTAACTTGTTTTGGTTCGTATTGCTACCTTAGCCAAACACCCCCACACTTTAAGGTATTTATAAGAAGGCTTACGATTTTTCCACAATTCGTAAGGTGTCTTATCTTTCCCTTTAAGTGGTATTTTATTCAATATGTGGTTGGTCAAAAACGACTTTCCCCCACATATTCTCGGGGTAATCCTAACTTATCAACATGGCATTCATCATCTCTTTTAGAGTCCGGTTTTTGCGTTCAAAGAACACCGTTAGATCGTAGTGAATATGGTCTTTGTTGTTTGATGAATTATGCCCGATCGGGTACATAGTTCTTCAAATGGTGCAACATATTCGCCACCTCTATCACTCCGAATTATTTTAATCCTACTTTTATCAAGTTGATTTTCAACTTCATTTTTATAATTCTTAAAAGCCTCTAACGCTTCATCTTTGCTTCTTAACAAGTATAAGTAGCAAAATCTTGTGCAATCATCAATAAATGTGATGAAATATTTTTACCACCTTTAGTTTGCACGAATTTTAGATCACACACATCAAAGTGTATCAACTCTAAAGGTGAAGTGCTCCTTTCAACCGAATGAAACGGTAATTTAGCCATTTTAGCTTCAACACAAACTTCACATTTTCTTTGTGAGTTTACTTCGTAAATTAATCAATTCTAAATTTACCAATCTTTTTATAGCATTCAAATTTACATGTCCTAATCTAATATGCCATAAATTAGAGCACTCGGCAATATAAACAGAAGAAGATTCATTCTTATTCATATTCTCGCCAAAACGGCGTACAGTCATTACATTCATTTTGAACAGTCCTTTGTCTAGATAACCCCTACCAAGGAACTGTCCAAATTTGCTAAGTACAAATTTTTCGGACTCAAAACTAGTCTAAACCCATGGTTGACCAAAGAAATAACCCAAAACTGTTTTTGCGGATGTCCGGGACATGCAAAGACATCCTTCGCCTTCAACTCCTTTCCCGAAGTCGCTTTAGCACCACCGTTCCAACGCCAAAGAACATCGTAAGAGGCTGATTCCCCATATGGAGCTTCCTTCCGGTCGATGGGATGTAAGAAGAGAATGCATCCTTATCGTAAGGCATGGCAAGTGGCACCGTATCCACAAACCATTCTTTCGGTTATCCACCAAATTGGCTTCAAACACCACCGCCGACATGTCAACTTCTGTCGGCTCCCTTTCTTCAACCACATTGGCATTGGATCGCGGTTTGGTTTTCTTTTTCTTTTTGGTGACGGCGGAATCCTTTGCCATATGGTTCGGTTTGCCACAGTTGTAGCAAGCTCCCTGGAATTTTCCAGCTGCCGGTTTCTTGCCTTTATCGTTAGGTCTTTTCTTCGAGTTACTTGACGAGTCGTGCTCCATCAAGTTGGCTTTTGACTCCATAGGGACAAGCTTGGACTTAGAGTCAATCCTCCTATTGTCTTCCTCAATTAAGTTTGACAATCGATCCTCTAGTCCCATCTCCTTTCGCTTATGTTTGAGATAATTCTTGAAATCCCTCCAATTTGGGGGCAATTTCTCAATCAAGGCGGCCACTTGAATGCTTCCGCAAAGCCATTCCCTCGGCAGAGATTTCATGTAGGATTAACTGGAACTTCTGAACTTGTTCCATCACGGTTTTAGAATCAACCATCACAAAATCCAAGAACTTACCGACAACAAATTTCTTTGTGCCAGCATCCTCGGTTTTGTACTTCTTCTCCAAAGAATCCCACAATTCTTTGGAGGATTTCACAAAGACAATACACATCGTAAAGTGCATCACTAAGTCCGTTTAGGACATAGTTACGCACATGAAATCACCCTGCCCCATGCATCAAACGCAGCCGCGCGTTTTTCAAAGATTCGTTTCATTTTCAAGAACAACAGAGCGTCCTCGGTCGATATTTCGCCGGACTCGAGTAGTCGGGTAAAACAACATTTTTGCCGCTTTGCCACCTCTTGAAGTCAAAACCCATGAATTTTTCGGGTTTCTCGGGGCGAGGGATGATTGGGGTTACGCTTGAGCTTGCCATCGTGAAGTTCGATAATTGCTTTGCGATTGTTTATTACAAAGTTACAGGGATCGGGAATCCCTTCAAATGGCAAATTACGTAAAAAGAAGATTACAAGAAACTGAACTAGCTATTACAAAAGATAGAACTTTCAGAAGCCGAGTCGAGACGAATCTCTTTCCGCAAAGCAATTACGTCCCGGCTAGTGCTCACGGTTTGACGTATTGCTTCCAAAGATGAAACGACTTACGTCTTCTGTGTAGTAGCACCACTAACACGACACCTTCAACTAGAAATGTGTTGAAGACTCGTTCTTTGGACTTAGTGCGAGAATGCGAAAAATGATTGTATGCTTTTTGATGGAGTATGAATTACGTGTATCAAATCGCAATGCACAAACATGTATAAATAGCCAACCATTCCACCTGCAGGAGAAAAAACTGGGTAGTGGGCATTAATCATTTGTAACAACCAAGGTGTTACACCCCACTACTGCATAACAGTCAGGTAGTGGGCTAACTTCAGATGACCACCACTGCAGGAGTTACAACTCCAACAGTCACACGAATCGACACCTACAATGTCCGGATTCATTGGCTCCAACAGTCCAGCGATCGCTCGAATGACCGCCAAGCCCATTTTCGAGTGGCAAAACTTTAGTGGACTGGACCCAATAGGGCCGGGCCGCCCCGCCCAAGCCCCAGCCCCCAGCCCAGCCCAAGCCCAAGCCTAGTCCCAGGCCCCGGTCCAGGCCCAGGCCCAGCCGAGCCGGGTCGGCCGGGCGGGCGCGCGTGTGTGGCCCACTTGTGATCATCCACTTGTGTTATAGTTTATACAACAAATAACACCTTCTAGTAAATAAACTAGGATAAACTATGATTTATATTCCATGTGGGATAAGGCATAAGCCTTTCATCTCCCTTTAAATAATCTTTACATAATGCCCATTTATGTGGCTACCTTCGTGTATTAATTTCTCACTCACCGAAATTCGGTTTTGAGAAATAAAAAATACTACGAACATCTACTCGAACGTAGATTAATAATATATAATTTAATTCCTCCATAATTAAATATTTAGCCACCGAACAATTGGTCAAAGTTGGGTCGATACCCTCTTTATCAAAACCAAAATTTCCAACACTACTTTTCCTTTGGTTTCAATTTGAGTTTTACATTTTCCATTCGATTGTTCTTGAAATTCTTCCATTTATATATTGCAACTATAATCAATTTTTTTGTATTTTTCTCTACTAAGTATTTTTTAATACTCAAATTATATATATATATATATATATATATATATATATAGGGATCTGTGAGACTACCCTCCAAGGTTAGTCCATAGGACTAAATCTATACCATCCAAATAGTAAATCGATGGCCAAAATATATTACAATATATACAACATTTCATAAGTAAGTATACAAATGAAGGGATAAAATAGGAATCCAGAAAATTAAATGTAGTAACCGTTTCCTAAAAATTAGGGACGTGATTTGGTATCGATCACGCCCCCATAATCAAGTGATTCACCTTTCCTTTCTCTCCCTTCTCATTCGAACCTGCAAATTATTCAAATATAGCAAAAAATCGTGAACAATTAATGAAAAATATACAATTACACTAAACTAACTATACATTAAAACATTACTAAGTGTACATAAACAATTAACTAAGTATACAATTACACTAAACTACCCGTACATTAAAATTTTACTAAGTATACAGAAACATTTAACTAAGTATACAATTACATTGAACTAACTATACATTAAAATAATACTAAGTATACCGAAACATTTAACTAAGTATACAATTCCATTGAACTAAGTATACAAATCCACAGAACTAAGTATACAAATTCACTAAACTACTTACTACACTACTTATATAACTAAGAATACGATTCCACCGAACCAAGTATACAAATCCACTAAACTAAATATACAATAAAACATGACTAAGTATACAAGTCCACTGAACTAAGTATACAATAAAACAACTGTTCACAAATATGGCAGAAAGAAGTATCAATTTTGAAAAAAATGCTTGAAGTTGATGATTTTTCTTCCCTAAAAATCGGGTAACTGAAAAGGTAGGATTATGTTTCCTTAAAAATAGCTAATAACCATCCAATTAACATAACTAATTAAATATAAAAGTACAATTATACCCTTACATGCCTAAATCAACTAAAATGATCTATACCATCCAAAATTTTAAATCAATAGTCCATAAGTGTTCTTATGGACTAACCTAAAGGAATTGGTCTCATTTGAACCAATCCCTATATATATATATATATATATAGGAATAGGATCAAATGAGACCACACAATTAGAGTGAGAGACAATTGGACTAATTCGACCACAAATCTCAAATTTTAGATGGTTGAGATTTACCCATTTAATGATTTTTTTAAATCAATAAAGGGTAAACTGGTAATTTTATTATTAATAATTTCATTACCTTCCATCGCCCTCCACATCCGCCCACCCCCACCTCCACCCCCTACACACACCGATACACGCAGACAAGCATGCACCTCCGATCCACTCACAAAATCGTACTCAAAGATCTCAACTTCCCAACAGTGGAGGCCGGACAATCGAGTAAGGAACGTTGCTCCTCGCCTTGAAGCGGTCATGCTTGGAGCCTTAGCGCCTGGCATCAATGGTCCGACACGGAACACACTAAAGATGCGTTTCTTATCTTTGGGTTGGTGCGCTTGCGATATCTTTGGTTTAGCCTTCTTTAGCAACTCATCTTTGATTTTCCATGTCACTAGGAGGATTGGTGAAGAAGACGATGCTGACGTGGAGAAAACGAGGGCATACGAGGAGGCAATTAGGATTACTATACACTTATATATTTTTCGATGTATACTTAGATGTGTTTTGTTGTATAAGTAGTTAATTTTTGATGTATGTATTTATGTTGTTGTATACTTATATTTTTTATTGTATACTTATATGTGTTTTGCTGTATACTTATGTGTGGTTTGTTGTATACTTATATTTTTGTTTGACAATTGTAATATGCAGTACAAATATGTTAAATATACATCATTTGATTCTCACTCTCTACAATTGATTTACTTAATCCACGGTCCCCACATGTTAATGAGCGTGATTCTCTCTCTCTATAACTGATTCCTTGATTCACGGTCCCCACATATTTTTGTTTGACCATTTTAATATGTAGTAAAATTATGTTAAACATACAGTAAAATAGTGTCAAGTATACAACAAATATACGATAAGTGTACAACATACTGCATGGCAGAGCACATGCGTGATTTTCTCTCTCCAGCGCGATTTTCTCGCGATTTTCTCTCTCCCCACGTGATTTTCTCTCTCCTAATAACGATTTCATATTTGGAACCCCCACATGTTTGTTTTGACAATTATACCCTTATTTTGCCTTAATTAAATGTTTAATGTAATTTTAACCCCTATTTATCTTAGTCATTGATATAGATAAGGGAGGATTGAGATGAGTCCACATTGTGTCACTATAATACGTGGTCTCATTTAACCCTCTCCCTATATATATATATACTCTTTTAATTTTATTTTTATTTATAATGTCAACTTATTTTTTTTCACAACAGTTCAACCTCCCGAATTAATGATTCAGTGATCCAATTAATTGCTTTTTTTTTTTTTTTTTTTTTTTCTGGTGGAGTACCTTCATACAATAAAAACTACTTGGTGACTTTTTTCATTCACATATTAATTCAACCCTCATTTGGATATGCATGATTCAAGTCATATTAATTACATTAAAGTTGTATTCTAACAAAAATTACATTAAAGTTGGAGTATATAACCCTTTTATTCAAAATGTATTGATCTTATTATTATTTTTCTAGTTTAATAAGTTCATTGTATTGAAATAGCAATATTTTTTAAAAATAACTACGCTTTACTTTAATAAATAATAAATGATATTATACCACCAGTCCTCAACTATTTTTTTTTTTTCTGTTTTCATCTAGAATTCAGAGTAGATCCGTAATATTGGGATGAAATGACTACAGAACAAGGGGAAAATTATATTTCTATGACTGTGTGAAGATGCCAATGATCCAAGATGACCAATCAATTTAAAAGACTCTGAACAGTACAATCAACTGATTATTAGCCAAAGACAAATGTTCAGAAAAAGTTGTGCAATAAACTTAAAATTATATATTTCAAATCACATGTACCTGACATGATCTGTTGATTGATCTCCACACAAATTGTCTGAATTCTGATTCTACTTTTTTCTAACTCCAATGGCAATCTTAAGCTGTGGTCAAATGGCTCCAAAAACCTCTAGACATGTTTGCATGGGAATTATGGATTAATAATGTTCAAAAAGACAATGTAAATGATGACTCATTTCCATGTCAACCTTTCTTGGGTTGGTCCCATGTATCTTAAACTCAATTATAACTCATCCAATTAATCTTACATTACAATCCAAATCTTGGGGGGCAAAGAAAAAAAAATCACTCGTTATTGCCTATGTCCTTTTGCTGTATCCTAAAGGGTGTTTTGGATGTTTTTGTCCTGATTTATCTATAAAAGACCAATTCTTGAATCATGGTTTCTCACCCTTGATTTCTCCAACTTCCTTTTTTTTTTTTTTTTCCTTTCTCTTGAGATCTTGTAATTGAAGGCTGACATAAAGTTAGCTACATAGGTATTTTTCTTGAATTCTTAGCTATATTTTTTCCCTTTCATTTGTTACTTTTGTTTCAACCTTCTTTATACTTTATAATGGGATTTTTGAGTTCTCTCAATAAGGCTTCTTCTTGTTTACAATGACATAATTATCCACATTTCCTTGATCCTTTTTGTTAACGGTTGATTACAAAATATAATTCAAAAAGGGAAAAAACATCGTTATCTTTGAAATTACAAATAGTCCCAAATATTTGTTTTTGTTTTATAAATTGCATCCTCGGGTATTTGTTAAATAAATACAAAATCTGCAGAGGGTTTGTAATTTTTAGAGATAATTAGATATTTTCGTAATTAGGCCCATACCTCATGGATATATTCTTGCCTTAACTGTGTTTACAAGTGCATCAAAGAAGTTGGTTTTGATTTAATTCTTTGCAGATTGATTGGAAACAAACCAAACATGACTATCACAGCATTTCCTGTTATTAAGAATGGGTGTGTCATGGTCCGTGGCAAGGTTGTCTTAACAGGAGTTCCAGAAAATGTTTTCATTTCTCCAGCAACACCAGGATCAGCTTTTATTGGTGCCACCTCAACGACATTCAGCTCTCGCCATGTTTTCAATCTTGGAATTCTTGAGTAAGTATTTTCTTGATGTAGCTGCAGTTTACATGATTGATCTTCATTTCCATTTTTTTATTTTTATTCTTGATTATCCTTTTTTCTGCAATGGAATCTGATATTAAACATTCACGTTTCAAAATCAGCTGCAAGTTTTTGTGGATTTTGTATTTTAAAGAATCTGTCTTTTTCTGCTTTCATTATTTACTAAGTGTTTGCAAAATTTCCTACTTTTAAAGCAAGTGATTTATTACAGCAGAATCGAGAAAGGAAAAGTGGTTGATAATTACAAGTTGGTGATGTTTGTGAATAGAAGCTAATATTGAATAAGTTAAAGGTATAATTACAAAATTTACCCCGGAGTTTGGGGTAATTACAAAACAACACATAAAAGTTTCAAAATTACAAAAATCCTCTTGAGGTTTGATTCCGTCTAGGGCTGTAATCGAACCGAACCGAGCCGAGCTTTTGAGTGTTTGAGTTTGACTCGTTTATTATTGAGTCAAACTCAGCCTGAATTTCACGAACTTTTTTGAGTTTAATCGAGTCTAAACGAGCTTAGTAAATATTAATTCTAAATCAAATTATTCTTCAATTTATTACAAAAATAACGTTATATATATCTAAAACGCATGATATATTTACTAAAACTTATAATGTTTTTCAAACAAATAAGTTTATTGAAATACTTTTATATTATCATAAGTAAAAATATGAAAAATTAAAATTAAAGTCAAATTATTAGTTTAATTTATACGAGCTTACTATGGAATCTATTCACGAGCTTACTAACGAGTCTGTTCACTAGCTAACGAACCGAATATCTCTAAGTTTGAGTTTGGTTTGTTTATTTTAAGGAGTCTCATTAAACGAACTCGAATGAGCTTTTATCGAATGAAGCTCCGAATAGCTCACGAGCGGCTTGGTTCATTTGTAGCCCTAATTCCGTCTAACATTTCCTCTTCATAAGAAAAAAATTTAAAAACCCGTTACGTTTGTAGATATATTACAACTAACCTAATTTTATGGCAGATAAAACCTCGGGGTTGTTTCGTAATTTAATTTGAAATCTCTGGGATTTTTTTGTAATTACCCCAAACCTAAGGGATAGTATTTGTAATTATACCCAAGTTAAAAGATGGGGTCTGGCGAATAAGTTGTAGAAATCGCAAGGCAGAAGCAAAATCAGAAATTTGAAGCACCACCACACCTCTGCTATTATTAGATCACGTTTAGTTTAAACTAACAGAAGTTGCCATTTGAAAACACTAAAACTGTTTTTCTTTTCACATTTTAAGTGTTGCAAGCAGAAGATTGATATGACGTGTCTTTTTCACAGAAATTGCAAGTTTATGTGTCTTTTCATAGCGAAAATATGGTGGATGATACCGCGTGTTGGAAAATCAGCAAAGGATATTCCGATGGAGACTCAGATGCTTCTACTTGAAGCCGGAGAAGAATCTTTTCTAGCAGATGATGAAACTATTGAAGAGACCGTCACCCAAAATAAATTTTACGTTCTCATATTGCCAGTGCTGGATGGAGCATTTAGGACAACACTGCAGGGGACTCAATCAAACGAGCTTCAGTTCTGCTATGAAAGCGGTCGGTTTCAATTCATAAAATCCTAGTTTTACTGTTTCATTCGGGAAATTATATTTGTTGAGAAATTTGTTGTTTGCTTATATATGTTTTCTTAAGGTGATCCCCAAGTCCAAACTTGTCAAGCACGGGAAGGAGTTTTTGTTAACTCCGGGGACAACCCTTTTCAACTCATCAAGGACTCAATTAAGTATGTTGTAATTGGATCCTGATGATTTTATTTAGGATTTTGGACTTTCAAGATCTTGATGTTCGAAATTTGTATTTCTCCAGGATACTGGCAAAACACAAGGGTACATTTAGTCACCTGGAAAACAAAAAGGTAGCTATTCATCCACTCATCCACACACACAAACACACATTCTATAGTTGAGAGAATATTATTGTAATTTGATATTTTATATCCTGGTTCAAATTATATATAGGCCCCTGCTCATTTAGATTGGTTTGGTTGGTGCACTTGGGATGCTTTTTACACTCATGTCACTCCAAATGGGATCAAAGAGGGTCTTCAGAGGTCCGATAACAGAATGACGTGTAGATCGTTATTTTACCTTCACGTAGTACATGAAAATTATCTCTTTTACTGAATTACATGAATATTTCATGTTGTACAGTTTCAAGGATGGAGGGATTTCTCCAAAATTCCTGATAATAGACGATGGATGGCAAGAAACGGTAAACGAATATCACAAGGAAGGCGAGCCGCTTATTGAAGGAACACAGTAAGTTCCCATAGTTTTGTAGTCCTTTGAACATGGTTTTTCTTTTCTTTTTTTAGTTCACCAATTATGCTTCTGTTTGTATAGGTTTGCCACCAGATTAACAGATATCACAGAAAACAGTAAGTTTAGGGAATCAGAGTCAGATGGTTCAAGTGCAAATCTCAAAGAGTTAATACATTACATCAAAGAGAATTATGGACTAATGTAAGTTTTATGAGTCAGGATATATCATATATGCAAGGAAAAATAGCACTTTCAGTCCTGTAGCTATAGAAGTTTGGTAATACTAATCTTGTAGAAATTATGATTTCCACATCAACAAGTCTGGCCGAAAATTTATACATGTGGGCTTTTCGGTCAAATTTTCAACTTCTGGCGACTGGAAAACTAAAATCGAGAGTTTTTAAATTATTGAAATTTTTGCAAATTGTAATTTCTACAGAACTATTGCCAACCCTGCAGCTACAGGACTAAAAGAGTAATTTAGCATGTATACTTGGAAATTTCTGTTTGAACCAATATCTTGAGCTCAAAAATTTCTGAAAATTCTCCAATGTATTGCATAATGCAGGTATGTATACATGTGGCATGCTCTAGCTGGATACTGGGGCGGGGTCCTTGCTTCATCCGAAGCACTAAAAAAGTACAATCCTAAGCTCGAATATCCGGTCCAGTCACCGGAAATATCGGAAATATAAGAGACATAGCTTTAGACAGCTTGGAAAAGTATGGAGTTGGAGTAATAGACCCTGAAAAAGTTTTCCATTTTTACAACGACATGCATAGCTATCTTGCTAGTAGTGGGGTGGATGGTGTTAAGGTTGATGTTCAAAATTTATTAGAAACCTTAGGATCTGGATATGGTGGAAGAGTGTCCATTACTAAACAGTATCATGAAGCCCTTGATGAGTCTATTGAGAAAAACTTCGGAGAC
This sequence comes from Rehmannia glutinosa, assembly GCA_016081115.2. Lineage (NCBI taxonomy): Eukaryota > Viridiplantae > Streptophyta > Magnoliopsida > Lamiales > Orobanchaceae > Rehmannia > Rehmannia glutinosa. The sequence continues at coordinate 41,822,621 of CM071930.1, forward strand.
AATAACTTGATTTGCTGTATGTGCCACATTTCCGACTCCGTCTTTAGTTCTAAGAAGAGCGCGACTGCTAGAGCGTCCGAGGATTTCATGCCGAATGAGCCGACTTTTCAGACATTACATATTGCATCCGTGTCTTTCAATAGTCTTCTGTTAGGCGATATCGTCGTGCAGATTGGGATATGTTCCATGTAAGAATCTCTTTCATGAATACATAACTTGGAAAATGATCATGTGATTTTCTTATAGTACTCTATGCTAGCTCATATACAAATGGGATAATTACAAGAACTGCTCCTGAGGTTAGGATTAATTAAAGAAAAAAAAAAAAAACCACAGGTTTTTTAAAATTACAAAAAACCTCGTGAGGTTTGACTCTGTATTACACTTTACTCGATTCATAACTAAAAACATTTCAAACACACCCTTAATTTGTAGAAATATAGCAATTATCCCCTTACATTTAATATAGAATCAAACCTCAAGGTTTTTTTTTGTAATTTTCAAACATCTCTTGGTTTTTTTTCGTAATTAACCCAAACATCAGTGGTAGTTTTATTAATCATCACTACAAATTATCATGCTAAATACTAACAACTCTTGTTTCTTTAATGAAGAGCAACCATGACACAGCTGAGTTCCATGGTGCAGCACGAGCATTGGGCGGTTGTCCAGTCTATGTAAGGTAAAACCATTTCTCCATAACAGTCCGCTTTTACAGACAAGAAAAAAAAAAAAAACATTTTAAACTTATAATTTGTTCACACGATACAGTGACAAGCCAGGAAAACATGATTTCAACATCCTTAAGAAACTTGTTCTTCAGGATGGCTCTGTCTTAAGGGCTAGATACGCTGGCAGGCCTACAAGAGACTGCCTATTTATCGATCCTGTCATGGATGGGAAGCGGTATCTTGTTTTTTTCGGTATCAATATTTCATAAAACTAGAATCAATAACTTGCAATTGATTATTTTTAATTCTAAACAGCTTGCTCAAGATATGGAACTTGAATAAGATAACAGGAGTAGTTGGGGTTTTCAACTGCCAAGGCGCAGGATGTTGGCCGATGAAACAAGCTCCTGAAAATTACTCTACAACTGCAGCGACATATATCTCGGACCGTGTGAGTCCCCTTGACGTAGAATACCTTGACGACATTGCAGGGAAAAACTGGACTGGAGACTCTGCTGTATATGCATTTAACTCAGGTTGGTTAATTAAAAACATTCTTTTTGAACACAATAACATCATCAGAAAATTTATAAATTAAAACACTAGAACAAAAAGCAACCGAAAAATACAACGGTTTTTTGTAATTTATGTTGTCTTTCACCATATGACAACCGTGTTGTAGAAAACTATTGTCTACTAGCGGACAATGGCAATTCCATAATTGACAATGATTTTTTCATATTGTTGTCTATTAGTGTATATTATCTTACAACAATGGTTTCTTGAACTGTTGTATATTATCCAGAAAAATCTCATTATTGATCTGTGAACTATCTATAATATTACAGGATCTCTTTCCAGAGTGCCGAAGAACAAAAGTGTTGAAGTGTCTTTAGGTGTACTACAATGCGAAATATTTACCGTGTCTCCAATAAAGGTGAGCAATAATATTGCTCCTATAAGTTTGATCCCAATTTCAATCTTCTTATTCAACAAGTACTGACAGAGACTAGTTGGATATATATTATGAAAACAGGTGTTGAATGAAAACATTCAGTTTGCTCCAATTGGCTTAATAAACATGTACAACTCAGGAGGAGCAGTCGAAGAATATATCCTTAAGGATACAATAACAATCAAAGCAAGAGGTTGTGGACTATTTGGAGCATATTCAAGTGTCAAACCAAGTTGTTGCAAGGTGGACAAGAAAGATGAGGAATTTACGTATTGTTCGAGAATGGACTATTGACAATTAAACTTCAAACTGACAACAGCTTCGTAGAGATTGAAATCATGTATTAAAGGCAGTTAGTTTATGCAATTTATCAGCATTTTCAAGAAAGTTAGTAGCAATAAGACATGATGCGCCTAGATTGAAATATTTGAGCTACACGCAATAGATCGAGTGTGTTTACTAGAGTATATTTGTTGTAGTGCATTTCATATCTGAATATTTAGAATTCTTGTCTTTTATGTTGCCTTGTCTACGCTTGAAGCAATAAAGTGAAAGTGGGAGAAACACCTGATATTTTTGGCTGCACTTTGCCCTGCATATTTTTTTTTCATTCTTCACCCCAAGATTCAGAAACTGTTTCAGATTAATCTTTCCAAGAATAATACTAGTTCAAAAATCTAAAGAAATATGAGACATTCTTCAAAAAGAATGATGGAGATGAGGAGGTAAGAGCTATTAAACTTCAGAATCTTAGAAGATTAAAAATGAAAACAAAAAAGAAAAGGAATGAACACTTGAATCAACTCCATTCGAAGTTTGTAGAGATAACAAAATATGTTCTCATTCTACACCAAATTTTCTTTAACAAAAGATATTTTTATTTATACCACAAGTTCTAATAAAAAGTCGCTATGGTTATAAGTTTCTTTTGTGTAATACCCCAATTTTTACCAATTTGGGTTTTAGTTTTTTTAGACCTTTAGGATTTTAATTATTGGCCCAGTATAAAATTTTAGTAAAAAGCCCAGTCTTAATAACATTAATAGGCCCATTTATAAATTTATATTTTATTTTTATTTTCGAGAGCCCATACCCAATTTCTAGAAGATTTAAAATTCTGCAAAATTATTATTTTTATTTAAATTCGAAATTTGAATTTTATTTACCCTTATCTTTACATATTATATCAGATAAAACAAAATCTCTTCTTAACAAATCCTGGCTTCTATCAGATATCTTTTAACCCACGTTCAAATGCCACTACTCTCTTAACTCCCTTAAACTGATACCCTAAAGACCCACGTCTCCACAGGCAGTCTTCAACAACTCAAATACAATCCCATTATCCCACGTATTTCACACTCCATAACCCATACAACTCTCACATATTAGTGGAAATATTCTGATAAATCTCTCCCATTCAAACCACGAGCCTTCAGTTCTTGGCAGAAATCATTAGTACTTTTCTCACCTTCACAGTCAAGGTAAATACGGGTTCTCTTAGTTTACAATTTTCCAGCCGAAAACTCCTTCAACCACCGCACCACCACCTCGCAATCGAAGCCGGAAAACCGAAAACCCAGAAATTTTCGAAACCTCCGAAAAACCCAGAAAACTCGATTTCTTCAAAATTTATCCAAACTCCACACATCCAAAAAAAAAATAGAGGCATACCCGGACCCCGCAGCCTCCCGGCGATCACCGTTGCCTCCCGGCGTTGCCCGCTACGATTTGGAGTGAGAGGTTGTGAGAAATCGAGATTGAGAGGGAGAGGGAGAGAGACGAGGGTGAGACGAGGGCGACAGAGAGTAGAGCGAGACCGAAATTGGGCCTGAGGAAAAAAAAAAGAAAGAGAAAGACCAGAGAGCTGTGAGAGAGCGAGACCGAGGGTGTGAGAGGCGAAGAGAGAGTCTTGAGGAAGAAGGTCTGAAAATTTTTTCTAAAAAAAAAAAAAGAACAGAGAGGCAGACGTTGGTGAAGATGAGAGTTGTGAGATTTTTTTTTTTTTTTGAGGGAAATGAGAGTTGTGAGATTAGATAAGGGTTGGGGTGGGTTTGGCTTTATGAGGGAGTTAGTACATAAACTATGAAAAATTCCAATACCACCCCATATTTTTCTATCTTTGTTCAAAAGCCCAATTTCATCTTCAAGATAAACCTCTGATTTCATATTCAAGCCCAATTTTTATTCAAGCCAATTTTCAATTTCACCTTTGGATATAAACTGTTGAGCCGAATTTTTTTTTTTAGATATATTTTCCTTTCCTTATTTATTTAAGCTAAAGATTTCCTAAAAATTATTTATTAAATTAGTTATTTTATTTATTTGTAGGAACTCAATCTTACGAGGTCTAGAACTTTCAAGCGAGCAGCATTTAGTTTTTCTGCACTTTATTTGAGGTGGGGTTTTATTGCTTTTGTTTAATTTAAATGTCCTGTTTTAACTGTTAGTTGCATATTCATGATAAATATGATGCGTGATGTTGAGACTATTTGTACTTAATTGTCGCGAGACTTTGAGACTATTTGTACTTAATTGTCGTGAGACTTTGATACTATTTGTACTTAATTGTCACGCGAGACTTTGAGACTATTCGTACTTAAATGTACATGAGACTTTGAGACTATTTGTACTTAACTCGTATTTGAGACTATGATATTTTTCGTAAAAGTTTCGTGAAAGCCCAATTGATCATGACAATTGTTTTTGTTGAATTTTTATTAGTAGTAGAATTTCATGAACGATGTTGGTCTTTTAATCTTTCGTATTTATAAAACATACGATTAATCTTGGTTTTACTTGATTGATGGATGATGCAAATTTTTATTTAAGTTAGTTATTTTATTCTTTGGATTAAAAAATATGGTTGACTCGTTTAGTTAAATTCTTAATCATCTTGTGAATATAATGTTGCGTAGTTTCACTTTCAAAACTAGGGTGTTACATTTTGGTTCCTAAAGCGTGGACGATTTACATGGAACTATGTAAATGTTCAAAAATCAATGTAAATGATGACTCATATCTATATCGAAAGTCCTATATATCCCGATCTCAAACATAATTGATGATCTTGCACTGCAATCGAAATCATATTGTTAGGGGCAAAATGGTATTTCATAATTTAATTAAATATAATTCATTTTATAATTGTTTATTTAATATTAATTGTTCAGTGGACTCTTAATAATTAAACCGGCCCAAAGGAGTCCGGGTTTGGCCCAAGCGGTCGTTTTCTCCTACGTGGACTGACCCATAGGACAAATTCTCTTACACGACCCACGGGGCCCATGTCCCAGGTATAAAAATGTCGCTCATATTATCTGTAAGTTATTAACTCATAATAAATTATTCTCCTACACATTCAATATTCGATTACTGTTATTTTCTCTTGTTCACTGTGCTGACTTGAGCGTCGGAGGGGCCTCCCTAGGACAACCCTCGGGGCCCTCTAACATTTGTGCGTGTCTGCAGGAAAGTTCCCAATCAAAGGAGTTAGCAGTTCAAGGAGCAGAAGACGTGAAGACTTCCCCCTCAGGAAGAGGATTTTGGTCAACTCAGTTGACTTGGGTGATCTGCCCTAAAAAAGTAGCATCATTTTGGTGCCACCTGTGGGAACGGAGCTAAGCCACGTGACTCTGAAGGACATGGGCAACCAGAAGATGATACATAACATCTCTAGAGGACCTGTGTATGGAGGTTCAACTCGTGCGAAGAAAGCCATGCTGCGGAGCTCAAGAGGAGCGCATTTTCAGCACAACACATTCCACTTGGAGACTTACTGCATAGAGAAGCCTCAGGAGGAGATAATCTTTGATGAAGAAGACCTGTCCCACGAGACTTGGGAGAGGGAACAACCATCCCCTCCCCTTGTTATCTCCGTGGTCATTTGTAGCCAATTATTGGGTGAAGAGCATTGGTGGATATTGGGAGCTCCATGGACATCCTATCCTACAGTGCTTTCCGTCAGCTAGGATTTGAAGACTCGACTTTAACCGAAGTCACTGCCATATTACAAGACCTTAGCCAGCAGAAGATCCTCATCCTCGGGAGGTGACGCTTCCCTCTCATTGGGAAATTTCCCACACCGGGGCACAAAGATGGTGAGATTTGCGGTGAATGCCCCCCGTACAATGTGATCCTTGTTTGTCCATCCTTAAACGCATTTAGGGCCATTGCCTCCATCTACCACCAGAAGCTAAAATTCCCCACTTCGGAGGGGATTAGAGAAGAATGTGGAGACAAGAGCATAGATCAGGAGTGCATCATACCACCTGGAAGGAGGAGCGCCCCAAGCCTGGGTCCTAGAGCTTAGGAATGAATTGCTTACTCCAACAGAGGTAGGCCTCCTCCAGGAAGAATATTACCTCGAAGAGCCTCAAGAGGAAGAAGACTCCGACCTATAAAGCCGGAAGGAAGAACCCAAGCTCGAACGTAATAAGCCAAGACAAGAATGGAAGTGCGGGAAGTAAATAACACGCATCGATTTATAGAGGTTCAACCCACCTAGGGCCTAATCCTCTACCACCCCAGTATCTTCGGGATGGATTTCAAAAAAAAAAAGATTTTATTAATTACCACAATTAATACAACATCACCTTACAACACCTCTTTGGAGATTACCACAATCTCCCTTGAAGATTACCACAATCTTCAACGGCACCTTGTGAAGATTACCACAATCTTTCACCTTGAAGAACACCAAATTCTTCAACACCTCAAAAGAGCACCAAACTCTTCAATAAGAAGATTACCACAATCTTCTAACACTTAACACCTAAGATCACCCAAGTGTGTTCTTACCACAAGAACACTCACAAGGATATCTTGTGTTGAATGATGACCACAAATTCAAGATTACAACTCCATAATGAATAATACAATTTTGAGTGCAAGTGTAATCAAGAATAAAGCCTAGACCTTAAGATGTGAAAGTGAAAGACCTTAGGCTATTACAACAAGAATATTGAAATAGAAGAACAAAATTGTTTGCTTGAATGTATCTTGTTGTGTTGTAGTATTCTCTCTTGTTGTGTTGCTTCAATTTTTCATCTATTTATAGAAGATGATTGATCAAGGATAGACTCCTCTTGGGGACTGATTTCTACAAAAATATGCAATTAAAATCAAGATTATAATCTGTTAGAAATTAACCCCACAATTTAAGGAAAAGTTGTCTGTTTGTCAATGGCTAGAATCTGTTTGTCAAAACAAAAAGGGCGACGGTCGCGAAGAATTAGATGTTAGAAGAAAAACACCGAAAATGCACAGGGTGACCAATCAGTAAGGGTTCGACGGTCGACCCATGTGGCCGACCGGGATGAACTACTCGATTTTCCAATACTGAGAGAAGATTTGTCATCTGCAAGAACGCTCGGACACCGGTCGACCTCGATGAAAAATGCCTCCGTCCTTTTTGTTTCAAAACTCAATTTCGGACATGGGATGCCCTATAGGGCGACCGGTCCAGCACGAGACAGAAGTGTTGTCCAATTTTTTCGAAAATTAACTTCAAGAAATACTCCGTAAAAAATAGTAAAAACATTTTAGACTGATCGGGAGTATTTGGACAACATTTAGAAACATTATTTTGGTGTAAAAACACTTTAAAATAAAATCATCAAAATCATGATAAAAATATTTATCTAACAGTTAATGAGGTGGTTTTCTAAACGGCGTGAAGTAGCAGTGAATATAAAAAACAAATTGACAAACTGGGCTGAAAAAATTGTGCGGGAGAAGGATGAAAAGAGCAAGAAGATGGATGTGCAGACATCGCATCACTACACATATTATGTACTTGATGGTGATAGAAATGCGGAAGTTGATTTGAACGCAAGGAAATGCACATGCAATGTGTTCCAACTAGATCAATTGCCCTGCGCTCATGCACTAGCAACAGTGAGAAAACTTACTTTCTCAAGGTATGAACTAGCTTCTCAATTTTACACCACTGACGCTCTTGTGGCTGCATATGCAGAAGCTATAAACTCGGTGGGCCATGTGGACTTTTGGAATACACCATCTAAAGTATCGCGTATGGAGTTGATGCCTCTAGTTATGCGTCCTCCTAGTGGCAGGCCAAGAAAGATGAGGATATTGTCCCAGGGCGAACAATAAATTTGCAAGAAAGTGTGGGAGATGCAAAGGCATAGGGCATAATTGAAAAACTTGTAAGAAACCCATTCCGGTGAATAGCCACATGAGAAAGGATTTGTGATGTATTATCGTATTATCGTATTGAATAATGTAATGTATTAAGTTGTTGTATTGAATAATGTATTTCTTATTTAATTAAGTTGTGTTGAATAATGTAATGTATTATCGTATTGTACTTCTTATGTAATGTATTAAGTTGTTGTATTTTATGTGATGTAAGTTCATTTAGAGACAATGAGATCATTAAGGGACAATGATCATTATGGGATAACTGGACATTGGGGTGGGCGGTGTGGTGGGCAAGCTTATTTACTGAAATAGTGATCATTATGGGACAAGTGGGCAGTGGGGTGGGCGGTGTGGTGGGCATTTGGGTGGGCAAGCTTATTTACTGAGAGAGTGATCATTATGGGACAAGTGGGCAGTGGGGTGGGCAAGCTTATTTACTGAGACAATGGTCATTATGGGACAAGTGGGCAGTGGGGAAGGCAGATGGGTATATATTTATAGAATAATATATATATATATATATATATATATATATATATAAAGATTAGTTACCTTATCCATATCTCCGAGAAGTAAAGTCTTGAAACCCAATTTTGACAATGTGTCAAATAATACCACAGCTTCGCTTGTCCAGCGTAGAATACGTGGCACTCTGTTCTTATTTTTTTGAACGATTTTTGCACATATCTTGGCGACATCTGGGATTGCCTCATATGCCTAAACTTGAAGAGTATGGTGGAAGCCGTATATATCAATATGCTCATATTGATGGTTCGCCTTTGCGTCTTTCTTTCACGGTAGCCCTTAACTCTTCCACTCATACAACAAGGTTATGAATTGAAAGCACCTGAATCATCAACTAAGTGGATATATTCACTATCAATTTTTTTGCTTTTACGATCTCTAATCAGTAGAGTACTGTAGAGGAAATACAACAAGGCCAACTTCAAAGTCATATACCCGTCACCTTTTTCCCTTTTTGACCAACTACTCAATGCGTCTTCCACATCCGATAGACACAATGGGTCAATCCTTCTAAAATAATTATAAAAAATAGTGGAAGTAGAAAGAATAACGAGACTTAGGACCAAAAGAAAGTCCTATAATCAACGAGAACTTATTTATTCCAAACTCGGCCTCTTTGTTGTTGATGTGGAATATTATCTTATCTGTTGATCGAGATGTATCATGCCTAAAAGGCAAATGTAGATAAAGTTGACATTGGAACTTAATCTTCGCCACATCCAAAATCGACCAAAACATGATTCTTTGAATCTATTCATGTTATGATCAATGAGACACACTCTATTTGTTTCCAATGTAGTGCTCAAATTGCAACGAGCACTTAACTTTGCTTGAACTCCTCCTTCTTGTTAGAAACAAGTGCCATTTTATCAACCTAAAAATAAAATATAACAAGTGTCATTTTATCAACCTAAAAATAAAATATAGATTTGTTACTAATTGTAAAAAGAACATATGAAAGTAAAATAACACATGAAAGTAAATTATGAAGTGCGCATACATGTGGGCAAACATGTGGGCTAATTAGAAAATAACATGAAAAAGTAAATTATGAAGTGGGCATACATGGGGCACATGTGGGCTAATTATAAAATAACAGTGGGTATACATGTGAGCAAACATGTGGAAAAATTAGAAAATCACACATAAATAAATTATGAAGTGGGCAAACATGTGGGCTAATTATAAAATAACCGAAGTGGGTATACATGTGGGCAAACATGTGGGTGCCCATAGAAAATAAGACATGAATAAATTATGAAGTGGGTATACACGTGGGCAAACATGTGGGCTAATTAGAAAATAGCATATGAAGTGGACGCACATATAGACATGAATGTAAACAAGGTATGTGGCGGGAATGTGGGCGGAGACAGGTGGGATATGTTAAAATATGTGTTGAACAACGTACAAAGTCGCCTCAACCTACATTGTTCAACTCAAAACTAAACAAAATAATTTAATCCACAAAAACACAACTCTATAATTTCTCGTACAAAATTACATCAAAAAAAAAAAACAAAATTTAAACACAACTCTATAATTTCTCGTACAAAATTACATAAAAAAAACAAACAAAATTTAATATTTAACATAAAAAAACCCAAACCCTAGTTTTTTTACAAATATAACAATGTATACACTATGCACACAAACTTTACACACATTTACTATACACACACTAAATATACATTATGGAGGAAGATGAAACATACCTTTTTGAAAGAAGAGAATCATGGAGCTCGTGGCCAGCCGAACCGAGGTGCTCGTGAAGGGGGCGAACCTTGGTGCTCGTGGCGGTGTTGGAACCGAGGTCTTCGGCGGCATGCGGTGGTAGTCGGTAGGGTTTAGTACGTGGTCGTCGGCCGTGGAGAGGGAGGATGCTCTTAGTTTTGATTTTTGAATACCAAAAGTTGAGACTTTTGGTTCTCTTTACACTGGTCGATGTTTTGTTTTCTTTTCTTTTTCCTTTTTTTTTTTTAAGTAAGAGGGATATTTTGGTCTTTTGGTCGAGGATAAGGGCAAAAATCTTGTTTTAATAACATGGAGGCAAAATCAAAATTACCCCTAAGTGGAGGGGTATTTTATCAAATTTCTGTTTTCCTTTCAATGATTAGACTGTTCATTTGCTTAAGTTACAATCTTTTATATATGTTATGATGGGAATTTTGGCTCTTTCCTTCTTGTTTATGATAAATTTATGGAATAATTGCATAAAATCCACTTTGTTTTAGCAATAATTTTAAGAAGCCCATATATTGAATAATATTTATTCTAAAATACAACGTATAAATCAAAGTCCACCCGCCTTTTGTTTCCTCATGGTTACATGGGAATTATGGACTAATAATGTTAAAAAACTCAATGGTTAATGAAACTATTGCTCTACATTCCGGAAAGAAAGACAACTTTTTACGCTCCCAGGTATTTTTGGACAATTTTATGCTTGTCCTTTTTAGACAAATTTACGCTCCCGCCATTCCGGACTTTTTTTACGTTGTTGTATCAAGATTGTTTCAACATGTTTTTTCTAATAAAATTTCAGTGAAAAATAAGTTTTGCCCCGTAAAATAATCAATTTTATACTCTAAATCTTATAAGAAATCAAAAAATATACACATAAAATAACACATGTTAAAACCAAATAAATTGAAAATAATATAGAAACAACATGAATAAAAGAACACAATTCAATTTTTGATCAAATGCATGAAAACATAAAAAAAACATGAAAACAACTAAGAAACAATATAGAAACAAACCAGAAACAATATAGAAAACACTATATGAACAAAAAGAGCTTAAAAATAGGTAAAAATTGTATAGAAACATCGGAAACTACATGCAAACAAGAAAGAAACATCAGAACAACATTAAAAACATTATAGAAATAACCCAGAAACAACGTAAACAATATTGAAATTAAAACACCACATGATAAAAAAAGAGCTTAAAAATAGGTAAAAGTTGTATCCATACATTGAAACTACATGGAAACAACAAAAAAAAATTAGTAACAACATTAAAAATATTATAGACCAACACACAAACAATAGAAACAATGTACAAAATAACACATGAAAAAGAACAACATAAAAAATAGGTAAAAGTTGTGTTGAAACATCGAAACAATAAAAAAACTATATCGAAACCACATATATAACATATAAAGCAATACAAGAACAAAAAAACTGAAAAAAAACATAAAAATAACCAAACAATATGCAGGAGCGTAAAAAAGAAAAAAATTAGTGCAAAAGTAATAAGAGCGCAAACAATATTTTTCTTTTTCAAAAGTTGAGGTATTTCCGATAATTTCTCAAAACGCAAATTATATCATAACTCATTTTCATGTAGGGGTGGCCAATGAAAGTGAAACCGGAACTAAAATCGGTCAATGGTTCCAAAATCAAAACCGGAACCGTGTAGGCCGGTTCCGGTTCTGGTTCCTTGGTTTAAAAAACCATGGAACCGATGGTTTTAACCATCAGTTAGAACCGTGGTGGAACCGACGGTTTTTCCTAGGTTAAAACCAATGATTTTTATTATTTTTTGTAAAAATATGTTCGACGAAATGTTATGTGTTAATTATAATGTTTTATATTCGTAACTACATGAGACATATTTTAAACCAAATGTTGTAAACGAACTACGTGAACTTTGATTCCTCTATACTCTAATAATATATATAGGCAGTTTAATATTATTTTTAATATTAAGTACAAACTTTAATTGAACATTAAGTTCAAGTCTTTGTTTTTCTTTTCCCTTTTTTTGTAACAAAAATTGATAAACAAATTTAAAAAAGTAAAAAATTATCAAAAGATAAACAAACGGTTCCAGTTAAAATTGGAACCGGAACTATAGAGGAACCGGGTTCCAAACCAAAATCGAAATCGTCGGTTCGGTTTTAAAACCGAAACCGTGAGATAATGGTTTTGGTTCCTCCAAAATGAGGAACCGGAACCGGAACCGTGGCCACCCCTATTTCCATGTCAACCTTTCTTTGATTGGTCCCATATATGGTTGGCAATGGGCTGGACAGGCCCAAAATTTTGTCGTGTTGCATCTTTTGTGGCTCCTCTTAATTAGCTCAACACGTGTAATATTGGTCTAGCCATTTAGGCTTGTCGGGTTTCGGGTCGTTCAGGCCAGGTCAAAGTTAGCCCCACCCTTTTTGGGCTCTTCTAATGAAACTCAGTCCAACCCTATATGCGTGTTGGTTGGATCGGCCCATCGGGTCGGAGCAGTTTTAAATAGTATGAATTTGAAATCTTGAAAAGAAAAATAGCACTCATTATTGCCCAGGCCTTTTCATGTATCCTAAAGGGTGTGTTGATGTTTTTGTCGTGATTTAGGTATCAAAAATCCATTCTTGAATCATGGCTTCTCACCCTTGATTTTACCTACTTACCCTTTTACATTTTTCTTGATATTTTTTTTTAAGGCCGACAAAAAAGGTAGATAGGCAAAAGCTTTATTTCCCATTCAGTTTACGGATAGAATATATCGACAGAGTAATTTTGTCACTAAATTTTATAATTACCTACAGAATACCTACAGAATAAAAAATATCATTTTCCCCAAATTATACCGACAAATTATCAACAGATTAACAATAGTTTTTTAATTACCGACATATTTTCTATAGGTATTACCAACAGTTTTAGATTCTGTAGGTAAATATTTTACCTACAATGATATTACTTACACTTTACAATTTTCTTAATACTTACTTACAAATTTTTATTGTAGGTAAACTTGTTTTTTCTTGTAGTGCAAAATTACAAAAAAGTCTGTTTATGTTTGATTTCGTCTTACATTTTTCTCTTTCAAAGATTTTTTTTTCAAAACTCTATTTAAATTTATAGAAATATTACAGCTGTCCTTACAATTAAGATGGAATCAAATCTCAGAGGTAGCTACCGTAATTTGGAAACGTTTTTGACTTTTGCTGTAATTACCTCAAACCTCAAGGGTATGTTTTGTAAGTATCCCTTTTTGGAATTATGAGCAGCCCTTTTCCCTTCTCGTTGGTTACATTTGTTTCAGTTTTTTATAAACGTTGTAACGAATTTTTTGCCCAGATTGATTGGAACAAGTATACAAGTCAAAGCCTAAAATGACTATCACAGCAACTCCTTTGATCAAGAATGGGTGCCTAATGGTCCGTGGCAAGGTTGTCTTAACACGAGTTCCAGAAAATGTAGTAATTTCTACTCCGGCAACTTCAGGATCAGCTTTCATTGGAGCCAATTCATCGACTTTGAGTTCTCGCCATGTTTTCAATCTTGGAATTCTTGAGTAAGTATTTTTCTTGATACAGCTGCTTACATGATTGACCTTAATTTTTATTAGAGTAAATGTTGCTGTCTGTTACATTTTCAGTTATTCTTGTTAGGTAGTTATATTGTTACAAGTTAGTTAGCCAGCTGTTAACTGTTTCATTCATTCATTTTCCTGCTGTATAAATATTGTGGCCAAGCAAATGAATAAACAAGTTCTTCTCATTTCTTCAATATGTTGAGCCTTTCATAGAATATAACATGGTATCCAGAGCCTGGTACCTGGTGGTTTTCTGGCGATCATAAGTTTTCCGGCGATCTTTTCTTCTTCTTCTCCGGCATTGCTTATGGCGAATCCAGCACTCTCCGCTGTTCTTCCGACCTTCACCACTATTTCTCTTCGGTTAGATCGATCGAATTATTCGTATTGGAAATCTCAGGTGCTTGCAATTGTCGTCTTTTCTACGAATTTGATGAATTCTTACTTGGAATTGTGACTTGTTCCATCAAAATTCTTACAGAGTTCCTCTGATTCTCCTTCGGTTTTAAATCCTGCATTTCAATTGTGGATGCGAAAGGATGCTTATTTGTTCAGCTGGCTTCTTTCCTCCATTTCGGAGTCCATGCTTGGACATGTGAATCGATGCTCTACTTACGAGAATTATGGAGTGTCCTTGAGGCTTTGTTTCGTTCGTCTTCCAAAGCTCGAGTCATGCATTTGAGGTTGTTGCTTCAAACAACTAAGAAAGGAGATCTCTCAATTGAAGAGTATGTGTTAAAGATGAGAGGTATTGCGGATAGTCTCCTTGCTGCAGATCAATTAATCACTGTGATTTATGATCGATTCTTTACATTCTAGCCGGCCTTGGATCGAGTTTGGAAGTGTGGTTGTAAATTTGACGAATCGGAGTGACACTCTTTCTCTTCGAAGTTCGATTTTCCCTTGATCACATGAGATGAGGTTGGCACATTTATCCTCTCTAACCTCTTCCTCTGTTGCTCCCACTGCTCAGTTTGCAAATAGGAGGTTTAATTCTCCAGATAATACTAGTCACAGAGGTGGTTTTGGATTTCGTGGTCGCGGAAGGGCCAGATTTAATAGAAACAAACCGGCGTGTCAGATTTGTGGAAAAACAAATCACCTTGCTGCTAAGTGTTTTAAGAGGTTTGATGTTAGTTTTGTTGGCATGGAGACTCCTTCTTCCAGTCATCAGGTGCATCTATCTGAGGCCTCCAACTCTGGCTCTCCTCAGGCACTGCTTGCTCCTATGCCTCAGCATACACCTGATTCCTCTTGGTACATTGACAGTGCTGCGTCTACTCATGTCACTTCTCAACTTGGCAATCTCAGTATTCAAGCTCCCTACCATGGTCATGATAAGTTGACGAGGGTAATGGTTCTCTTCTCTCTATTTCTCACACTGGCTCTACTATTCTTCCTAGTCTCTCTCATTCTCAATCCCTTTCCCTTCATAATATCCTTTGTGTCCCTGATATCACTAAAAATCTCTTAAGCATATCTCAGTTTACAAAAGACAACAATGTTGTTGTTGAATTCCATAACACTGCTTGTTTGTTTTGTCAAGGACAAAATCACCAACCAAATCTGTTGAAGGGTGCACTCGAGGAGGACTATACCAACTTGATCTCGCCACCTCACCGCTCAAAGTCACTCTTCTTCAGCAATCCTGTTGCTCAGAGTTGTAATTTTGTTTCCAGTTCTTCTAATCTTGATGTGTGGCATCATAGGTTAGGCCATCCTTGTACCAATACTTTCAATAATGTCATGAAGCTACTTCACATTCCCTGTTTCATGTAATAAACTCAGCTTTTGTGATGCATGTAAAATTGGCAAGCTACATGCTATGCATTTTCCCTCAATAAAGTCAAAGTCTGTCTCTCCTTTTGATCTTGTCTATTCTGATTTATGGGGCCCAGCAGACCACTCCTTCTAGTGATGGTTACAAGTATTATATTCATTTGGTGGACGAGTTTACTAGATTCACTTGGATATACCCTCCGCAATCCAAGAGTGATGCTTATAATCTTTGTTGTTCATTTTTTTAATTATGTTGAGAGGCAGTTTCATAGAAAAATCAAGGCCTTTCAATGTGATTGGGGGGTGAATACAGGAAATTATCCTCTCATTTTCAGTCACTTGGAGTTGTTTTTAGACATCCATGTCCTTACACCCACACTCAAAATGGTTTGCCAGAGAGGAAACATCAACATATTGTTGATCTTGGTTTAACTCTTCTTGCTCATTCTCAGCTTCCACTTAAGTTTTGGTGGGACTCTTTCTCAACTGCTGTTTATCTTATTAATGTTCTTCCAACTCCTGTTCTATCCAACTTATCTCCCTTTCAAAAATTGTTCAATAGAACCCCTGATTACACATTTCTCAAGTCTTTTGGGTGTGCTTGCTACCCTTATCTCAGGCCTTACAACAACAATAAACTTCAATTTAGATCTTCTAAGTGTATATTCTTAGGCTACAGTCCAGCTCATAAGGGGTACAAATGCTTACATCCCTCAGGGAGAATCTATGTTGCCAGGACTGTCTCCTTCAATGAAAATGAATTTCCCTACTCCACCTTATTCTCTTCTCCCATCCAATCAATTTCTTCTCCTGTCATTAATACTTTGCCTGTTCTTTCCCCTTCCCCAGCTGAGATCCCTACAGCTCCTACTATGCCTCCTCCCTCTCCTTTGCCTCATTCTCCATTGATATCTTCTTCCTCTTCTTCTCCAGCTGTTCCATCTCCTCCACCTATTCCCTCTCCTCCTCCTGCTCCCATTCATCACATGGTCACTAGGTCTAGAAATGGTATATACAAGCCTAAAGCTTTTTCCTCTGTCTCTTGTCCTGTCTCTGAACCATTATCTGTTAGTCAAGCCTTGTCTGACCCTGGATGGAAAGCTGCTATGGAGCTTGAATTTAATGCTCTCATGCATAACCACACTTGGGATTTGGTTCCCTTTCAGGATGATATGAATTTAATTTCTAATAAATGGGTGTTCAAAGTTAAGCATAAGCCAGATGGTTCTGTTGAAAGGCTTAAGGCCAGATTGGTTGCTAGGGGGTTTCAGCAAATTCCTGGCCTGGATTATTTTGAGACATTTAGTCCTGTGGTTAAGCCTCTAACCATCAGGATCATGTTTTCACTTGCTGTGTCAAGAGGTTGGGTGATCCAACAGGTGGATATAAACAATGCTTTTCTTAATGGCACTCTTAAACAGGTGGTTTATATGGCTCAGCCTGAAGGGTTCATTGATGCTGGGAAGCCTACTCATGTTTGCAGATTAGTTAAGGCTCTATATGGGCTCAAACAAGCTCCTAGAGCTTGGTTTGAGAAACTCAGGGATTTTTTGGTCTCACTTCAGTTTCATGTGTCCACCTCAGACAATTCTCTTTTCTTTCTTCAGTCAGATGGCAAACTCACATTGATTCTAGTGTATGTTGATGATATTTTAATTACGGGTGATGATTCAATGTTTGTTATGGAACTCATTCAGAAACTTAATGCTACTTTTTCTCTCAAACACTTGGGGCAAGTCGGTTATTTTTTGGTCTCGAGCTCACAAGACTACTCGATGGCTATTTGTTGAATCAACCTAAGTATGTCTCGATTTGCTTGCTAAAACTAACATGGTCAACTTGCAAGCAAGTCCCTCTCCCTTCTCGCTCTCGGTAAAAACTCTCCCTGGATGATAGTGCTCCATTTTCTCATCCCAGCATCTATCGTAGTACAGTTGGTAGCCTCCAATACCTTACAATGACACGCCCTGACATTGCTTATGCGCCGTGCATAAGCTTAGTCAATTCCTCCATGCCCCCACTAAGAATCACTGGACAGCCTGCAAGAAAGTGCTCCGATATTTGAAGGGTTCCAAACACTTGGGTGTTCAGTTTTCTGCTTCTCCTCGTATGAATCTTGAGGCATTTGTTGATGCGGATTGGGCCACTTCTAGTGATGACAGAAAATCTATTGGTGGCCATTGTGTTTTTCTGGGACCAAACTTGATCACTTGGTGTTCTAAGAAGCAACAGGTGGTTGCTAGGAGTAGTACGGAGGCTGAATATAGATCTATGGTTGTGGCTATCACTGATCTTATTTGGATCAAGGCATTATTTGTGGAACTTGGTCTTCATGTTGAATCTCCTACTGTTCTATGGTGTGATAACTCTAGTGCCATCTCTTTGGCATCCAATCCAGTGTTTCATCAACGCACTAAGCACATCGAGATAGACATCCATTTCATTCGGGAGAAGGTGCAAGATAAGGTGGTGGATGTTCGTTTTGTTCCTTCTGAGGCTCAGCTAGCTGACATTTTAACCAAACCTTTGTCCCTAAATCGTTTTCAGATGCTCTGTTCAAAGTTGTCTCTTGGCCAGCCCCCTGGTTCCCATTGAGAGGGGTGTATTAGAGTAAATGTTGTTGTTCATGTCTGTTACATTTTCAGTTATTCTTGTTAGGGTAGTTATATTGTTACAAGTTAGTTAGCCAGCTGTTAACTGTTTCATTCATTCTTTTTCCTTGTATAAATACGTGGCCAAGCAAATGAATAAACAAGTTCTCCTAATTTCTTCAATATGTTGAGCCTTTCATAGAATATAACAATTTTTGAGTCAAGTATTTTTCTCCAAAAACTTCAGGATCAGCTTTGATTGCTTATAAGAGATTTAGCTGCTAAAAAATATGGGTCAATTACAAAAACTACTATATATGAGATTTAGCTTATTAACAAAAAAAAAAAAATCTGTTAATCTTTCAAAATTACAATACCTCTTTAAGGTATAACAAACATCTCCTTCATGTTTGTATTTGCTTAACAAATACCTCTTCTCGAGGATGCAATTTGTAAAATATAAACAAATGTTGTTTTTGTAATTTTGAAACCTTGTTAGAATTTTTTTTTTTTATTTTTTTATCTTTTTTGGTAGTTAGATTGAACTTTCAATGATATATCTGTTTTTTGTAAATTGTATAAACTACTTATAAGATTTAGATTGAGTGGATAATTTAGGGAATGGATTTCAAATGACTCCAAATAGTATGGATTTGAAATCCATTGTAAGAACTCCAAAAATAACACAAAATGGAATCTGAGGATTTGAAATCTATAGTTGAATGATCCAACAAACAAGCTGGATGGATTTATTATTAGGGATTTGAAATCTATAGCTTCAAATTCAAATGAAACTTTAAGGAATTACAAACACACAGGTGAGATTTTTTTCTTTACTGAACATATATCTCCTATTGAGGGTTCAATTTGTAAAGTATAAACAGATGTCGTTATAATTCGAAATATAGCTGGATTTTTTTTTTTAATTAGACTGAACTTGAAGGTATTATTTTGTAAGTAATCCAAACAATATTATTGTTTCTATAAAGCTGCTCTAAGTCTTGGTGGAATTCTATTCACATTATCTCACTTTCCATGTTTGCTTTGAAAAGAGTTAAATGTGGCATCTTTTTTTACAGAAATTACAAGTTGATGTGCCTTTTCATTTTCAAGTTTTGGTGGATGATACCACGTTTTGGTAAATCAGCAAGCGAAATTCCTATGGAGACTCAAATGCTTCTACTTGAATCTACGCCACCACGTGTAGAAGATGATGTCAGTCTTGCAGGGCCCACAAGCCAGAATAAATTTTACGTTCTCATATTGCCAGTGCTGGATGGAGCATTTAGGACAACTCTGCAGGGGACTCCATCAAATGAGCTTCAGTTCTGCTATGAAAGTGGTCTGTTTTCAACCATAGTTGAACTGTTTCATTCGGGACAATTATATTTGTTGAAATTTGTTGTTTGCTTTTGTTTTCTTAAGGTGAACCTCAAGTCCAAACTTGTGAGGCAGTGGAAGGAGTTTTTGTTAACTCCGGAGACAACCCTTTTGAACTCATCAAGGATTCAATTAAGTATGTTAGAACTAGTTATCATGATATGCATGGTTTAGGGAGTGTTTGCAAACACTTCTGCCTTTTGGAAAAGTGATTTATTTGCAAATAGATGCTATAAGCTGAAAAAATCAGAGTTGAAGTGTTTGGGATAAAAAAAACACAAAGTTTCAAAATGAGCTTTTTTAGATAGAAACACAAAAACACCCTTAAGAATGATATGAGTATTTAGGGAGAGAAAACACAGTTTTGGATTATGAAAAACTTTTGAGGATAAGAATGTCAAATCGAACTTCTTTTTATATATAAAGATACAAAATCACTTTTCCAAAACCAGAAGCAAAGCACCTAACCCCAGCATTTAAATTTTGATGCAAAAACAAAAGGTGGCATTTACAAAGACTAGAAAGTAATTTTTTTTTCCAGCCAAAAGCTTCCAATCTCTTTTTTAGTGTTTCCAAATACTCTCTTAATCTAGGATTTTGGACTTTATTTGTCAAAATCTTGATCTATAAATTTTTTTATTTTCTCCAGGATACTGGCCAAACATAAGGGTACATTTAGTCACTTGGAAAACAAAAAGGTAGTAGCTATAAGCTATTGATCCACTCATCCACACACACAAACACACAGACTTGTTGTTTTCAGATAGTTGGGAGAATATTATTGTAATTTGACATTTTATATCCTGGTTCAAATTATATATAGGCCCCTGCTCATTTAGATTGGTTTGGTAGGTGCACTTGGGATGCTTTTTACACTGATGTCACTCCAAATGGGATCAAACAGGGTCTTCAGAGGTTAGATAAAACTAAACGTACACTAAAAAGTGTTCGTTAACACGACTAGCACTGGAATGCATGAAACTTTCATGTTTTACAGTTTCAAAGATGGTGGGATTCCTCCTAAGTTCCTGATCATAGATGACGGGTGGCAAGAGACGAAAAACGAATATCACAAGGAAGGTGAGCCGCTAATTGAAGGAACACATTAAGTCCCATATTTTGTTTTAGATGAATTAGATTATGCTATAGTCACATTTGATCTTGAATTTTTGTTTACCAATGATGCTTCTGTTCTCATAGGTATTCCACGAGATTAACAAATATCCAAGAAAATAGTAAGTTCAGGGAATCAGAATCAGATGGTTCAACCACAAATCTCAAAGAGTTAATCCATTACATCAAAGAGAATTATGGACTAAAGTAAGTTTCAGGAGTAAGGATATAAACATGAAGGCTTAATTGGAAAATTGGTTCTTTAACTAAGGGTTGGAGATATTAGTCCTTTTATTTTTTCAATTGGCAAATTAAGATACTAACTCTCAAATTTTGCCAGCTTGTAGCTATAAAGAGTTGGCAATCAAAATAGTCCTGCAAAATCTCGATTTGCAAAAAGTCTCGTAACTTTTGAAAACCTCTCGATTTCAGTCCTTTAGTCGGCAGAAGTTGGAAGTTTTGCCGAAAAAATATTTGTCCACATTTACAACCAAACCCACTGGTGTGAAGAACAATTTTGCTTATGTAGACATTCTCCAAGTGAGTTTTTCTATATTGAGTTTTTGTCCTAATCAATATGCCAACTCGCTTAGATGATGTGCACATAAACGAAATTAGTTTCAACGCCATCATGTTTGATAAGAAATGAGGACACATGGATTTTTCTTGCAAACTTTGCAACTTCGGGCGACCAATGAACTGAAAATGATATTTTATTGAAAGTTACAGGAATTGTTGACAATTGGGATTTCTGCAGGACTATTATTTCCATCCCTCTATAGTGTAGCTATAAAAAAGCAATTTAGCCAAATTTCACCAAAACCAGTAACTCTGGCCAAATCCGAAATATACGGCTAAGTGTGTCCTCAATGTGAGAAATTTTGAGTGTTGAAGCCTTAAATTGCCAGTTGAAAAATATAAAAGGACCAATATCGCCAGCTTCCCTTAGTTACTGGACCAATTTTGCAATTAAACATAAACATGAATGTTCAGGCCAATATCTCCAGCTCAAAAAACATATCTAATTCCTCAAATTTACTGTTTGCTGCAGGTATATATATATATATATATATATATATGGCATACTATAGTCGGATACTTGGGGTGGACTCCTTGCTTCTTTAGACGCTAAAAAAAGTACGATCCAAAGTTTACATATCCAGTTCAATCACCGGGACATATTGGGAATTTAAGAGATATAGGCCTGGAAAACTTGGAGAAGTATGGATTTGGACTAATAGACCCTGAAAAAGTTTTCGATTTTTACAACGATATGCATGGTTATCTTCTTGGTAGTGGGGTTGACGGTGTTAAAGCTGATGGTCAAAATGTATTAGGAACTTTAGGATCTGGATATGGTGGACGAGTGTCAATTACTTAACATTATCATGAAGCCCTTGATAAGTCTATTGAGAAAAACTTCAGGGGACAATAACTTGATTTGCTGTATGTGCCACAATTCGACAACATTTTTAGGTAATTTACTTGCCTGCCTATTTAAATCCTGCAACATTCTACAAGTAATATGTATTAATCTTTTTATCCATTTTGAGTTCTAAGAAGAGCACGATCTGCGAGAGCGTCGGAGGATTTTTTCCGAACGATCCAACTTTTCGACTATACATGTTGCATCGGTATCTTTCAACATCTTTCTCTTAGGCGAAATTTTTGTTCCGATCGGGATATGTTCCAAGTAAGTATCTTTTTATGATCTAGTTGATATAATGTAAATTGTCATGCCAAAGTAGGAGTTTCAAAACAATAATCTGGTTTTTTCTCATAATTAACTAAGGTTGCATTTAGATGAAAGGATTTGGATTTGAGTGGAGGATTTGTGCAAATGATTTCAAATGACTACATATAAGATGAATTTGAGGTGACTCAAAAATAGCTCAAAATGAGCTAAGGAATTTAAAATTCATTGAATTATGAGATTACCCAAGCACGCTAAATGGATCATTCCACCCAAACCCAACCTAAGACTATCTCAATATTAACACCTATTTCTTTGTTCAACGAAGAGCAACCATGACACACCGTGAGTTCCATGGTGCAAAGACGAGCATTGTCTATGTAAGGTAAAACCATTTCTCCATAACAGTTCGGCTTTACGAGACAAGAAAAAAACCCATTTTAAACTTATAATATGTTCACATGATACAGTGACAAACCAGGAAAACATGATTTCAATATCCTTAAGAAACTTGTTCTTCCCGATGGATCCATCTTAAGAGCTAAATACGCTGGAAAGCCTACTCGAGACCCCTATTTATCGATCCTGTCATGGATGGGAAGAGGTATTTTCCTTATCTTTTTCTCGTATTGAACGTCATTGTAGCTAAGATATTTCAATATTACTGAAAACTAGAGATAATAATTAAAACAATGATTGTTAACTTTCAACAGACTTGCTCAAGATATGGAACTTGAATAAGGTAATCGCATATGTGGGGTTTTCAAATCACAAGGAGCCGAATTTGGCCAATGAAACAAGCTCCTGAAAATTACTCTGCAATCGAGCTACATATATCTCAGGCCGTGTTTGTCCCTTAACATAGAATACCTTGACGACATTGCGGGGAAAAATCGGACTGGAGACTCTGCTGTATATGCATTTAACTCGGGTTCGTCAATAAAAAGGATAATTACAAAAACCGCCCCTGAGGTTTCGCTTAATGACAAAACACTCCAGTTATCCATAAAAATTACAAATACCATCTTGAGATTTGTATTTACCTAATGATACTCCCTCTTGAGGCCTCATGAGGGTGCAATTTTTGTAAGCTAAAAACAAACGTAAGAGGGTATTTATAATTTTAAAAGATACCTCGAGTTATTTTGTAATTAGGCTAAACCCTTAAAAATAGATATTCACAAATCACATTGTTGATCCGTGAACTATCTTTAATATTATCACAGGGTCCCTTTCCAGAGTGCCAAGAACAAAAGTGTTGAAGTTTCTTTAGGTGTATTACAATGCGAAATATTTACATCTCTCCAATAAAGGTGAGAAATGGTCTTATATGAGTCTCATTTCATTTTCACTCTTGTTATTCAAATAAGTACTAACAAACACAACTCGAACATTATGAATGTATTCAATGGACACATTCGTTTGCTCCCATTGGCTTAATAAACATGTACAACTCGGGAGGTGCAATCGAAGAATGTGTCTTTAAAGACATAGTAACAATCAAAGCAAGAGGGTCTGGACTATTTGGAGCATATTCAAATATCAATCCAAGTTCTTGTAAGGTAGATAAGAAAGATGAGGTATTCACGTATAGTTACTGAGAATGGCCTATTAACATTTAATCTTCCAAGTGACAGAACCTTCATAGAGATCGAAATCGGATATTGAAGGATATTATAGATATGCGTGCATGAGCGCGTTCATTATAATTTATTTATTTGATAAAAATGAGGATTTAAAATATGTTACTTCATCATGTGCCTAGTTCTTTTCTTGCTATCTTATTTGCCACTTTAACTCGGGGACCGAACTTGCCATGCTTTGTGTTCCATTGTCATGGATCTAAACCTTTATGGAAGGATTCAATTTTCGATGATTTGATTAAAAGCAAATGGCGATTAACGGTTTGAAGTTTGGTCTGTGTAAAATCTCTTCATATCGTTTAAAGATTTGTAGTGATCGTCATATTTGTATTTCCCAAGTTTCGTCGAATTCTCTTCTAGTGGTGCAAGCAAATCACTAACCTGACAAGAATCTCCGCAATGTTGGTGATAAAGTGTCCATTATAATTTTTTTGGAATAAATGTGAAATATTACTAAAAACGAAAAATGTAGTGCATCGCTTACAAGCCAAGCAACTAACTTTAAAATATGGGTCTCGTTAAAACCTATCAAAGTAAAACCCAATGGAAAAACCTTTGATAGGAAAAAGAGTACCCCATAAAAAGAACAACAAAGATAACTTAAAATCGCAATCTAAATGATGGGCGTCTATTTCTAGAGGATTTTCGAATGACATTGTTATGTGTTTTTCTTACACGTGCTTGAGTATCATCCTAATGGTTTGATGTATCTTGTAGAATATCCGTCCAGGATCTTCGTGCCACAATTGCCAAAGACTTCATAGCTTCCGGCTGACTCACATGAGTGAAAGACAATCGGAGTAGTTGATGAGTCGCCTAACTTGGTCTTTAAAGCTTCCAATTTGTCTTCATCAACTTGATCGTATTCATCCGCCATATCGACCAACGTTTCCGTGCAACAACAACCATAGCCTTGAACCTCTGGGGAAGGATCATTGGAACTAAAGACATAATCATTAAGAGGAAGGTCATTAGAAACCCTTTTCATTGCACATTGCAAATTAGCTTGTCCCCTGTTCATCCAAATTTGTTGCAATCACCGAATCCTCGATAACCATTACGGAAACATGTTGTTGCGGTTGATAAAGAACCATGGCTCTGTCTGTGTTGCTAGTATTATCTTCCGAAGCCATAGTTCGATTCTCATTATCAGATTTGTTCTTCAAATTCGTATTATCACATGCCACATCATCTGAATCAACACCCAAAACATCAAAAGAATTCTTAGTATGAATACGTGACGAAGAAGGTTAACACTCTTTAACACGACCTTGTCATATTGCTACTTGCACCCAAGTTTTAGATTCAACCGTCTTGCCCTTAGTAGCCGGAACAAGATCCCGAACGGTAGAACATCCACGAACTGGACTTTTTTCCTTGCGCCTGATGTCATCCTTCTGTTGTACCTCTTTAGATTTGACCTGATGACAGTTTTTGATATGATGCCCAACTATGCGATAGTTGCCACAAAATTCCGGCAAATTTTCATACCTCAGTGAAACAAAAGAACAGTGTCCTACCCGTTCCACCATAACAAACTCCTTAAGAGGATTATTTAAATCAAGTTCAACTAAAACGCGAACAAAATGCCCACCTCACCAGACAACGAACGTCCATCAATTTGGATAGGAGTACCAATCACGCTAGCAATCTTCGTGATCAAAGAATGATGCCAATATTCAATACTTAATTCATAAATATGTACCCAAACTTGTGCCACCGAAGTATTAATATGATAAGGATTGAAATTCGGAATCTAGTTAGTGATACGAATAGTACTTGGATTCAAGTTCCATGAAGCTTTAGTAAATACACGATTACGATTATCCAAATTCGTGAACTCGTAAACTAAAATATCCTCTCCCAAAAGGAACCAAACGCCAACTATTCCCAAACCACGATCAACTTGGACTTGAGAGCTTCCAATGAAAACAGTTTAGCACCCTTTGGTTGCAACAATCGCCCTATCAAAGAGTTACATAGTTTTGTTGTACGTTGAAGATAAATGTCCTCATCCATCATAATGTAAAAAGGAATCTCCTTCTTAACTGGACGTGAATCACTTCCGGGCTTAAGTGTTTCCGCAAAAGTTGGAATCTTGAATGCATGTGGTGAATCTAAAGATCTTGAACCAATAAAAATAGGTTTCTCATGGGTTACCTGAGAATCCAAGTAAGTACCAGGGTTTGCCAAAGAATCCATAAGTTTTGAAGTGTTAATCCAAACCAGAATTGTTAAGTGGGGCATGCAATCCTTTGTGGCCAGAAGAATTCAAGGATAGCTTTGCCTTTTTCATTCGTAATGACTCTTTCAGAACGATGTAGATGGCTCCATTCCCTTCTTGTGAGTTGATGGTTGTGTTCCATAATATGCTGAACTACCTCATAAAGCCCGTCTCCATTTAACTTTACTCTCATTGAAGCTTTACATCCGGTGCGTGTAACATTAGCCTTTTTCTTTTCGGCTGTAGACTCAAAACTTGTGAAAAGAATTTAATTGAAATTGTTATAAATTGTGTCCACAATAATTTTTGTTTAAGATGCATAAAAGAATCCATCACCTTGCGAAAGGCATAATCCATTATGTTACTGCCAAATGTATCTCTTGGGAAAAGAAAAACAAGACAATGATTCATTCTAATGACAAATAGTATGCTTTGAGCTAATTCTAGATATGCTTCGCTAAAGGATAATGAAGCTTGGAAATTACATTTGGAAATCACATGACAAAAAACTTAAGACATCCTTCAGAATAAAATTTAGATTCTTTACGAAATAATGAAGTAAGTCCATGAAAGTACTTGTAAGTATATAAATTTGTTGCACCAATCCAAGTTGCATTGAGCATTCTCTTGCTTTATATTAAAATTTATCATTGTCCTGCCATGAATTTGATAATCATTTTGCATATTTGATTTTGATAATTTGAAAAGTTCTCCATCTTCTCTTCAAATTTGGACTATACTAACGTTTTTGCTAGCTACTAAATACATTTTTTTCATTCCTCAAATACTACTCAATACCAACTATGTCCAATCAAAAACTATCAAGTTTCTTACTATAAAACAACAAAGTCATGAAAACAAAAACTCAATAGAAGATATTTCTAATTTCTAATTACAAAAGTTTGTTTGCCTCAAATACAAAACACCAAGATGCCACGCAAAATTCCACAGCCAAGACAACTTTTTACCCGCAAATAGTGACCAGAATAACAAAATATACAAGCCCACATGGAAAATGTTCATTTTCACACACAAATATATCGAAAGCAACAAATAACCTTTATAACTCTCAAACATCAATCGGATCTAAACTCAGAAATATGTACACTATATTAAATAAATTAAACACAAGGTTAGAAAAACACCCGTGTTGCAAAGAAGAAGCGAGGATCTTTCTAAATACTTGAGCTCCTTAGAGTTCCATCAAATAAAAATCCAATCTGTTGAGTAACCTCAAAAATAGAAAAATAAAAAAAAAAGCCAGAAAGAAAAATGTCTTAATATACTTCTCTGACATCTCATCTAACGATCTTATATCAAGCTATTAATGAAGAATACCCTCAATTCCACCAAATCCCCAAAAAAATTATGACCCCACTTGTGAATTGTAAAAAGTTAAAAAGAAATAAATAGTATATGACCTTGATCATGAAACAACATTTCCACAAGATAATTGGCATTACATTGTATTCACATACTTGAAACCAAATATTTGAGACAATGAAAAAGGAAAAAAGAAATAAAAGCAAAGTTTGTAGACCTTGGCCTTGCAGAATTCACAACAACCGAAATAACCCATTCGATTAACTGTCTAATGGTATTGTGTCTCCGACGTATATGTCTGACTTACCATTATACATACTATTTTGTGCCCTTCCAATCTTTGATTGACTATCATAGTGTATCATCACAAAGTACACGGGCTTATTCCAACAAGGAATATCCTCTAAGAAGTTTCTAAGCCATTCTGCTTCTCTCCGACTTTATCTAAAGCAATGAACTCGGATTCCATAGTGGATCGAGCTATACACGTCTCTTAGAAGACTTCCACGACACCGCTCCTCCACCTATTGCGAAAAACAAATCCACTTGTGGACTTGGAGTCTTTTGTGTCTGATATCCAATTGGCATCACAGTATCCTTCTAATATTGCTGGATATCTCGTATAAAGTATTCCATAGTTCATGGTATACTTTAAAAATCTAAGTACCCTTGTCACGGCTTTCCAGTGATCCGTACTTGGGTTACTTGTGAACCTACTTAGTTTACTCATCGAATATGCAATGTCCGGACGTGTACAATTCGTTAAGTACATCGGGATCGCCAATTACCCTTGCATATTCCAGCTGAGAAACTGGTTCGCCTCTATTCTTGGCCAAGTGTAGACTTAGATCTACAGGTGTCTTAGCCGGAGGACTATCAAAAGCATTAAACTTTCTAAGTATGCTTTCGACATAATGGGATTAAGACAAGATAATTCCATCTGAAGTTCTAGAGATTTTAATCCCTAATATAACATCAGATAATCCCATATCTTTCATGTTAAAGTTCTTCTTTAACATGTTCTTAGTATTCATGATTAAATCATGACTACTACCCATAATCAACATATCATCTACATAAAGGCATACTATGACGTAATCATTTGTAGTACCTTTAATGTAGACACAATTTTCACATTCATTAATCTTGAAACCGTTTGACTTCATAGTTGAGTCAAACTTTTCATGCCATTGCTTAGGTGCTTGTTTTAGTCCATAAAGTGACTTAACAAGTTTACACACCTTTCGCTCTTGACCGGGTGCAATGTACCCCTGGGGTTGTTCCATATAAATCTCTTTTTCAAATTCACCATTCAAGAAGGCAGTCTTAATATCCATTTGATGTATCTCAAGGTTATGCAAAGCTGCAATAGCAATGAGAACATGAATGGACGTAATCCTCATGACAGGAGAATATATATCGAAGAAGTCATATCCCTCCTTTTGTCTAAACCCTTTAGCTACCAAACGGGCTTTATACTTGTTAATAGATCCATCTGCTTTATACTTCCTTTTAAGGATCCACTTGCATCCCAAAGGTTTGCAACCCGGTGGGAGATCAACTAACTCCCAAGTGTGATTTTGCATGATGGAATCTATCTCATTATTGATAGCTTCTTTCCAGAGAGGAGCTTCTGGACTAGACAATTCTTCTTGAATAGTTAAGGTTCATTTTCTAACATATAAGTTTGAAAATCAGACCAAAAGACTTAGCTACTTTTGTCCTTTTACGCGTCTTTGGTTCCTCTTCATCATCACTTTGAGGTAACCTTGCAGTATCATAAGTTCGTTTACTCGAACTTTCTTCTTTCCATTCTTTGTTCGGAAAGATATTCTCGAAGAATACAACATTCCTTGATTCCATGATCAGACCTTCATTTATATCAGGAATAGCTGACTTGTGCACTAAAAAACGTATGCACTACTATTGTTAGCATATCCAATGAAAGCACAATCGATCGTCTTCGGACTGATTCTAACTTGTTTCAGCTTAGGTACTTCGACTTTAGACAAACACCCCCACACTTTGAGGTATTTATATGACGGTTTACGTCCCTTCCATAACTCATATGGAGTTTTATTTTTACCTTTGTGTGAGATCTTATTAAGAATGTAGTATGCAGAAAGTATGGCTTTCCCCCACAAGTTTTGGGGTAAGCCAGAACTTATCAAAATCGCATTCATCATCTCCTTAAGAGTACGATTTTTGCGTTTTGCAACTCCATTTGATTGAGGTGAGTAGGGAGCAGTCGTTTGATGAATTATACCCACTTCCGAGCAAACATTCTTCAAACGGAGCAACATACTCTCTGCCTCTATCACTTCGAATCATCTTAATTTTCAAATTAAACTGATTTTCAACTTCATTCTTATAAGTTTTAAAAGCTACTAAAGCTTCATCTTTGCTTTTCAAAAGATATACATAGCAATATCTTGTGCAATCGTCTATAAACGTTATGAAGTACTTTTTCCCACCTCGAGTTTGCATAAGTTTTAAATCACACACATCTGTATGAATTAACTCGAGTAGTTTGGTACTTCTCGTTACCGAATGAAATGGTGTTTTGGCCAACTTCGCTTCAACACAAATTTCACATTTGTCTTGTGAATCAGGTTTTAAACGTAGGTATTAATTCCAGATTCACTAACCTTTTAATTGTGTTGAAGTTTACGTGTCCTAATCTATCATGCCATAAATTAGAACAATCCAACAAGTAAACAGAAGTAACATTTTTATTCTTCGCCTCTTGGCGGAAAACAGACATTACAGACATCTTGAATAGGCCCTTATCAAGGTAGCCCTTACAAAGAAACTGACCATTCTTGGTCATTACAAACTTATCGGACTCAAACACTAGTCTAAACCTGGCCTTACTTAGCAAAGGATCGGAAACCAAATTCTTGCGGATGTCCGGGACATGCAAAGACATCTACAAGCATAAGCTCCTTTCCTAAGTCATCTTGAGCACAACCTTCTCAAGCCCCACGATGTTGGAAGTCGAAGAATTACCCATGAAAAGCTTCCATCCATTTATCGGAGTGTAGGAGGAGAACATATCCTTGTCGGCACAAATGTGACGAGTAGCCCCGATATCTATCCACCACTCCATTGAGTTACCCACCATATTGGCTTCAAATACAACGGTGGTGAGATCGAGCTCCGACATGTCGATTGGAACCGACTTGTCCTCCATCATATTGGCTTGTTGGTTGCCACCTTGATTGCCCTTTTTAGGGTGTCGGCAATCGTTAGCCATGTGGTTCCGTTTTGCCACGATTGTAGCATTTCCCTTGAACTTTTTGGCTTTTCCTTTTTCTTTCCCTGAGTGCTTGCGTTTCTTACTAGTGCTCGATTCAAAGAAGATTGGCCTTAGCCCCCATTCCAGACTAACCGGATTTCACCACTCTTTTTGGTTTTCTTGTTCGATCCAAAGGCCGAACAATCGATCCTCAAGCCCCATCTCTTTTCCCTTGTGCTTGAGGTAATTTTTGAAATCCTTCCACAATGGCGGCAACTTTTCGATTATTGCAGCCACTTGAAAGGATTCATTCAAAATCATCCCTTCAGACACTAAGTCGTGAAGTATGATTTGAATCTCCTAAACTTGGCTGATCACCGTCTTGGTGTCAACCATCTTGTACTCGAGGAATTTGCCGACAACAAATTTCTTTGTGCAGGCATCCTCCATCTTGTACTTCTTTTCCAAAGAATCCCACAATTCCTTGGACGTCTTGAATGTGCTATAGACGTTGTAGAAGGTGTCTTCTAGCCCATTCAAGACGTAGTTGCGACACAAATAATCGTTGTTATGCCAAGAATCCAGATCAATTCTCTGGTTTTTGTCGATTTCTTCACCGCCTACGGAGGGGGGAACGTCTTTCAGAAAATGGGACAACCCCATGGTTGTAAGGTAAACAACATCTTCTGTTGCCAACGTTTGAAGTCGGCGCCGGAGAACTTGGGCGGCTTTTCGCCATGGGCGGGAGTAGCAGCCATCGGTGTGAACGAGATTGATGTTGATGCCATCGTCTTCAACAGAAATGAATTTTTCGTCTTGCGATTGTTAGGAAAAAATGTATGGTTTCTGTTTTGGAAATGGCTAAGTGTTGGAGTGTATAGGCTTTAGTCGAGGCCTGAATTGGATTCGATCTCCCGCAAGACAAAAATGCCCGTATACAAGTGCTAACGGTTCCGGCGTACGTCCCTAAGATACAATGACTATTTTAGTTTCGAGTTTACAACACTTGCAAACCCGAAACACAGCGAACAACAGAAGTGTTTCTGACTTTCAAGCTCTGAATGGAATGTATGACAATATGCTCGAATGCAATATGACCGGTTAATTATCTGATTTTTTTTTTTCGTATCGCCATCCGCAGGGTCGAGTATTATAGGCACCAGGTGCCCGTGCGGAAAGAACACATATTTTGGCTCGAAAAGATAGGTTTTAAACAAACAGACGATCTGTTTTGCACTTCGATCGACGCGACCTGGTGCGGCCCGTGCGCCGCTTTGCCGTGCGTGGATGCGAACCAAAATGGCAAATCTACGGCTTGACGCATTACACAAAAATCTAAACATGTTCCAAAATTACAAAAAAGAAAACCCTAGGATTGATTATGTCATAAAGTTAAGGGGATAACTCATAACCTCGTCTATAAATATCGAGAGGTTTTTTGAAATGCTTTTGCTTATGGAAAATGTAAGGCGCAATCAAACCTCAACTTTTTTTTGCAATTTTCAAAAACCTCGGACTTTTTTGTAATTAGCTCGAACCCGAGTTTTTTTTTTTGTAATTATCCCTTTATTTTTAAACAGATTTAAGAACTAAGTTTATTATTTATCATAATTGTTAAATAATAACACACGGAGTTTTGGAGAAGCGATCGGCCGTGCGTGTGTGCTTTGAACTAAACCCACAAGCACGTAGGTACTCACCCTTTAAAAACTTGGGTGTCCCCAAGGGCCCAACCCATAAGTCCAACTTGGGATAAAAATAGTGTGCAAACTTTGCCTCTTTATCCTATGTGCGATGGAGCATTTCTCCTTCCCCACATTTTCCATTTTCCATTTTCCATACCATTTACTTATATTAAGTGGCTAACTTCTAGCATTAATTTCTCATTCACCCGAAATCGGTTTTGAGAAATTCCAAATGCTATTTTCATCTACTTGTCTTAGTAGAATTTTTAGAAATAATTTAATTCCATTTTTCACAATGGAAATCACTTAATTATTTGGTCCAAATCGGGTCAACACCCATATTTCAAAGACCAAATTCCAACAGAATTTCGATCTTTGTCTACGTCGATTGCATACGATCAAGTTCTTTCTTCCATGAACTCTCAATTACGTGAGCTTTCCCTACCCTCTTATGATTATGGTTTTGTATTTCATTCAATTGCATCTTTATCCTAAACCTAATATGACTAGTTATTCCATCTACAAATGATTAATTAATTTTCAAATCAACAAAGTGGCTAATTAGCAATCCAGGCTGTGGTCCTTCCTATAGAGACTTCACATTTTGAATTAAAAATTATATTAATAGCATGGCCGCTCATCATATTCCGTGTGAGCATCTATAGGTTAAAATTCTAAAGAAAAGGTCATCAACCAAAGCTATTGTTTAACAATGTCCAAAGTTCTTTTCCCCCAAAAAAAAAACATTCCAAAGTTAGTACTAACTACTAAGTATGAAAAATCGAAAAAAAGCTTTTACATCTCTACTACGATTGCCTCAATCCATTAAAGTGACCTAAATATTAGTTGTGGTCGAAAGATGAAAAGATTTCAAACACTCCTTAAATTACCCTCAAAGCCTTGACTTAGCCTAATGCATTTTAATTACATCACCCTGTTGAAGAGGCCATTGCACAAAAGAGATTTGAGTTGTGCCTTTTGCTCACTGTTGTACATTTTTCTATTGCTTTAATCAAGGCTATGAAGAATTATATATATATATATATATATATATAGGATTTGTTCAAATGAGACAACCCTCCCTAGGTGAGACAATGCGTATTCATCTTACCCATTGACCTTAAAAAATGAAGGGATGTGATTAATTCATTTCTTTTAATTATATCCTAATTTCCGATTTTAAGGGTAAGGTTGTAATTTTGTAATTCAAATTAGTGGTCCCCGCAGTTTTATGGGCCGAGATTGAAACTCACGGATTTCGTGAATTTTTGGAAGCAGTTTTTTTTTTCAAATAATACATATTTAGTTGTTTTGTTGGCACTGTTTTACGAAAACAAGACATAATTGAATATAGCATACTGCATATTTCGTTATTCTACACTGCATAAATATGTTCAATGTAATGTATATTTAGTTATGAAAATTAATGAGATGTTGCTTTTGGAAATTATAAAAATGGAATGTTACATAATGTACTGCATATTTAGTTATTCCACACTGCATAGATAGTTTTTAGAGATTGAATAGTTAGTTGATTTTGTTGCATAGTTTATGACGTCTTGCATAGTTGGGTATACTGTACTACATATTAGTTTTTTTTACGCTGCATAGATAGTTTGCATATAATGCATATTTAGTTGATTTTTGTTGCATATTTTCAAATATGTAATATCCTACAGATCTATGCATCGTTTCATAAGTATCTATACATCATTCCATAAGTATCTATGCATCTGTTGGGAAATTATTTTTAGATTTTGATGAATGCCATGTAAACTTAGAATAGAAAGTTGGCACTCCATTTTTGTTGTAAATTGCATTGTAATAGATAGGGCTGGTCGAGCTGAGTCAAGTCAGCTATGCCTGAACATGCAAGAAGACAACTAGAGACTAGAAGGAAGACTCACTTTGCAAGGCAAATGAGTGTGGCAAGGAAGAGAAGACAGAACTCGATCAAGGTGCAGGTGAGATACAACAGGGTGAAGTATCGACAAGTCAACTCAAAACAAATGTCTCGAGGTTGAAATGACAAGAGTCATCCATGATTGGAAGTCGACTCGAGTCAATCGGGAAGTTAAGAAAATGCAATCAAGACGAGATAATCGAAAGAGATCCGTTGCAAGAAGTCAAGAGAATTACTTAAACAAGTAATACCTCCATATCGCCTATCTTGAAGTGCTCACCCCAGAGGCGTGCAAAAGGAATAAACCAATGGGAAGCACCGCACTGTGTGTCGAACTCGAAAAGTCAAGAATCATTCATACGAGGAAGTGGCAATTCTAAGGATCGCAACAAGACAAGCCAACGACCACAAGTGTCTTTTAAAAATAAGCCTATCTCTTCAACGGGCAAATTTTTAAAAGATCACTATAAAAGGCCGAGAATCACTACGAGAGAAGGGAACTCAACCACGAACATTCAAGCTAACATTCGAATCAGAACCAAAAATATTCTCAAGTCATTCAAGATCAATCCTCAAGCCTACATTACGAAGGAAATCAATCCAACACTCACCATTGTGAAGGAAAGACAACTTCTATCAGTTGAAGAGGAAAATATTTGAAGAATTAAGGGTTCTACATTCCACAGAGGATCAAATCCAAGAAGATTCTTGAATTAAGGGAAAATATTTGAAAATATTTGAATAATTAAGTCATTCAAGAGTTGAACTAGTCTCGAGTTTTTGGAGGGCTTCGTGATCAAATCCAAGAAGCTTGAGCAAGTGGGTTGTAGTAGCAAGGCAACCGCCTGCCTGTGAAGAAGCTAAGTCGCACGAGAAGCCACCGTGTGACCAAGGCATCTCCGCATCGAGTCCCAAAGGATCAAGTCACTTGTGTGATCAAGACTTGTATCTGGATCGTTAACCACTCGTATATTGATCAATACTTAGTGGATTCCTCCAGGAGTTGGAGAAGAGAGGAGTAGAAGAATTACCCCATCTTCGAACCTCTATAAAAACTTATTGTGTCATTTACATTTCAATACTTTATTTTCTCGCATATTACTTTTATATCTCACGATAAATTTGCTATCCAATTGATAATCAACCAAGTGCTAAAACCAAATATTAAAACAAACTTAACCAAAGTCAAGGGTGTTAAGTCTTTGTGAAAATATATCACAATCGAGTTAAGTCTTTAGTCAAAACAATGAGTTATTCTATCAACAAATCGATGAGTCTGTTGAGTGACTAACTCGTTGATTAACTAACTTAGCTGTCCATCAAGGACTCACCGTGAAATATTAACTCAACGTTTTAAAAGGACTAAATCGAAAAGTTGGTAAGGTTTATTCAACCCCCTTCTAAACCCTACACTCACACCCCTTGGGACCTACAAGTGGTATCGTGAGCGGTTGGTTCATTGAGCCTTCCGCATGACCGTCACCGAACTAGATCTCCAAAATTTTCAAAGCTTGTTTTAGTACTTAATCTTTCAAAACTTTTTTATTCAAAAAAGTTATTATCATGGAAGCAAATTTGACACGCATCCCTATGTTCACAATTGAAGAATTTGATGATTGGAAAATTCATATGCGAGGCTCATCTATCAAAGATTACACGATGAGATGTGGATAGTGATAGAAGATGGGCCACTCCAAATCTTAAAGTGAACACAATGCAAGAAGAGCTGCTGCACTGAAGGAGAAGAGGATGTCGCTCCCGGCACCGGCGATGGTTGAAAAACCAAGAGCTGAATGGACAAATGATGACAGAAAAGATATAACTTGGACAATGTGGCTAAGGACATTCTTTACAAAACTTTGGACAAAGCCATGTTCAAAAAGTCAAATCATGCAAAACGGCAAGAGAAATCAGGGACAAGCTAACCTTGATTTGCGAAGGCTCAGAGCAAATCAAAGAAAATAAACTATCTATTGTTGTACAAAAATTTGAAAACTTTAAGATGCTTGCAGGAGAAACCTTGGATCAGCTGGATGCTCGGTTCACAGAAATTACCAATGAACTGTCTGGCACTTGAAATGAATATACACATAAAGAAATGTGTATGAAGATTCTAAGAAGTCTCCCAACTGAGTGGGATATGAAAGTTATGGTCATGAGACATTCCATGGACCTATAAAAAACATCCAACCATGAGCTATTCTCAGATATCAAAGCCTACGAATTTGAGCTGAGAAGAAAAGACCAAGAGGAGACAGCTGTGCCCAAAACAGCTGCTCTAATTGTTAAGGATGGCAAGAGAGCTGAGGTCAAAGAAGTCATTGACCAAGAGGAAATCAGACCGATGGTTAAAAGGTTTAACAAGTTCTTCAATAAGAATTACAAAAGAAGCAAAGGTGAATCCTCCAGAAGACACTCAGCTCCCTCCAAGTCAAGGGAAGAAAGAACACCCAAGAGAGCAGAGCATCAAAAAATTGAATATCCAAGAGCAGACAATCCAAGGATGGAAAGAACTGATCAAAAAGTTGAAAATCTATCTTTGAACCGCATGCAACCCGGCCACTATTCCATTGAATGCCCATATCCTGTAGTCAACAAATACAGGAATGAAGAGGAAAGAAAAGTCTTCATGGAAAGAAGACAGAAAAGAGAAAGGAAATGTTGGCAGCAGATCACTGTTGATCTGAAGTCAAAAGACACAAAGCAGACTCGGAGAGTAGTGAAGCGACTACTCAAGTGACTCAAGAAGAAGCCTTGATCCGTCTAATGGCTAAAGAACAAAACCAACCTGACCAAGAAGATGAGGTACACTCTAACTCATCACACTCAAATACTAGTGATAGTGATCAGTGACACACACACTTCATCACCCACTCCATCTTTATGATTCATTAGGCAAAATGATGAAAGATTTTGAATACATTAAATCCTCACACACACTACTAAATGAGGAAAACAACCTACTCAAGAGCCAATACTCACAAATGACTAAGGAGCCGAGTACTCTAAGTCAAATAGTCGATGAGAATAAAAGTCTAAAGGCTGAAAATGCTAAGTTAATAGCAGAGATAATCGCTATAGAAAAGAGGGAGAATGACCTCAAAATGTGATAGCCTCATTCACTAAGGCATCCAAATCATTGGATGATCTTATTATGAGTCAAAGAGAATGTGGAGACAAGACAAAGCTTAGGATTTAATTCCTCTATGCTATGTCAAGTTCCAAAAGTGATTTTGGAAAAGGGATCTTCAAGCAATGAAGTATCTCTAAAATCCAAAACTCCAAATGATGCACACACATTTATTCCAATGCACAATCACAAGCAAACTGGCCTTGGTTATAAAGGAAAAGAAAACAACCAATTGAATATCTTTGAGAGGGCAAATGAGAAGAAATCCACCGAGTTCCTCAAAGAAACTCCAAACAGAGATACTCAGAAAGAAGAAACAGAGCTACCAAAAGCCCTAAAATTTATAAAAGAAACACATATGATGGGAATAGTAGAAAATACCCAAGCCAAGCCGATTGGAATAATGTGAACTATCAAAGAAAGACCTATGGAATATAAGCTTTAAGTGGCAAAGGCCTAGAACTCAAAATGCCATTCCAAAGGCATAAAAGCTATCATCAAGACACATATGCACCTAGGCACTACACTCGGAGATATCACAACTACCCAAAGAAGGCAATTGCTAAAACACATACACAGATATACGACAAAAGAGACAATTTGTATGAACCTAGAACCCCAAACAATTTGCCAAAATTAATTATGATTACGGCATCGATAGATGGCAACCCCTTAGAGTCAAATCAATTGGCTATAGGTTGGTTGGATCATCTTACAATACTAACCCCTCAGACCCAGGCAAGTATGGGTACCTAAAACCTAATTTCCTTGATTGCGGGTTCAAGGAGCAAAAGAGTGCCAAGGAACCTGGTACATGGATAGTGGTCCGGGACACATGACAGAAATAAGAAAAATCTATCAAAATTCAAGGATGTTAGAGGTGCAAAAGTCATATTTGGAGGAAATGAAGCTCCAGGAGAAATAAGAGGCATTGGATCCATAAATAAAAATGGATTAGAAATTACAGATGTTGCATATGTTGAAGGCCTCAACTTCAACTTGCTAAGCATAAGTCAACTCGTGACAAAGGCTACAATGTTGGATTCAATATGGGTGTATGCCAAATCAATGATGCTTTGAAACTAATGAAATAGTGTTGCAAGGATGCGCACAAAAGAACATGTATGTGGTAGATTGGTCAATCAAAACTAATGAAATAGTGTTGCAAGGATGCGGATAAAAGAACATGTATGTGGTAGATTGGTCAACTGCAACACCAAGCACTTGTCTGCTAGCAAAGAGCACAGCTGAATTAAGTTGGCTGTGGCACAAGAAGCTGAGTCACCTGGATTTCAAAACTATTAACAAACTTGCAAGAAGTAATCTTGTGGAAGGACTTTCGACTCGAGATACAAGAAGGAAAGTATATGTGATACATGTCGAAGGGAAAACAGATCAAATCATCATTCAAAGAAAAGACATGTCCATCTTCAACAAGAATATTGCACCGCTACATATGGATCTATTTGGTCCATTGAACCAAAAAAGATAAGTGGGAAGAAATACAACTTGGTGGTAGTAGATGACTACTCAAGATATACATGGACAATATTCATGTGTAAGAAGAAACAAACTCGCGAAAACTACCACAAATGATGAAGAGAATACAAAATGAGAAGAGTCAAACCATTATCAAAATAAGATCTCGACAGAGGAACCGAGTTTGTCAACGGTATAATAACTCGATCTTGTATTGAAAATGGTATTAGTCATGAATTATCTGCAGCAAGGACTCCACAAAGAGAATGGAGTTGCGAGAAAGAAGGAATAGAACTCTCAAAGAAGCAAAGCAAGGACCATGTTAGGCAAGCAGGGCTGCTAAAAGATTTTGGGCTGAAGCAATAAACACAACATGCTATACTCAAAATAGAGGAATGATAAACAGACAAATGAAAAGACTCCTATGAGATTTGGACAGGAGAAAGCCAAATGTTGCATATTTCAGAATATTTGGATGCAAATGCTTCATCCATAACAATGGCAAAGATAATTTAAAGGCTTTTGATGCTAAAGCTGATGAAGGTATCTTCTTAGGATACTCAACTGAAAGCAAAGCCTACAGAGTGCTCAACAAGAGGACAATGGTTACAGAAGAATCCATCCATGTGGTGTTTGATGAACCCAACGTAAATGGAGAAGACATTGAAGAGTCACCGATAAGTCAATCAACCAACCATGGAGAAGAGTCTCTATGTTGAAGTCAAGTCGGAATTATAAATCCAGATGAAGATGAGATAGTTGAGTCTCAAAGACAGCTGGAAAATCTGCAGCTAAATGATGATGAGAGAGCTGATCAAAATGACACAGCTGCAAGACGACTGAATCCATCTAACTTACTCCAACCTGATGTAAGATGGCTGAGAGACCATCCACCAGAACTAATCATTGGAGATGTAAGAGAAGGTGTGAAAACTAGATCCAGAACTCAACAAGAAGCAATGTTTACTTGCTTCATCTCACAAATAGAGCCAAAAGATGTGTCACAAGCATTGGATGACACACATTGGATTCAAGCCATGCAAGAAGAGCTAAATCAGTTTGAGAGGAATAAAGTGTGGGAATTGGTTCAAAGACCTACCCATCAAAATGTTATCGACACTAAATGGGTGTTCAGAAACAAGATGAATGAGGAAGGTTCTGTGGTGAGAAACAAAGCAAGATTGGTAGCCAAAGGATATTGCCAAGAAGAATGAATAGATTTTGATGAAACTTTTTCTCCCGTGGCAAGATTGGAAGCAATAAGAATGTTTCTTGCCTATGCAACTCACAAGAACTTTGTTGTATATCAAATGATGTAAAGAGTGCATTCCTTAATGGGTTATTAGAAGAAGAAGTATATGTTGAACAACCTCCAGGATTTGAGTAGAAGACTCTTGGAGATAAGGTATACAAACTCAAAAAGGCTTTATATGGATTGAAACAGGCACCCAGAGCATGGTATGATACATTATCACAATTCCCGATCGAGAACGGATTCACAAAAGGCAAAGTGGATAGAACACTCTTCGAGAAT
Source organism: Rehmannia glutinosa (assembly GCA_016081115.2). Taxonomy (NCBI): domain Eukaryota; kingdom Viridiplantae; phylum Streptophyta; class Magnoliopsida; order Lamiales; family Orobanchaceae; genus Rehmannia; species Rehmannia glutinosa. Next base: position 41,862,977 of record CM071930.1, read on the forward strand.
TCAAGATGGGAAGAGTATACGCTTGTTCAAATATATGTAGATGACATCATCTTTGGATCCACAAACAAAGAGTCATGTGTGATAAATTCTCAAATCTCATGCAAAGCAAATTCGAAATGAGCATGATGGGAGAGTCGACATTCTTCCTTGACTCCAAGTAAAACAATTTGAAGGATGGAACCTTCATAAGTCGATAAAATACACCGAGATTTAATGAAGAAATTTGGTATGGAAGAGAAGTCTTCTCAGAAAATACCAATGAATACATCATCAAAATGGATATGGATGCGGATGGCAAGCACAGAGATCAAACAAGATATAGTGCACTTATTGGATCATTGCTCTATCTCACAAAGAAGCGGGCCGGACATCACCTTTGTCTTTGTAGGTGTATGTGCAAGATTTCAATCTCTCCAAAAGAAAGCCACATGGTCATGAAAATGAAGAGAATCTTGAGATATTTGAAAGGAAGCCAAGAAGTTGGCTTATGGTATCCAAAGGAAGGTGGATTCAAGTTAATTGGCTATTCGAAGAGTACCTCAGAACATGTCAAATGCTTGGAAATGTCAAATGCTAATTTCCTGGTTTAGCAAGAAGCAAAATTCAATAGCTACCTCCACAAAAAGCAGAATACATAGTCTGGCCGGCAAACTGTTGCCCAAGTCTTATGGATGAGACAAAGAATCGAGAGACTATGAGATTGAAGAAAAGGAAATTCTAATTATGTGTGATAACACAAGTGCAATTGCAATCACTCAAAATCCTGTGTTGCATTCAAGAACAAAGCACATTGATGTCGATATCACTTCATAAGAGATCATGTTGAAAAGAAGGACATCACCTTGGAATATATCTCAACCGATAAGCAATTAGGCCGACATATTCACAAAACCATTATGTGAATCAAGATTTGAAGAACTCAAACATGAATTGGGTTAATTGAGGTGAGTTGATACTCGAAGACTCAAAGAAAAGAGATGAAACATGAAAAAAAAAGAGTCAACTCTTAAATCACTAAGTGAATCACCAGATCGGAGAATCAATCGCATCGAGTTAGGTGACAATAGTATTTATGTGCAAAGTAAGAAGAGTTAAATCGGCTAAGGAATAAGTTTGGTCATTTATGAGCAAAGTGACAAAAATGCGCGATCGTTTTTCGATGCGGGAATGTTTTTAAGAATGACGTCAAAGATAATTATGACGTGTATAGTCAAAAGTCGCACATAAAGATTATGATTGGATATAAATCTTTTGCCGCATTAAATACGAGAGATTAAAGGTTAATCGGCGTGCAAAATCTAAGCCGTTGATTTTGATCAAAATTTCAAAAACCACCCGCACGCCCTTTCATAACCCATACTTAAACCATTTCGCCTCGATTTTCTCTCACTTTACCAAAACTGCTCATCTCTCTCAAAGGCAAAAGAAAGAAATTTTCTCTCAAAACCCTAACAAATCCTCAAGTTCATTTTCTAAGTTTCGTTCGGTAAAACATCTAGAAATGGCATCTACTCATGATTTCGTCAAGATGGGAAAGCAAATCCACACTGGTCTCTTGTGGATTTCGACGGATGCTTAAACAAGGGTCCGACGACACCCTTGTTAAGAAGATAGCACGTGAAGCCGGAAAAATCTGGATTAAAACCATTTTTGACGATGGAGTTTCCAATGACCTACGTGGAAGAGGTCGCGACGTTTCTCGTGAACGCCGAAGTTCACGATGAGGGCATCAAGTCCTCTGTTCATGGAAAAGAGTTCACCATTACGCCAAGGATCCGCGCGAACACCGCTTGTTGCCGGCGGAAGGAGTGCCGAGATTTATGAAGCCGATGTTGACCTGGCCGCTTGGAAGAAAGTAGCCAAGTCCGACTATGCTTTGCGAAGTGGTCTATACAAACTGACTAATAAGAAGTCAAAAAGAGGACTACCACAAATTGTTGGACATCGTTGCCAAATGCATAGACATCAAATTTGGAAGCTTTGACCACCGTCCAAAGCTAAGTTGATCGTAATGGCTGCGATCATTGAAGAGAAGAAGGTAAACTCCGGCTGAGTTTGTATACGCAGACTCGCGAGAATATTGGAATAAATCCTTCAAGGAGGATGGTACGCTTTGGAGGTTCCTCGGGTACGGCCCGGTGATTGGCCGAATGATGGAAGTAAAAGGAGTCCCTCTTCGACATGGAAAGGCGTTCCATGTAAACAAGAGGATGTTTCGATCAAACCTCTCCAAATAAGATGAAAGAGAGCTTACGCTAAGAGGGGCGATCGAGTGAGGGGAATCACCGGTCCTCAAGAAACAATGTCTTCTCCTCTCCTCCAAAGAAGAAGGTTGCTCCCCCAATCAAGCTAAGAAAATTGATGCCCCCTGCATCAAAGAAAAAGAAATATGCACTCGCCCGCAGTGAGTCACCCGCCCCGCAGCCGTGTCTCCCCGCCGTAGTCATGCAATGGAGAAGGAACCGTTAATCCATTCTCCAAAGATCAAGAAGAAGAGACTACCACAACAAGGAAGACAATCGCTTCTAAGACAATCACGAAGGCATTTACCTTCAACGAACCGGAGGAAATGGAACCGATGTCCTCCGGTGAAAACAAAAAAAGAAGAAGAAGAATTTCCAAGCTCTCGAGCTTGAGAAGACAAACAGTCCGCCACTCACCGAAAAGATACCCGAGATCGTTGGAGAAGTCGAGTCTCCGTAAGTTATTGATGAAACGCCAAGTCTGCTGTGGCCGCCGATCAAAGAGGCAACTCAAGACCCAACAGTAGAGATGTAAACAATGAGGAACAAGGAATGGCCGAGACAACCAAATCACCTATTGACAAGGTTGTGTCTCCACCGTAATGCAGGCCACCGAGGATGTCGAGCAATCGTCTCGCTACCCTTAATCCCCGAGCACGAGGGACATCAGGGAGAAGATGACAAGGATGATGATGTAATGATCCTATCCCCACCATATCCGACATCCAAAATCGCCTCATGAAATGGAGGAAATGGAAGTCGAGTCGATCCAGGAAAGCTTCCAAAGACCAAAATTTATTGAAGAAGAAGACGAACTGTTGAACTTTCTTGGATTGACCAATGTGGTCCAAGCACTCGGATGAAGAAAAATCGCATAGATATCTTGCGATCTTCAAGATAAGGAGAAGGAGAGACGGCGAGAGAAGTTTGGCTCGTGAAAAGGCCGATATTTGTCCCTTTATCGAACCACGATCATACACATCCTCATCTCGATGTTCTCTCTCGGGAGTGATGAGGATCTGGACCTGCTCGCCGCTCTGAGAAGAATGGAGACGCAGCAAGCCATGCGGGAATCCAGGGGCCCTACATAAGCAACGATTGTTGGAAGGACCAGGGGAGTCCTCCACATCACACCGGAGATTGATCCTATGGGAGTGGTGCGAAGATATTGCCATCATTGTCGCTGCCACCACTTCCCCACTCACTCGTAAGAAGGTGATAAGGTAATCGCGATGAAACGGGATTGTAGGGACCCCGAGAGCTAACCCCTAATGAAGGTGTCTTACCACCGCCCCAACGGCTGAATACTCAATGGAAACAACCGGGAGTCCGGAGACGAGTGACCCCATTCCATGTCACTCACCGGTATGCCACCGAGGGGAGACTCCCTCCACTACAAAGAAGGTCGGAGGATGTGCGGTGACTCCACAACGAATCTCCGAGGCGAAGTGGAGAAGGAACAACAATCAATACACAACAAGTTGCCATTGACGAGGCTCGGGCGGTTATGACTGCTCTCGGTTGAAGTGCCAATCGCTCTGCAGCCAATGACGCTGCGATGCGGTTGAGGCACGAAGGAAAGGAACGCCCCGGGGTTAACACTGGCAATGAAAGTGCAATCCATGGAGTTGAGACTCCAGGTGGATGCCACCTCGAAGACCCCAAGACACCGACACCGTCGAAGGGAATGTCCAGCCTCGCTGCAGTTGAGATTGCGCAGGAGGTAATGAAGGCCAACGGGAGGTTGAGACTTCCCGGTAAAGAAACCGGCACAGAGAACATCCTCTCCCGCTATCATCGACCCATCCGAAAAGGAGATAAGTGCTCTTCACGATTCCCAGGATAATCTGATGTAACCTTTCGGGATCCGGCGAAGGTGAAGATGAAGGTTTGAGTCAACCCCTATTGCCGATCCAAAAGACTCAGCCGAGGATGTTCTTCCAACCACGAGCAAGTCTGACCTTAAGACTACTCGCCAAACATTTAACTTTGATGATGAGCCACCCATGGAAATCTCATCATCGTCCGATGACGCTCCGATATGGCCGAGACCGCTTAACTCATGTGGAAAACCAAATGAGACCGAAGAAGTTGTTAAGACAAATGAGGCTCAACAAGTCAATCACTTCACAATGCACCACAACAAACAGAGTCAATCACGCAGCTCCCAAGTCTGCGCAGGATCGACTCCACCGGAGACTTCACGAGCACAAGTTGTCATTGAGCAGATTCCAGTTGCCCGTGATGATCCTTTTGTAGAATCATTTCCCTTCTCTCTGGAGGTACCTGACCTCCCTGAAGAATCAGCTAGAGATCGAGAGCGCTTCCATAAACCTGATCCTGTTATTCCCACAGACACCATTGTTCCAGCAGACTATGACTTTGACGCTGCTTGGCCGCCAGCTGAGACAGAAGTAACAACTGAGGTTCGGGAAGTTTTCAAAGCCATATTTGCAGAGATTGAAAAGATGGAGAGGCACCAGGCCTCACTGGACATGAGGCTGGATAACAGAGATGCAAACCTTACTGCTGATCTGCGAGGCATAATTGTCGATCCGGGGAATGGTGGCAACAAAGAACAGACAATGCGCATGGAAAAGCTCGATATTTCAGACATTGTTCAACAAGTTGCTAGTCTGGCGGGCTGAGAATGCTGATGCAAAGACAAGAATGCAAGAGCACATCGAACAAATGCATGAATCTCACACCACAGAGATACGGCTGCTGCGTGAATATAATAAGAAAGAGCTCATGCGCGTAGAGGAGAACATGGATCGAAAGTTCAGCCTTCTCATGGCTGAGATGAAGTTGGTAGCAGCTGAATCCAACGCCACCCGCTCTGAATTCCGTGCAGCATACTCCGCAGCAGATTCGAAGCAGAACTCAGCTATCAGCCGCTTAGACTTCATGCTTGCTAGCTTGTTTCCAGGGGTTCCTCTCTCCTTTGATGATGCTAAAAAGGGGGAAGAGGAAACCAGAAGGTGCTGAAGGGATCTGAAGCTGAAAAGGAGGACGCAGCTGTGAAGGGAAAGACAACTGAGGAAGAGAGAAGAGAGAAGAAAGGAAAATCTATTGAGGGGGAAGGTTCGAAAGATATGACCTTGATGATTGTTAGAACCCCCCAACAAGGTCTTGTCACAACTGATATCATCAGCAAACTCCCAGTGACTCTGCCACTCCAACACTCTGCAGTACCTATGGCTGAAAAGAGAAAGACAGTTGAAGCAGGGATGAAGGAAGTGGAAGGAAAGATGGATGCCAGAGTTATGAACATTCTGAAACAACATGGAGGCATTCCAACAGACAGAGACACCTATGCCATTTCAGATGCCGGAACCGAGCCAAGATCTGTTGATGAATTCAAGACGCCGCATCTCGAAGGTTACTTCGCAAATATGTCCATGGCTTAAGCCTGGATTTGTATCTTGGGAAAAAGGTCTCAAACTATGTGAAGAAGCCGACAGCAGGCAGACTACTCGGCGATCACTCTGTTGGTCACTCTGCTAGTCACTCACCGGGAAAAAGAAGGCCCCAAAGACAATACACGCCCGGAGGAAGAAGAAGAAGAAGCGTGGTGGAGGAAGAGGTTTCAGACCTAGATCTCTGCCCAAAAACATTGAGTACATAGATCCAGGAAAGAAAGGAGGGATCTATTGGGCTGGATTTGACGAAGTAGCCAACCTGCAAGTGGCTAAGAACAATGCTGAGTATGTGAAGAGGATTGAAGAAGAAAATAGAAGACAAACTCAGCTATGGGAGGAAAGACAAGGAAGAAAAAGAAGAGATGAAGCTGCCAGAAAGGCTTATGAGAAAAAGAAGGCGGCTGAAGATGAGAAGAAGAGAAAAAGGTCAGAAGATGACAGAGCTGAAGAAGAGCAAAGAAGGAGGCAGCGAAGGACATGAAGTGTTGCTGTCCCACCCTTCATGTATTTTACTATGTAAATACATCTTTATGTAAGTCTTCTGTACATCGAATAAAATCGTTCAATTTCTATACTTGTGTAGATATAGAACACCATAGTCACTTTAAATTCTGTTTATGCTCTGATACACTATGTAAACAGCTGTGTAAAGAACAAGAATGTTATGATCAATAAAACATTGATTCTACGCATACATTCCGATTCTCGCATCGCATGACGTATCTTTGTCTTTGTTACTTTAATTTATGCATATTACTTTTATATCTCACGATAAATTTGCTATCCAATTGATAATCAACCAAGTGCTAAAACCAAATATTAAAACAAACTTAACCAAAGTCAAGGGTGTTAAGTCTTCCGCTGAAAATATATCAAAGTCGAGTTAAGTCTTTAGTCAAAACAGTTGAGTTATTCTATCAACAAATTTCGATCAGTCCATTGAGTGACTAACTCACGATTAACTAACTTAGCCGTCCATCAAGGACTCGATTGTGAAATATTAACTCTGAACGTTTTAAAAGGACTAAATCGAAAAGTTGGTAAGATTTATTCAACCCCCCTTCTAAACCTTACACTCACACCCCTTGGGACCTACAACATCATTTCATAAGTATCTATGCATCGTCTTATTCGTGAAAATTACAGTTTTTTAAGAGTTTAGGTTAATGGTCAGTTTCGTTCTCCATCGATGACTACATCATTAATCTTTGTTGGATAGAGTTTTTTCCACGATCGATGATTCATCCTCATGTTTCGAACTCACTGCTCGTTATTTCTCTGTAATATTGCACCAGTTTTTCTTGCATTTTCTTTGTAATTTTCATGAACTGTAATTTTCGAGTTCTTCACAGTTTTTCTTATTTTCGTTAATGGAGGAATTAGAGAGAGAGAGAGAGAGAGAGAGAGAGAGACGTGAGAATGGGGTGGGGGAGAGATAACACGTGAGATTGGGGGAGATGTATGAGAGAAAGAGATTTGATTCCATGTTTGTAACTACCTTGTTATGTTTTTACCCTACTACCCTTATGTTGATTAAATTAATGTTTTAGTATATTTTTTCCCCTTAAATCATACCAATTGATTAATAGTGGGGATAATTGAGATTAGTCCATTGTGTCTCACTAGAGACATGGTCTCACTTGATCCTCCCCTATATATATATATATATATATATATATATATATATATATATATGGAGGAGGAGATCCTATGAGACCATAGCTATAGGTAAGAACATAAGACCCAATCCACACCATCCAACAAAATAAAACAAAAGGCTAGGATTTAATGGGATTTTTTAGTAATAAAAAAATAGTGGGGACCAAATAGGGGTACAATAGGAACATCAATTTCAGCCTAAAAAATCGTTTCCCTGAAATCAGGGAATGGGATCTTACCATCAATAATCGTTTCCCTGAAATCAGGGAATGAGATATTACCATCAATAATATATACGACATTGGCAAACTAAACACACATAATCGGATGTTGAAATATACATATCCTATACACTATGGCAATTTATAGGTGTTGTACATAATTCTATGCCTAAACCCACAATATCTGCAACCTATTTATACATTATATGTGTTTACACTATACATCGTTTCTATGTGACTATAGCAGAACCAATATATGCACAAGTGTTTAAATAACATATTCTTATGTGTAAATGAACAAATTTCTATAACTACTTATACAATTTTATTGACTATTTGTACAAAACACATCTAATATACATTGTATGGATTTTATACATAATCATATGCGTAAATATACTAATTTAATAACTACTTAACCAAAATATATAGCCTACTTGATTATACCTAATTTTATTCGTAAGCACATAAAAAACGTTGTAACTATATATACAATATTAAAGTTAAATGACAATATACGTACCACGTGTACATAAAAAGCAAAGTTATATTGATTAAAAAGAAAACAACCCATGTCGTGATCCATTCATATCCATAATTCAACGAAACATCTAAGTCATATACAAAAAAAAACAACCAAACATAGAACACTAACTGTACAAAAAGATGAGCAGAAATATACATTGTACATTGTCTATTAAAACAACATTACAATATTTTCTTCCCAGTCCAAAACTTTCTGGCTTCTTCCAAGTAACAAAATAAAGTATTCTATAACTAAATACACATTATTACATAACTAAACACACATTATTATACACTTAAATGCACATAATTTCATAACTAAACACACATTATTATAACTTATAAAATACACATTATTACATAACTAAACATACATTATTATATAACTAAACACACATAATTTCATAACTAAATATACATAATTACTCAACTATATATACACAACTAACATCACAGTGCACGAAGGTACGAAATCGCCCAAGATAAATCGGAACTGAGAAATCGAAAGAACTCTAAACTACAAGCACACAACATAAGAATAACAAAAAGCCCAAGAAAAAAACATTCATCAAACCTATCGGCAAGATCGAAAAATGCAATATACGTTTAAACCTAAAATTGAACAAAATTAAAACAATAAAAACGACCAAAAAACACAAAATAGAACCCTATTATCAAGAACATCAAAATCGAACAAAAAAACTTACATTGAAATTGAACCCTAGAAGCTTTATGTCGAACCCTATCAACGAGTTACACTGAAAATCAGAGATATTCGAACCCTAGAAGCTTCAGTAATCAATTTTTTCAAAAGAGGGGGATAGAGACGGCAATTTCGATAGGATGGATGAAGCGGTCTCGATTTATTTCACGACGAGAAGGAGATGGATGAGAGTTGGAGAAAAGGTTTGAATTTTTGAAAAGAGAAAGGGGAGAAAATCATGGGATGGTGGATATCGCTTTGATTTCCAAATTCAAAAAAATAGAGATTTCCAAATATATCCCTTAACTAAAGGCACAAAATTACTTTCCTACACACACCCTCAATGACCATGCCTAAATAGAGAGTAAAATGGGACCATTGATTATTAAATCAAATGGTCTAGATGTGGTCTCATGTTCTTACCTAAAGGGCTTGGTATCATTTAATCATATCCCTATATATATATATATATATATTATATTACATCACCTCGCTTATATACATCACAAACATGTTTGTGGTTTGATGTTTGTGGTTTGAGCAAGAACATGCTTTTACTCAATTTTGGTGCTATGAATGCAGATTTGTCATTGAATGAAGGGTTAATTACAAAAGGCCCCTAAAATTTGGAGTAATTACAAAAAAATCAAGAGGTTTTTGAAAATTACAAAAATCCTTGAGGTTTGATTGTGTTAATTTAAAGGGGTAACTATAATATTTTGATACATACGGTGAGCCTTTGAATATTTGTTGGATATGGGTGTAAAACTATTTATCGTGGTGTGTATCTCATGCATGTGTACTCAAACAACTTAGACCCGTCGGAATTTGGCATCAAATTGTGTGAATCATCACAATTTGATACTAAATTCTGAATTGTCCACTTATTTGAACAGTTTGAGAATGTGTACTTTAATGTGGTTTCGTTAGTATACTATTTGTCTCATGTACTTGGTAAATTTCGGATCGTGTCTCTTTTGTTCTTGGGTGCACTACAATATGTGTACTTTAAGAACTAAGGGGAGATGTTGTCTAAATTTACACGTGCATGAACAAATATAGTATACTAATGAAACTACATTAAGTAAGTGCACATTCTTAAATGGGATAGGGCCATTACCAAATTAAATGGAGGGAGGAGAAGTGGCGAGAAATGCATGCATGTCGAATATGACAAAACATGATATAACGAATGATGTGTTGCAAATTTGTATGCAGCTAGTGCAAATCTGACTTACGATGCCTATCGATAAAAGTTGGATACATATCAGAAACAGAAATTCAGATGAATTCTGGAATGGGTTGAAAGGTTTCATAGAACACACGAAGAATTATACTAATTCTATAGGTCAAATCAGTTGTCCTTGCAAGGTGTTTGAATAGAAAGATGGAAATGCCAGAAACGGTATTTGCGCACGTCCATAGTTATGGATTTAATCCAGGATACAAAATATAGGCTTTCCATGTTGAAACTACTCGTGCTACACCATCATCACCAATTGTTACTGAATCGGCTGACGAGATAGCCGACATATTAAATGATGTTGCTGGTACGTATGAAGTTGATGACACACGCGGTGATACGCAAGATGATGCAGGGGATCTAAATGATTATGAATTTACGGATCTGTTATCCGAGCTACACGTTGAGCTATATCCGGGATGTACCAAGTATTCGTTCTTGAACTTTTTGGTGAAATTGATGCACGTTAAAGTACTTCATAAGTGCACTAATGAGAGCATGGATGCTCGGATGAAGCTATTGAAGGATGCAATGTCTGATGACAACATGTTGCCTACTTCACACTATGACTCGAAAAAACTATTAAGCAAATTGGGCTTAGGTTACGATATGTTCTTGCGCATAGGTACAATTATGTCGACCTTGTGATTCATCAATGTTAGTCCTTGTTTTGCTTTGGATTACATACTTATTGTTTTGTTAAATATCGAATTAAATTTGGGCAGACCAACACAGAGACGCGTGAGCCCTTATCGCTGATTGAAAATTGAAAAAACATACATACGTGTGAGGGTGTTTGGGTGAATTCCGAAGCAGAGCAGACCTATGTAAGTATAAATAAATACAATTAATATATATTGAGTAAGTTTAATTTTCAAATTATAAGTTATCTAATACTTATGATTTCCAAATCGTAGTACTTGTCTTGGAGAGAGATTTGCACAGGCATCGATGTAGACCACTGAGCATGCATGTCGATGAGCATGCTATTATGCGAGAGATTATGCGGCAAAGAGAGGACACATGACGTATCGGGCCCAGATCTTCCACGCAGACTTTAGCCGCCACCCAAGAAGAGTAGGAACATCAATCGCTGCGATTTTCGACGAGCAACAAAGTCTCGATTCAAGAGTCTGCGAGGACAGTGCAGCCATGGCTGCGAGCCATGGTCAATTGGCGGATTTCGTTTTCGTATGAGAGAGAGCTTTACACGTTGCATTCGGACATATCTTGGCCAGTTTTTCCACTTCCGCCACCACCTGCTTCTAGTGCTCCATCATCATCCACTGCACATCCATCGGATGGGGAAGATCAAACCGAGGATTTGAGTGATAAGGCTTAGTTAGTTGATACGGTGTTCCATTTGATGTTTGGGTTTTGTTATTTATGTTTGGGTTGATTTTGTTATTTTGAATGCATTATGGTGTTGGTAAATATTGATGTTGTTAGGTAAATACAAGTTTAATAGGTAAATACAAGTTTAAAAATGGGATAATAAATTATCAGGGGGAAAAAAAGAAAAAAAGTTGCTTTAGCGACAACAAAAGTCGTTGCTAATGTTTTACAGGTTATTTCTATCGACAAAGGTAGTCACAAATACTTTGTGTATCAGCGACAACATCTGGTTCTTTAGCTACAACTTATGTCATTGGTAATATTTTATTTGCGTAAAAGTCGTCACAAATTCTTGAGCATTCGCGACAACACGCCGTCACCAATAATGGTGCCACGTCATGAGGCAAAAAATGCGATGGATAAATTATTTCTGACAATAAATTGTGGCAAATACATTTGCGACAATGGGTGTCGTCGCTAAAACATTATTGTGCTAATAAATTGTGGATAAATTATTTGTGACAATACATTGTGGCAAATACTTTTGCGACGACATGTGGTCACAAAAAAATTATTTGCGGCGACATGAGATCTTTTGTCCCTAATTTATAAAAGAATTGATAGCCGAAAACTAGTTTCTAAATAATTGGTCGAAAAGCTCTTTTGCAATTCACTTGACCAAATATCCTTTGTTTAATGAAGTTGACCGAAAACAATTTTAAAGTTGGAGATTAATGAAGCTTTTCCAGTTTGCTTCAAGAGTGGGCGAAAATTTGTTTTCTATTTCAAGAAAACTTTTTCAATCGCCTTAGAGGTGGCCGCAATCGCCTATTTGAATGGGGACGAAAAATTATCTTCTTCAATTGTTCAATTAGTTTCTCATTCTAACCCAGATTTTCTATCTAATATAGAATTATGAATTCTAGATAGACTCAAACTCAAATTGATAATTATCCAATATAATTATTAACTTAATATTATATTAATATCATAAATATCTTCTATTTAGTTTAATTCCCAATACAATTAAAATTGTAGAATATCATATACTACCGAAATTAACTAACATGAATATATTAACCCCAGCTTTTTTAAAAACTATTTTCCATAAACTCTTAGGAACAAAAATATTATTTCTAACTCGTTTACTTCAGGAAGGCGAACCGGGACCATTGACCTATAATTATAAGATCCAATAAATCGAATAAATAATTAAACTCTTTAATTATTTAATGGACTTATTAACTCCGATATTACTCGATATAAATTTGGAATTGCATTCTTATTATTATAGAATATCTTACTCTAAGAATTTGAACAACGATTGATATAATCATATAACTATTGCATATAGATTAATCCTCCATAGACAATTCGTAATTGAAGCTAGGTAGTATCCGTGAAAACCTCTTCAATTACTTTTTTATCCTCATTTACCATTAATTCACTAGCGAATGGTTAATTTATAGTCGATTACAAATTAGAGATATCAAACCATTCGGTTCCTGTGAATTAACAAATAAGAGAATCATTTTCTACTTCTCGCAAGAATGAATGAAATCCTCTTCTATGAATTTATATTTAGGTAATTGATTTTTTGCAACCTCGTACTATAAGGTCATTGTGGTTTTAGTACTGCACTATTTTTTTGTGAAAGTAGTACCTAAACTAAAGATTTTGTGGAAGTGCAACCTAATACACACCGGGGATGGAATATTCCACCGGAATCCACCACGTGACATGAACGCCTTTTTAAAGGTATTTTCGTCGATTTAGGTTGTCATCATCATTTATAAATGGACAAATATATCCTATCCATCCTCGCCTCTTCAAAATTAGAATAAATTTTCCTCCAATTTCTTCCTCTCTTTGTCAATTTTGTGCCCTAAGAGCAATGTGGAAGTAAACCTCTAAAGTTATCATGGATGTATTTTACAACCGTGGTAGAAATGCAACAATGAAGACCTCGTGGACTGACCTTAACCCCGTAAGGAGGTACATGGCATGTCAGAAATTCAAGGTATGTTATTTAATTTATAAACCCTAGTTTCGCTTTTGCTCGATTTCTTAGAATTTTTCGTAGTAATTTACTATGTAGTTGAAAATTTGATATTGGTATCCATTTTATTTGTAATTCAACCTAATTTTTATGGAATCCAGGTTGAAAACTTTTCTAGAATTTGTAGGAAATTGGAGGGTGCACCTTCTTCAACTCGGATCGACTCCCCTGTGCGGCACGACCCGACAAATTATCCCCAGACTACTGAATAAGATTAACAAACTTGAAGACTAAGTGAAAGAATTTGACAAACTTGAAGGCAAAATGAAGAGAAAGAGAAACAATGAGATTTGGTTGTGGATGGGTCTGTTTTTTTTCTTGGATTGTGGTCTATCTTATGATGTAATGTAATTGTATTGTGTAGGAGTTTGTATGTAACCTTTTTAAGTATTATCTTGTAGTAGATAGGATATGCCAAATTCATGTTTTCAAGTATGTGATGAATTTGGACATACACCTGTATTGGAATGTGTTGGATGTAATCTTTCAAGTATTGTATTGCAATTTATTGCATTTTATGTTAAGAATTTGCAGTACATTCTGTTCAAAATATGTTCAAAATAATTTGCACAAGTATGTTCAAAATAATCATTTGCACAAGTAAAAATAACCATTTGTACAAGTATGTTCAAAATAACCATTTCATAATGATGTATAGAAATATAACCATATGTACAAATGACCATCTAATCCAAGTTTCAATCAAATTCACCATCTAATCCAAAAGAGATGACCATCACAATCCGATCCAAGTTGCAAAAAAAAGATGACCATCACAAATCAAAATGTGTATCCAAATAAGATGACCATCACAATTCTACATCCAATTAAACATCCAAAAAAAGAGGACAGGCCTCATAACAACCTAACAAGCATCACAACTTCTACATTTAGTCACCCAATACTAACATAATATGATCCTAAAATTAGTGCCTCCTCCTCTGTGCTAATTGTTTTCTTGTTGGATGACTGCCTTTGGATGATAAAAATTTCACATCTTCAGTGGTGGCATTCCTTCTAGGTGGTCTCCAGGCAACTTGGTTGGAGCAGGGAGCTTGGTAAGCTTTGTTTTTTTTTAGGTTTTTGTGGCACTTCAAGTGTGGATGATTGTTGAGTTCCAAGATTTCATTCTTGCTTACTTGTATCAAATATTTGAGAGTTCATTCAAGTTACACAATTAAATTGAACTTTGACAAAATTAAAAATGTTTTGTACCTTTAGTTTTCTCTTCACTGCTTGATTTGAATTGTTTCTGCATTACTTTTTCGCCTTTGTCTTTCACCGTAGTACCTTTGTAGAAACTAACCTCATAGTTGTGCCCTATACAAAAAAAAAAAGATTAACAAATGTCAAAAAGTGCAACAGGTGTGATTGAAAAAATTGCAGGCTTGTATGATATAAAAAAGGTTACCTTTTTAGCAGGTGATTGTTTTTCTTGATTTGCAGAGAGTATATCCAACTCTGGTCTTGAAGAAGAAGCATCTTTATTCTTAGGGCAACATCTAGCATTGTGATTTGGGCAATGCTAATTTAGGGTGATCAACATTATGCCTAATTGGATTCATGCTAACCCTTTTGTGTCCACCTTTGGGCAATTGATTGCTAGACACTTTACCTTTTACATCATTCATGTGCATATCTCCCCCCCACTTTACATCATTGTCTATGTTGCTATCAAACAACAAGTCATCTTCATCAGAAACTTCATTGCCACTGTCTGCAAATCCCTATCCTAATGAAGAATCAGACCTAATTGACTGATCTGCATCACTATCACTTAGTTCAGTGTCTCTGTGCACGCTAGAACTATCCACATTATCATCCCTTCCCCCATTATGCCTCACTACCCACATCATCATCCCTTCCCACATTATCATCCTCACTTCCCACATATTCACCCTCACTTCCCACATTATCATCCCCACTATCTCCAAAATCCCCCAAGAAATTCAAAGGCTCATCAATATCAGGAAGGTTTTCAGTAATGATGGATTGTGTTTGGTGTATGAGTTTCATAGTATTTCTTTTATCAAGTGCAACAAGTTCAATATATTTTTCATGTTCAACAAAAATCCCAACCATCCTATTTTCATCAATGAACATCAACAAATTCAACACATCCAAATCAGTTTCCAATGCCATCAAATCATTACAATCATGTATCCCACCTTTACTACAACTATTAAGAAACACGTGCGTCGCACGTGATCCACATGACTTTACTAAAATAATTTTATTATTTAATAATATTATTGATTAATATTAAAATATTAAAAAGTGAAATAAATATTAATTAAATTTAAATATTACATAGTATTTAATATATATTTTGCTTTACTTTAATTATAGATCGATATGAATTGTTAAATAACCATTTTAAAGAACTCAATCGCACAAAAATTCTACAATTAGTATAACAATGAAATAAGTTTTATATTAGCTTACAATCACATTCATCAGTCTTTATTTCATTGTTATGGCTTGAAAAGTCTTTTCTCTTACATAATTTTCGAATTCTTTTAGTATTGGATGCATTGTACATAATCAGACAAATAATTTAGCTTATAAATCATAAGCTAATGATTAGTAAATCACATGCAAGTTATCGCATGAATAAAAAATAATTAATCAAATATTATATCAAAATCCATCATAATATCATCATTTTATTTGTTATTGTTATTCAATTAAAATAAAATAAAATAAAGGTTAGTCAAATTCTTATACTTCATGTGCTTACTTCTTTTATTCTATCTCAGTTCTTTGATTAAAGAAATGTAAAAAAAATTATAATATATATATGTAAAATAATTCATATATTATTTTAATTCTAGTAACAAAGTCAATAATTTATCATTAACACTTAAACTTAAAGTTTGTAGTCCTCTTTTCAAGTGTCTTAAAAATAATAAACATAAACCTATATAAAAATAATAATCCATTATTTCCATTGAGAGTCCGGTATTAAATAAAACTATGAAAAAGTGAAAAGTAAAAATCTGAGTTTTGAAACTCTATTCAATTGCATACAAAATATCTTTATTTAATAAATAATATAACCAAAGACAACCTTATGAAAGAAAAAATAAGTTAACAATTTTCACGTGCCAATCTTCAATAATTAAATATAATACTAATTAACTTTTATGTTTGAATTTCTTTTTGCATTCACTTATGTTTATAAAAGTTATATATAATAAACTAAAAACTAATCTATACTTATTTTAAGAGACTGTATATTTAAAATTGATCTCATTTAATCTCATTTACAAAATCATATTATTTGTTGTAAAATATAATTATCAATCCATTTTTAGTGCCTTTATTGAGAAAACGGTATATAGTACTTTAAACTTTATTTTAAATTTTAATTGAATTTTTGATCAAATAAGAAAATATAGTTGCCAAAAATTTAGATATCAAGTGTTAAAAATCCCCTTAACTATTCTCCTCCGCCTCCTTATGCCCCGAATGATTCATATTACTAGACACTAAACATCGTTTCACTCCAATTTATTATTATATATAGTTTAACACAATAAATTTGATACATAAATATTATTTTGAATATTTTGATTGTTATATTGGTAACTAAATTAACATGTAATTTAAGAAATATTAACTTTTGACATAAATATCAAACTATTTCATATTAAATAAGTTTAGTTTATTTATTTATTTTTTTACGATTTCATATACATACAATGACTTTCCATTTCTGATTCTTGTTTTCAAGTTTTTCATAATATTTGATTTAAATTAGAATAATTTGTACCCAATTTTATAATAATTGTCTATGTGCTTCAATATTTATAAGTCATAAAGGTGTGTTTTTAAAATAAACTGAGATTTATTGAAAATATTCATATTATACATATTATATGAAAGCCATTTAATTTTTCTTTAGAATTCCCAGCTATGACCCACATATTTTTTTTTAATTCTTTACTTTTGTTCTTTCAAATCTTTATAATATTTTTCATTTGGTTTAATCCTAAACTATCTATATATGTGAGATTAACCCCCAAAATTATTTAGATCAATCTCAACTCATTAATGTCAAGTATAACCATTTATTGTTCAATATTTTTTATTCTTAGTTTTCACTCTTATTTGTTGTAATTATTTAATTTACTTAACTTTTATGAATGTTATGTTAGTATTTGAACTAATATATAATTTGCAATATATAATTACTTTCTCAGCAGTAAAACTGTTACATATTAAATGAATTTATTTTTTTTTTCCTTTTGCATAGCAGATATGATCTTTTAGACTGATCCAATTTTAGCTCATATTTCACTCTTTCACACCATTTTATTAAAATTTAATTATTTTGGTATATATTTTTATTATAAATATGTATTATATTGATAATTTAAACTTATAATTTCTATGGGTGTAATTTTCAAACGACATTAAAGTTTTATCACAAATATCAATTTAATACATATGGATTTTTTTATTAAGTTTGTCTTCTTTGTTTTTTTATAAATTCATATATACAACTTTTAACACTTTTCTGCAGTTGTTCTTAACATCTATAGGATATAAAATAATCGAAAGATTGAAATCATAATATATTAAAAAATAATAAATTAGAAACTAAAACTTTTAATGTTATATATAGAAAATTAAGTAAAATTCATATTAATACATTTAGTTAAAATTTAAAAGGTAACTTTACAAAATTGGTTTGGTTCTTGTTCGCTTTTTTATCATATTAATCTTATTCCTTTTAGTTTTTATTTTTTATTTTACTGATTTGACTAATTAAAATAAAATATATATGAAATTGCAATAAAAATAAACTATAAAACTTTCTTGTTTTCAATATTATTTCTTTAACAACCATCAATAAATTAATTTTTAAATTTCATATTACTAATTGAGGGAGAATTTTTCGACCATAAAGGAATTATGTATTTTCTTTACTTCTTATTTAGCATCAAAACCACTTAAATTATTTTTTATTTTATTTTTTCTTATCGTGTATATTGTAATTTGATTTTTTTCTTATATACTATATTAGACATATTTAACTATTGAGAAAAGTTAAAATAATATAAGAAATATACCATTTTACATCATACTAAAATTTAAATAGTTAAAACTTTCTTCTATAACGACTTCTGTATATGTTTAAAACATATAGTTGAAGATTTTGAAACCTAGTTTAAATTTGAAATTGATTTTATAAGAAATTTAAAGTATTCTTAGTGTTATGATTAAAAAAATAAATTTTCAGATTCTGAAATCTCTTTTGGCTATAATGAACATCTCTCATAAAATTATACAAAAAGGATTAAATAAATAACAAAACTATAGAAAAACATAAATTCTTAATTTTTAATGTTAAAATTTTATCATGTGAAGTCCTTATATATGCTTATGACATATGGTTAGAAAGCTCTCGAAATCTAGTTTAATAGGAAGTTAATATTATTTGAAAATTCAGTTATAGCTGAAACAATAAATACTTTTAAAATGTAGAATATAAAAGGTCACATCGTCTTATAATTGAACAAATAGAAGCTAAATAAATATCAAAATACTAAGTTGTCCTAAAATTTACTATGTTTAAAGGATATTTTTGTCCAATCAAAAATTGCAAGAAACATTCACACTTTTAAGATAGTATAGATAGATATAGATAGATATAGATGAAAACATTTAATTTCATGCAACCTAACTCATTACCCATAGTAATCAGTTCAAGCATTGACAATTCATCAGGGTCACAAAAATTAATGCGACTTACCGTCATTTTTCTCACCCACATAATATGTTGACCCATTATGCCCGAACTCCCCGCACGATGCAATCTTATAGTTCGAGTTCAGAGTTTGACCCTAATAAAATGAAGAAGCATACAAAAAAAAAATCAGTGTCTTCATCAAACCACAAATCCAATAAATGTTAAGTTTTTTAAAGAGTTTTTTGCACCCCAAGCATCCAATTTTTCAAGAAATTCATTAAAAAATTACCGTAATCAGGGCACATCCTCCCAACGGGAACATCGTGGTTTTTGGGGTCTCTAATTGCCCACCCCATTGTGTCTCTTACTTCAATCCTTGCTGCAATATTTTTTCCAGGTTTCCAAGCTTCGAGATTTTCACAGGTTCGAGATAATTTTGATTTGTTTAAGTTCAGGGCTTGCAATTTGGGAACACTAAACACATATTTGGGGATTTGTGAATTCTCGTGCAAGTCACGTGATTCTTTGGGCGGGAGATGACAACCTAAACTGAGGAAAATACCATTAAAAAGGGGGCGTACATGTCACGTGATGGAATCCTAGTGATATTCCATCGTCGATGTGTATTAGGTTGCACTTACACAAAATCGTTTAGTTTAGGTACTACTTTCACAAAAACAAATAGTGCAGGTATTGAAACCGCAATGAGCCTATAGTACAAAGTTGCAAAAATCAATTCCCTTTGTATTCCCATCTATTTGATTCAATCAGAATCTAAAATGCAAGTGTTGGAAATATCATAAGACAAACTTACATGAGCAAATTAAGAATCACATAAAAATAAATAGGAGTACAATCACTTAGATATATGATCATCTTGTGATTTAATTTTATTTTCTATTTCTACAACGGAATTGTATGAAAAATTCAAATTAAATCGGTCAGAGTCATATATGATCAAATCATATATAAATTCCCCCACCAAGATGTCTCCTCATCAACGTTCTGGATAATTACGACCACATTCAAAATATTTTGGGTTGCATTTAAGTATTTTTAATTAAAGATCTCATACTCTAATTAATTTTATCACAGACTTAATTTTAGTTTATTACATATAAACTTAATTATCTTGTATATAACACTTATATACTACGATTGCGGTTACATTAAATAAATTAGGGATTTCATGATGTTCAAGAAAATGCGTACAATAAGAATAAGTGTTCGAAAATAAATATCGCATTTATTAATAATTAAAAAATAATTCTCAATTGCTTTAAGTACACTATTCCTAACAGAATGAGGTGATTTAGATGTAGATGAGGTGATTTAAGGCCAAAAATTATCCCTTAATGACGAGCGACAAGAAAAAGAAGCAGAAAAAACAACTGAAGTTATTCACACCATATCAATATAAAAACACATGCGGTAATTAAAATTTACTTTAAAATAGAGCTAGTATGCCAAATTATTTAATCTAAGTTGCAGTTGCTAGAAGAGGAATATTTTTGCGGACTGTAACCCCACTGCGTTCAGCCATGTCCAAATCTTTCCCTTCTACTCCATCAGGCAATTCCCAATTAAACTTGTGCACAAGATTTGCTATCACAAACTCAATAGCAGCATTCGAAAATGCAATCCCGGGACAACTTCTCCTCCCAGCCCCAAATGGAATCAACTCAAAATCCGGACCATTGAAATCTATCGAAGAGTTCAAGAATCAGTGAGGCTCAAACTTTTCTCGGTTTATCCCAAGACAATGGTCCCCGCCTATAGCCCAAACATTAGTGATCACCAGTGTTCCTGCTGAAACATCATATCCCTTTATTTTCACATCCTTAGCTGTTATTTTGGGTACTAATAACGGGATTGGTGGGTGACACCGAAGAGTTTCCTTGATCACGGCTTTTAAATACGCATTTTTCTAAGTCATCATCTCATTATGTCATTTTTGTCTTTGATGATTTCTCTTACTTCATTTTGTAATATTTCCATGATCGTAGGATGTCGTAAAAGTTCCGCCATCGCCCATTCTATGGTCAGGGAAGTTGTTTCAACCCCAAATGAAAATATATCCTATAGAACGAATAACATGCAACAAGATTAAACAAGGATGTTGATTTTGTCGTGAAATTGAAAGTTAGTAATAAAAAATTATCAAATTTTTTATTTTAGCTTTATGCGAAGATTCAAGAATCGAAATAAACAGCTTAATGTCATTCTACAATACTGTGATTTACCACAAAACATAGAAGTTACTTGTTGATCTATAATATATATATATATATATATATATATTTATATACATATACTACTGTTGGAATTTAGTTTTAATCAAAATGGTTGTTGACCCATATTGGACCAAACATTTAAGTGGTTTTTGTTCATGGGAAATGGAAATAAAATAGATAATCCAATTCTACTAAGTGAGTAGATGAGATTAGTATTTGAAATTTTTCAAAACCAATTTCGGGTGACTGAGAAATTAATGCAACAAGCTGGCAACTTTAAAATGAAAATTGGAAAATGTGGGGTGGAGTAAAACTTCATCCCACATAGGATAGAAAACCAAGTTGAGCTCAAATTTTATAGCCCAAGTGGGAGTAATGAGTTTGGGCCCTTGGGGCACCAAAGTTTTTAAAAGAGAGAGAAACTACATGCTTGTGGGTTTGGTTCAAAACACACACCAGCACGCTACTGGCCGGCCCGATCCTGGGCTTCGGCTTGGAAGCACTTATAGTTTTGGACAAATTTATTTGGTCCCTTGAAAAATCATTTACTCAAAATTGGACCCATACACAGTAGGGTACGCGGACACGCATCTGAGCCAAGCTATGCGCCCGGTTGCGTATTTGATTAAGCGGTCGCGCCTTTCTGAACAGATGCACCTGTTCCGTCTAACATGTGCACTTTTTTGGCTGATAAAACATGACCATTGCATAAGACACTCAGATGCCTATATATATCAACCACTGCTAATTGAAAAATACACATGAAAAAAATCCTCCGATAATAATACGAATCATTCTGTATTTCCAACATATTCATTTCTATCCTTCCAAAAGCTTGAAATTCCATACACTTACCCTGTTCGTAGTAGGTTAGACTTTTGCAAATGTTGCTAAGTTGTACCTGAAAAAGTCGTTGTATCTTAGATACTATTGTTAGAATCGTTAGCAATCGGTACGGGGTAATTTCGTCTTACAGAGATAGTATCAAATACTAACCTCGACTTATACACTATTCTGTCTCGTTTTCATTTCTGAACTTAGCTATTTTCTTGAAAGTCTTACCTCATAGTCATAGACAACAACTACTATGTAAAGTGTGAATAGGTTCGACGGTTTAGTGGAACTTTGTGATTCAACAAAATTAATATCTCTTGCATTAGTTAATTTTAAGTGCAACAAAATTATTTAATATTTATTTGTCTTTTATTTGTTCACAAATATCCCGCGAATACGAAACACGACACGATTGACACCCTATTTGTTGGGTCTCTTAATTAGATTTAGAAAAGGATTTTACAAGACGTGGGAATGTTTGTTTGCTTGTGTCTATACACTTGAGATTATCATTAGTTTAGAAAATGGATTTCATTACTTAATTAGAGTTGGACAAAGTCGTGTCTTCTAGTTGGGCAAGGAACTTATTTTATTCTATATTAATGTAAAAGTGCACGTCTTTTGGAAAAAGAGCTGAGAGATCGGCGAGAATTTCAAAGAGAGAAATCGCGTGAGAGCAGATTAAAAAAACACTTTGGGTTATTTTGGGCTCCAGCCGATTAATTGTTCCTGTTCATCAAAGTGTCGCTGAAGTGTTATTTGGTTGCTTTCAAAAATGAAAAAAAAAAAGTGTTATTCGGGTTGGATTCTAATATCATTAACCCAATATCGTTATTGTGTTCAATTTGGTTGCTCTCATTCTGAAAACTAAAGATGCGAATACAATTGACAACTTTCGTCCGATAGTTATGAGTAATTTCCTTTTCAAGGTTATTACAAAGATTTTGGCAACTTGGTTGGGCTCGATCATTCCTTCCTATTTGTCTCCTACGCAATTTGGAATTATTTCTAGGTAGATTCATAACTGTATTGTTAAGGTTTCAAGGCTTCATGTCCTGCATGGTCGGCTTGATGATAATATGATCTTGAAAATTGATATCCGCAAGGCATTTGATACTTTAAACTAGGGTTTTCTGATACACGTTCTGCATCGGTTTGGCTTCTCGGAGATCTTCGTTCATTGGATTGAAGTTATTCTTCAGTCATCCAGGATTTCAATCTTACTTAACGGTTCGCCTGCGGGATACTTTTCTTGTTTTCTTGGGGTTAGACAGAGTGATCCTTTATCTCCTCTTTTTTGCATTGCGGAGGAAGTTCTGAGCAAATTTATTGAGGAAACGGTGATTCAGAATCGGCTAGGGCCGCTCATTGCGCCTAGACATATTATCTTTCTCTCTTCGATTCTCTATGCTGATGATATTGTTATTATGTGTGGGGCCTCTTTGGCTAACGCTCGTACTCTTCTTCAGATCCTGACAATGTATGCTGATATTTCGGGTCAGTCCTTCAATCCTCGTAAGTCAAAGGTTTATTTCGGCACCCAGGTTTCTTCTTATGTGTGTGGGCGTATTCAGGCTACTATGGGTATTCGGTTAGGGGCCTTCCCTACGGTTTACTTAGGAGCTCCAATCTTTAAGGGGGCTCCAAAGGTCGCGGTCTTGTAGCATATTTTTGACAAGGTTATCCTAAAATTTCGAAGATGGAAAGGGACATCACTATCTCTTGCTGGTAGAGTTTGCTTGATTAATTCTGTGATCACTAGCTCCTTTATGCATACGATGATGATTTACAGGTGGCCGAGATCCTTGCTTAACCAAATAGAGAAAGCCATGCGTAACTTTATTTGGAATGGTGATGTAAACTCCAATGGTTCAGTGGTGGTCAATTGGGCTCGATGTTGTATGCCTCGAGCAGAAGGGGGTCTGGGTGTTCGTTCGATTATTGTGGCTTATAATGCTTTTCTGATGAAGTTGGGTTGGAAGGTTATTACTTCGGATTCTGTGGTTTTCCAGATTTTCCGAAAACGTTATTTGACATCGGACGGCTCTATTCGAAGATCGTGTCTTCCTTCTTCGATCTGGACTGGGATTAGGCCTTGTATTGCGGATTGTTTAGATGAGTCTCAGTGGATCCCTGGGTGTAATTCCGATATATTATTTTGGATTGACAACTGGTTGGGTTACTGCATTGCAGATAGAATAGGTATTCCGCATGAGTACATATATCTATTTGGGCAACACATTTCTTATTACCTCTATGATGGATCCTGGCATTTCACTTTTCTGTTTGTTGAGGCTTATTTGGATCTTGTCCGGGATATCATTCGCGTCCCCATCGCCCCCTCGAAGGACACGCGGGTTTGGATGCACTTTGACGATGGGAATACTACCTCGAAAGCAGCATATTATCACATTCGGCCTCAATCTCCTACGGTCCATTAGGGTTCTTGGATTTGGTCACCTCACATTCCGGAACACCGTTCGATTATGGTGTGGCGAGCTATCCACAATCGTTTGGCGGTCTTAGACTTATTGCGCCCAACGGGTTTTATTAGCCCATTGGTCTGTGGTCTTTGTTGTGCTTCTGCTGAATCTGTTGATCACTTGTTTGTCTCTTGTGTCTTTGCAGGGGCTCTTTGGCAGTGAATTTTTGGTTCATTTGATGTTCACCTCTTTATGGCTCATAACTTTAATGAATTCCTGGTGCGCTAAATGACATTCTGTTTCAGCGAGAAGGTTGCTTTTTTATGGCGTGTGGCAGCGTTGTCCTGCATCTGGCTCATTGGTCATATCCGGAATGATTTGGCTTTTAACGATAAACTCTGGACAGTGGATGCGGCTATTACCCATCTTTGGGTTCTTATTGTTGAATATTCTTCTTTAGATCAGGACTCCATGGATAATGATCAAAACGACCTCTTAATCCTAAGTGTAAGTCCAAGCGGCTACGATAATCTAGAGGGGGGGTGAATAGATTATCTCCATCTTTTCGATTATGCCCTCTTTTTTGAAACAAATACGCCAAGACAATAATAAAGGTGCAGGAAGTAAACACCACGCGTCGATTTAAAGAGGTTCAACCCAACGACACCTTGTGAAGATTACCACAATCTTCAACCTCAAGAATACCAAATTCTTCAACAACACTCAGATTACCACATAAGAAGATTACCATAATCTTCCTTCAACCTATCACCAACCTAGATCATCCAAGATGTGTTCTTACCACAAGAACACTTCACAACCATATTTTGTGTTGAATGATAACCAAAAATCAAGATTACAACTCAATAATGAATAATACAATTTGAGTGCAAAGTGTAATTAAGAATAGCCTAGACCTCAAGGATGTGAAAGTGATAAGCTAGGCAAATTTACAACAAGAATAGTAACAATGAAAGACCAAGTATTTGCTTGAAGTGTATCTTGTTGTGTTGTATCTCAATTGTTGTTGTGGTTGCTCCAAAACTTCCTCTATTTATATGAGATGATTGATCAAGCTTAGGCTCCTCTTGGGGATTGAAAATCTACAGAAAAATACAATAAAAATCAAGAATATAGTCATTAGAAATCAATCCCACAAATTAAGGAAATGTGTCTGTCAAAACGGTCATATTTTTTTGTCAAAGCACAGGCGACCGATCGCACATAAATAAGAGATTTGAAGAACACTTTGGAAATTACAACAGGCACGGCCGACATAGGCCTCGACCGGCCGACCCCTGCCTCAACCGGTCCACCTTAATGAAAAACCAAAGAAGATTTGTTCTGCTTTCAAAACGAAACATGCAGTACCGACCCACTGGCGGCCGGGTCGACCGGACGGGCCGACGCCTTGAGCGGCGGCCGACTGCGACATTTTTCATCCGTCTCTTTTTCTGTTTCAAAAATCATCTTCGTGTACGGGTTGCCCTATGATGCGGCCGGTCGACCACGAGACGAGAAAATGTTGTCCAATTTTTGTCGAAAATAAAACTTAAGAAATACTCCGAAAATTTAGTAAAAACATTTTGAACCAATCGGAAGTATTTAGACAATATTTAGGAACCTTGTTTAGAAGTAAAAATCCATTGGTATAAAATCATTAAAAGTGTTTGTCCAATATTGTCAAAAGTAAACTTGAGGAAATACTCCGGAAAATATTAAAACCATTTTAAATCATTTAGGAGTATTTGGATAACCTTTAAAAACATTGTTTTGGTGACAAAATAAAATCATCAAAATTAAGATAAAAACATGTATCAAACACTAAGGAGACTTCTAGTTCCTGGGCGAGCGAGACAAACTCCAAAGATCGTGCAAGTTAATTGGCAAAAACCCCTTCCGGGCTGGAACAAAATGAATACGGACGGTAGCGCTTTGGGGGCGCCGCGCAGCCTTACAGCTTCTGGGTCTTCCGGAACTGCAGAGGCTTCTTTTGAGGTTGCTTTGTGGAACGCTGTGGTGCTAGGTATGCTTTTGAGGCCGAAATGGTGGCGGCAATGTGGGCCATTCATTATGCATTCGCTAAAGGCTGGACTCAACTTTGGCTCGAGCCAGATTCCATTTATGTTGTGGACTTGCTTCACAAGAGATCCGTTGTTGTCCTCTGGCGTCATCTTAGCAGATGGCGTTATACTCTTCATTTGCTTTCACAGATGGATCTAGTGGTTTCGCATATCTATCGTGAAGGCAATCAAGTGGCAGACCTTTTGAGCAAGAAGTCGCAATCGGCGACTTGGTGGGGTGTCCCGCCTGCAGATATTAAACCTTTTCTCACGGAAGACTATGTTGGTCAATCCAATTATAGATTTGTTAGATAACGCATCCTGGATCCTTATTTCTTTATCTTTTGACGCTTCATTTATGGGGGATACTCTTTTTCCTGCCAAGGGTTTTTCCCACAAGGGTGGGTTTTACCTTGGGAGGTTTTAACGAGGCCCCAACCATTTAGTCATTTGGTCAGGTTGTGATCATTTCGATTTTTTCCGGGTTGGATTTTCGTCTTGTTTCTTTGGCTACCTGATCAGCCTGTGACCAGGATCACTCTTTTTTATTTTTTTAATATATATTTGATTCATTTAAAAATCGAAGCGGAGTATTGGACGATTTGTTGTTTGGAGGCATCCAACTTTGAACGGTGACAATTCAAAGAGGGAGTTTTTAATTGTTTAAATCCAATTATATATTGTACTTTATAACCTTTACTATTAGTGTAATTATTTTTTTCTGGGCGTAATCTAGTGAAGTAGAATTATTTAATCTGAACCACATTAATATTATTTAATTTTTGTTGTGCAGAATTGTGGGACTAAATTTAATAATTTGGGGCAACAAATTATAACGAAGACTATGGAAGCTAAGTAAAGTTGTTGTACCATAAGTGTACAAGGAGCTAAAGTAACACCTCTTCATAGTACAAGGGAACAACTGACACTCAATAAGAATAGAGAATCGAGAATCGAGAGGGTAATGTTAGATTAACCATAAAAATTACTTTAATAAATATATTTATTTAATTTTTTTTTTCGTACTCAACATTTATTGGCTATTTATTTAATTAATGTAATATAGTTTTGCATATGATCAAGGAAGTGAGAGAGAATGAAAGAAGCACAAGAAGTATCAGGATAAGATTAACCTTTATATATATGTTTTGCGAACTTAATTCATTGGTATTACACATAAATTCATGATGTTATGCTTGATTTTGGTAAAGTAAATTAATCAATTTAATTTTTTTTGATTAATGTGATATTGTGATATACTCGAATAATTCTGCATAATGCAAATCCAATGATAAAAAGAATTCGAAAATCATTTTAGTAAAAAGACTTTCCTTGCCATTAAAGTCAAACAAAATATTGACATCAACTAGAAGTTCATTTTTATGCATGCACAATATAGTTAGATGAGTTATAGTAAAAGTTAACTTACCAGAAGTATTGCTTTGATACTATCCCTGTCAATGGAGATATCAGGTGTGTTATCAGTGTAAATACCAAGCAGAATATCAAGAAAGTTATCTCCAATATTTTTGTCATCCTCGATAGTTTCCAGGCGGTCTCGAATAACGCCCTCCAGGAAATCATCCATTCTTTTGACAAATCTATCAACCTTCTTATCGAAACCATTCACACGACTGATCCAACTAAGCCACGGAACGAAATCTCCAATAGTAACAGTCCCCAACAGGTCTGAGAATTCATCCAGCAATACTAGGAATTTCTTGGAATTTTCAGATTCAGGATTATACTGCCCGCCAAAGGCTGATTTGCAAATCACATAATTAGTGAACTGAGAGAACAAATCTGTCAGGTTCAACGGACGGCCACGATGCTCTCGGATCTTGTTCATCAAAATGGAAGTTTCTTCTTCCCTGATAGACCGGAAAGATTGGACCCTTTTGTTACTGAGCAGCTGGAGAACAACAATCCTCTTCACCTGCCTCCAGTATTCGCCGTAAGGGGCGAGCGACACGTTTTTTCTGAACCTTGAATGAAGCCCTGTTTGCGAAGTTGAGATCGTGAGTTCTCATGATTTCTCGGGCTGCATCTGCTGACGAGACGACAAGCATGGGGATAGGTCCCAGTTGAAGAAGCAGGAGAGGGCCGTGTTTTTGAGCCAAGGAGTAGAGATTCTGGTGAGGCAATGACAGGCGTCCAACAGGAAGGAGATTTCCGAGTATCGGCAGCTTTGGTGGTGATGGGGGTAAATTTGTCTTTTCAACAGGTTTTCGGAGCCATTTGGTAATGGACCATAACAAGAATAAAGATATAACAACTGGAAATACAAAGGGATGCAACAGTAGTTCATGAATTCTATCCATTTTTGGTATTTGTTTTCTTATAGGTTTCTAAATATGTGTACTCTCCATTTATAATTAAACAAGGTTCTCTCTCTAGAAACTGATGAGTTGGTTTTCGGAATACTGGACTGGTTTCTAATCGCTAATCCTATAGAATTAAGAATTAGTTTGATTGGCCAGAAAGATAATGAACTGAGTCTCCCTTTTCTTGTTCTCTCAATGGATGGAAAGGAATAATAATTAAAGTGTATTCTTATCTTCTTCCTTATCTTGCCTCTCATGGAGATATATACAAGACGATGTCGTGACCACAAGTATATTGGGAATCAGTCTACAAAATGAGGTATTATCTTGAATGGGACAAACTAATATTGTCACCCCTACATGGGACATGCCTTAAGTCTGCCATGTAGGATTCATCCACATCAGCGAGATTACGCCCAATTTTAAAAATTCCGATGGAAATTGTCCTCAATCCACAATTTTTTATTTAAACGGGACTATTTTGCCATAACTGTATCTAATAGGACCATGTTTACTAGACCCCTGCAACTACAGGACTAATTTTTATCAAAATTTCAAAAATTGAAAAGTACCAAATTGGTACTTGGCAACTCATCCTACATTACATTTTACTTATGGATTTTGTTGTGTCTCATATCTACAGAGAGGAAAATCGAGTTCTTTGATTAACTAAGTTCTAGTTCTCTCTTCCAATCTTATGGTTGAATGAATTGAAGGCGCTCATGCTAAAATCCTTGAAGACTTAAATAATGATTATAATGGTAGAGCAAATTATCATTTTATGGATTAATATATTCTTGTTCTTGATTTTTGTATCTTGGTCTCCGCTTTGGCACTCTTTTTCTTGTCAAAGCTTTTTCCCCTTTGAGATTTTATTTTCCAAATTTTATTGAGGCCCTATATTTAGCTAGTTGATCGGCCTATGATCAACATTAATCACCCCCATTTTTCCTTTTTGATATATATTTTCCCGATCTACAAAAAAAAAAGCAAAAATTACAGTTTTTGAATAATAATACTGAGTTTACCAAAAATAGGAATCGGTTTAATATTTTATGCAATAATTGCTTGATGAAAATGACTTAATGTACTTAATGTCATGATCTTTCTTAAAAATATGGTGACAAGAGTTTTATTTACTAAATACTTAAGAATGAGTTTATCAAATATACTTTTATCGAATCAACATTTAAAAATAAGAATAGTTATTAAATTTAATAAAACAACGTACCAAATTAAGACATATAGGAGAAATAGTGTCAATCATACCTCTAAAATTGATTGTCTATTTTTTTCTTTCTTAAGCAAAACCTCCTAACAAACCCATGACCTCCACCCGACAAGAGACTTAAGTCTCTTGTGATGGCCAGAGGCTAAGCTCCCGTTCAAGGAAAGCGGTTTTTGATACCATTAGAAGAGGTATGCTTACTGATTTATCTATTATTAATGCTCCTCCAGAACAGATTGTCTATTAAGCGTTTCATAATTTGTTTGAGAATATTATAATTTAATTGAATGATAATTATCACTGCTCCTCAACCACTAGCTTGTAGCTCAAGTAGTATAGTTAAACCTTTGTAAGAGTGTTCCCTCCAACCACTACTCCCAACTTATTAAAAAAAATTATCACTGCTCCTCAAATGACATTTGCTTTTATACCTTATAATTACCTTTTTTTTTGTTTCCAAAAATCCACTGAGCAAAATTCGAGATGGATGGCTAGGCCCTTTCATTCCATCATCAAACGGGTATGATTATACAAAGAAACTTAAGATGGTGTTGGGGCGAGAAATTTAGCCCACCGAAAAAACCCGATCTTCAATGTTCGTTTCACCTCTCCGATGCTCAAGTCAGAATCGTTCTAGAGAGAGAATATATGTAAAAAAGAACAGTATATCAAATGTGTGTACTGGAATTATCACCTGAGGCACCCTTTTTGTGAGCTATTTATAGGTTGTCAATTAGGGTTGCGTGTCTACCAAATCAAGCTAACACATGGGCTTAGGTTAATTATTTATTTTGGGCCACACACCTCCCAAATTATATTGATCCTATTTAATATGGCAAATCTAGCCCGTATCAGATGACATCCTATCTAGACCAGCATCTGAATATCCACATTCATAAATGCCATGAGATTAGGAGATCGTATATATCCTAAAAAAATGTTATTTTCATTTCAATATTAGAGATTATATATTGTGTTAATTTTGAAATCAAATATATGAAATTCTTTTAATTGATATATCTCTTTCTAAGTTTCTCCTTCAACTCACGTTTTGTGATCTGGCGAGGAGATTCTCTAGTAAACTACTCCAAAGATTATATATATAAAAATTTATTACTAAAATTCTTTTATCGTATGATAGAGAATCGTTCGTGCGATATAGCCCACATTCCCTGTATATCATATAATTAATTTCACCACCAAGTTCACATGACATAAATATTAGATCGTGTCAAAGAGTTCATACTTTGGAAGGTAAATATGATGTTAAGTGATAATACCCGAATCGGGCTGGACAAAGTACATCTATGTGGTCATCCAAGATCTGATGATGTGGACCGACCAGATGACGTGGACAGATCATATCACCCTCACACGAGCCGAGGTGCAAGACCGAGCTCAACCCACTTAGATATCTTATAAAAGGATTCAACATCCCTCTACTAAATCGATTCAACCTACCAGTGGCAGACCAAAGAGCCACCTGTCAACGCATCAATGGGACAAGTCAACAAGCACTTTCCAATACATGGCCACCATGCACCTTATGCACAGTAAGAAGAAGACAAGTGTCCCACTAGTATTTTAGATGTAATAATTACTTAGCCTTGTATTAGTATAAATAGATCTCATTTATTAGAAAAATGACAGGAGAAATCCACTATATAACTTGAAGGATTCAAAATCTGTACACGGATACCGACCATAGATAGCCAGCTCGGCACCGTAATAAAAAGGCAGTTTTAGCCACTTTTCTTATGTTCCAACTGTTTATTTTCAGTTTTTGGGTTATTGATCAAACAAGGGCATCAACAAATTGACGCAAGAAGGATGAACCATTTTGTCCAGTCTCATTTCCAGAAAATTCAAATTCCAACCTAGGTAATTCTATCCCTTTTTTGTTGCACAATGAGTGAAAACTCGAAAAAGCCCCAAAGGCAAGATATTCAACCATAGGATAACCAAAATCCCCAGAACGTACCTCTAAATGAAACTGGGGGCGCGATATTATTACCAATTACACAACTCTCAAATCCAGATCTTTTACAACAAATGAACTAGTTGTTAACACGAGCATTGGCAGTTCCAGCGGTTCCTCCACCCGTAAATCCCCCACCAAATATCCAAAATCAAGCCCCTTTGAATCAGGATAATCAAGAAGTTGAATCTCATAATAGGCAACCCGAGGATAGGCGAGAAAGAAGAAGGTTAAGGGATGAAGGCGGGAATCACAACAGAGTTGAGGAGTCATCTCCCTATATTCGATATCCTCGTCAGGCTCAGTCCGTCTTTGGGAGAATGGGTCCTGACCCTCGGCAGCAAAGGATTGCCCAACCCGTCCAGTCTCGGATTCAGTTTCCTACCAACCGAGTGCCCCTTAGGGCCAACCGTGCTCAGAAACCCATTCCGTTGAATGAAAAGGAACCGAAATACATTGTCTTTAGCGTTGTCTTAATGAGCTGGAGGAAACACCTGAAGAAGCTCCTTATCAGCCAAGCCCCATATCTGGTCGAGTTGATGTGGTATCCCCGTTTGCTTTACATATCTCGACGACTCCGCTCCCAGCGAAAATTCAAGGTACCACAAATTGTGTTGTACAATGGGGAGACTGATCCCACTACGCACATTCATAAATATCTTGCGTGAACCGAGCTGTACGGTCCCAACGATGTAATTCTATGCAGACGTTCCCATTGGCCCTTGGTGATCGAGCTTATCGATGGTTTCGAACCCTACCCTCGGGCTCGATCTATTCATGGAATGACTTAGCACCAGCGTTTACCACTCACTTTCTGGCATCCAAGGTCCGAGTTGCGCCAAAGGACTCCCTCGTCACAATCAAGCAGTATAAGGATGAGTCATTGAAAAGTTATATTTCCAGATTCAATAAACAGATACGTGAAATTGAGCCGGTCTCCGACAATGCAATGCTCATGGCGGCCATCTTAGAACTTGCCCCCCATTCCCGATTTTGTTATGCCATCACGAATCAGGGGCAAGTACCTTCAAGGAATTCCTTATTCGAGTAGAGCGACACATTTGTGCAGAGGAAACTATGGTCAGGTCTATGGCTGAGCAAAAGCAGCAGGGGGCGAAGAACGATTTTAAGAAGGATTCTGCCTCAGGATCTGGATCAGGTTTCAAGTTGTTTTCGAACATCTCTACCACAAGGTACAAATCATATCAGGAAGTGCGAGTTGAGGTCGCGGCTATGAGGAGCTCGCTGACTCAGCCTCCGTCAGTCATATTGAAAGAAATCAAGGATCTCAATCTACTACCTCCAGCTCGCCCTTTGAAGCTGGATCCTTTGAAGTTGGACAATTTTCGATATTGTTACTATCACAAGTCGGTCGGCCACGAGACCGATGAATGCCATATTTGACAAGAGAAATTATGAGGATTGTGCAAAGGGGAGGTTTAAAATGATATGTGCAGGATTTACCACCTCCACCACCGGTCCCCACTCGAACAATTCCGGAAAGGGTCAACGATCAAGCAAGAATACCAACTATGAATCCCAATCATGGGCACGAAATATTAAACCTCATCAATACAAACACCGCAGAAGATAACAGGTCAATTCGTAAAAAGAAGGCAGAAGTCAGGGAAGCAGCAAATGAAGGACAACGAGTTCGCATGGCAGAAATTAAACAAGGTCAACCTACAGGTTTCTTCACCTTCTTTGACCAGGATGCTGACCAGCTGGTTCATCCACACTCTGATCCCCTGGTCATTACTGAGCCAATCCTGGGCATTCCTGTCCATAGGATCCTGGTCGATTCTGGCAGTTACGCGTCAGTAATCTATATCAGGGCATTCCACAGGCTGAATATGGATGATTCTTACATCCGTCCATGCAATGACAATATTTTTTGTTTTAGAGGAGGAAGGATAATCCCGATTAGCGAGGTCAACCTGTTTATTCAGCTCGGCCAGGGCCAAACAAGAGAACAATCATAACAACATTCAAGATCAACAACTCAGATTCAGAATACAATGCAATTATAGAGCGATCACTTCTTTATCATTTGAAGGTCGCTGTCTCGCTTATCACTCACTTTAAGTTCCCCACTCCTAAGAAGGGAAGGTTTTTACAAGGGCAATCAAAGGGAGTCAAGGAATGCTCGCACAAGCTCGGGCCGAGATAAACATAATCGAAAGGAGAGTCCAAAGAACTCACCTAGCATGGCAATCCAGAATATCAATCGGAAAACATACCTAAGGTCGACCAGGGAAGACGTCTTGGTAAAGAACCGATGACATAAGACAAAGAAGAGTTACTTTTGCAAAAGAAAGAATGGCAAAGTAAGAAGAGAAAACATGTCGAGCCAGTGGAAGAGATCGACATAGTAGATGTCGATAAGCATCACGAGGGTCACCAACTGAGGATTGGTCGCAATATTCAAGAACCGCTTCGGGCCGAGCTCGTCGAATTCTTGAGCAACAACTTGGACGTCTTTGCTTGGTCTCACTCTGTAACGACCCAAATTTATGAAATTAAAGTACTCTAAAAATATTATTAAGAAAACACAAATTTATAAATTAAAGTGATCCCAATAATTAACAAAAAGTTGATTTAGAATTTTTACTTAAGAAAAAAATATAATAATACTAATAATAATAATAATAATAATAATAATAATAATAATAATAATAATAATAATAATAATAATAATAACAATAATAAGAATGATAATAATGATAATACATCTATCAAATTAAATATCCAACAATTATCCCAAGCATTACCGGAAAAAAAAAATTAAAGACATAAATCTAAAATTTAGTCCGATCATAATTATTTAAAATATAAATATAGCATGATTTATTCTACCATCCACAACATCATATCTTCAGCCGGATTCATCAACCTGAAAGTCATGATAATGATAGGGGTGAGCTTCATCTCGCTCAGTAGAGATATATCTGTCAATATTTAATATAACATGAAAAGCATTCACATAATTACAACAATAAATTCATTAATTTCCTCTTATTCCTCTGACTGGCCAGTTACTGCATATAGTATTGCAGGTTCATTCTGAAGATACGTTTGATCCCGGACCCTTTTCATGGCCCCTAGCTTATATGAATTTATTTTCTCTTGACATATATTGCAATCAATGAATTATAATCATGGAACATTAAATAAAGACAAATACTATAAAATCCCTACCTTAATAATCACGGATATTCGATGTAGAAAAATGAACAATAAAAGTTCAAGTCATCGACCCTTCGTTTTCTACGTTAATAAAATTATATAATTAATATGTGATTTTAATAAATTAAACTAATTAATAAATTTTTGTAAAAATAAAATATTGAAGGAAGGCTTGTGAATTGGAGATTTTATATATATATATATATATATATATATATATATATATATAGGATTGTTCAAATGAGACCAATCCCTTTAGGTTAGTCCATAAGAATACTTATGGACCATTGATTTAAAATTTTGGATGGTGTAGATCATTTTAGTTAATTTAGGCATATAAGGGTATAATTGTACTTTTATAATTAACTAGTTATGTTAATTGGACGGTTATTAGCTATTTTTAAGGAAACATAATCCTACCTTTTGAGTTCCCGATTTTTAGGGAGAAAAAATCATCAACTTCAAGTATTTTTTTTTTCAAAATTGATACTTATTTCCTCCATATTTGTGAACAGTCGTTTTATTGTATATTTAGTTCAGTGGACTTGTATACTTAGTCATGTTGTATTGTATATTTAGTTCAAATGGATTTGTATACTTGGTTCATGGAATCGTATTCTTAGTTATATAAGTAGTTTAGTAAATTTGTATACTTAGTTACTGGATTTGTATACTTAGTTCAATGGAATTGTATACTTAGTTATATAAGTAATTCAAAAATTGTATACTTAGTTAAATATTTACGTATACTTAGTATTATTTTAATGTATAGTTAGTTCAATGTAATTGTATATTTAGTTAAATATTTCTGTATACTTAGTAAAGTTTTAATGTACAGGTAGTTTAGTGTAATTGTATACTTAGTTAATTGTTTATGTATACTTAGTAATATTTTAATGTATAGTTAGTTTAGTGTAATTGTATACTTTTCATTAATTGTTGCACGATTTTGTTGCCATATTTGAATAAATTGCAGGTTCGAATGGGAAGAGAGAGAAAGGAAAGGTGAATCGCTTGATTTTGGGGACGTGATCAATACAAAATCACGTCCCTAATTTTTAGGAAACGATTACTATATTTAGTTTCCTGAATTCCTATTTTATCCCTTCTGTTGTATACTTACTTATGAAATATTGTATATATTTTAATATATCTTGGCCATTGATTTACTATTTGGATGGTATAGATTTAGTCTTATGGACTAACCTAGGAGGGTGGTCTCACAGGATCTCCTCCCTCTCTCTCTCTCTCTCTCTCTCTCTCTCTCTCTCTCTATATATATATATATATATATATATATATATATATATATATATATATATATATATATGGAGAGGGTTATATGAGACCACCTCATAGGGTAAGTCCATAGGGACCAATCCTAGCCGCATATCTAGATTTTTCAATGGTGTTGATTTTAGAGCTAAAAATTCATATTAAATGTTGGTAATTAGAGAAAAGGGTAAATTAGTCATCCTACAAAATTACCCAATATTCATGGGATTCTGTTCACATTATGATCACACAATCTATCCAAATCTCACATCAAATTCAACGTGAACAAATCTCATCTTCCTTAATCATCCTCCTTCTTCTTCAACTCACTACTGTGAGAAATCATTCATCATTCTTCTTCAACGCACTATTGTATGAAAAAAGTTGCAGACAATTTGTCATAGTTGCTAGAGCTTGACTTCAGTTCGAAGTTTGCTTATGAAGATGTAATCTGTTGCTTGTGTAGATGTGTCATTGTGTTTTTATATACCATTAACTACATAAGCAAGTCATAAGCAACAAATCCATACTACATAAGCAACAATCTTATACTACATAAGCAACAAATATACACTACGTATGCACCACGAATACATTAGCTACATAAGCAAGTCATAGCAACAAACTCATACTACATAAGCAACAAGCCTATATTACATAAGCAACGAATATACACTACGTATGCACAACGAATACATTAACTACATAAACAAGTCATAAGCAACAAACTCATACTACATAAGCAACAAGTCTATATTAGATAAGCAACAAATATACACTATGTATGCACCACGAATGCATTAACTACATAAGCAAGTCATAAGCAACAAACACATACTACATAAGCGATAAGCATATACAACATAAGCAATGAATATACACTACACATGCATCACATATACATTAACTACATAAGCAACAACCCTATACTACATAAGCAACAGAGAAATTTTTTTGAAACTGAAACGCTGGAGAGAGAGTATGCGTGAAGAGTGGGTGAAATCGCGTGAAAGAGGGAATGAAATCTTAGTAACTGATTTTAAAGTGCAAAATTACCACCCTACCCTTTTTAATTGATGAAACAAAAAAATAAACATAAAAAAGCCCTAAAAATCTGGACCACCCAAAATTATTGATCTATGGTTAGGATGTGTCCCCATAGACTCACCCCAAGTAGGAGGACCTATTTGATCCATATCATATATATATATATATATATATATATATATATGAAACTTGAATAAGAAAAAATTAAACTATTATTACCTTGTAATTCTTAGAAATATGGTGTAAAATTTGTGTAAGAAGTTATACATATTCATACTAATTAATTCTAACCCCTAAATAAACTCTAAAATAGTCCCTACAATAAACCCCTAAACTAACCCCTAACATAACCCCTAATTTAACCTCTAAGTAAAACATTAATTATAATATTAATAATTATCACAATAAAGATAATGATAAAAATATAATTAAATATAATATGTACATAATTTTATTAAGAGAGGATACACATAATATTATTAATAATTATTAGTCTAATAAAGATAACAATAATATTAATATTTAAGTGTTCTAATTATCATTTTTTTAAAAGAAATCGGGATATTACATATTATCCATCTTAATAAAATTTCATCCTCGAAATTCGTTAACTCAATAAATTTTCGGAAATAAAAATGTATTTTCTTTTTCTTTTTCTTTTTACACGAGGAGTTCTTTATCTAATATGAAAAGTAAAGATGCAATAATACTTTTAATAAAAATGACGACTTGAATTCGTAAAATGTAATTCTAAAATAAGATAATATAATATGACATTTCATGAATAAAATGAATAGCATGACATAATAAATTACATACCTTAAGAAATCCGCCGATATAGGTGGATGTCACTAGACTATTTTTTTTTAAATATTTGAAAGACATTTTTTTTAAACAAGTCTACAGATATGTAGACCTGCTCTGATACCACTTGTAACGACCCAATTTTATGAAATTAAAATACTCTAAAAATATTATTAAGAAAACACAAATTTATAAATTAAAGTGATCCCAATAATTAACAAAAAGTTGATTTAGAATTTTTAATTAAGGAAAAATTTATAATAATAATAATATGTACATAATTTTATTAAGAGATTATACACATAATATTATAAATAATTATTAGTCTAATAAAGATAACAATAATATTAATATTTAAGTGTTCTAATTATTATTTTTTTTAAAAGAAATCGGGATATTACACACTCGGGCATGCCCAGGATCAACCCAAAACATGCTTGTCACCGGCTAAATATTGATCTTAAATACCGACCAGTGATTCAAAAGAGGAGGAAGTTGGGCCCGGATAGGCAGGCAGCTCTGGAGGTTGAGGTCGGCAAGCTGCTGGATAATAATTTCATAAGATAAGCCCTCTACCCGAGGTGGGGGGCCAACCCTGTCTTGGTCAAGAAAAGTAACGGGCAGTGGCGACTATGTGTGGACTTCACCGACTTTAACAAAGCATTCCCTAAAGATAGTTATCTCTTCCTCACATTGAGTATATGGTGGACGCAACGTCGAGGCACGAATTGATGAGCTTTATGGATGCTTATTCAGGTTACAACTAGATCCGAATGCAACCGCACTATAAGAATTTCGCTAATACACAACAAATATAATCTGTTGTGTATTACAATAATCAGCCGTTGTCGTAGACGATGTTGTAAAAAAGGTCCGCTCAATAACAACGATTTAAATCCGTTGTCGTTAATAATAAGACAACGTTTATAATCCATTGTCATTGAGCGAACTTTTTTACACCACCATCTACGACAACGGCTGATTATTGTAATACACAACATATTATATTCGTTGTGGTTTTGAAGTATTACAACAGTTTTATAAGCCATA
Source organism: Rehmannia glutinosa (assembly GCA_016081115.2). NCBI lineage: Eukaryota > Viridiplantae > Streptophyta > Magnoliopsida > Lamiales > Orobanchaceae > Rehmannia > Rehmannia glutinosa. The sequence continues at coordinate 41,902,531 of CM071930.1, forward strand.
ATAACCGTTGTAATTTTGGACCGCGGCTAATGCATTTTCTATTCGGTGTCTATTATTTTTTCACCTGTGGTAATATAGCTTTTGATTTCATATATGCAAAAAACAAAACACAATACAAGAAAGCAACATATAACTAATTAAAACAAAACATAACATTCAAGTGATTGTATCTAGTACATGTCTGCAAATGTTTAACAAAACAATATCCAGTATTTAACGAAACATATCTAACAAGTGTTTAACAAAATGTCTAACAAGTGTTTAACAAAACGTCTAACAAGTGTTCTCAAAGCTACAATAATTCTTTCATTGAGGGCAGATGCAAAGCACTCCAATATCAGTTCACATAATTGAAGTTCATGCCTGCAAATAAGAAGTATATACATCAATTTACATCAAAATCAGATTCACTCAATTACAGAATGTGCAGTCTTTATAACTATGAAAATTTGCATATAACTAGGAAGAAAATACCTATTCACTCATGTATATGGTCTTGGATGCATTTTGCCCACTCCGATCGCACTTCATCAATTCTGCCCACTTCGATCGCACTACATCAATTTGAACTTGAGAATACATATTCACACATGTATATAATTAGCTCCAATTATTAAACATTTGTAAAAAACAACGAAATAGAACTCAGCAAAAGAAGAAAAGAACATCAGCTATCTCGACCTCGTAAGCATAAATGCATAATAATAGGAAAACCATGGTTTAGATACTTGTACCTAAACCTAGATGTTAATTGTTGTGACTCTGGATGCAAACCAAGGTAAGGTTGCAACCCAAGACTCAGGACGCATAATGCCGGAATGCTTAGACCATGGCAATACCAACCTGATAAAACCAATAGCAAACGGGACAAGCCACAATTTCCAATTGAGCCGGACAGTAGAAGTGAACTTCCCTAGAAAAAAGATTATGATAACCTTTACAACAACGAGGACACATAAGAAGAGTAAAGATGATAAGACTACATATAATACCGAAGCTACTACGAAGTACAGTAATTTACCTGAAGCACCACTTCAGGACCAACTATTCCCATGAAGAGATGGTTTTTAGTGACTCCTTTCCATACGTTGATTTCATCTTGCTTCTGGGCATTAAATTCATTGAATATCTATAATTGTAGGCATTGAAAAGATATTTGTTAAGAGAGAGGGAGAGAGAGGTCTTATTACTACAGGAAAATTCACCAAGAGCCATCCAAGTAAAAAGAGGGATGATTACAAAATTACCCCTATTGTGTAGCCTAATTACGAAATAAGTTCAGTTATCTTACAAAATCACAAATACCCCATTGACATTTACTATATTTTACAAATTACACGCTCGAGAGGGGATTATTTGTTTTGTAATGCAAATCTCAAATGTGTTTGTAACACCTTTAGGGGGAACTTGCACTGACAAAGTGGAGAACAAATGGAACCCATTCATAGCAGGGGGAGGTTACACACCTGCACTGCATTGAGTGGGACATTACCAGCAGAAATGGCCGCCGCAACATTGACAACCAAAGCTTCAACATTAACTGTGAGTTGAAATTGTATAAATTTATGAATGTTGGCATACACCGATCTGCCCCATCGCACAACCTGGAACTTTCATATTTAGTATTGGGCGCAATAGTTCAATTCTCTCATTCTTAACTACACATAATGATGAGAAGTTTTGCCCCAATAAACACAAAACATAGTTTCTTCTAATCAATCAATTCTGAGCTTAACCAAGAATGAGAAGGCCACTAAAATTTATGACCAGCTGAAGAGTTATTTTAAGTAACTTGTTGAAATTCTGTTGCATCCCCACTTCTTAAAATTCATATTTTCTTAAAAATGTTTTGAGACGATATTAATTTAACTGCAAAACAAAAGACTCACTATAACAACATACTATGCTTCATTATTAACTAACCGGACACATAGTAGTGAAAAGTTATGCTCCAAAAGATAGTTTCTTTTGCAATCTCATTATACTTTGGACTAATCAAGAATGAGAAGGCCCAATATAATGAAGATTCATGAATAGCCAAATAATTATGTTGAGTATCTCGTTAAAATTCTATTCCAAAGACCACTTGTCAAAATTCATACTATGCTTAGTTTCTAGATGATGATTTTTGATTTACAATGTAGAATAAAAGATCAACAACATCGATTTCTTGTCTCCGATGAATTAAAAGACCAACAAAACTTTGCAATAATATGTTACAACACCACTCCAAAAAATTGGATGAACGAAATAGTCTTATCTTTATTTAGATGAACGAAATTGGATGATTGTTTTTGGAAGCTAAAACAAGATATACCACAAAAACAAAAGGCAAGAGTAATAATTGAAATATCAAGAGAATAAAATGGATTCCCGGTTTATGGTTTCGATTAATATCTCTATTGTTATCCGATTTAATCAAAGCCAAAGTTATTATCAATATTCCTATAATACGATCACAAATATATTTTATCCTCCCAATCGAGATGTATATAAAATGTAGATTGAAATATCTATTCTAGCATCTCTACTCAACAATAGATACACAACTCCCAAATGCACCGAAGATCAAATATCCTCATAAATATCCACCAACCTCTCGATTATGCAAATATTCATGTCAAGTACTTAAGATCTAGTATTGAAGCTCATCTCTCGAATTATGAATCAATACATCAAACATGTTAAATCATTGGCCAAATGATAAAACAAGAAGTAAAACAAAGTACTCAAATAGGCTTCAAGAATAATAACTTCAACTAAGATTAAAACATCCAACAAGAGTCAATTTATCTACTTCCAAACCCGAAAATCACAAGTTGTTTAGCTACACATGAGATATAAACAACTCATAGACAAATTTTTCATGCTCATCTCAAGCTCAAATGAAAGATTAAGATACAAAGAATGAGAAAACTTAGGGAAATGGATAATCTCTCAATTAATCTTCAATCCTTAAGCTCCAATGCGACCCGATTCTTCTCTTGATTCTTCCTTGATGAAGTTGGTATTTTCCTTGAATTCTATGGTATATTCTCAGCCTCCCTTCTTTGGCGTGCGCCCCCAAGTTGATATATATAGTGTTTGGGCAAAACCTAGGTCATTGTGCTGTCAGATTTTGGAATTCCCGCACAGACACACGACCCGTGCGCTTATGCACGACCTGGTCGTGCGTCAAGTCGAACCAAATATCAACTTTTACAGCCCATGCACGACCCGTGCGCTTACGGACGACCTGGTCATGTATCATGCCGAACCAAAGTACAAAATTTTCAGACCATGCGCGACCCACGCACGGCCCGTGCTTAAACGCATGGGCTGCCCGTGTGTCATCATTTTCTGCTCCGATTCAGCCGATTTTCCTCGTGTCAACTCCTTACGTCGTGTATTCATTGTTCCACATATACTTTCACGATTCACAAGGGTTCTATTAGCTGCAATGCTCCCAATTGCCAAAAAAGTGCTACAAAAATATTGATTTTCCTACAAAACGAGCACATCGTAATATCTTCTCCACATATTGAGAACACGACACATATTACTAAGGTAATGCATGTTTATCAACTCATTATAGCCAAAATTATGCCCAAATACATGCAAAACTCACACTAATCAAACCCCCAAACTTAAATTGTTGACCATCCCGGTCAATGCTTTATAAACAAGATAAAACATAACTGGGAGGAATGAAAAGCTATAAGCAAGAACAACTCCACAAATTCATGCTGCTCATCATAGATATCAAGCAATGAATCAACCAAGCCTCAAACATCTAATATAGAACACACATCAATGAAATCATGATAAATGCTTTGAATCACAACACTCATTGATTAAGTGTATACTCTCATCTAAAATGAATAAGGGACGTGCTCACGCTCGAATCTTATTAATATTGCAGAATTACCATAGGCTTGCAAATTGTCTCATATCTCCGCCTCTAGAATGTATGCAATTCATGAATCAAAAAGGACTTTCTTATTTGGTTGTAATGAAGGATCTTTGGTTAGGGTAGGGAAATATAGATAAAGTGACTCAAACTCGAGCGTAAATATTGGTAAGCACATTTTTCATTCAAATCAATCAGCTTAAATTTAATCCAATGTGCTACTCAAATCACCCCTCATTCTCATCAATTTTTTTATCTCCTTTCCATTTTCTTTTGTAAAACTCAATATTTCTTTTTACCTCACATCACAATTCCCAACCTAGTATTCATCAATTTTTTTCCTCATTTTCTTCTTCTTTTATTCCCATCAACCAACCATCACACAATTATCTAACTTTTCGATTTCATCCCATTCAACCTCATTCAATCCCCTTACTCAATGCTATACGCTCAAGTCTAGGGTAACAGATATATCAAGTTAAGGCTTGAAATGTGGCTATCAAAAAGATTAGGCAATAGGCTCAAATTGGCTAACTAGGGAATTCAATCACATTTGGTAGGCAAAATGCTTGAAAGGCTTAACAAAAATGGCCTTTAATCACTTTCACAAATCGCATACAACACGTGGCTTTGACAGAGATACCATAGCAAGTTCTAGAATTCTAGTCAACATGAATGGTACACTCAAATAAACAAATAAGACTGCATAATATAAAAGCAGTAAAGGCTCAAAAAGCTCACAGGCTTGCAAATTCGTAATTCAAAGCATAAAACCATGTTGTCAATATCCACATGCTCTATATCATCTATTCATAGCTCGATCATTTCATGCTCAACACCCAATCAAAACAATACAAAAATTTCAAAAATATGCAAATCAAGTCGCATCCCACACAACAAAAATAAACTAAAGCAGTAAACGTGCTAAAACTGTAAACGTGCTACTAATGCAATGGAACCTAAATGCTCTACATGCAACTAAATGAATGCAAATTTTATTTTATATATTTTTTTTTCTCCACACCCTTCATATCAAAATATCTATCTCTCCCTCCAAACTTGAATGAAATTATATTGCACGCAAGGGAAGATAGAATTTCAATGCAAAAGAAGTGTGGAGATAACCTGACTTAATGAGAATGCGGTGGTGGATAGTGACTCCAACGTCTACCCGACGTTGTGGTCGACAAATGAGCGATCTCTGTAGCATCCTCCTGCACTTCTCCCCGACATATCAACTCGCATAAACTCGTACCCCCTTTAAATGCATCTATTAACTGCTTTGGGTCTTGGTCAAGTTCCATTTTTGCATTGTTTGCACCTAGTAATGTATATTTGGGGTTTCCAAGTAAGGAATTGTGTCCTGGTGTCGGAATATACTGATCTGGGTCACGCACGGGTTGTCCGTGCGTGTATGTTTGACTAGTGCTCGTCTCGTACTGGAATAACTTTCTTATGATATCCTGCACGAGCTGCCTGTGCGTACACGCATGGGTCATGCGTTCCATGTCCTGTTTTTGCTCATCTTCGGCACCACGCACTGTCTGACCGTGCATAGACACACAATCCGTGCATGGTTCCGAACTTTCTTGCTTTTCCAGAATTTTCGGCCCCTCGTACTCGGTACCACTCCTTAGATGAATGGCACTACATTGTTCCATCAAGTTGACTTCAGTAGTACTCGGAAACTGGCCCTTTTGATGTTGTCCACCAACGATCGTAGCTAATAGGCCAATCTTGGTTTCAAGATTTTTCATTTGTGTACCCAAGGTGTTAGCCAATTGTGCGACATGTGCTTCAATTTTGTCCAGCTTAGCCTCATGTGTATTGAACCGGTTCCTTGTCTCACTTATAAATGAACTCGTTTGACTCATAACCGTAGCAAGAATGTCCACCATGGATGGCTTTGCCTCTGCATTAATAATTCCATTCATTACATTGAAGCGTGATGGTGCTTGAATCACATTCTTCGTGTAAACATATGAAAAATTCGTGATTCCTCCAATCCGGATAATAGTACGTAAGAGTAGGATTATTCGAGTAACTATAGAAATTCCAGTTATTGAAATAATTGACTTTCTCCATCCATGCGGGTGCTCGTGCACTACCTGAACCAACTCAAAGAAACATATCAAACAATGTAGGATTAAATTAAATAAAATAAAAAGAAAGAAAGAAAAAATGTCTAAATTAAAAATAATTCTATTTATCGCAATATTAGCACCAAAAATTTAATTTGTCCCAGGCAATGGCGCCAAAAACTTGTTCGCCTGGTTTTTAGCTTCACCGCATGTGTACGGTGTAGTTTATATAATAGGGTAGCAATGTCGTATCCACAAAGACTAATAAATTAGTTTACTAAGTATTGATATCGAAATAGTCTTATCTTTATTTAGACGATCAAAATTGGATGATTGTTGTTGGAAGCTAAGACAAGATATACCACAAAAACACAAGGCAAGAGTAATAATTGAAATATCAAGAGAATAAAATGGATTCCCGGGTTATGATTTCGATATCTATCTTGTTATCCGATTTAATCAAACCCAAAGTTATTATCAATGTTCTTATAAGACGATCACAAATGTATTTTATCCTCCCTCTCGAGATGTATATAAAATATAGATTGAAATATCTATACTAGCATCTCTACTCAACAATAGATACACAACTCCCAAATGCACCAAAGATCAAACATCCTCACAAATATCCACCAACCTCTCGATTATGCAAATATTCATGTCAAGTACTCAAGATCTAGTATTGAAGTTCATCTCTCGAATTATGAATCAATACATCAAACATGATAAATCATTGGCCAAATAATAAAACAAGAAGTAAAACAAAGTACTCAAATATGCTTCAAGAATAATAACTTCAACTAAGATTAAAACATCCAATAAGAGTCAATTAATCTACTTCCAAACCCAAAACCACAGGTTGTTTAGGTACACATGATATATAAACAACTCATAGATAAATTGGTCATGCTCATCTCAAGCTCAAATGAAAGATTAAGATACAAAGAATGAGAAAACTTAGGGAAATGGATAATCTCTCGATTAATCTTCAATCCTTAAGCTCCGATGAGACCCGATTCTTCTATTGATTCTTCCTTGTTGAAGTTGGTCTTTTCCTTGAATTCTATGGTATATTCTCAGCCTCCCTTCTTTGGTGTGCGCCCCCAAGTTGATATATATAGTGTTTGGGCAAAATCTAGGTCAATGTGCTGTCAGATTTTGGAATTCCCGCACAGACGCACGACCCGTGCGCTTATGCACGACCTGGTCGTGCGTCAAGTCGAACCAAATATCAATTTTTACGGCCCACGCACGACCTGGTCGTGTGTCATGCCGAACCAAAGTACAAAATTTTCAGACCATGCGCAACCCACGCATGGCCCGTGCTTAAACGCATGGGCTGCCCGTGTGTCATCATTTTCTGCTTCGATTCGGCCGATTTTTCTTGTGTCAACTCCTTACTTCGTGTATTCATTGTTTCCACATATATTTTCATGATTCACAAGGGTTCTAATAGTTGCAATGCTCCCAATTACCACAAAAGTGCTACAAAAATAGTGATTTTCCTACAAAACGAGCACAGCGTAATATCTTCTCCACATATTGAGAACACGACCCATATTACTAAGGTAATGCATGTTTATCAACTCATTATAGGCAAAATTATGCCCAAAATACATGCAAAACTCACACTAATCAGATCATCATCGACTTGATAGGCCAAAGTCAACAGATCTGAGAAGTGAAAACGAGACCTCGTGTAGTGCAGTAGCGTCATTGGTGCTATCTCTATTGACAACAACAACGTGTCCCTTTTTTTTCAATGCTTCCACAAGCAATAGTTTGTCATTCATCACCTGTACGCAAAATAATACCAAAAAATTCATCAGCACCTTTTCAACAACTAGCAGTGACATACTAAACCAACACATTTAAACACTTGGTAAATTTTCAGCTCGTACCGAAATCCTATCAGCCACTTCCAATCTCTGTGTTTTAGAAAAATTTCGAAATGTTTTCCTTCAATAAGATTTGGCTCGGTGGCATCTGCATTTGAACCTAATATACCACACTCTAGAGCTATTGCTCTGGCCATTTGAAGATTGTCTCCAGTGACCATCCTCACCTAGACAATTGTTAAAATAATTTATGCTTATGAGGTCGATATATAAACATGAGATTCAAGGATATACCACTTTTAGAGACACCAAACCAAGAAACCCAGAACTAAAAATATGATCTAAAGTTTGGGGAAAAGAAAAAGACAATAAATAAAGTTTAACCTAAATTCTGAGAAATGCCTCACATTTTCTACCCTAAACATAAGAACTAGTGCATTGCAAATCAATCAAAAAATCCTATAGTCATCTATTTCGAAAAAACGGAAAAAATCGGGCAATTAAGGTTTTAAAAGATTGGGGATTTTAGTGGATTGGAAAAACTTACCAACAAATTACTCCGAGATGATGCAACGGTCGAGCTCCTACTCTGCGCGGTGGATGGCGGTGGAGCTAAGAGGCGGCGTGGAGATGCGCGGTGGGGTGGAGTTGCGCCGAGTTGCTGTTCTCTTCTTTTCGTACAGAAGATACAAGTTGATGTTGTTCTCAGCGAATTTGTTTTCTTAATTCCTTTACAATTACAATTTTAATTTTGTTTTTTTAGAAGTCCTTCACAATTTTTATATTGTGTTTAAGTTGCTTGTTTTGAGTTGCTATTTAAGTTGCTTGTGTTTAAGTTACTAAATTAAAAGGCTAGTTCAACCTTAAAGTTGCTAGTTATATTTTTATAGTTATGCTTAAGTTGCTAAATTAAAAGGTCTAACTTTAAAGTTCCTAGTTATATTTTTAGACTTATGTTTAAGTTGCTGTTGGGAAATTTATTGTTTAGATTTTGATGAATGCCATGTAAAACTTAGAATAGGAAGTTGGCACCCCATTTTTGCTGTAAACTGCATTGTAACAAATAGGGCTGGTCAAGCTGAGTTAAGTCGGCTATGCCTAAACATGCAAGAAGACAACTGGAGACTAGAAGGAAGACTCATTGCAAGACAAATGAGTATGGCAAAGAAGAGAAGACGGGAACTCGACTAAAGGTGCAGCTGAGATGCAATCGAGTAAAGTATCGAGTCAAGTCAACTCAAGATAGCCAAGTCTCAAGTTGAAGTGACGGAAGAGTCATCCAATGATTGAAAGTGACTCTAAGTCACCTGGGAAAACAAGGAAATGCAAACAAGTTGAGATAATCGAAAGAGATCCGTTGCACGTAAATCAAGAGAATTACTTAAACAAGTAATACCTCCATGCTACCTTTCTCGAAGTGCTCACCCCCGAAGCGTGCAAGGGGAATGAACCAATGGGAAACACTACACCGTGTCGAACTCGAAAAGTCAAGAACAATTCATACGAGGAAGTGGCAACTCCAAGGATCGCAACAAGACAAGCCAACGACCACAAGTGACTTTCAAAAATAAGCCTATCTCTTCAACGGGCGATTTTTGAAAGATCACTATAAAAGGCCGAGGAATGACTCGAGAGAAGGTTACCTTGACTACTACCGAACCACGAACATTTCAAGAAAACATTTGAATCAGTAACCTAAAATATCCTCAAATCATTCAAGATTAATCCTCAAGCCTACACTACGAAGAAAATCAATCCATCACTCACCGTGAAGGAAAGATAGCTTCAATCGGTTGAAGAGCAAACCTTTGAAGAAAAGGGGTCTACATTCCACGGACGATTGTAGGAAGGTTCAAGGTCGAACCAGTCTCGTTTTTTTTGGAGGGCTTCGTGATCAAATCCAAAGAGCTTGAGCAAGTGAGTCAGTAGTAGCAAGGCAAATGCCTGTGAAGAAGTTTCGAGTCGCACGAGAAGCCAACTGCGTGACCAAGGCATCTCGGATCGAGTCCCAAAGGATCAAGTCACCGTGTGATCAAGACTTGTATCCGGGTACTTACCACTCGTATACTTGATCAATACTTAGTGGATTCCTCCAGGAGTTGGAGATGAGAGGAGTAGAAGAATTACCCCATCTTCGAACCTCTATAAAAACTTATCGTGTCATTTACATTTCAAAGATTTTAATTCTTGCACTTTATCCTGTTTAATTCTGATAAATTTGCTATCCACTTGATAATCTCTAAGTACTAAAACCAAGGATTAAATCATAACTAAACCAAATTTAAGGGTGTTAAGTCTTCCGCTGAAAACAAACTACAGTTGAGCTAAGTCTTTAGTCTTAACAGCTGAGTTATTCTTTCAACAACTCAGTCCAGTCTGTTGAGTGACTAACTCTACTGATTAACTTAATTAGCTGTCCACCAAGGACACATCTGTGTAGTATCAACTCTGAACCTTTAAAAGGACTAAATTGAAAAGTAGGTAAGGTTTATTCAACCCCCCCTTCTAAACCTTACACTCACACCCCTTGGGACCAACAAGTGGTATCAGAGTGGTTGGTTCATTGAGCCTTCCGCACTGGTTACTGAACTAGATCTCCAAATTTCTCAAAGTCTATTTTAGTACTTAAGTTTTCAAAACTCCTTTTATCATCAAAAGTTATTATCATGGAAGCAAATTTGACACGCATCCCTATGTTCACAATTGGAAAAAAATTCGTATGCGCTCATCTATCAAAGATTACATGATGAGATATGGATAGTGATAGAGGATGGGCCACTACAAATTTTAAAAGTGAACACATCTGTAAGGAGAGCTGCAGCTGAAGGTGAGGTGAAGAGGATGTTGCTCTAGACCAAATGGTATGGTTGAAAAACCAAGAACTGAATGGACAAATGATGACAAAAAAGATATAATGACAATGTGGCCAAAGACATCCTTTACAAAACCTTGGACAAAGTCATGTTCAATAAAGTCAAATCATGCGAATCAAGCTAAAGAAATGCAGGACAAGCTAACATTGATTTGTGAAGGCTCAAAGCAAATCAAGGAAAATAAATTATCGGTGGTCATGTACAAAAATTCGAGAATTTCAAAATGATCGCAGGAGAGAACCTGGATCAACTGGATGCTCGGTTCACAGAAATTACCAATGAGCTATCTGCTCTTGGAAAAGAATATACACATAAGGAAATGTGTATGAAGATCCTAAAAAGTCTCCCAGCTGAATGGGAAATGAAGGTCATGGCACTAAGATATTCCATGGACCTATCAAAGACATCCAACCATGAGCTATTCTCAGATCTCAAAGCCTACGAATTTGAGCTGAGAAGAAAAGACCAGGAGAGAGACAAAATGTACCCAAAACAACTGCTCTAATTGTTAAGGATGGTAAGAGAGCCGAGGTCAAAGAAGTCATTGACCCGGAGGAAATAGCCCGATGGTTAAAAGGTTCAACAAGTTCTTCAATAAGAACTACAAGAGAGGCAAGGGCGAATCCTCCGAGAAGACACTCACTCACTACAAATCAAGGGAAGATAGGCCAACCAAGAGAACATATCATCAAAAAGTCAATATCAAATGGTGACAATACAAGAATGGAAAGAGTGATCAAAAGGTTGAATATCTATCTTTGAACCGTAGGCAACCGGTCACTATGCCATTGATTGCCCATATCCTGTAGTCAACAAATATAGGAATGAAGAAGAAAGAAAAGTCTTGAGAGAAAGAAGACAAGAAAAGAAAAAAAAAGCAATGTTGGGTCGCAAAGATCACGAGACAAACCAAGTCAAGAGACATTCTTGATTCGAGAGTAGTGAAGTGACTACTCAAGTGACTCAAGAAGAAGCCTTGATCCGTCGATGGCCAAGGAACAAGACCAACCCCACCAAGAAGATGAGGTACACTCGACTCATCACACTCGTTCTAGTGATAGTGATCGTACACACACACACTTCATCACCCACTGATCTTTATGATTCATTAGGCAAAATGATGAAAGATTTTGAACACATTAAATCCTCACACACACTACTAAATGAGGAAAACAGCCTACTCAAGAGCCAAACTCACAAATGACTACTAAGGAGCCGAGTACTCTAAGTCAAATAGGCGATGAGAATAAAAGTTTAAAGACCGAAAATGCCAAGCTAATAGCGAAAATAGCCGCCATAGAAAAGAGGGAGAATGACCTCAAAAATGTGATTGCCTCATTCACTAAGGCATCTAAGTCATTGGATGATCTTATCATGAGCCAAAGAGAATGTGGAGACAAGACAGGCTTAGGATTTAATTCCTCTGTGCTATGTCAAGCTCCAAAAGTGATTTTGGAAAAAGGATCTTCAAGCAATGAAGTATCTCAAAAATCCAAAACTCCAAATGGTGCACACACATTTATTCCAAAGCACAATTACAAGCAAACTGGCATTGGTTATAAAGGAAAAGGAAAATAGCCAGTTGAGTGTGCTGAGAGGACAGTTGAGAAGAAATTTAGCCGAGTTCCTCAACAAACTCCGAACAGGAAATACTCTGTAAACAAGAAACAGAGCTACCAAAAATCCCAGAAGATCTATAAAAGAAACACATATGATGGGAATGGTAGAAAATACCCAAGCCAAGCTGATTGGAATGATGTGAACTATCAGAAAAGACCTATGGAATATAAGCCCAAATGGCAAAGGCCTAGAACTCAGCAAAGACCATTCCAAAGGTATAAGAGCTTTCATCAGCACACATATGCACCTAGGCACTACACTCGGAGATATCACAACAACCCAAAGAAGGCAATTGCTAAAACACATACACAGGACATACGTACAAAAAAGAGACAATTTGTATGAACCTAGAATCCCCAAGCAATTTGCCAAAATTAATTATGATTATGGCACGATAGATGGCAACCCCTTAGAGCTAAATCATTTGGCTATAGGTTGGTTGGATCATCTTACAATACTAACCCCTCGGGACCCGCACAAGTATGGGTACCTAAAACTTAATTTCCTTGTTTGCAGGTTCAAGGAACAACTGAGTGCCAAGGAACCTGGTACATGGATAGTGGCTGTTCCAGACATATGACAGGAAACAAGAAAAATCTGTCAAAATTCAAGGAAGTCAAAGGCACAAAAGTTATATTTGGAGGAAATGAAGCTCCAGGAGAAATAAGAGGCATTGGATCCATCAAGAAAAATGGATTAGAAATCACAAATGTTGCATATGTTGAAGGACTCAACTTCAACTTGCTAAGCATCAACCAACTCTGTGACAAGGGATATAATGTTGGATTTAACATGAGTATATGCCAAATCAAGGATACTGAATAAAATGAAGTTGTGTTGCAAGGATGTAGACAAAAGAACATGTATATCGTGGATTGGTCAACAAAGAACACCTAACACTGTCTGTTAGCAAAGAGCACATCCGAATCAAGTTGGGTCAGGGCACAAGAAGTGAGTCACCCGAATTTCAAAACAATTAACAAGCTTGCGAAAGCAATCTTGTGGAAGGACTTCAAGACTCGAGATACAAAAAGGAGAGTATATGTGACGATATCGGAAGGAAAACAAATCAAATCATCATTCAAAGAAAAGGCATGTCCATCTTCAACAAGAATATCGCATCTGCTACATATGGATCTATTTGGTCCAGTTGAACCAGCTAGCATAAGTGGGAAGAAATACACCTTGGTGGTAGTAGATGACTACTCAAGATATACATGGACAATATTCATGTGTAAGAAGAAAGAAACTCTCTGAAAACTACCACAAAATGATGAAGAGGATTCGAGAATGAGAAGAGTCAAACCATCATCAAAATAAGATCGACAGAAACCGAGTTTGTAAATGGTATAATAACTCGAAAGATTGTATTGAAAATGGCATTGGTCATGAATTATCTGCAGCAAGGACTCCACAAAGAGAATGGAGTTGCGAGAAAGAAGGAATAGAACTCTCAAAGAAGCGGCAAGGACCATGTTAGGAGAAGCGGGGCTACCTAAAAGATTTTGGGTCAAGCAATAAACACAACATGCTACACTCAAAATAGATGCATGATAAACAAACAAATGACAAAGACTCCCTATGAGATTTGGACAGGAGAAAACCAAATGTTGCAAATTTCAAAATATTTGGATGTAAATGCTTCATCAATAACAATGGCAAAGATAATCTAAAGGCTTTTGATGCTAAAGTCGATGAAGGTATCTTCTTGGGATACTCAAATGAAAGCAAAGCCTACAGAGTACTCAACAAGAGGACTATGGTTACGGAGAATCCATTCACGCGGTGTTCGATGAACCAAATGTAAATGGAGAAGACATCAAGAATCACCGATAAGTCAATCAACCAACCATGCGAAGAGTCCTATCTTTGAAGCCGGAAGCCGGAATTATAAACTCGGATGAAGATGAGATAGTTGAGTCTCAAAAACAATGGAAAATCTGCAACTAAGTGATGACGAGAGAGCGATCAAAGCAACACACCGCAAGACGATCAATCCACTAACTTACTCCAACTCGATGTAAGATGGCTGAGAGACCATCCACCAGAACTTGTCATTGGAGATATAAGAGAATGTGTCAAAACAAGATCCAGAACTTAACAAGAAGCTATGTTCTCATGCTTTATCTCACAAATAGAGCCCAAAGATGTGTCACAAGCATTAGATGACACACATTGAATTCAAGCTATGCAAGAAGAGCTGAATCAGTTTGAAAGAAACAAAGTATGAGAGTTAGTTCAAAGACCCACCCATCAAAATGTTATTGGCACTAAATGGGTGTTCAGAAACAAGATGAACGAGGAAGGTTCAGTGGTAAGAAACAAAGCAAGATTAGTAGCCAAAGGATATTGCCAAGAAGAAGGGATAGATTTTGATGAAACATTTGCCCCTGTAGCAAGATTGGAAGCTATTAGGATGTTTCTTGCCTATGCAGCTCACAAGAATTTTATTGTATATCAAATGGATGTAAAGAGTGCATTCCTAAATGGTTTATTGGAAGAAGAAGTGTATGTTGAACAACCTCCGGATTTGAGCGAGAAGACTCTTGGAGATAAGGTATACAAACTCAAGAAAGCTCTATATGGATTGAAACAGGCACCCGAGCATGGTACGATACACACGTCCCAATTCTTGACTCGAGAATGGATTCACAAAAGGAAAAGTGGATAGAACACTCTTCAGAATTCAAATATATGTGGATGACATCATTTTTGGATCCACAAACAAAGAACTGTGTGATAAATTTTCAAACCTCATGCAAAGCAAATTCGAAATGAGCATGATGGGAGAGAGCGACATTCTTCCTTGACTCCAAGTGAAACAAATTGAAGGATGGAACCTTCATAAGTCGACAAAATACATCGTAGATTTAATGAAAAATTTGGTATGGAAGAGAAGTCTTCTCGTGAAAAATACCAATGAATACATCAATCAAAATGGACATGGATGCATATGGCAAGCCAGTAGATCAAACAAGATACTGAGCACTTATTGGATCATTGCTTTATCTCACAAAGTAGGCGGACATCACCTTTGTTGTAGGTGTATGTGCAAGATTTCAATCTGCTCCCAAAGAAAGCCATATGATCGCAGACCAAGAGGATCTTGAGATATTTGAAAGGAAGCCAAGAAGTTGGCTTATGGTATCCAAAGGAAGGTGGATTCAAGCTAATTGGCTATTCGGACTCGACTATCTTTGGATGTAGAGTTGACAGGAAGAGCACCTCGTACATGTCAAATGCTTGGAAACAAAGCTAATTTTCCTCGGTTTAGCAAAAAGCAAAATTCAATAGCCACCTCTACAACCGAAGCGGAGAATACATAGGCTGCGGGCAAATTGTTGCCCAAATCCTATGGATGAGACAAAGAATGGGAGAGACTATGAAATTGAAGAAAAGGAAATTCCAATCATGTGTGATAACACAAGTGCAATTGCAATCACTCAAAATCCTGTTGCACTCAAGAACAAAGCATATCAATGTCGATATCACTTCATAAGAGATCATGTTGAAAAGAAAGACATCACCTTGGAATATATTTCAACTGATAAATAGTTAGCTAACATATTCACAAAACCATTATGTGAGTCAAGATTTGAAGAACTCAAGCATGAGTTAGGGTTAATTGAGTGAGACACTCGGAAGACTCAAAGAAAGGAAATGAAACACAAAAAGGAAAAAGAGTCAATTCTCAAAATCGCTAAATGAATCGATCGATCGGAAAGACAACTATACCGAATTAGTGACAAACCGAGTCACTATGAGAACTGTGAGAAGAAGAGTTAAATCAGCTAAGGGATAAGCTGAGTCATTTATGAGCAAAGTGACAAAAACACAGTCGTTTTACTAAGCGGGAATGTTTTTAAGAATGACATCAGCATAATGATGATGTGTACGGGCAAAAGCTGCACACCAAGCTTATGATTGGATATAAATGCTGCCGCATTAAATTCGAGACATTAAATGCTAATCGGCGTGCAAAATCTAAGCCGTTGATTTCGATCACATTTCAAAAACCACCCGCACGTCCTTTCAGAAACCATACTTAAACCATTTTCGTCCGTTTCTCTCACATATTACCAAAACTGTTCATTTCTCTCTCAGAAGCAAAGGCAAAACTCTCTTAAAACCCTATCAATCTTCAAATCAACTTCTAAGTTTCTTTCCGTGAAATACTGAAAAATGGCATCGACTTATGATTTCGTCAAGCTAGGGAAGCAAATCCACACTGGGTCTACTATGGATTTCGAGGGTATGGTCAAACAGGGGTCCGATGACGCCCTCATAAAGAAGATTGCTAAAAAGCTCGAAAAGTCCGGGCTAAAACCATTTCTGACGATGGAGCTCCCGATGACCTATGTGGAAGAGGTCGCTCAGTTCTACGTGAACGCTGAGATTCACGATGAGGGGATCAAATCCTTTGTTCACCGGGAAAGCGATTCATCATCTCTCGCCAAAGATTTGGCGAGAACCGCTCATTACCGGCGGAAGGAGCACCGTAAATCAATGAAGTTGATGTAGACTTGGCTTCTTTGCTTGGAAGGAAGTAGCCAAGACCGACTATGCCGATAAGATAGTCTACACACCAACAAGAGGTCAGCCAAGGAGGACTACTACAAACCGTTGGACATAGTTGCCAAATGCATAGACATCAAATTTGGCAAATTTGACCAACTATCCAAAAGCAAAATTGATCGTCATGGCTGCGATCATTGAAGAAAAGCAAAGTAAACCTGGGCTGAGTTTGTCTACAAAGCAGACTCGCGAGAATGTAGGAACAAATCCTTCAAGGAGAATGGAGCATTTGGAGGATCCTCGGGATACGGCCTGTGATTGGCCGGTGATGGAGGTAAAGGAGTCCTCTTCGACATGGAAAGGCGTTCCATGTAAACAAGAGGATGTTCGAGATCAAACCTCTCTCGGCGCACGAAGAGAGCCTACGCCAGAGAGAGCGATACAAGTGAGGGGGAATCACCGACCAAGATACAGATACTGATTGTTTCCTCTCCACCAAAGAAGAAAGCTGCCCTGCGCAATGCTAAGAGAATCACGCCCCTGCGGAAGAAAGAAAACCAAATCTGCTCCCGCCCGCAGCTGAGTCACTCACCCCCCGCAGCCGAGTCACTCCCCCCGTAGCCGTGTCTCCCGTCCCGAGAAGGAGCAGAGAGAAGGAATCTCAAATACCTTCTCCGATCGTCGAAAAGAGGAGAACTGATAAGCCAAGACGGCCACCTCCTCGAAGAAAAACAACAAAGACGCCCCCGCCGCCCAAGACTCAGAAGAATCTCTCTCCGAACCAGAAATCCCATTGGTACAAACTAAGAGAAGAAGAAGAATCTTCAAGCGTTTCGAACTTGAGAAACCAACTGAATCACCACTCAAATGAAAAAATGACATCGAGACTCTTTGGAGAAGTTGAGTCTCCGAAATTATTGATGAAACAACCAAGTCTGCTGAAGGCGATCAGCAGAGGCAAACTGAAGACCCAACTGTAGTTCGAACAACTGAGACACAAGAAGTAGCGGAGAAAGCTAACTCGCTTGTTGACAGGATCGTATCCCCTCCCGCAAATGTATGCAAACAAAGATGGAGCACTGAGCTTGCTACCTTCTATCCCTGATGAGGGACATCAAGAAGAAGCTGATAGAGATGATGATGTGATGATCCTATCCCCACCTTATCCAGACATCCAAAATCGTCTGGGAGAGTGGAGGAAGTGGAAGTTTAGTCGATCCAGGGAACAGTTCCAACGGCCTGAGTTTATCGAAGAAGAAGATGAACTGATGAATTTTCTTGGAGTGACCACTTGGGTCCAAGACTCGATGAAGAAAAATCGCATGTATATCTTGCGATCTTCAAGGACAAGGAAAAGGAGAGACAGAGAGAGAGAAAGCCGAGGCACGTGAGAAGGCCAAAGATCTCGCCCCCTATCACCACACTGCACCCGCGAACATACACATCCTCTCCTTGACGTCCTATCTCGATCGTGATGAGGATCTGGACCTGTTCTTTGCCACGTAAGAGTTGCAAATACAACAAGCAATGCAGGAATCCGAGTCCTTCATGAACAAAGAATGATGGAGGGACCAGGAGAGTCCTCCAAAACACACCGAGATAGACCCAATGGGAGTGGTGCGGATATTGCCACCGTTGTTGCCGCCACCACTTCCCCACCCACTCACTCGGAAGAAGGAACTAAGGAAATGGCGATGAAACTGGTTTGTGGGGACCCCAATCGAGCCAACCCCTAATGAAGGTGTCTTACCACCGCCCCAACGGCTGAACACTCGGTAAAGAAACAATGGGAGTTTGGAGACGAGTGACCCCATTCCAAGTCACTCACCAAGTGCGCCACCGAGGGGAAACTCCTCCACCGCAGAAAGGTCGGAGGATGTGTAGATGACTCTACTACGAATCTAGGAGGCGAAGTGGAGAAGGAACAACCACAAAGTACACAACAAGTTGTCATCAACAAAGCTCGAGCTTGAGACTGTCTCACCGAGGTGCCAACCGCTCTCGAAGGCTAATGACGCCGGCTGGCGATGCGCCGAGGCACGAGGAAGAACAACCCGGGAGTTAACACTGGGCGATGAAAGTGCAATCCATGGGGTTGAGACTCCAATGGATGCCACCGCAGAAAGACCCTAAGACAAATTTGACACATGTCGAAAGGGATGTCCAAGGCCTCGCCGCAGAGAGAGTCTCGGGAGGTAATGAAGACCAACGGGAGGTTGAGACTTCCCCAACGGCCGGGCAAGTCTGAGAACATCCCTCCCGCTATCATTGATCCATCCGAAAAGGAGATAAGCGCGCTTCACGATTCCCAGGATAATCCTAATGTAACCTTTCTGGGATCGGAAGAAGACGATGAAGCTGAGTCATCCCCTATACCTGATCCAAAAGACTCAGATGAGGATGTTGCAACCACGAGCAAGTTTGACCTAAAGACTACTCGTCAAACTTTAACTTTTGATGATGAGCCACCCATGGAAATCTCATCATCGTCCGATGACGCTTCGATAAGGTCGAGGACCGTCAACTCAATTGGAGAAACCAAATGAGACCGACGAAGGCTGTTGAGACAATCGAGGCTCAACAAGCCGGGTCAACTTCACAACAGACCCAAAAAACAGAGTCCACCGTGCAGGCTCCTCAAGTGCAGCGAGTTCAACTCCACAAGGAACTTCACGAGCACCACTCATCATTGAACAAATCCCAGTTGCCCGTGATGATTCCTTCGTAGAATCATTTCCCTTTTCTCTGGAGGTACCCGACCTCCCTGAAAAGTAAGAAAGAGATCTCGAGCGCTTCCACGACTAGATCCTGTCATTCCATCGATACCATCGTTCGGTGACTATGATTTTGACGCTTGCTTGGCCGTCACCGCAACAGAGGGAACAAATGAAGTTCGGGAGGTGTTCAAAGCATTATTTGCTGAAATTGAACGGATGGAGAGGCACCAGGCCTCGATGGACATGAGATCGGATAACAGAGATGCCAACCTTACTACCGACTTGAGAGGCATAATAGTCGAATCGGGAGTGGTGGCAACAATACAAACAAACAATGCGTGTGGAACAAGCTAGATATTTCGAATATTGTTCAACAAGTCGTTGTCCGGCAAGCCGAGAATGCGATGCAAAGACGCAATCGAGAGAACACATAGAGCACATGCATGAATCTCACACTCCGAGATAAAGCCGCCGCGTGAGCAAAATAAGAATGAGCTCCTGCGTATGGAAGAAAACATGGATCGAAAATTCAGCCTTCTCATGATCGAGATGAAGTTTCTTAAAGTCAATCCAACGCTACTGCTTAAGTTTCGACAAAGATACTCCGCAGCAGACTCAAGTAACTCGACTATCATCAGACTCGACTTTCTGCTTGCTAGTATGTTTCCAGGCATTCTTCTCTCCTTTGATGATGCCAAAAAGGGGGAAGGATCGGGGAGGAATACCTTAAAGCGCTGAAGAGATCTGACGTTGAGAAGGAGGGAGCATCTATAAAGGGAAAGACAACTGAGGAGATCTCAAGAGCAAAGAAAGGAAAGTCTATTGAGGGGGAAGGATCGGGAGATGTCACCCTAATGATTGCACAAACTCCCCAACAAGGTCTTGTCACAGCTGATATTATCAGCAACAAAACTCCCAGTGACTCTGCCACTCCAACACTCTGCTGTGTCTATGGTTGAAAAGAGAAAGACAGTTGAAGCAGGGATAGAGGAAGTGGAAGGAAGGATAATGCCCGAGTTATGGATATCTTGAAACAACATGTAGGCATTCCAGTAGACAGAGACACTTATGCCATCTCGATGCCGGAATCGAGCCAAGATCGATTGATGAATTTAAAACGCCCGCATCCAAGGATACTTCGCAAACATGTCCATGGCTCAAGCCTGGGACTTGTCTTGGGAAAAGGGTCTCACGCTATGTGAAGAAGGCGACAGCAAGAACTACCGATCGCTCACTGGGAAGAAGACGACCCCAGTACAATACACGCCCGAGGAAGAGGTAGAGGAAGAAGCAGTGGTGGAGGAAGAGGTTTCAGACCTAGGCCTCTGCCCAAAAACATTGAGTGCATAGATCCAGGCAAGAAAAGAGGGATCTACTCGGATGGTTTTGACAAAGTAGCCAATCTGCAAGTGGCTAAGAACAATGCTGAGTATGTGAAAAGAATTGAAGAAGAAAATAAAAGACAAACTCAGCTATGGGAGGAAAGACAAGAGAGACTAAGAAGAGATGAAGCTTCCCGAAAGGCATATGAAAAGAAGAAGAAGGCGGTTGAAGATGAGAAAAAGAGAAGTAGACCAGAAGATGACAGAACTGAAGAAGATGAAAGAAAGAGGCAGTGAAGGAGATGAAGTGTTGTTGTCCACCCCTTCATGTATTTTACTATGTAAATACATACTATGTAAGTCTTCTGTAATAAATCTGTAAATTCTCTATTTTTGCGTAGACATAGATGTTTGCTCTGATACACCTTGTAAACAGTTGTGTAAAGGACAAGAATGTTATGATCAATAAAAGGATTGATTCTACGCATACATTCTCTTGTAAATACACTATCTGTATGTATCCATGCTATTTACATTTTGAATGTTTTAAGTTTTGGCATCATCAAAAAGGGGGAAATTGTTGGGAAATTTATTGTTTAGATTTTGATGAATGCCATGTAAAACTTAGAATAGGAAGTTGGCACCCCATTTTGTTGTAAACTCGCATTGTAACAAATAGGGTTGGTCAAGCCGAGTTAAGTCGGCTATGCCTAAACATGCAAGAAGACAACTGAGACTAGAAGGAAGACTTCACGCAAGACAACCGAGTATGGCAAAAAGAGAAGACGGAACTCGATCAAGGTGCAAAATGTTGATGATGCGGTGAGTAAAGTATCATCAAGTCAACTCAAGATAGCCAAGTCTCAAGTTGAAGTGACAAAGAGTCATCCAATGATTGAAAGTCGACTCTAAGTCACCTGGGAAAGCAAGGAAATGCAAATCAGTCGAGATTATCAAAGAGATCCGTTGCCGTAAATCAAGAGAATTACTTAAACAAGTAATACCTCCATGCTACCTTTCTCGAAGTGCTTAGTCCCGAAGCGTGCAAGGGGAATGAACCAATGGGAAGCACTACACCGTGTCGAACTCCGAAAAGTCAAGAACAATTCATACGAGGAAGTGGCAACTCCAAGGATCGCAACAAGACAAGCTAACGACCACAAGTGACTTTCAAAAATAAGCCCATCTCTTCAACGGGGCGCATTTTTGAAAGATCACTATAAAAGCCTCGAGGAATGACTCTGAGAGAAGGTTACCTTGACTACCTGAACCACAAACATTTCAAGAAAACATTTGAACTGTAACCTAAAATATCCTCAAATCATTCAAGATTAATCCTCAAGCCAACACTACGAAGAAAATCAATCCATCACTCACCTGTGAAGGAAAGATAGCTTCAATCAGTTGAAGAGGAAACCTTTGAAGAAAAGGGGTCTACATTCCACGGAGGATTGTAGGAAGGTTCAAGGTCGAACCAGTCTCGAGTTTTTTTTGGAGGGCTTCGTGATCAAATCCAAAGAGCTTGAGCAAGTGAGCTGTAGTAGCAAGGCAGCTGCCCTATGAAGAAGCTGAGTCGCACGAGAAGCCAGCTGCGTGACCAAGGCATCTCCAGATTGAGTCCCAAAGGATCAAGTCACCGTGTGTGATCAAGACTTGTATCCGGATCTACCACTCGTATATCTTGATCAATACTTAGTGGATTCCTCCAGGAGTTGGAGAATAGAGTAGTAGAAGAATTACCCCATCTTCGAACCTCTATAAAAACTTATCGTGTCATTTACATTTCAGCATTTTAATTCTTGCACTTTATCTATTTAATTCTGCTGATAAATTTGCTATCCACTTGATAATCTCTAAGTACTAAAACCAAGGATTAAATCATAACTAAACCAAATTTAAGGGTGTTAAGTCTTCCGCTGAAAACAAACTACAGTTGAGCTAAGTCTTTAGTCTTAACAGCTGAGTTATTCTTTCAACAAATGGCTCGATCGAGTCCATTGAGTGACTAACTCTACTGATTAACAAAATTAGTCATCACCACCAGGACACAAATTGTGTAGTATCAACTCTGAACCTTTAAAAGGACTAAATCGAAAATTTGGTAAGGTTTATTCAACCCCCCCTTCTAAACCTTACACTCACACCCCTTGGGGTCAACAGTTGCTAAACCAAAATGTTAAACCTATAAAGTTACTAGTTATATTTTATTATTATTATTTTTAAATGAAATAAAATAAAGATTTGATAAAAAAAAAAACAAATATTACAACTCCCAACACTTTTAGAATTATGCTAAAGTTGCTAAAATAAAATTGATAGACGAACTAAAAGTGCTAGTTATACCATGAGATAAAAAATAGATAACAAAATAAAAATTAAAACTCCTAACACTTTTAGAATTATACTAAAGTTGCTAAAATAAAATTGATAAACTAACTAAAAGTGCTAGTTATACCATTAAAATTACCATGAATAAGGACTTGATAAATGCCTATAAACTCCCGTTTATAACCGTTGTTAAATTTATTGTCTTTAAGAAAAAAAAATGACGCTAATTATAACGGTGTAACCAACCATTGACGAAAATGATGAATAAATATTGTCTTTTGAAAAAGATTAGGCGCTAATAGACAATTACAAAAATATTGTCGAAGACCCGAGACACCTGTTGTCAAAAAATAAAAAGACCGCTAATAGACAACGCTTCAAGAAAATTGTCTTAGGCTCGAGTGAACTGTTGTCGTTAACAAAAATTCCCGCTCATTGACAACGGTAAGACGACAATCCGTTGTGAATACTTATAAGGACAATGATTTAGCTAAAATCCGTTGTCTTTTGTGTGTTGTTGTTAAGCATTTTTCTTGTAGTGTCGGATGGCGAAGAAAACACATAATTCCTCGGCTCGTGGTGTGTATTGTTACATGATGATGCCTTTCGGCTTTTAGAATGAAGGATCAACATATCATAGGTTAGTTAATAAAATGTTTGAAAAACTGATAGGAAGTACAATGGAAGTCTATTTATATGATATGCTTGTAAAATCATTGTATGTTACCGACCATATTGCTCATCTTAATGAAATGTTTATGATTTTGCGCGAGTATAAGATTTTGAATCTTAAGAAATACATGTTTAGGGTTGGTTCGGGAAAGTTTTTAGGATAGGTGGTTAGCCAAAGAGGAATCAAAGTTAACCCAGATAAATAAGGTCATAATCGATCTGGAACACCCTAATTCTGTTGAAAGACTACAAAGTTTAACTGTGCGCTGGCCGCTTTAAGTAGATTTGTATAGAGATCAACTGATAAGTGCAAGTCATTTTTGAGACCATAAAGAAAAACAAAGATTTTGAATGGACTGAGCAGACGCAAGCGGCATTCAAATCCTTAAAACAATACCTGGCAACTACTCCAGTACTCTCAAAAGCCAAACCGAGATGAAGATCTATACTTGATTTAGCAATTTCAGAGTATGTGGTCAGCTTGGTATTAATTCGCCTGGATAATACAGTCCAACATCCTATCATTATATCAGTCAAGCCTTGCATTGATATGACTAGCTTACGCGCTAGTCATATCTTCGAGGAAACTGAAGTCGTATTTTTGGAGCACAAAATTGTTGTCTTACAAATTATCCTCTCAAACAAGTCATGCACCGACCTGATACATCTGGTCGGATGATCAAGTGGGCAGTGGAACTCAGCTAATAGAGGTGATTACATGTTAATCAACACAAGTAAAGATCAATCTACACAATTCAGTGAAAAGGTTCTGATGAAGGATCAAGATGTTGCTCCAATAAGCAATGTATCTGAATAGATAAAGAGAAGCCGATTGAGATGTCGACTTTACAATAGACACTGTCAGATAGATATTCTGGTGCCTAGAATAAAATTAAAATTGTGAATCACTTGATGAAATTAATAAATAGCCACTAAGCCTATTGAGTGACTTGAAACAACGGATAAAGAGCAAAATTGCATCTGCAGGGAAAGCATATGGAGGAAGAAAGTTACACGAGATAAATGAGAGAAAATCCAGAAAATGTTGGTATATATATAAAGCATCAGAAATGAACAACTTAGCCAGTATAGACACAAAACAAGTTATAATATGAAGATGATTAAGATTTCATTATAAATAGCTCTGTCACGAATGAAGCCAAGCACCGGACATGCAGAAAAGACAACTCCGAACAAAATGAAAGTTTGCAAATCAATTTGAATGAAATTCACTTGGCTCTAAAATGCTTATATCACGCTTTAAGGGCTTGTTACGGGGTGAAGCTATAACCTTGATTTTTGAACAAGTTTGTGATGATCGCTAGATAGTGGAACAACATTATGTTATTTTATTTGATTATGCATCAGTACAACTAATCTATTTACAATTATCAATATTCATAGTCAAAAGCAACACTATAACCGAATAATGTTGTTTCATGGGTCAATGTTATACACACGGAACCACCTATAACATTTATTCGTACAAGCATCAATATACAATCCAATGTTCCAACATATATACAATCATACTTACAACCACAAACTAGGGATCCACCATTATATCTTTGTCTGTTTCATCCTAGTCCTAAACAAGTATACATACATATATACATATATATATATATATGCATTTTCACTATATCCCAGGCTACAAATATACACATCCTCAAAATCTCACTACTCCATCTACTTACTCATTTAGACCCTAGATGATCTGTCCCAAAATGTCAGGGTGCATCTATTGATAAATCAAGATCAAATATTTCATATCCTTTAACTATCAAATATAATCAATAACTCAATCCAAAATAACACAATTATCCCAGTTCAAACTTAAATCTTAGGTTTTAATATCCAATAATAATACCGATCTACTCCACAAGCAAAAAATCATGTCTTGGTTTAGATTCATTTAACAAATAAACTAATCAAATACAAATACTAATATCCCTCAGTAATAATCAATAACCTAAATGCCCAAATCATTAAATAAATCCAATTCTTTTGTGATTGTGGTAACTCAATCACATGACGAAAATCTAATCATCGTTTCGCTCAGGTATGGTTTCTACAGAATCCATAAAAAATACAATTCAAACCAAAATAGTTTACATACTACTAGATAACCCAATCTTAATCGTTGATTTAATTCAAACACAATTATCCCATTTCAATCTTAAACATCGAGTTTTAAGATCATCCACTTGTGATAATCTAATCTACAGACACATAATCTTATCCTGTATTAGCTCAGGTGTACCCGCTCTGATACCACAACTGTCATGCCCCAATTTCATATCCCAATAAAATAACATCCAATAGAGTATTATTCCAATGATTACACACTTAATGTCACAAGAGCTATTATGTAAAGTACAAACAAATAACAACCATAAATGCAACGGAAATCTACAAATCCATACAATATAAATAGAGTTGCAAGTAACCAATATTTTCAAAATGAAATTGTTCAAACGCTGACAAACAGGTAAGGAAACTACTAGGTCAAGTCAATCTTGATCTGAAAGTCTCGTACCGATCTCATCGATCTCGAAATGTTTAGGCCTTGTATGGTTGTGTTTCCAAGAACATTTTTCCACTTTCAAACTATTCCAGAAAATGGGTTTATGTTTATTTAAAAAGTTTTCACAATTAAAATTAAGTTATTTTCGCCACTTTTTATGGAAAAAATTCTTTTGAAAACAATACCAAACAAATTTTCATCTCAATTACGCAAATCCAGGTAAAACTACACTACAATCACGCAAATCTATGTCAAAAATACATTTGAAAAACTATAATTAAATATATTCTCATTTTCAAACAGAAATGCAGACAACAAACCAAACATATTCTCAATTCTCACACGAAAATCAATAAAGTTTGAAAATTTATTTTCCAATACTAGAAACTGAAAATTGAACTTGGAAATACATCCATACAAGCCCTTAGTTTCCAAAATTTTTTACAAAAAGCCGTGGGGTGCGCAAAACAAGCTCAGTGAGTTAGGGTAGGGGAATGCGGTAGTTGTTTAATTAAAAGCGGAAGTATTTCTTTTGGTGTGTTAAAAATATATTTATTATAATGGTGCACAAATGATTCATTTACCGGAATGATCAATCAGTTTTAATACTAGTAATGATGGAAAATGCATTATGCAATGGTTAATCGAGTACAATAGATATTTTCCTTTTCACACAGATAATGGATATATCTCAATTTTGAAGTAGCGATTTTGCTTTACAAATAGAGATATCTTAGTTTTTAAAAACAGACAGTCAATCAATCAGTCCCGAAACTGTAACGTAGGGTCGATATTGATCAGACATAAAACCTATTCGTTATCCTTGTAACTCATAAATAGTATTTGGCCGAAGCCCAGACACCTTATCCCTCCCAGTTGGCTCGATGTCTCTTTAGCTATGGACTTTTACCCAGAGATCGTCATATTCCAGAATATACCATTCTACGACCCAAATTCCACCGCGGTCTCCGGCCCGACCAAAATATAGGAATAGCCACATGGATAGTCAAACAGGGACCACATGAAACCTATTCGATCCACTGTCTAACCTACCCATACCACAATAGACTCAAACAGTTAATATTTTATCAAAATGATATTTATTTACCCAAAGGCCCAGTCAAACAGTTACAATAGTTATAATACAATCGAAAATGTAAATCCAAACCATGGATGATCTAATTTATGTTTTCTTTAACAAAAAGAAAAACAATAATAGAACAATCTTATGTCCAGAAATTGACATATACCGTGAAGTTATGAAATTTTTAATGTTATGAAGTTCATGAAACAACTAATGTCATGAAATTAATAAAATTATAAGCAAATCTAATTTTCTTTAGGGAAATGATATTTTACT
This sequence comes from Rehmannia glutinosa, assembly GCA_016081115.2. Taxonomy (NCBI): domain Eukaryota; kingdom Viridiplantae; phylum Streptophyta; class Magnoliopsida; order Lamiales; family Orobanchaceae; genus Rehmannia; species Rehmannia glutinosa. The sequence continues at coordinate 41,930,273 of CM071930.1, forward strand.
TACCTTTAAGGCGATCACCTCAATTTCTTAAATTCCACCAACCAACCGTCGATTCCAAGCTCTCCAAGTTCACCTTTAGAATCCTTATTTGATGGAACTTTTAAATCCAATATTATATATATATGATCAATTAAGGTTCACCCCTCCAAATTGCAGCTCGTAGCCCACCATTGTCTTGACTTTTAACCACAATTGTGTAGAGAACAGACCATGAGGTGGCTAGTTGGGAATTTGGTGTGTGGAATTCTAGTTTAGGATAAGAAACTTGGAAAACTCATCTGTTTTCTTCTCTATACTCCAACCCAATGAATTCCAGGCATCTACACAAACTTGTACGGCGTACAATTACTTTCAAAGATTTGGTTAGTTACATATGTAATATCCTTGTATTGCTTCTTATTACAACTACCGCTCATAACAGCATAACTTTAAGAAACAATGAACAAAAGTTTTGCTTGTGTTTGCATCAAAATTTGCTTATTTATCTTAATATGATGCTTGTATTCTGTCATTTCTAACAACAATGCATCGCACTTGCTGGAATTCATGCTTGTGATACTATACTACTATGCATGTTTAAGCATGAAAAATTGCATATAAAAGCTTACTATGCTGCTTATGACAACGAGTGCAAATTTGTAATGTTTAGATTCTGTCGTTTCTAACAAATACTTCCTACATGATAAAAAAATATGCTTTTGATACTATAAAACAATGCATGTGTTATGCATGATATGTTGCTTATGTGACTATTTATGTTGCTTATGACAAAGAGTGGTAGCAATGGCCTCAACAACAACTCGAAATAATGAATGATTCAACAGTGTATTGGAAACCAGAATACGAGCAAGAGTTCACGCAAATCGTTCCAAGATCTTATACCAAAATTATCCACGAGAATAACATAGTAGAACCACTTTCCTCTTCCCCATTCAACACACTACTGTGAAAAAATTGCAGAAAATTCGCCATAGTTCTTAAGAACTTGATTACAGTCCGGAGGTTGCCTATGAAGATGTGATTTGTTGCTTATGTAGATATGTTATGATGCTTTTATATACCATTAATGCTCTGGAATGGACATGTGCTTTTAATTAACAAACATGTTGCACGTGTAAGCCAACATGGGTGCAAGTATAGCATTCAAATGTTGCTTCAATTCTATAATTTAACCAATTTACAAAAATATAATTACAATGAGGTTGCATGTAAGAACTTTAGTTATTGTAAATTATGAACATATTTTTATAACACAATAAAAAATTCTAGCTTCAATAATTGCACAAACTTTAGACGAAACAACAAGCACGACAAATTTACATATGAAAATATGATATGGTGCTTATGTAGTGTTGTTCTAATGCTTCTAGATATCATGACTGCTCCTAGAAAAAATAAGATGATATTCATTAACATATTATAGTGCATGTGTAATACAATAATTGTGCATGTGTAGGTATACAATGTTGCCACAATTATACAATGAAACCACTTGTACACCTATTGAAGAAACAAAATTGCTTATGTACCTATGGATGGATGCATTCTAACAAGCAAAATTATGCTATACTACTGTTTAAACTTGTTTTACATATGCATGAAGTATATTTTTCATATACATATCAACCATTTTAAAAATTATGAGAACTCTCTGACTAATCAATATTGTATTAAAAGGTTTTGATCTCTGAAAATGTATTAGAATTTGTCTACATTGACATTATATATACAATGGGTGATTGTTGTTTATGTATTACAATTTGACAAATATACAAATCAATTTTTAAGTAGATTTACGAAACTTCATATTTGAAATTACGTAAATGTTATCTCTGAATAAGCACTCATTCTTTTCTATATATACATCGAATACATTCTTCATAAGCACTAACTAACTAATTTGCTACTCAATAAGCAACATTTGATATCTACAAATGCATCAGAAGATGTCTACATTAGCATTGCATGTATATCTTTTACAACGGAAAAACTTATAAAATACACAAAATAACTCAACTTCTAGCAACACTACAAGAAAAACGCTCATAGACATCTGTTTTTAGCCGATGTCTATGTGAAAATCGACCGATGTCATAATCAGTGATTTTAAATGTGTGCATATTCAACATCGGTTTTAAGCACGTAAAAAACGATGTTGTTATATCAAAAGGACATCGGTTTTTAACCAATTTTGTATCTAACAAAAATGATGTTATAATATTGGGTTGAACATCGATTTTTTTAGGAACAAAATCGGTTGAACCGATGTGTTAAACATTTTTAAAAATGGCCATAAACCGATGTCGTTCACATTTAAAAACGCCTCTATATGTTTTAGATTTCAGTTTAAAACCGATGTTGAATATTCTAAGCCAAGTCGGTTTTTGGTTTAAAAAATATTGCCTGCCATTTTATTAAAATGGTTTTACATAAACAATCATCTCGCTCACAAAGCAAGAAACAACCATCCGACCATCAAAGCAAGAAACAACCATCCCACTGTCAAAGCAAGTAACAACCATCCACCATCAAACATCAAAGCGAGAAACAACATTTCATCAATTTTCTAATATTTATAAATTTTCCTATACTTAAGGAAACAATTCACTTGAAATGAATCAAGACGGCTGATCCATATATCCATGCTAAAATCATTTCCAAAAGAGTCATTACAATGTCATCAACTCCAAACAACATGTACAAATAGAAAACGACACGAATTATGTAGCTAGAAACATGATCAAGTAACCAATTGATTAAGTTCAAAAATAAACATTAGAACAACCAAAAACATCAGAAAAATAGCAAGTAATAACTCATAACAATTAAGTCCCAAGTCTGCAATTATATATTTTTAGCAACTAGCAAGCAAAACAGCCAACTTCCCATTTTTACCAACCAAATAATCCATCAACAACGAGCAACAACTATATCCATATCCAACCTGCGGCTTGTCACTAAAACCAAATCCAATCCAGACAGGTGTAAAGACATGGAACCCAGTGTCCACCATCTATGAAAGAAAGAGAGCTCCAGAAATCAATAAAGAGAATTTGTAATAAATATCTTCAGTTGGTAGACTATTTAAATTGATGTTAGCATTACATTCATTTTGCAGCCATAGTAATTGAATGAAAAAAATGGACAAAGGAGAAACCATAACTAGGAACACGATCTTTGCAACAAGTTCAAATAATTGACATGCAAAATTAATGAGTTAAATTTCAGGATCACCAATGAGACCTGAGACATAACAACTCGATAGCTATAGGATAATGAACTTGGATCATTATCATGGACATTTAATCTTGCTCAGATAATTACCAAATTGAGTTGATGAATTCCCATAGAAGGCTTTACTTCTTGCTGGAATCAAAAGACATTTGTTTGTGTAATAAAAGTTGTAGCATTTAAACTATGTGAGAAGCCTCAATGCAAAACATTAACAAAGGCCACTTCAAATAACTAAAAACCACGTAATATGAATAGAATAACCTACGCCAAGAAAACTCATAAACATAACTAGGCCAACATTATCCAAAAAAATAAACAACCATAACTGATAAGAGTTCAAAGGATCTAATGACATTCAAAAGAAAATTGTTTGGTCATGTAAGTATGCAATGTTGCAATTTAGGTCCCGTAAATTTAATTTTTCTGCAATGTTGGTCCCATAAGTTTTATTTTTGTGCAATTTTGATCCCAAATGGGTAAGTCATATTTCACCTTTTCAGGATCAAAGTTGCACAAACTTATAACTTATAGGAGCAAAATTGCACAAAAATAAAAAATTTACGAGACCGAAATTGTTGCATAGCATACTTAGAGGACCAAAGCATTTCTTCTCCAATTGGTATCTTCAAATTTAGGCCTAAGAGTTATCTTCAAATGAAAACAATAAATAAACCAAGTGTTACAGACCAAATAAGGGAATATTAGAGAATTACTTCTAATTGCTGACTATTACCTACAAACTTGGTATCCAATGATACCAAGACAGACTCAGTGTAGAAAACAAAAAATGGCTAGTTTATAATGAAAGAAACATGTCTATCTATGTAGTTATGCTAAAAGAAAGGTTAAACCGAAAACTAACAGAAAATTGTCCATGTTGAGCATCTAACTTCCACAAATTTAAGAAATTTGGCAAAACTATTCTAGAAAAAAAAGGTGAAAAAAAGAAATAAAGAAAGTGGTAGACCAACATTGTTATTATAGTTATATAGGTTACACCTCAAGGGATGCATACTTGAGACAGTTCATCCCAGTTGTATACTTGAGGCATCCATACAATTGGTATCTTCAATTTGTAAGGGTCAATCACAGTCAAAATTCAATGATAACTAAACACATTTAAATAATTAGTTACATGCGATTATACAAGTTAAGGGTATATAACTGAAGGTGATATTGTAGTTAATTATTACTTACAAGGCACCAAAACTACTTGATTAATTGATTCCTTGCTCAACCTATCTGCTAAAAATTGTGACCTGCTATCTCAAGATGGTGTTAAGACAATACACATATACTCGTAACCATTCATTCTCCACAAGAACTTATCAAATAAAGAGTCAAATTGCACACTGGTTGTTGGGAAATTATTTTGTAGATTTTGATGAATGCCATATAAAACTTAAAATAGAAATTTGGCACCTCATTTTTGTTGTAAATTGCATTGTAATAAATAGGGCTGGTCGAGCTGAGTTAAGTCAGCTATACCTAAACATGCAAGAAGACAACTGGAGACTAGAAGGAAGACTCACTGTGAGGCAAATTGAGTATGGCAAAAAGAGAAGATAGGAACTCGATCAAGTGCGGTGCAAATGAGGTGCAAAAGTTCAGTAAAGTATCAGTCAAGTCAACTCAAGATAGCCAAGTCTCAAGTTGAAGTGACAGAAGGATCATCCAATGATTCGAAGCTGACTCAAAGTCGCCTGGGGAAGTCAAGGAAATGCAGTCAAGTCGAGATAACTGAAAGAGATCCGTTGCACAAAAATCAAGAGAATTACTTAAACAAGTAATACTCCCATACTGTCTTTCTTGAAGTGCTCAGTTCCAGAAGCGTGCAAAAGGAATAAACCAATGGGAAGCACTCGCACCGTGTCGAACACCGAAAAGTCAAGAATCCTTCATACGAGGAAATGGCACTTCCAAGGACTGCAACATGACAATCCAACAATCACAAGTGACTTTTAAAAATAAGTTTATCTCTTCAACGGGCAAATTTTTAAAAGATCACTATAAAAGGCTGAGGAATCACTCTGAGAGTAGGTTACCGACCTGAACCACGAACATTCAAGCTAACATTTGAACTGTAACCAAAAATATTCTCAAGTCATTCAGATTAATCCTCAAGCCTACATTACAAAGGAAATCAATCCAACACTCACCTATGAAGGAAAGACAACTTCAATCAGTTGAAGAGGAAACATTTGAAGAATCAAGGGGTCTACATTCCACGAGGGATTGTAGAAAGGTTCAAGGTCAAACCAAGCTTAAGCTAGTTGGAGGGCTTCGAGATCAAATCCAAGGAACTTAAGCAAGTGGACTGTAGTAGCAAAAGCGCACGCCTGTGAAGAAGCCGAGTCATACGAGAAGCTAGTTGTGTGACCAAGGCATCTCCGGGCATCAATCCCAAAGGATCAAGTCACCGTGTGATCAAGACTTGTATCTCGGACTATTAACCACTCGTATATTGATCAATACTTAGTGGATTCCTCCAGGAGTTGGAAAAGATAGGAGTAGAAGAATTACCCCATCTTCGAACCTCTATAAAAACTTATTGTGTAATTTACATTTAAGCACTTTAATTTCTGCATCTTATTTTTATATCTGTTGATAAATCTGCTATCCAATTGATAATCAACTCGAGTGTTAAAACCGAGTATTAAAACAAACTTAACCAAATTCAAGGGTGTTAAGTCTTCCAATAAAACAACTCACATCAAGTTAAGTCTTTAGTCAAAACAAAAAGGTGAGTTATTCTATCAACATTCGAGTCCGTGAGTGACTCTCTGGCGATTAACTAACTTAGTTGTCCATCAAGGACACAATCGCGTGAAACATTAACTCGAAAATTTGAAAGGACTAATTGGAAAAGTTGGTAAGGTTTATTCAACCCCCCTTCTAAACCTTACACTCACACCCGTTGGGACCTACAAGTGGTATCGGAGCGGTTGGTTCATTGAGCCTTCCGCACCGTTCTTGAACTAGATCTCCAAATTTTTCAAAGCTTGTTTTAGTACTCAATCTTTCAATACTCCTTTACTCAGCAAAGTTATTATCATGGAAGCAAATTTGACACGCATCCCTATGTTCACAATTGAAGAATTTGATGATTGGAAAATTCGCATGCAGGCTCATCTATCATCATTACACGATGAGATGTGGATAGTGATAGAGGATGGGCCTCTGGCAAATTTTAAAAGTGAACACACTGTAAGAAGAGTCAAGAATTTGAAGGTGAAGAGGATGTTGCTCTAGACCACCATGGTTGAAACACCAAGAAGTTGAATGGACAAATGATGACAGAAAAGATATAACTTGGACAATGTGGCCAAGGACATTCTTTACAAAACCTTGGACAAAGTTATGTTCAACAAAGTCAAATCATCCAAAACGGCTAAAGAAATCTGGGACAAGCTAACATTGATTTGTGAAGGCTCGTGAGCAAATCAAGGAAAATAAACTATCGGTTCTTTGTCTAAATTTGAGAATTTTAAAATGCTCGCGGAGAGACCTTGGATCAACCGGATGCTCGGTTCACAAAAATTACTAACGAGCTATCTGCACTCGGAAAAGAATATACACATAAGAAATGTGTATGAAGATTCTAAGAAGTCTCCCACCGAATGGGAACCAAGGTCATGGCACCGAGAGACATTCCATGGACCTATCCAAGACATCCAATCATGAGTGTTCTCGGATCTCAAAGCCTACGAATTTGAGGTGAGAAGAAAAAGACCAGAGGAGACAAATGTGCCCAAAACAAATGCTCTAATTGTTAAGATGGCAAAAGAGCCGAGGTCAAAAGTCATTGACCAACAGAAATAGCCCCGATGGTTAAAAGGTTTAACAAGTTCTTCAATAAGAACTACAAGAGAGGCAAGGGTGAATCCTCCGAGAAGACACTCGGCTCCTCCAAGTCTATGGAAGACAAAGTCAACCAAGAGAGCGAGCATCAAAAAGTTGAATATCAAAGAGCCGATAATCCAAGAATGGAAAGAGCGATCAAAAGGTTGAAAATCTATCTTTGAACCGCAGCTATGACAACCAGGTCACTATGCCATTGATTGTCCATATCCTGTAGTCAACAAATACAGAATGAAGAGGAAAGAAAGGTCTTGAGAGAAAGAAGACATGAAAAGAAAAAGGCAATGTTGGCTGCAGAGACTGGCCGAGACAACCAAGTCAATAGACAAATGATTTAGAGAGTAGTGAAGTGACTACTCAAGTGACTCAAGAAGAAGCCTTGATCTATTTGATGGCCAAGGAACAAGACCGACCTGACCAAGAAGATGAGAGGTACACTCTAATTCATCACACTCGATTCTAGTGATAGTGATCATGACACACACACTTCATCACCCACTCGATCTTTATGATTCATTAGGAAAAATGATGAAAGACTTTGAACACATTAAATCCTCACACACACTAAATGAGGAAAACAACCTACTCAAAAGCAAAAATCTCAAATTTGACTAAGGAGCCGAGTACAATAGCCGATGAGAATAAAAGTTTAAAGGCCGAAAATGCTAAGTTAATAGCGAAATAACTCGCTATAGAAAAGAGGGAGAATGACCTCAAAAATGTGATTGCCTCATTCACTAAGGCATCTAAATCCTTGGATGACCTTATTATGAGTCAAAGAGGATGTGGAGACAAAACAAGCTTAGGATTTAATTCCTCTGTGCTATGTCAAGCTCCAAAAGTGATTTTGGAAAAAGGATCTTCAAGTAATAAAGTATCTCAAAAATCCAAAACTCCAAATAGTGCACACACATTTATTCCAAAGCACAAACACAAGCAAACTGGCCTTGGTTATAAAGGAAAAGGAAAGTCGCCATTGAGTGTCTTTGAGAGGACAAAGAGAAGAAATCCACCGAGTTCCTCAAAAACTCCAAATAGGAAATACTCTACAAAGAAGAAACAGAGCTACCAAAAGCCCCAGAAGTTCTGTAAAAGAAACGCATATGATGGGAATGGTAGAAAGTACCCAAGCCAAGCTGATTGGAACAATGTGAACTATCAGCAAAGACCTATGGAATATAAGCCCAAATGGCAAAGGCCTAGAACTCAGGAAATGCCATTCCAAAGGCACAAGAGGTATCATCAGCACACATATGCACCTAGGCACTACACTCAGAGATATCACAACTACCCAAATACATCAATTGCTAAAACACACTCACAGGCATACATACAAAAATGACAGCTGTATGAACCTAGAACCCCCAACCAATTTTTCAAAGTTAATTATGATTATGGCACTGATAGATGGCAACCTCTTAGAGTCAAATCATTTGGCTATAGGCTGGTTGGATCATCTTATAATACTAACCCCTCAGACCTGCATAAGTATGGGTACCTAAAACTTAATTTCCTTGATTGCAGGTTCAAGGAACAGCTGAGTGCCAAGGAACCTGGTACATGGATAATGGCTGTTCCAGGCACATGACAGGTAACAAGAAAAATCTATCAAAATTCAGGGAAGTCAGAGGTGCAAAAGTCATATTTGGAGGAAATGAAGCTCCAGGAGAAATAAGAGGAACTGGATCCATCAAGAAAAATGGATTAGAAATCACAGATGTTGCATATGTTGAAGGACTCAAATTCAATCTGCTAAGTATTAGCCAACTCTGTGACAAAGGCTACAATGTTGGATTCAACATGGGTATATGCCAAATCAAGGACATCAATCCAATGAGGTTGTGTTGCAAGGATGCAGACAAAAAGAACATGTATGTGGTAGATTGGCCAACCGCAACACCAAGCACTTGTCTACTAGCAAAGAGCACAATCAATCAAGTTGGATGTGGCACAAAAAGTGAGTCACCCGAATTTCAAAACAATTAACAAGCTTGCCGAAGCGATCTTGTAGAAGGACTTCCAAACTCAAGATACAAGAAGGAAAGTTTATGTGATGCATGCCGATGGGAAAGCAAATCAAATCATCATTCAAAGAAAAGACATGTCCATCTTCAACAAGAATATTGCACCGCCACATATGGATCTATTTGGTCCATTGAACCAGCTAGCATAAGTGGGAAGAAATACACCTTGGTGGTAGTAGATGACTACTCAAGATATACATGGACAATATTCATGTGTAAGAAGAAAGAAACTCTGCAAAACTACCACAACTCGATGAAAAGAATCCAAAATGAGAAGAGTCAAACCATTATCAAAATAAGATCTCGACAGAGGAACCGAGTTTGTCAATAGTATAATCACTCAAGATCTTGTATTGAAAATGGTATTGGTCATGAATTATCTCAAGCAAGGACTCCACAACAAAATGGAGTTGCGAAAAGAAGGAAAGAACTCTTAAAGAAGCAAAAGGACCATGTTAGTCAAGTAGGGCTACCTAAACGATTTTGGGTGAAGCAATAAACACAAAGATGCTATACTCAAAATAGATGCATGATAAACAGACAAACAAAAAGACTCCCTATGAGATTTGGACAGGAGAAAGCCAAATGTTGCATATTTTAGAATATTTGGATGCAAATGCTTCATCCATAACAATGGCAAAGACAATTTAAAGGCTTTTGATGCTAAAGCTGATGAAGGTATCTTCTTGGGATACTCAGCTGAAATCAAAGCCTACAGAGTACTCAATAAGAGGACTATGGTTACAGAGGAATCCATTCATGTGGTGTTTGATGAGCAAAATGTAAATGGAGAAGACATTGAAGAGTCACCGATAAGTCAATCAACCAACCATGCGAGAAGAGTCCCTATGTCAAGGTCAAGCCGGAATTATAAACCCAGATGAAGATGAGATAGCTGAGTCTCAAAAACAGTTGGAAAACCTGCAGCTAAGTGATGATGAGAGAGCTGATCAAATCAACACAACTGCAAGACGACTGAATCCAGCTAACTTACTCCAACCTGATGTAAGATAGCTGAGAGACCATCCACCAGAACCAGTCATTGGAGATGTAAGAGAAGGTGTCAATACGAGATCCAGAGCTCAACAAGAAGCAATGTTCACATGCTTTATCTCACAAATAGAGCCTAACGATGTGTCACAAGCATTGGATGACACACATTGAATCAAGCCATGCAAGAAGAACTGAATCAGTTTGAAAGAAATAAAGTGTGGGAATTGGTTCAAAGACCTACCCATCAAAATGTTATTGGCACTAAATGGGTATTCAGAAACAAGATGAATGAGGAAGGTTCTGTGGTAAGAAACAAAACAAGATTGGTAGCCAAAGGATATTGCCAAGAAGAAGGGATAGATTTTGATGAAACATTTGCTCTTGTGGCAAGATTGGAAGCCATAAGGATGTTTCTTGCCTATGCAGCTCACAAGAACTTTATTGTATATCAAATGGATGTAAATAGTGCATTTCTTAATGGTTTATTGGAAAAAGAAGTTTATGTTGAACAACCTCCAGGATTTGAGCAGAAGACTCTTGGAGATAAAGTATACAAACTCAAGAAAGCTCTATATGGGTTGAATCAGGCACCTAGAGCATGGTATCATACACTGTCACAATTCTTGACTGGGAACGGATTCACAAAAGGCAAAGTGGAAAGAACACTCTTCAGAATTCAAGATTGGAAGAGTATATTGCTTGTTCAAATATATGTAGATGATATCATCTTTGGATCCACAAACAAAGAGCTGTGTGATAAATTTTCAAATCTTATGCAAAGCAAATTCGAAATGAGCATGATGGGAGAGTTGACATTCTTCCTTGGACTCCAAGAAACAAATGAAGGATGGAACCTTCATAAGTCGACAAAATACACCGAGATTTAATGAAGAAATTTGGTATGGAAGAGTCTTCTCGTGAAAATACCAATGAATACATCGACCAAAATGGATATGGATGCGGATGGCAAGCCTCAGAGATCAAACAAGATACAAAGCACTTATTGGATCATTGCTCTATCTCACAAAGAAGCGTGCCGGACATCACCTTTGTTGTAGATGTATGTGCAAGATTTCAATCTGCTCCAAAAGAAAGCCACATGATCGCAAAAATGCAAGAGGATCTTGAGATATTTGAAAGGAAGCCAAGAAGTTGGCTTATGGTATCCAAAGAAAGGTGGATTCAAGCTAATTGGTTATTCGGACTCGACTACGCTAGATGTAGAGTTGACAGAAGAGCACCTCGGCACATGTCAAATGCTTGGAAATAGGCTAATTTCCTGGTTTAGCAAAAAGCAAAATTCAATAGCCACCTCTACAAAGCAAAAATACATAGTCATGGCAAAATTGTTTGCCCAAGTCTTATGGATGAGACAAAGAAATGAGAGATTATGAAGTTGAAGAAAAGGAAATTCCAATCATGTGTGATAACACAAGTGCAATTGCAATCACTCAAAATCCTGTATTGCACTCAAGAACAAAGCACATTGATGTCAGATATCACTTCATAAGAGATCATGTTGAAAAGAAGGACATCACCTTGGAATATATCTCAACTGATAAGCAATTAGCTGACATATTCACAAAACCATTATGTGAGTTAAGATTTGAAGAACTCAAGCATGAGTTAGGGTTAATTGAGCTGAGTTGACACTCAGAAGACTCAAAGAAAAGAGATGAAACATGAAAAGAGGAAAAAGAGTCAATTCGTAATTCAATTGCTAAGTGAATCGATCAGATCGGAAAGTCACCAGACGAAAGTTAGGCGTCGATGAGTCACTAGGAGAGGAGTGAGAAGAAGGATTGAATCAGCTAAGGAGTAAGCTGAGTCATTTATGAGCAAAGTGACAAAAACGCGATCGTTTTTACTTAGCGGGAATGTTTTTATGAATGACATCAGCATAATTATGACGTGTACAGTCAAAAGCTGCACACCAAGCTTATGATTGGATATAAATGCTGCCGCATTAATTGCGAGAAATTAAATGTAAATCGGCGTGCAAGATCTAAGCCGTTGATTTTGATCAAATTTCAAAAACCACCCGAACGTCCTTTCATGAACCATACTTAAACCATTTCGTCCGTTTCTCTCTCACTTTACCAAAAACTGTTCATCTCTCTCTCGAAAGCAAAAGCAAAATTTTCTCCCAAAACCCTATCAATCCTCAGATCATTTTCTAAGTCTCGTTCGGTAAAACACTGAGAAATGGCACCCACTCATGATTTTGTCAAGCTAGGAAAGCAAATCCACACAGGGTCTACTGTGGATTTCGATGGTATCGTTAAACAGGGGTCCGACGACACCCTAGTGAAGAAGATTGCTGAGAAATTGGAAACGTCTGGGCTGAAACCGTTTCTGACGTTGGTGTTTCCGATGACCTATGTGGAAGAGGTCGCACAGTTCTACGTGAACGCTGAAGTTCATGATGAAGGCATCAAGTCCTCTGTTCACGGAACATAGTTCACCATCACTGCCAAGGATTTGGCTGAACACTGCTTGTTGCCGGAGGAAGGAGTACCCAAGATTCATGAAGCTGAGGTTGACCTGACTGCTGCTTGGAAGGAAGTAGCCAAGTCCGACTATGCTGCAAAAGTGGTCTACACAACCAACAAGAGGTCACGAAAGAGGACTACCACAAATTGGCTTGGACATGTTGCCAAATGCATAGACATCAAATTTGGCGGCTTTGACCAAATTGCCTAAAGCTAAGTGATCGTAATGGCTGCGATCCTTGAAGAAAAGAAGGTGAATTGGGCTGAGTTTGTCTACAGCAGACTCTGCCAGAATGTTGGGAACAAATCCTTCAAGGAGGATGGAACGTTTGGAGGTTCCCTAGGATACGGCCTGGTGATTGGCCTGCTGATGGAAGCAAAAGGAGTCCCTCTTTGACATGGAAAGGCGTTCCATGTGAATAAGAGGATGTTTCGATCAAACCTCTCTGCGCACGAAGAGAGCATACGCCAAGAGGGCGACACGAGTGAGGGGGAATCACCGACCCTCGAAGATACAAACTGCCTCTCCTCTACTCCAAAGAAGAAGGCTGCCCTGCAAATGCTAAAAAAGATCAAGCCCCTGTTCTGCAACAAAGAAAAAGAAATCGCTCCCGCCCCTGCACCGAGTCACCCGCCCCGCAGCCGTGTCTCCCGCCTCGTAGCCGCAATGGAGAAGGAACCATTAATCCCTTCTCCAAGAATCAAGAAGAAGAGGATCGCCACAACAAGGAAGGCAAAATGCCTTAAGACATCTCGAAGGCATTCACCTTCAATGAACCGGAGGAAGTGGAGCCGAGATCCTCCGTAAAAACAAAGAGAAGAAGAAGACTTTCCAAGCTCTCCGAGCTTGAGAAGACAAAATGAGTCCGCCACTCACCGGAGAAGATACTCGAGACTGCCGGAGAAGTAGAGTCTCCGTAAGTGATCGATGAAACGGCCAAGTCTGCTGAGGCCGATCAGCAGAGGCAAGTCGAGACCCACTGAGAAAACAACCGAGGAACAAGGAATGGCTGAGACAACCGAATCACCTATTGATAGGGTTGTTTCTCCACCTTTAACAGAGGCCACTGAGGGTGTCGAGCAACGAAGTCTGCTACCCCTAATCCCTGGAAACGAGAGCCAGCAAGAGAATGATGAAGACGATGTAATCATGTACTCTCCATTGTATCCGACATCCAAAATCGTCTCATGAGAGTGGAGAAAATGGAAGCCGAGTCTATCCAGAGTGCGGTTTGAAAGTCCGAGTTCATTGCTGAGGAAGAAGAACTCTTTAGGTTTCTTGAGGTGGACACAGTGCTGCAAGCCCTTGACGAGGATAATTGCATTAATATACTACAGATTCGAAAAGAAAACGAACGGGCTAGAGCAAATGAGGACGCAGAGGCACGTGAGAAGGCCAAAGATCTGCCCCTCACCGCACCACCGATCATACACACCCTAACATTGACGCCCTATCGAAAGTGATGAGGATCTAGACCTGTTGTCGCCACGGAAAGAATTGCAAATGCAGCAAGCAATGCAAGAATCCAGAATACTTCATGAGCAAAGAATGATGGAGGGACCAGGAGAGTCCTCCAAATCACAGATGGAGATAGACCCTATGGGAGTGGTGCAGCATATTGCCACTGTTGTCGCTGCCACCACCTCCCCAGCTCATTCGGAGGAAGGTGTTAAGGGAACTAGCGATGAAACTGGGATTTTGGGGACCCCATTGAGCCAACCCCTAATAAAGGTGTCTCACCACCTGCCCCAACGGCTGAATAATCAGTGGGAACAACCGGAGTCTGGAGACGAGTGACCCCATTCCAAGTCACTCACCGTGTGCTAGGCCGAGGGGGAAACTCCTTCCACCTGCAGCAAGGTCGGAGGATGCTTTGCAGCCGACTCTCCACAATGAATCTCGGAGGCGAAGTGGAGAAGGAACAACCACATAATACACAAAGAGTTGTCATCAACGAGGCTCGCATGCAGATTGAGACTGTCTCGGTGAGGTGCCAACCGCTCTACAAAGCCAATGATGCTCGCTGATGCAATCGAGGCACATGAAGGAACCGCCCGGGAGTTAAGACTGGGCGATGAAAGTGCAATCCATGGAGTTGAGCCTCCAATGGATGCCACCTTAGAAGACCCCCAGGACCGACACCATCGAAAGGGATGTCCAGGCCTCACTGCAGCTTGAGACTGCAGGAGGTAATGACGGCCAACAAGAGGTTGAGACTTCCCGGGTAGAGAAAACCGCCTGAGAACATCCCTCCTGCTATCATTGATCCATTAGAAAAGGAGATAAGTGCTCTTCACGATTCCCAGGATAATCCTGATGTAACCTTTCTGGGATCGGAAGGAGACGATGAAGCTGAGTCATCTCCGGTGACTGTTCCAAAAGACTCACCGAGGATGTTCCAACCACGAGTAAGTCGACCTCAAGACTACTCGCTCGCCAAACATTCAACTTTGATGATGAGCCACCCATGGAAATCTCATCATCGTCCGATGATGCTTCGATAAGGCCGAGGACCACCAACTAATTTGGAAAAACCAACGAGACCGACGAAGTTGTTGAGACAAACAGGCTCAACAAGCTGGGTCGACGTCACAATGCACCACAACAAACAGAGTCCACTCGCGCAGGCTCCCCAAGCTGCAGCAGATTCGACTACACAATGGACTTCACGAGCACCACTTATCATTGAACAGATTCCAGTTGCCCATGATGATCCTATCGTAGAATCATTTCCCTTATCTCTGGAGGTACCTGACCTCCTTGAAGAATCAGCTAAAGATCGTGAGCGCTTCCACAGACCTGATCCTATTATTCCATCGACACCATTGTTCCAAATTGACTATGACTTTGACGCCGCTTGGACGTCACCAAAACATAGGTGACAAATGGGTTAGGGGACGTATTCAAAGCCTTATTTGCTTTGAGATAAAAAAATGGAAAGGGAAAGCACCAGCCTCACCGGACATGAGGTCGATAACATGGACGCCAACCTTATCGCTGATTTGAGAGGCATAATAGTCGATCCGTGAGTGGTGGCAATAGCAAAGAAACAATGCGTGTGGAACAAGCTCGATATTTCAGACATTGTTCAACAAGTTGTTAGTCCTCAAGGGTGAGAATGCTGATGCAAAGACAAAATTGCAAGAGCACATTGAACAAATTCTTGAATCTCATACTATAGAGATAAAGTCTGCGTGAACATAATAAGAACGAGCTCCCGTGCATGGGAAGAGAATATGGATCGAAAATTCGATCTCTCATGGCATGCGATGAAGTTGTTAGCAAAATGAATCCAACGCCACCCGCTCGAGTTCCGTGCGGCTTACTCCGCAGCCAGATTCGACGAGAACTCAACTATCAGCAGACTACACTTCTTGCTTGCTAGCTTGTTTCCAGGGGTTCCTCTCTCATTTGATGATGCCAAAAAAGGGGGAAGAGGAATACCTAAAGGCGCGAAGGGTTCTCAAGTTGAGAAGGAGGAAGCAAATGTGAAAGGGAAAGACAACCGAGGAAGTAATAAGAGAAAAGAAAGGGAAGTCTTGAGGGGAAAGGTTCGAAAGATGTGACCTTGATGATCGCTAAAACCCCTCAACAAGGTCTTGTCACACTGATATTATCAAGAACTCCCAATGACTCGCCACTCCAACACTGCTTTGTACCTATGGTTGAAAAGAGAAAGACAGTTGAAGCAGTGGAGAAGGAAGTGGAAGGAAGGAAGGATGCCCGAGGTATTGATTTTCTGAAACAACATGGAGGCATTCCAGCAGACAAAGACACCTATGCCATTTCGATGCCGGAACCAGCCAAGATCGTTGATGAATTCAAAACGCCGCATCCCCGAGGGTACTTCGCAAATATGTCTATGGCTCAAGCCTGGGATTTGTACTGGGAAAAGGGTCTCACACTATATGAAGAAGCTGACAGGTAGCAGACTACTGGCAGTCACTCGGTTGGTCACTCTGCTAGTCACTCAGCTAGGAAAAAGAAGACCCCAGTACAGTACATGCCCAGAGGAAAAGGAAGAAGCAGAGGTGGAGGAAGAGGTTTCAGACCTAGACCTCTGCCTAAAAATATTGAGTATATAGATCCAGGAAAGAAAGGAGGGATTTATTGGGCTGGATTCGACGAAGTAGCCAACCTGCAAGTGGCTAAGAACAATGCTGAGTATGTGAAGAGAATTGAAGAGGAAAATAAAAGACAAACTCAGCTATGGGAGGAAAGACAAGAAAGACTGAGAAGAGATGAAGCTGCCAGAAGGGCGTATGAAAAGAAGAAGGCGGCTGAAGATGAGAAAAAGAGAAGAAGATCAGAAGGTGATAGAGCTGAAGAAGATGAAAGAAGGAGGCAGCGAAGGAGATGAAGTGTTGTTGTCCACCCCTTCGTGTATTTTACTGTGTAAATACATTTTTATCTTTGATACACTTTGTAAACAACTATGTAAAGAACAAGAATGTTATGATCAATAAAAAGGATCGATTCTAATCATACATTCTGTGATTCTACATTTGCCTGTATGTATCTTTGCTGTTTAATTATTGATGTATGTTTTAAGTTTTGGCATCATCAAAAAGGGGAAATTGTTGGGAAATTATTTTGTAGATTTTGATGAATGCCATATAAAACTTAGAATAGAAAGTTGGCACCCCATTTTTGTTGTAAATTGCATTGTAATAAATAGGGCTGGTCGAGCTGAGTTAAGTCAGCTATACCTGAACATGCAAGAAGACAACTGGAGACTAGAAGGAAGACTCTGCTGTGAGACAGCTGAGTATGGCAAAGAAGAGAAGATAGGAACTCGACTGAAGGTGCAGCTGAGTAAAGTATCAGTCAAGTCAACTCAAGATAGCCAAGTCTCAAGTTGAAGTGACAGAAGGATCATCCAATGATTGGAAGCTGACTCGAAGTCGCCTGGGGAAGTCAAGGAAATGCGATCAAGTCGAGATAATCGAAAGAGATCCGTTGCACGTAAATCAAGAGAAATTACTTAAACAAGTAATACTCCCATACTCTCTTTCTTGAAGTGCTCAGTTCCAGAAGTGTGCAAAAGAAATAAACCAATGGGAAGCGCTGCACCTGTGTCAGAACACTGAAAAGCTGAAGAATCATTCATACGAGGAAATGGCACTTCCAAGGACTGCAACAAGACAAGCCAACGACCACAAGTGACTTTTAAAAATAAGCCTATCTCTTCAACGGGCAAATTTTTAAAAGATCAGTATAAAAGGCTAGGGAATCACTCTGAGAGTAGGTTACCGACCTGAACCACGAACATTGAAGCTAACATTTGAACTGTAACCAAAAATATTCTCAAGTCATTCAGATTAATCCTCAACCCTACATTACGAAGGAAATCAATCCAACACTCACCTGTGGAGGAAAGACAACTTCAATCAGTTGAAGAGGAAACATTTGAAGAATCAAGGGGTCTACTTTCCACGAGGGATTGTAGAAAGGTTCAAGGTCGAACCAAGCTTAAGCTAGTTGGAGGGCTTCGTGATCAAATCCAAGGAACTTAAGCAAGTGGGATGTAGTAGCAAGGCAGCTGCCCTGTGAAGAAGCTGAGTCGTACGAGAAGCCAGCTGTGTGACCAAGGCATCTCCGTGATCGAGTCCCAAAGGATCAAGTCGGATGTGTGATCAAGACTTGTATCTGGATCTGTTAACCACTCGTATATTGATCAATACTTAGTGGATTCCTCTAGGAGTTGGAGAAGAGAGGAGTAGAAGAATTACCCCATCTTTGAACCTCTACAAAAACTTATTGTGTCATTTACATTTCAGCACTTTAATTTCTGCATCCTATTTTTATATTTGCTGATAAATCTGCTATCCAATTGATAATCAACTGATTAAAACTGAGTATTAAAACAAACTTAACCAAATTCAAGGGTGTTAAGTCTTCCAATAAAACAACTCACAAATAAGTTAAGTCTTTAGTCAAAACAATCGAGTTATTCTATCAACAGCATTGATGAGTCGAGTCCGCTGAGTGACTAACTCGATGATTAACTAAATTAGCTGTCCATCAAGGACACAATTGTGAAACATTAACTCTGAAAATTTGAAAGGACTAATTGGAAAAGTTGTTAAGGTTTATTGAACCCCCCCCTTCTAAACATTACACTCACACCCCTTGGGACCTACACTGCTACATATCAGTTTTTCATATTAGTGTAGCTCTTAAAGTTTTCACTTTCCATGCTCCTCCTGTAATATCTTTAAGTGATAAAAGAAATCTTGTTTTGGATAATTTGGACCAAATAAGTCTAACTAACTAGTCTTACCAATGATAAAGGAAACTTTAAGAAGAGAAAAACAGGACTTATAAATATTTTGCTCCCAAATGATAAACAACAGAGTTAGCCAACTGGTTCTAATGACTATATCTATTTCATGGTCGAAGTATCTAATAAAAGATCCTCTGACCAATTCTAATGACCACATAATGCTATAGGAAGCCTGCTAATGAGGACATGAGCTTTTGTAATAGGCTTCCGCAAGAAATATTTTTCCAACTTGACAGGGGTGATTGAGCCCCTTTAAAAAAAAAATCTTGCCACAAACTTAGTTTTTCAAATGGGTGGAAGGCACAAGTTTTTCATTTTTGTAGGGAATAATCAATGTTACAGTCTTGGTGGAATCTTCATCAATTTAACCCAAGAAACCCTATCAATTCAAGTAAAACATGAATCACCTATCAAGTGTAATGAAATATGCATAAAGAACGATGACATCTAAGGTTAAGATCTCAGATCACATAATCAAACTCGATTGCCCAAAACCAATACCACACATAAATAAAAATTGACCTGAAATCTACATATATAAAGAAAATCCCAAAAAAGGGAAAAAGAAAAGAAAGTCATGGTTTGTTCAACTTACCCTCGCCGAGTTTCTGATGATTATAGGATCAACAGAGGCTGCTTCATCGTCATCGGTATAATTTTGGCTGGTGTTGGACGACAATGGTCGGTATTGAATCAGGTGGTAGGAGAATTGGGGCGTACGGGTGGACTCTCATTTGCGTTGTGGATAGATATGAAGATGAGGGATCGATCGATGGGATTTGGTGGGTTTGAGGGTACCTGATGAGGATTGTTTTCTAAGTGTCCAAGTCTTTGAAGAAGTATAGTGTTAGGGATTTGGGGAAAATTTCTATTTAAAAAAAAATAGGTAAAATTAATTTTATTTTATTTTAAAGTGATAATAATTGAGTTATAACATCTAATTTAAGTAAATGATGTTAACAGTGATGTTATAAACCAATAAAGGATGGATAAAGACATCTGTTGGAATAATCGATCTTAAAAATGATGTTATAAAGCAAGAAATGGATGGCCAAAGACATCAGCTCTTAAAAACGATGTATAATAGCAAATAAATCCGCTCATACACATCGCTTCACTTAAAACATGATGTTTTATAGTATAAGACATCATGAAATTCATGAAACAGATGTCTTTTAAGTGATGTCTTTGAGCGTATTTCTTGTAGTGCAACAAAATATTCAATCTAACCTATACTCTAAATGTATGTTCCTACCTAAGATTTCGTCTAAATAATTCCAACAAAACATCTAAAAACAAAAAAAATGCAATACGCTATCTTGTTCAACATACACTTTACACTAACATGAAAAATTCATATGTCAACCATAGACCACTATTTTTTCGTCCCACAAAATTTCTTTGCCTCTTCCAAATTCCTCGACTTGTGTTCATTCATGTCAATCAGAGCAATCGTGGCAGAATACTTAGCCCGTATCATTGATTATTGTGCGATATTTTTCTTCCCCAACCCATTGTCACAGTTTCTTATGCATCCGCCCATGTACGTCTTCATATGGTGCATTGCAAAATTGCACAATCTAGTTTGTTCTCATTGTCCCCCCACGAGATGGACAACAACATAATCGAAGAATTTTGAATGAAACATGTTATTAAAGTGCATACTTTGGACAATTGATACTGAGATAACTTCTGATGCTGCAAAGCCACAATATAATTTCAACACCTCACAATATAAAAAGCAATAAACATAACACAACTACGATAGTGTTTTGCTTAATATGCATGAATATAATATTACATAAGCACTACTCAGCACCTTCAGAGCAATTATCAATGAGCTCAAGCATAGTAAATATTAGTCACATTTAAAAACTTAATCATATAAAAAACCAAATTTACAATGTAGCCAAAATAATAAACACTTCAAAAAAGAAAAATAGACCTAGGTCTTATCATGAGATTAACAATGAAAAACCCAAAATCGAAAATATCCCACCGAAAAACCTTTAAACAATTGCATTAACATCGCAGAGAAAAAAAAACCAAAAACTGAAAAAAAAAGACAAACGGTAACAAACAAGATGCAAAAGATAAAAAACTATAAAGAAGAACAAAATATGAATCGAAACAACCAAAAAACATGCCTTCTTTTGTTGAAATAGTGTGACTCGCCGTCCAACCAATTACCAAGTCGGGTCTTCTACAATTTACAACTTTCGTACTAAATGATTTCAGGTTGCTCTCTGTATGCTTTCAAGAATAAACCTATGTTATAGAGAATTTCTGTGTTGCAGAAGATATCAGAAGCAAAAGATATGGTAAATCTACCACTAAACCGATAAAGAAGGAACCTTTAATATATGGCAAGTCAAAGGTCGGTTGAAACTAGTAAAATGAATGAGATATATTCGGCCATAATGCCTTTTGAGTTATCCATGGATGACTTAGAATACCTAACTAACCTTATGATATAGTTGTTGGGAAATTTATTTTATAGATTTTGATGAATGCCATGTAAAACTTAAACTAGAAAGTTGGCACCCCATTTTTCTTGTAATTTACATTGTAATAGATAGGGCCGAAAAAAAGCCGAGTCGAGTCGCCTACGCCCGAAATACAAGAAGTCAATCAAGATCAAGTGAAGACTTCGCTGTGGAACAACTGAGTATGGTCAAGATAGAAGATCAAGAACTCGACTGAAGATGTATCAGCTGAGGAACAACTGTGTGAAGAGTCAGTCAAAGTCAACTCAAGAAGCCAAGTCTCAAGTTGAAGTGACAGATGAGTAATCCAATTATTAGAGCAGACTTAAGTCACCTGAGGAAAAAGGCAGCAGCCAAGAAGAGCTAACTAAAATGAATCCGTTGCACAGAAGTCAAGAACATTACTTAAATAAGTAATACTTCCATGATGCCAGGTCTTAAAGTGCTCATCCCAGAAGCATGCAAAAGGAATAAACCAATGGGAAGCACTGCACCTCGTGTCAGAACCTGAAAAGCTGCAAATTTATTTAATACGAGGAAGGGTCTACATCTCAATACTGAGGACCAAGAAAAGATAAGCCAACGAACACAAGTGACTTTTGAAATCAACCTATCTATTCAGCGGGCAAAATTTTCGAAAGTTCACTATAAAAGACTGAGGAAATTCATTGAGAAAATTTACCTGAACCACGAACAAGCATGCAATATTCAAGTTGTAAACCTGCAAATATTCTCAAGTATATTCAAGCAAATCCTCAAGCCTAAAACTCGAAGGAAATCGATCCAACACAAGTTGTGAAGGAAAGACAACTTCAAATCTGTTGAAGAGGAAACTTTTGAAGAATCAAAAGGGGTCTACTTTCCAAGGAGGATTGTAGGAAGGTTCAAGGTCAAACCACTATCAAGTTATTGGAGGGCTTCGTGATAAAATCCGAGAGCTTGAGAAAGTGAGCTGAAGTAGCAAGGCAGCTGCCCTGTGAAGAAGCTGAGTCAGATGAGAAGCCAGCTGTGTGACCAAGGCTGTCTCTAGACTGTTGACCACTTTGTAAACAGATATTTTACATAGTGGATTCCTCCAGGAGTTGGAGAAGAGAGGATTAGAAGAATTACCCCATCTTCGAACATCTATAAAAATCAACTGTGTCATTTATTTTTCAGCACATTTACAATCCTGCATATTTACATTATATATGCTGATAAATATATTTGCTATCCAACTGATTAATAACCAAGTGTTAAAATCAAGTGTTAAAACAAGTTTAAAACAATTCAAAGGGTGTTAAGTCTTCCGCTGATAAAACCAACACAACCAAGTTAAAGTTCAGGTTAAAGAACTGAGTTATTCTATCAACAGCTCTATCAAGTCTGTTGAGTGGCTAACTCTGCTGAATAACCAGCTTAGTTGTCCCTAAAGGACGCAATTGTTTGTGTTAACTCTGTAATATTTTAAAAGGACTAAAATCGAAAAGTTGGTAAGGTTTATTCAACCCCACCTTCTAAACCTTACTTACACCCTTTGGGACCTACAAGTGGTATCAGAGCGGATGGTTCATTGAGCGTTCCGTATTGGTTACTAAACTAGATCTCTATCTTTTCAAAAAGGTTTCAAACACTTTTCAAAATCTTTCACTTTTAGCAAAGTTATTATCATGGAAGCAAATTTGACACGCATTCTTATGTTCACTGTTGAGGAATTTGATGATTGGAAAATTCGTATGCAGGCTCATCTATCTGCTCTACATGATGAAATGTGGCTTGTGATAGAGGATGGGCCACTGCAAATATTAAAAATGAACACGGTAAGAAGAAGAGCAGTGCGGTGAAGGAAGAAAGAAGTCTGCTGCTGAAGAAAGACCAGTCATGGTTGAAAAACCAAGGACTGAGTGGGCAAATGATGACATGAAAAGATACAACTTGGACAATGTGGCCAATGACATACTCTACAAGACTTTGGATAAAACAATGTTCAACAAAGTCAAATCTTGCAAAACCGCAAAAGCAATCTGGGATAAACTAACTTTAATTTGTGAAGGATTGGAGCAAATTAAAGAAAATAAATTATCTGTTGTTGTTCAAAAATTTGAAAATCTCAAAATGTTTGCAAGAGAATCTATGGATCAGCTAGATGCAAGATTCACTGAGATCACAAATGAGCTTTCAGCTCCTGGAAATGAATACACACAAAAGGAGATGTGTATGAAGATCTTGAGGAGCCTCCCAGCTGAATGGGAAATGAAGACTATGGCTCTGAGACATTCAATGGACCTCTCAAAAACGTCCAATCATGAGCTATTCTCAGACCTCAAAGCCTATGAGTTTGAGCTGAGAAGAAAGAATCAAGAAGAGACAGTTGTACCCAAGACAATTTTGTTTAGACGATAGTCAAGGATGGAAAGAAAGCTGAACCAAAGGAAGCCATAGACCAGGAGAAAATTGCCCTAATGGTTAAAAGATTCAACAAGTTATTTAATAAGAAATATAAAAGAAACAATGGTGAAAACCTCCAGGAGACATTCAACTCCCTCTAAGTTAAGGGAAGATAGGCCACCCAAGAGAGCTGAGCATCAAAGGATTGAATATCAGAGAGCTGATAACCCAAGGACAGAAAGAGCTGATCAAAGAGCTGAGAAACTGTGTTGGAACTGCAGACAACCAGGATATTTTGCGATTGACTGCTTCCTATCCACCACCAACAAATATAGGAATGAAGAAGAAAGAAAAGCCTTCGAGAAAAAGACAAGAAAAGAAGAAAGCCATGTTGGCTGCTGAGACAACTAAATCTAAAGAAGCAGCAGACTCAGAAAGCAGTGAAGCTGACTATTCAAGTGATTCTGAAGAAAAAGAAGCCATGATCTGTCTTATAGCTAAAGAACAAGATCAACCAGACCTAGAAGATGAGGTACACTCTAACTCATCTCATTCAGATTCAAGTGATAGTGACTGTGATACACACACTTCATCACCCACTGATCTTTATGATTCATTAGGCAAAATGATGAAAGACTTTGAGCACATTAAATCCTCACACACACTTCTAAATGAGGAAAACAACCAGCTCAAAAGCCAAAACTCATAGCTGACTAAGGAGCTGAGCACTCTAAGTCACGTAGCTGATGAGAACATAAATCTGAAGGCTGAGAATGCTAAGCTATTAGCTGAGATAGCTGCTGTAGAAAAGAGGGAAAATGATATTAAAAATGTGATTGCCTCATTTACGAAGACATCTAAATAATTGGATGATCTTATCATGAGTCAAAAAGAATGTGGAGATAAGACAGACATAAGATTCAATTCCTTTGTGCACAGTCAAACTCCTAGAGTGATTTTGGAAAAAGGATCTTCAAGCAATGAAGCATCTCAAAAACCCAAAACACCAAATGTTGCACCCACATTCATCCCAAAACACAATCACAAACAAACTAGCCTTGGATACAAAGGAAAAAGAAAACAGCCAGTTGAGTATGCTGAGAGGACATCTGAGAAGAAATCCAGCCGAGTTCCTCAGCAAACTCCAAATAGAAAGTACTCTGTGAAGAACAAACAGAGCTACCAAAAACACTAGAAGTTTCATCAGAGAAACACACATGTTGGGAATGGTAGAAACTACCCAAGCCAAGCTGATTGGAACAATGTGAAATATCAGCAAAGACCAATGGAATATAAGCCAATATGGCAAAGACCTAAACCTCAGCAAAGGTCATTCCAAAGGCAAAAGAGCTATTATCAGCACACATATGCACCCATGCACTACACTCAGAAGTATCACAACTACCCCAAGAAGGCAATTGCTAAAACACACACACAGGCATACAGACAAAAGAGACAGTGGTATGAACCTAAAGCCCCCAAGCAATTTGCTAATGTGCACTATGATTATGGAACAAATAGATGGCAACCTCTCAGAGTCAAGTCATTTGGCTATAGGTTGGTTGGATCATCTTACAGTACTAACCCCTCGGGACCCAGACAAGTATGGGTACCTAAAGACTAATTTCCTTGATTGCATGTTCAAGGAACAACTGAGTGCCAAGGAACCTGATACATAGATAGTGGCTATTCCAGACACATAACAGGGAACAAGAAAAACCTATCAAGATTCAAGGTGATTAGAGGTGCATAAGTCATATTTGAAGAAAATGAAGCTCCAGCGGAAATCAAAGGCACATGATCTATCAAGAAGAATGGATTGGAAATCACAGATGTTGTTTATGTTGAAGGCCTCAACTTCAACCTGTTAAGCATCAGCCAACTCTGTGACAAGGGCTACAATGTTGGATTCAATATGGGATTGTGACAGATCAAAGATACTGAATCAAATGAAATAGTTCTGCAAGGATCAAGACAAAAGAATATGTATGTGGTAGATTGGTCTACTGCCACACTAAGCACTTGTCTATTAGCAAAGAGTACAACCGAATCAAGTTGGGTGTGGCACAAGAAGTTGAGTCATCTAAATTTCAAGACAATCAACAAGCTTGAAAGGAGTCATCTTGTGGAAGGATTTCCAGACTCAGTGTACAAGAAATAAAGTGTATGTGATGCATGCCAGATGGGAAAGCAAATAAAATCTTAAGGACAAGCCAAATCCTTCTTCAACAAGGATATTGCATCTGCTGCATATGGATCTATGTGGTCCTGTTGAACCAGCTAGCATAAGTGGAAAGAAATACACATTAGTGGTGGTAGATGATTATTCAAGATATACATGGACAATCTTCAAGTGCAAAAAGAAGGAAACCTTGCAGAAGTTACCTCAGCTGATGAAAAGAGTTCAAAATGAAAAGAGCCAAACCATTATAAAGATAAGGTCGATCGATAGAGGAACCGAGTTTGTCAATGGGATAATCACTCGATTTCTTTGAAAATGGTATTGCTCATGAGTTATCTGCAGCAAAGGACTCCACAAAGAGAATGGAGTAGCCGAAAGAAGGAAAGAACTCTCAAGGAGCCGCAAGGACTATGTTAGTCACGAGATTGCCTAAGAGATTTTGGGTGAAGCCATCAACACATCATGCTATACTCAAAATAGATGCATGATAAACAAACAATTAACCAAGACTCCCTATGAGATCTGGACAGGGAGAAAGCTAAATGTTGGGTATTTCAAGATATTTGGATGTAAATGCTTTATCCACAACAATGGCAAAGATAATTTGAAAGCTTTTGATGCTAAAGCTGATGAAGGTATCTTTTTGGGATACTCAGCTGAAAGCAAAGCCTATAGAGTGTTGAACAAGAGTTAGCTGAAGTAATGTGAATGGAGAAGACATTGAAGAGTTAGACATTGAAGATAAGATGATAAGTCAATCACCAACTATGCCGAAGAGTCCTTATGTTAAAGCTGAAGTAAGAGCAATCAACCAAGATGAAGATGAGATAGTTGAATCTTAAAGATAGCTGGAAAGTCTACAGCTGAAAGACGATGAAAGAGCTGTTCATGACAACTTAGCTACGAGATGGTTGAACCCAACTGACTTGCTCCAACCTGATGTAAGATGGCTGAGAGACCATCCACCAGAGTTAGTCATTGGAGATGTTAGAGATGGTGTAAGAACCAGATCCAGAGCACAGCAAAAAGCAATGTTCACTTGTTTTATTTCCCAAATAGAACCAAAAGATGTGTCTCAAACATTGGATGACACACACTGGATTCAACCATGCAAGAAGAGCTGAATCAGTTTGAAAGAAACAAAGTATGGGAATTGGTGGAGAGACCAACCCATCAAAATGTTATTGGCACAAAATGGGCATTCAGAAACAAGATGAATGATGAAGGATCTGTGGTAAGAAACAAAGCAATATTGGTAGCCAAAGGGTATTGCCAATAAGAGGGAATAGATTTTGATGAAACTTTCGCTCCTGTTGCAAGATTAGAAGCAATAAGTATGTTTATTGCCTATGCTGCACATAAGAACTTCACTGTATATCAAATGGATGTGAAGAGTGCATTTCTGAATGGACTGTTAGAGAAAGAAGTCTATGTTGAACAACCTCCAGGTTTTGAGTAGAAGACTATTGAAGATAAAGTGTACAAGCTCAAGAAAGCATTATATGGATTGAAACAAGCACCAAGAGCATGGTATAATACATTGTCTCAATTTCTAATTGACAATGGTTTCACCAATGGCAAAATGGACAGAACACTCTTCCGAATTCAAGATGGAGAGACTATACTGCTTGTTCAAATATATGTGGATGATATCATTTTTGGATCCACAAATAAAGAGCTGTGTGATAAGTTCTCTAACCTCATGCAAGACAAATTTGAAATGAGCATGATGGGAGAGCTGACCTTCTTTCTAGGACTTCAAGTCAAGCAATTGAAGGATGGAACCTTTATAAGTCAAACAAAGTACACTAGAGATTTAATGAAGAAATTTGGTATGGAAGAGAAGTCTTTTGTAAAAATACCAATGAACACATCAGTTAAGATGGACATGGATGCAGATGGTAAAGCTGTAGATCAAACCAGATATAGAGCACTCATTAGATCATTGCTCTACTTAATGTACCAAACAGACTGCACATCACTTTTGCAAGAGGTGTATGTGCAAGATTTCAATCTGCACCAAAGAGAGCCACATGATCGCAAAGAAAGAGAATCCTAAGATATTTGAAGGGATGCCGGAAGTTGGCTTATGGTATCCAAAGGAAGGTGGATTCAAGCTTATTAGTTATTCAGACTCTGACTATGCTGGATGTAGAGTTGACAGGAAAAGTACTCAGTACATGTCAAATGCTTGAAATAGATTGGTTTCCTGGTTTAGCAAGAAGCAAAACTCAACAGCCACATCCACAAATGAAGCAGAGTACACATAGTCATGGGCAAATTTGTTGTGTCTGAAGTCTTATGGATGAGACAAAGAAATGAGAGATTATGAGATTGAAGAAAAAGAGATTCCAATTATGTGTGATAACATAAGTACTATTGCAATCACTCAGAATCCTGTGTTGCACTCAAGAACAAAGCACATTGAAGTCAGGTATCATTTTATAAGAGATCATGTTGAAAAGAAAGACATCAATTTGGAATATATCTCAACTGATAAGCAGCTAGCTGACATATTCACCAAGCCCCTATGTGAGTCAAGATTTGAAGAGCTTAAGAATGAGCTAGGGTTAATTGAGCTGAGTTGACACTCAGAAGACTCAATCAACATATATGGAAGATGAGAAAATGAAAATTGAACAAGGTTCATGAATCAGCAAAGTGAAACAGCCATATCGGGAAGTCAATTGTATCGAGTTAGCTGACAACTGAGTCACTGGATGAGAAGAGAGAAGCAGAGTTAAGTCACTTTGGATATAAGATGAATTATTTATGAGCGGGAATGTTTTTAAGGATGACATCAGCGTAATAATGACTGGTACAGTAAAAAGCTACACAATAAGCATATGATTGGATATAAATGTTGTGCATTAAATGCGAGGAATTAAATGCGGTTTGACGTGCTAAATTTGAACCGTTGATTTCGATCAAAATTTCAAAATCCAAAGACATGTCCTTTCATAAACCTTATATATACATTTTCCAGCTTTCTCTCTCATATTCGGAAACTGTTCATCTTCAAGCAAAAAAAAAGCAAGCCGTTTCTCTCTCGGAAACCCTAAGTGTCCTCAAGCAAGTTCGTCAAGTTTTAATTGGTGAAAATCTCTGAAAATGGCACCGAAGTTTGATTTCGTTAAACTCTCTAAGAAAATCCACTCAGGATCGTCAGTGGACTTTGAAGGAATGGTGAAACAGGGTTTTGATGAAACCCTTGTCAAGAAAATCGCTGAAATGCTAGAAAAATCAGTTCTCAAGGCTTTTATGACTCTGGAATACTCGCACACCTACCTAGAAGAGGTGGTGCAGTTCTACGTAAACGCGGAGGTACAGGACAAAGGAATCAAGTCTTCTATCCACCGCAAGGACATAATGATAAATGCTAAGGACCTTGCGGAGCACTGCTTGTTGCCGTCAGAAGGCATGAAGAAGATTAATAAAGGTGATGTTGATTTGGCTGCTGCGTGGAAAGAAGTAGCCAAACCAGAGTGTGCTGCTAAGGTGGTCTACACAGCTGATAAGAAATTGCTAAAGGACAACTATCATAAGTTGATGGATGTCGTATCCAAGTGTGTAGACATGAAGTTTGGCAGCTTCAACCAACTGTCAAAGACTAAGCTGATCGTCATGGTTGCGATCATGTGCGGCAAGAAAGTAAATTGCGCTGAGTTCGTGTACATCATACTCTGCCTAAATGTACTGAATAAGACGTTCCAGGATGATGGATCCTTTAGAGGATCTCTTGGATATGGCCTCGTGATTGGCCACTTGATGGAAGTGAAGGGTATTCCCCTTCGACATGGAAAACCCTTCCATGTCAACAAAAAGATGTTCAGGGCAAATCTCTCTAGAGCCCAGAAGAGAGCCCACGCGAAGAAGACGGAAACAAGTGAGGGGGAATCAGCTGGACCTGAGGACACAACTGCTACCCCTCCACCAAAGAAGAAAGCTGTCCAAGCAGCTGTGAAGAAGAAAGTTGCCCCTGAAGCTAAGAAAAAGGATGCACCTGCCCCTGCAGCCGAGGCTGAGAAGGAAATTCAAATCCCTTCTCCAGCCATACGGAAGAAGAGGACTGCCAAGCCAAGAAAGGCAACTCCCTCTAAGAAGGATGCACCGGCCCCCACCGCCAATGAATCAGAAGAAGAAGAAGAACCAGAAGTTCCTCTGGTTCGGACCAAAAGAAGAAGACTCTTCAAGCATTCAGAGCTTGAAAAGAAAATGGAATCTGTTACTCAGATGGAGAAATCATGCGAGACTGCTGAAACTCAGGAAGTGCAGTCTCCTAAAGTAATTGATGAATCTGACAAGACTGCCAAAGGTCATCAGCAGAGTCCTGATGAAGACTCAGTTGGGCGTCAGACATCTGAGGGAAGCAAAGCAGCTGAGACAATTGAACATTCCGTTGAAAAAGTTGTCTCTCCACCTGCTACTGATGCTGCTGAAGGAGAGGAGCAACAGAGTATCTTGCCTTCAATCCCTGAAAAGGAAGGACAAGAAGAAGATGATGACGATGATATTATCATGTACTCTCCAGTATATCCAGACATTCAATGCTGTCTTAGAGAATGGAGAGCATGGAAGCTAGATCACTCAATGGAGCAGTTCGCTCACCTTGAGTACATTGAAGAAGAACAAGAATTGCTGCGATTTCTTGGAGTCAATACTGTGCTTCAGGCCCTGAATGAAGATAACTGCATGGATATTCTCCACATCTTCAAGGAGAAGGAAAAAGCCAAAGCAGCCGAGGAAGCACAAGCTATTGAGAAAGCAAAGATGTGCACGTTCACTGGAACTCACGAGCATACTCATGAAAATCTAGTTGAGTACACATATAGTGACGAGGATATGGATCCCATTGCTTTGCAGCAGAGAAGTCAGACATGCATCAAGCAATGAGAGAATCCAGGCAGTTGCATGAGCAACAATTTATTGAAGGATCAGGAGAGTCGTCTCAATCTCTCCTGCAAATAGACCCTTTGGGAGTGGTGCAGCAGATTGCCACAAACATCGCTGCAGCCACGTCCCTGGTACTATTGGAGGATGGGTCCAAGGGAATTGGCAATGAAACTGGGATATTGGGCACCTAAGTTGAGCCAACCCCTGAAGAAGGTGTTTTACGTCCTGCCCCAGTGACTGAGCATTCAAAAGAAAAAGCCGCGAGTCAGGAGCAGAGTGACCCCATCATCAGTCACTCAGCTGGTGTGCCAGCTGAGGGGGAAACTCTCTCCAATGCAGCAGGGTCGGAGGATGCTGTAGAAGACTCTAACTTGAAGCAATGAGGCAAAGTGGAAACTGAAAAAGAAACTCAGCAGAGTGACATTGACGAAGCTTGGACAGTTGAGTCTGTCCCAGCTGAAATGTCAGTTGCTCTAAAGGCCAACGACTCTGTTCCTACAGTCGAGGCACATGATGGAGATGTCCTGGGAGTTAACACTCTGGGCAGTGAAAGTGCAATCCTAGGGGTTGAGACTCCTATGGATGCCATGGTCCAAGACCCTAAGACAGCTGCGACTGTCGAAGGGAATATTGAAGGCCTCGCTGTAGTTGAGACTACTGGAGGTAGTGTTGAGACTCCTATGGATGCCATGGTCCAAGACCCTAAGACAACTACGACTGTCGAAGGGAATATTGAAGGCCTCGCTGCAGTTGAGACTGCTGGAGGTAGTCAAGGCCCAAGGGAGGTTGAGACTTCCCTGGGTAAAGTTCAAGAGACTCAGAACATTCCTCAAGTTCAAAGAGCTGAAATTGAAAAGGAGATAAGTGCACTTCATGACTACCAGGAGAACCTTGATACATCATTTCTGGGATCTGAAGATGAAGCTGAGTCCACCCCTGTTGCAGATCCAAAGGACCCAGCTGAGGATGTTCTCAAAACTACGAGTCAGCTAAGTAATAAAGCTGCTCGTTAAAAATTCAACTTCGATGATGAACCAAGCCCCCAGGTTTCATCATCATCCGATGATGCTGATGATGTAGCAGAGGAACCAGTTATTCACTTAGAAAAATCCACTGAGACCGAAGACGCTGTTAAGACAAAATGAGGCTCGATTAATCGGGCAAAATATCTCAATCGCCCAGGTGAGACACGATCTCATCGCGCAGCTCCCATAGTTGCAGCAGTAAACACTACACCAGCTCCATCACAGGCTCCCACAACTGTGACCACTACCGACGAAGCTATCCCAGCTAAGGTACAATGAGCTGAATCAGCACAGGCACAACCCTCATAAACAATCCCATATGTGAGTGATGATGCCTTCCCAAAGGTATTCCCTTTCA
Organism: Rehmannia glutinosa; assembly: GCA_016081115.2. Classification (NCBI taxonomy): domain Eukaryota; kingdom Viridiplantae; phylum Streptophyta; class Magnoliopsida; order Lamiales; family Orobanchaceae; genus Rehmannia; species Rehmannia glutinosa. The sequence goes on from CM071930.1 coordinate 41,962,475, forward strand.
CGTCGATCCTACCAGATTTGGAAGAAAAGACCGCTGCTGAACAACAAAGATTCATTGTGAGAGAAGATCCCATCATCCCTACTGACACAATTGTTCCAGTCGAGTTCAACTTTGCTGAAAAGTGGCCTACAGCTGAATCAAGTGAGACAACTGAATTTCGTGAAATCTTCAAGAAGATCTGTGAAGAGATTGAGAAGATCGAAAGACATCAGGCCTCACTCGACTTAAGACTGGACAACAGGGACACTACCCTCACAGGAGACTTGAGAGGGATAGTGGTGCAGATCCGAGAATGGTCTCAACAAAGAAATCGCCATGCGCACGAGCAAGTTCGTTATTTCAAAGCACTATATGGTAGAATGCTTGTATGGATGGCTGACAACATTGATCTGAAGCAAAGAATGCAGATGTATATTGAAAGGTTGCATGCATCTCACAAAACGGAAATGGAGCTTCTGCGTGAATTTCAGAGAAAAGAAGTTATGCGCCTTGAGGAGACCATGAATGCGAAATTCAGCCTCCTCATGGCTGAAATGAAATTGGTGGCAGCCGAGTTCAAAGCCACTCGCTCAAAATTCCGGACAGCTTATGCAGCCGCAGACTCCAAATAGAGTTCTGCTCTCAGCAGACTCGACTTTATGCTCGCAGGCATGTTCTCTGGGGTCTCTCTTTCCTTTGATGATACCAAAAAGGGGGAAGATGAGTCCCTAAGGAGTTTGAAAGAAGAAAAATTGAAAGAATCTGAGAAGAAGGGAAAAGCAGCTGAGGGGGAACACTCAAAAGATTTAACCTTGATGATAGTTGAAACCCCCCAGCAAGGTCAAGTTACTGCTTCCATCATTAGCAAACTCCCTGTAACCCTACCAATGGGACACTTTGTTGTGCCAATAGCAGAAAAAAGGAAGATCATTGAAGCAGAAATTGAGGAGTTCTCTGAAAAACAGAAAGCTCGCGTTCAAAAGATCTTAAAACAGCACGGTGGACTCCCAACTAAATTAAGCAAGGCTCTAAGTGACCCTCCCAGTGAATTAATGCAGCAAGTTGGATCTGAGCCTAGATCCATGGAAGAATTCAAAACACTGGAAGCTGAAGGCTACTTCAAGGGACTGTCTCTAACCAAAGCATGGGATCTATACTGGGAAAAAGGACTGGAGGTGTGCAAGACAGTTGAGAAACAACAAAGCTCTAGCAGACACTCAGCCAAAAAATCCACAGCTCCTGTGCAGTACACTCTCAGAGAAAGAGGATCTGAGTCAGGAAAAGATCGAAAAAGGGATATCGTGTATTGGACTAGGCACGACCACTTGACGAATTTAGAAGATCAACGCAAAATTGAAGAAGCAAAAGAAGAATGGCAGCAGAAAATGCCAAGCCACACGCGAATGGGAAGAAAGGCAGAAAAGGGATGACCATGCTGCAAAGAGAGCTTACATAAAACAGAAAAAGGAAGAAGAAAGGAAAAAGAGAGAAGATTAAGATAAAAAGAGAAAAAAGCTGATGACTTCGACAGAGCTGAAGAGAAAAGAAGGAGGCAACGAAGGCGATGAAGTGTTGCTGCGAACCCTTCATGTATATTACTTATGTAAATACATTCATGTAAGTCATCTGTATACTCAGTGAAATGCTCTGTAAATACATTCATGTAAGTCATCTGTATACTTAGTGAAATGCTCTGTAATTTTTCACTTTGTATTTTAGTATCTCAGCATAGATGTATGTATTTTTGCTTTGATATAGAATGCTCTGATACCAAATGTAAACAGCTGTGTAAAGGACAAGAATGCTATGATCAATAAAATAATCGATTCTACGCATACATTCTTTGTTACTGCATTGTCTGTATGTATCTTTGTTGTTTATATGTCGTTTAATGTTTTTAAGTTTTGGTATCATCAAAAAGGGGGAAATTGTTGGGAAATTTATTTTATAGATTTTGATGAATGCCATGTAAAACTTAAACTAGAAAGTTGGCACCCCATTTTCTTTGTAATTTACATTGTAATAGATAGGGCTGGAAAAGCTGAGTCGAGTCATCTACGTCTGGAAATACAAGAAGTCAACTGAAGACTGAAGTGAACACTCTGCTGTGGAACAACTGAGTATGGCCAAGATAGAATATCAAGAACTCGACTAAAGATGTATCAACTGAGGAATAGCTGTGTGAAGAGTCAGTCAAAGTCAACTCAAGAAGCCAAGTCTCAAGTTGAAGTGACAGATGAGTAATCCAATGATTGGAGCAGACTCAAGTCACCTGGGGAAAAATGCATCAACCAAGAAGAGCTAACTGAAATGAATCCGTTGCACAGAAGTCAAGAACATTATTTGAATAAGTAATACTTCCATGCTGCCAGGTCTTAAAGTGCTCATTTCAGAAGCGTGCAAAAGGAATAAACCAATGGGAAGCACTGCACCTCGTGTCAGAACCTGAAAAGCTGCAAATTCATTTAATACGAGGAAGGGTCTACATCTCAAGACTGAGGACCAAGAAAAGACAGGCCAACGAACACAAGTGACTTTTGAAATTAGCCTATCTCTTCAACGGCCAAATTTTTGAAAGCTCACTATAAAAGGCTGAGGAAATTCATTGAGAAAAGGTTACCTGAACCACGAACAAGCAAGCAATATTCAAGCTGTAAACCTGCAAATATTCTCAAGTATATTCAAGCCAATCCTCAAGCCTGAAACTCTTATGAAGTGATATCTGGCATCGATATGCTTTGTTCTTGAGTGCAACACAGGATTCTGAGTGATTGCAATTGCACTTGTGTTATCACACATGATTGGAATTTCCTTTTCTTCAACTTCATAGTCTCTCAGCGCTTGGCCTCATCCATAGGATTTGGGCACAACAGTGCCCGCAACTATGTATTCTCGCTTGTTTGTATAGGTGGCTATTGAATTTTGCTTTTTGCTAAACCAGAAATTAGCCTATTTCAAGCATTTGACATGTGCCTGAAGTGCTCTTCCCGTTAACTCGCATCCAAAGATAGTCGTAGTTTGAATAGCCAATTAGCTTGAATCCACCTTCCTTTGGATACCATAAGCCAACTTCTTGGCTTCCTTTCAAATATCTCAAAATCCTCTTAGTGCAAATCATATGGCTCTCTTTTGGAGCAGATTGAAATCTCGCACATACACCTACAACAAAGGTGATGTCCGGCCGCTTGCCGTGAGATAAAGCAATGATCCAATAAGTGCTCAGATCTTGTTTGATCTACAAGCTTGCCATCTCGCATCCATGTCCATTTTGATGATGTATTCATTGGTATTTTCACGGAAGACTTCTCCTCCATACCAAATTTCTTCATTAAATCTCTGGTGTATTTTGTTTGACTTATGAAGGTTCCATCCGTCACTTTGTTTTACTTGGAGTCCAAGGAAGAATGTCGCTCTCCCATCATGCTCATTTCAAATTTGCTTTGCATGAGGTTTGAAAATTTTTCACATAGCTCTTTGTTTGTGGATACAAAAATGATGTCATCCACATATATTTGAACAAGCAAAGATGCTCTTCTTGTCTTGAATTACTGAAAAGTGTTCTATCTACTTTTCCTTTTGTGAATCCATTCTCGATTAGGAATTGTGACAAAGTATCATACCATGCTCGGGTGCCTGTTTCAATCCATACAGAGCTTTCTTGAGTTTGTATACTTTATCTCCAAGAGTCTTCTGCTCAAATCCTGGAGGTTGTTCAACATACACTTCTTCTTCCAATAAACCATTTGGGAATGCACTTTTTACATCCATCTGATATACAATAAAATTCTTGTGAGCTGCATAGGCAAGAAACATCCTTATAGCTTCCAATCTTGCTATAGGAGCAAATGTTTCAACAAAATCTATTCCTTCTTCTTGGCAATATCCTTTGGCTACTAGTCTTTCTTTGTTTCTTACCACGGAACCCTCCTCGTTCATCTTGTTTCTGAACACCCATTTAGTACCAATAACATTTTGATGGGTGGGTCTTTGAACTAATTCCCATACTTTATTTCTTTCAAACCGATTCACTCTTCTTGCATAGCTTGAATCCAATGTGTGTCATCCAATGCTTGTAACACATCTTTAGGCTCTATTTGTGAGATAAAGCATGTGAACATAGCTTCTTGTTGAGTTTTGGATCTTGTTTTGACACCTTCTCTTATATTTCCAATGACAAGTTCTCGTGGATGGTCTTTCACCATCTTACATCGAGATGAAGTAAGTTAGCCGGATTCGATCGTCTAGCAGCCGTGTTTGCTTTGATCTGCTCTCTCGCAATCACTTAGCCGCAAATTTTCCAAATTTTATGAGACTCAACTATCTCATCTTCATCTTAGTTTATAATTCCACTTGACTTGAAAGATAGGGACTTTTCTCGTATGGTCGGATGATTCAAATTATCACCGACTCTTCAATGTCTTCTCCATTTACATTTGGCTCATTGAATACCACATGAATGGATTCCTCCGGAACCATAGTCCTTTTGTTGAGTACTCTGTAGGCTTTGCTTTCACCGAGTATCCCAAGAAGATACCTTCATCGACTTTAGCATCGAAAGCTTTTAGATTGTCTTTGCCATTGTTATGGATGAAGAATTTACATCCAAATATTCTAAAATATGCAACATTTGGTTTTCTCCCCGTCCAAATCTCATAGGGAGTCTTTGTCACTTGTCCTTTTATCATACATCCTGTTTTGAGTGTAGCAAGTCGTGTTGATTGCTTGCCTAAAATCTCTTTGGTAACCCCGCTTGACTAACATGGTCCTTGCTGCTTCTTTGAGTGTTCTATTCCTTCTTTCGCAACTCCATTCTCACGTGGAGTCCTTGTCTGCGAGATAATTCATGGCCAATGCCATTTTCAATACAATATTGAGTTATTATACCATTGACAAACTCAGTTCCTCTGTCGATCTTATTTTGATAATGGTTTGGCTCTTCTCATTTTGAATCCTCTTCATCACCGTGTGGTAGTTTCTCAGAGAGTTTCTTTCTTCTTACACATGAATATTGTCCATGTATATCTTGAGTAGTCATCTACTACCACCAAGGTATATTTCTTCCCACTTATGCTAGCCGGTTCAACTGGACCAAATAGATCAATATGTAGCAGTGCAATATCCTTGTTGAAGATGGGCATGTCTTTTCTTTGAATGATGATTTGATCTGTTTTCCCTCGGCATGCGTTACATATACTCTCTTCTTGTATACTTGAGTCTAGAAGACCTACCACAAGATTACTTCGCAAGCTTGTTAAGTGTTTTGAAATTCAGTGACTCGGCTTTTTTGTGCCACGACCAACTTGATTCAAATGTGCTCTTTGCTAATAGACAGTGTTGGGTGTAGCGGTTGACCAATCTACTACATACATGTTCTTTTGTCTCGCATCCTTGCAACACAACTTCATTTGATTCAATATCCTTGATTTGGCATATACCCATGTTAAATCCAACATTATAGCCCTTGTCACGAGTTGGTGATGCTTAGCAAGTTGAAGTTGAGTCCTTCAATATATGCAACATCCGTGATTTCTAATCCGTTCGCTTGATGGATCCGATTGCCTCTTATTTCTCCCGGAGCTTCATTTCCTCCAAATATGACTTTTGCTCCTTTAACTTCCTTGAATTTTGACAGATTTTTCTTGTTTTTACATATATGTCCGGAATGACCACTATCCATGTACCAGGTTCCTTGGCACTCACTTTGTTCCTTGAACCCGCAATCAAGGAAATTAAATTTTAGGTACCCATACTTGTCCGGGTCCCGAGGGGTTAGTATTGTAAGATGATCCAACCAGCCTATAGCCAAATGATCGCTCTAAGGGGTTGCCATCTATCGCTGCCATAATCATAATTAATTTTGGCAAATTGCTTGGGGATTCTATGTTCATACAAACTGTCTCTTTTGTCTGTATGCATGTATATGTGTTTTAGCAATTGCCTTCTTTGGGTAATTGTGGTGTCTCTGAGTGTAGTGCCTAGGTGCATATGTGTGCTGATGAAAGCTCTTATATTTTTGGAATGGCCTTTGTTGAGTTCTAGGCCTTTGCCATTTGGGCTTATATTCCATAAGTCTATCTTGCCGATAGTTCACATCGTTCCAATCACTTGGCTTGGATATTTTCTACCATTCCCATTATATGTGTTTCTTTGATAGAACTTTTTGGGGTTTTTGGTAGCTCTGTTTCTTCTTTACAGAGTAATTCCTGTTTGGAGTTTGCTGAGGAACTTGGCTGAATTTCTTCTCAGTTGTCCTCTCAATGCACCCAACTGGTTGTTTTCCTTTTCCTTTATAACCAAGGCCAGTTTGCTTGTGATTGTGCTTTGGAGTGAATGTGTGTGCACCATTTGGAGTTTTGGATTTTTGAGACACTTCATTGCTTGAAGATCCTTTTTCCAAAATTACTTTTGGAGTTTGACATAGCACAGAGGAATTAAATCCTAAGCCTGTCTTATCTCCACATTCTCTTTGAGTCATAATAAGATCATCCAATGATTTAGATGCCTTAGTGAATGAGGCAATCACATTTTTTAGGTCATTCTCCCTCTTTTCTATGGCAAAGGCAATTTCTGCTATTAGCTTGGCATTTTCAGCCTTTAAACTTTTATTCTCATCGGCTATTTGACTTAGAGTACTCGGCTCCTTAGTCACCGTGAGTTTTTGCTATCTTGAGTAGGCTGTTTTCCACATTTAGTAGTGTGTGTGAGGATTTAATATGTTCAAAATCTTTCATCATTTTGCCTAATGAATCATAAAGATCAGTGGGTGATGAAGTGTGTGTGTCACAGTCACTATCACTAGAATCTAAGTTTGATGAGTTAGAGTGTACCTCATCTTCTTGGTCGAGGTTGATCTAGTTCCTTGGCCATCAAACGATCGGGCTTCTTCTTTAGAGTCACTTGAGTAGTCGGCTTCACCACTTTCTCTCGAATCATCACCTTCTCTCTTGACTTGGCTTTGTCTCGGCCATCTCTGCTGCCCAACATTGCCTTTTTCTTTTCTTGTCTTCTTTCTCTCAAGACCTTTCTTTCTTCTTCATTCCTGTATTTGTTGACTACAGGATATGGACAATCAATGGCATAGTGACCTGGTTGCCTACGTTCAAAGATAGATATTCAACCTTTTGATCGACTCTTTCCATTCTTGGATTGTCGACCCTTTGATATTCACTTTTTGATGATTTGTTCTCTTGGTTGGCCTATCTTCCCTTGACTTGGAGGGAGCCGAGTGTCTTCCTCGGAAGATTCGCCCTTGCCTCTCTTGTAGTTCTTATTGAAGAACTTGTTGAACCTTTTAACCATCGGGCTATTTCTTCGGATCAATGACTTCTTTGACCTCAACTCTCTTTCCATCCTTAACAATTAGAGCAAATTTGTTTTGGGTACAAATTGTCTCTTCCCGATCTTTTCTTCTCACCTCAAATTCGTAGGCTTTGAGATCCGAGAATAGTTCATGGTTGGAGGTCTTCGATAGGTCCATGGAATGTCTCGATGCCATGACCTTCATTTCCCATTCACCGGGAGACTTTTTAGGATCTTCATACACATTTCCTTCTGTATATTCCTTTCCAAGTGCAGATAGCTCGTTGGTGATGTCTCGTGAACCGAGCATCCAGTTGATCCAGGTTTTCTCCTGCGATCATTTTGAAATTCTCAAATTTTGTACAGACCACCGATAATTTATTTTCCTTGATTTGCTCACGAGCCTTCACAAATCAATGTTAGCTTGTCCCGATTTCTTTAGCCATTTTGCATGATTTGACTTTATTGAACATGGCTTTGTCCAAAGTTTTGTAAAGGATGTCCTTGGCTACATTGTCCAGGTTGTATCTTTTTCTGTCATCATTTGTCCATTCAGTTCTTGGTTTTTCAACCATAGCCGGTCTAGGGCAACATCCTCTTCACCTTCAAATTTGTAGCTCTTCTTACAAACCGTGTTCACTTTTAAGATTTGCGGTGGCCCATCCTCTATCACTATCCACATCTCATCATGTAATCTTTGATAGATGAGCACGCATACGAATTTTCCAATCATCAAATTCTTCAATTGTGAACATAGGGATGCGTGTCAAATTTGCTTCCATGATAATAACTTTTAATGATAAAAGGAGTTTTGAAAACTTAAGTACTAAAACAGGACTTTGAAAAGTTTGGAGATCTAGTTCAAGAACTGGTCATGGGAAGGCTCAATGAACCAACCGCTCCGATACCACTTGTAGGTCCCAAGGGGTGTGAGTGTAAGGTTTAGAAGGGGGTTGAATAAACCTTACCAACTTTTCACTTTTGGTCGTTTTTAAAATTCGAGTTGACACTATACAACTGTTTCCCTTGGTGGACAACCAATTTAGTTAATCAAGAGAGTTAGTCACTCAACGCACTTTCGACTCGAGCCGTTGATAGAATAACTCACCGTTAAGACCGAATTAGCTCAACTTGTGATTTGTTTTCAGCGGAAGACTTAACACCCTTAAGTTTGGTTTAGTTATGATTTAATACTTGGTTTTAGTACTTAGAGATTATCGGTTGGATAGCAAATATGTCACAGAAATTAAACAAATAAGATGCGAGGAATTAAAGTCTTTGAAATGTAAATGACACGATAAGTTTTTATAGAGGTTCGAAGATGGGGTAATTCTTCTACTCCTCTCTTCTCCAACTCCTGGAGGAATCCACTAAGTATTGATCGATACGAGTGGTAACAGTCCGGATACAAGTCTTGATCACACAAATGACTTGATCCTTTGGGACTCGATCCGAGATGCCTTGGTCACTCACCGGCTTCTCGTCCGACTCGGCTTCTTCTTCACAGGGCAGTGCGCTTTGCTACTACAACTCACTTGCTCAAGCTCTTAGGATTTGATCACGAAGCCCTCCAAAGAACTCGAGACTGGTTCGACCTTGAACCTTCCTACAATCCTTCGTGGAATGTAGACCCCTTTTCTTCTAAAGTTTCCTCTTCAACCGATTGAAGCTATCTTTCCTTCACAGGTGAGTGTTGGATTGATTTTCTTCGTAGTGTAGGCTTGAGGATTAAACTTGAATGATTTTGAGAATATTTTGATTACAGTTCAAATGTTAGCTTGAATCTTTTTGGTTCAGGTAATCAACTAAATCTTCAGAGTCATCCTCGGCCTTTTATAGTGATCTTTCAAAAATTTGCCCGTTGAAAAGATAGGCTTATTTTTGAAAGTCACTTGTGGTCATTGGCTTGTCTTGTTGCGATCCTTGGAATTGCCACTTCCTCGTATGAATTATTCTTGACTTTTCGAGCACCGACACGGTGTAGTGCTTCCCATTGGTTTATTTCCCTTGCACGCTTCTCGTGATCGGGCACTCCGAAAAGGTAGCATGGAGATATTACTTGTTTAAGTAATTCTCTTTATTTCTCGTAACGGATCTCTTTTGTTATCTCGACTTGACGCATTTCCTTGCTTTCCCCAGGTGACTTAGAGTCGACTTCCAATCATTAAATTACTCTTTCCGTCACTTCAACTAGAGACTTGACTATCTTGAGTTGACTTGACTGATGCTTTACTCACCGCATCTCACACCTTGATCGAGTTCCCGTCTTCTCTTCTTTTTTGCCAAACTCAAATGTCTCGCAATGAGTCTTCCTACTAGTCTCCGATTGTCTTCTTGCATGTTTGGGCATAGCTGACTTAACTCAGCTTGACCAGCCCTATTTGTTACAATGCAGTTTACAACAAAAAATGGGGTGCCAACTTCCTATTCTAAGTTTTACATGGCATTCATCAAAATCTAAACAATAAATTTCCCAACAATATATAATTGACATTAATTTACAAACAATCAAAAAAAGAAAATCAATTTATTGTGATATATATCAGAAAATAAGTCTTCCATTTTAATTCGATTCAATAATATTATATTGAATGAATCTTTTATGATATCGATGTATGATTTAGATTTTTTTAATTGTTGATTTATAATATTCTACATTATTTTGATATAATGTATTTTATAGGGAGATCGAATCGAAGTATTATTAAAATAGTATGTGCATCGACAATGTCGGCCCGAGCCATCTCATTTACCGACTCTACCGATTACTAGAATAGTCCGTGCATCGAGCGGGGATCATCTAGTTAGTATAACACTGATTGTCAAGTAATGATCTAAAATGAGTTACTAGGTTGAGAAAGAAGCAATTAACTCTTTTTTTTGTTTGTGGTCAGAGAGTAAGAAATTAAGAGATAAAAAAACCCTAATAAGTGAATGCTCTCTTCTGTCTCCACTCGCCTCTGAGGCCGCCGGCCTTATGGTTGCGCCTCCGGGCAAATTTTCCAGCCATAGCATGGCCGTATTTGTCATCTCTACAATGCCATCTTGTTCTCCGATTGATTTTACATCTATGTGTCGTATTTCGCCTTCATCTGTAGCTCATGTTGCAGTGGCACATGCCCTTGATTCCTCTCAACTTTTGTTGGCTTCCTCCAAAATGTCCGTCCCTTCTCCTACACTACACAAAGATGCCATTCAAAGGGTGGCAACGATCCCCACCTTTTTGTTACAAAAACTGTCTCCTCCATTGCCTTATGGAGGTGGCGGTCCCCTTAAGCAGTTGGAGAAGTTTGTTAGTCCAACAACTTTGATGGCCCCTTCCTCAATTTCTCCTATGATGCCATGGTCCCAAATTATTGCAACTTCCCCAACAAACTGCCCATCCTCAATGTCCCATATGAAGGCAGAGGTCCCCCCTCCCAGGATAGTTCAAGCTAAACTTTTGGATTCTTTGGTAATCCCTGGTTTCGATTCTTTGGATAAAACTTCTACCCCTACTTTTTCCAATATTATTTCTGATAAACCCAATTATATCCCTGAACCTGCTAAAAAGGGTGATTATTACTCTGTGACCATTGACGAAAATGTTTATCAATGTCGTCTTTTGGAATTCGCTTATTCTTTGATTGGTCGTGTTCTTCTTGGTAAGGGCAATAAGCCATGGCAAACCATGCCGCTTCATAAACGACTTTCTGAATTATAGGGTATCCATAATGATTGGAAATTAATTCCTCGAGTAGGGGTTATTTTTGTGTCCAATTTTAAACCCCCAGGATTGTTCCCGGACTCAAGCTTGTGTGTCTTAAGCTATTAACATGGGTTCAATTCGTTTGTCTCCTTGGGTTCCTGATTTCAACCCTTACTTTCATAGCTAGTGTATGGGCTCGAATTTTTGAGCTAAGTCTAGAATATTGGGACCCTAGCATTATTATGGGGATCGCTAAAGCTATTGGTAACCCCGTTCAGATTGATCATACGTCCCTCAATGGTTCCCTTGGCCATTTTGTTCATGTGTTGGTTGATGTGGATCTTGCCAAACCTTTATAGGATCATATTATGATTGAATGGGTAGGGCAATGTTCCTGAGTTTTCTTCTATTTTTCGTATCATGGGCCACTCGACTGCTTCTTGCCGGAGTGCTTTTGCTAAGGCTACAACACCCGCTGGATGTTTCCCTTTTCAATGGGGACGTTCCAGAGTTCGTAAGATTTATCGTCATTTTCATACTTCCAAGGACAAGGAAAAGGCCGTTACTAACTCAATAGATACTACGGTCTCAACTATGCGTGGTAAGACAGTGGACGCTATCATTACAGACCATAATTCTGATCTTGCGATTATGGTTCATTCTCCAATACAGGTTTTGTTTCTTCTTCTGTTTCTTTTGGTAAGTTCAATGGTGTTACTGTGGGGAATTCTTTTGCTGCTTTAGAGGATGTGGCTGATTTGGATATGGCTATGGACAACCAGGATGACAAAGATAAGGACGTGGCATTGGATACGCACGAGCCTGCTAGCTCTGCTCTGGCTTCGCCTTTGAATCCTGCAATTCAACGCGAATATTCATTGGCAAATTTGGAAGCGCATTTAGAATTGGATAACACCTCATTGAGTACTGCATCTAAGGTACCCCTACCCTCCACGAGGGACACCTCGCCCATTTTTTCTGATATACAGAGGCGGCCGTGGACAGTTCAACATAAGTTGGCCAAGCCCATTTATCCTCTTTGTCAGTCTATTTGGGATAAGTCGTTGGAGGCTTCTAAGCAATAACTTCTTTGTGATGTTCACCAAGGACCGATTCCTCCAATTCATAATCTCACTCTTTTGGACGATGCTCAATCTGATAGCTTCAAATCCTTAAACGTGGTTACTAACAAAAGGTCGAAGGACTATGCTGATGAAGTGGATTCATCTGATAATGAGGACTTTAGAATATTTGTTTAGTGCTTTTTTTATTGGAGAAAGATTATTTAGTGCTTTTATTTATGCATTCTCATGTGGATGTCTTTCAAGGGTACCTTTTTCTGCCAATAGTTGATTTTACTTTGGTAGGTTTTAATGAGGCCCATACTTAAGCAACCTGATCGGCTTGTGATCAGGACTTTTTTCTTTCTTTTATATATTTTTACGCTTATTTAAAAAAAAAAGTAATGGACTTAGTGTGTGGGCTTTCAAGGTAAGCCGAAAACTTGAAAAGAAATTTGAAAAAGGTGGGCCTTATTATATGGCCTAACAAAAATACTTAATGATTAGGCTCTAATTTTAAAATCAAATACTTTAATTGATCTCATTTCTTTAAGGAAACACTGGGAAAATAATCTCTGAAATTGACTAAAGTTTAAATGACTGGTTTATGAAATAATAGAAAATAATTATACCTTTATTGAATACATTGGGCTAAGAATTTATTGGAATACTAAAATTTTAATGATAAATAATTGGGCAAATGAAATAAATGTCCCACTTTTTGGAGACAATGTCAGCTTTTTACACTTTCCGGTACTATTTTGCGCAAATTTACTATCCTGCCCATTTTTTTTACACAAATTTACGCTCCTGCCAAAATTTTGGGACTTTTTTACCTTTGTTTTAAGATTGTTTCGAATATGTTTCAAACATATTTCTTTCAATAAAAATTCATTGAAAAAATAAATTTTGCCCCCGTTAAATAATCCATTTTATACTCGAAGTCTTTTAAAAAATCAAGAAATATACACATAAAACAACACATATTAAAACCAAACGAATTAAAAATCTTATAGAAACAACATGAATAAAAAAATATAATTCAATTTTTGATCCAATGCATGAAAATGTAAAAATATGGAAACAAACCAGAAATAATATAGAAAATACCATATCAGCAAAAAGTGTTAAAAATAGGTAAAAATTGCATTTAAACATCGAAAACTACATGGAAACAAAAAAAAACATCGGAACAACATTAAAAACAGTGTGGAAACAACCCAGAAACAACGTAAAAAAAATTAGAAACACCACATGAATTATTAGAAATTGTATTTACACATTGAACACTACATAAGAACAACTAAACTAATTATTAGAACAACATTAAAAATATTATAGAAAAATACCGAAACAATAGAAACAATGTACAAAGTAACACATGAACAAAAACAACATAAACAATAGGTAAAATGTTTTTTGAAACATCTAAACAACAAAGAAATAACATAGAAACAACAAAAAAACAAATTTAAACAACATCGAAACAACATATATAACATATAAAGCAATACATGAACAAAAAAAACAAAAAAAAATTAAAAAAAATTAAAAAAATATGGACGAGCGTAAAAAAAGAAAAAAGTAGGTAAAAAAGGAAAAAAATTGGTAAAACATGATAGGAGCGTATTTTGTGGTATGTTTACCAAAATGAGGATATTTTATGTAATTTCTCCTAAATAATTAGGCTTAACTTGGAAAGTAAGCCCAATACACTTCAAATAATATGTATCGATTCTAAGTGAACAAAAAACTGTCGTCTAAGACCCTGATATAAAAGGGAAAACTTTTGAAGTTGGTCTACACATGTTGTCTGTACAATAATAGACAACGATTTGCCTAAGTAGTTTTAAACCATTGTCTTTTTCTAAACGAAAATGGTTCAAAACCGATGTTTTGGAGCCAAAGTTCACAAATATTTGAACAACGGTTTTGAAGTGGTGTGTGACATCCCACTACCGGATAACTATGTAATATCGTCACAATGGAAATAATGGAACAATTGGAATTTTAAAAATTGCATTTGTAAGGATTAATTATAGCATTATTTACTAATTAAGAACTAATTTAATCATTATGTTAAATTAATTTTAGGTTAAGTGATCCATATTTCATAAGAAACTCAACTTTATTCAGTAGACACTGAGGCAAGCATTAAAAATAGTATTTTTGTTCACCAGTCTGCTTAACAGTTGTGCCGCAGCCTGGTTATTAATTTAGTAGGAGATGTGCAGCAGCCTGCTTCAGTAGCTTTAGTAGCAGTTGTGCAACAACTTGTTTATTAATTTATACAACAGTTGTGCAACAGCCTGCTTCAACAGCTTTTTGATTTGCGGCAAAGATATTTGTAGCGATTGTGCGAGAGCACGCTTATTAATTTCGATGAGATGCCTGCCTGGCAAAGAACTTTAGTAGCAATTGTGTAGCAACTCGCATATTAATTTATGCGATGAGTCGTGCGAGCTGCACCAACAACTTTTAATTTGCGGCTTTTTGTAGCGGTAAATGTCGCGGCAAAGAACCGCTTATTATTTCTGCAGCGAACAGATAATATCCTCGCTTCAAAGACTTTTTGTAGCAATGCCCAGTGCGGCAAAGAACCGCTTCATCGCTTAAATTGATTTGCATCTGGTTCTATTGCATCATCGCATGTGCAACCAAAAGCTTTTTGAAAACTATAAATAGAATGTTCTATTGTTTTTCAGTTAATTCAGAAACCAATAAATTTCAGTTCTCTTTCATATTTTTTATATACTCTCTATTCTCATCTTCATATTATTCCTATTTATTTCCAAGAGTCATTGTCGAAGTCGAACCTAGTGAAGGATTAGTGCTTTGATTTTCCCTGCTCAAATGAAGATCTGAACCAAAAGTGGGCAAAATGTTATTTGACTAAAGAATTATGTATACTTACAATTTCACAAATTTCATGGTATTAGTTATTTCATGAACTTCATGACATTAAATTGTTTCGTGTATACGCTAATGTCACAGTATAAGATTGTTCTATGATTATTATTCTTTTGTAAAGGAAAACATAAATTGTATCATTCCCTGTTTAATCGTTTGCATTATAACTCTTGTAAAAGTCTAACTTGGCCTTTAGGCAAATAAATGTCATTTGACAAAATTTTGACTGCTTGAGTCTATTTCGGTGTGGGTAGGTTAGACATTGGATCAAACAGGTTGCCTATGGTCCCTGTTTAACTACATATGTGCTTATTAATCCCACTTTCTGGTCGGGCCGGAGACGGCGATGGAATTTGGGTCATAGAATGATATATTCCAGAATATGATGATCTCTGGGTAAAAGTCCATAGCTAAAGAGACGTCGAGCCAATCAAGGATAAGGTGATTGGGCCTCGACCAAATACTGTTTAGGAGTTATAAGGAGAACTGAATAGGTTCTGTGTCTAGTCAACACCGATCCTACGTTTACTGTTTTCGGACTGATTGACTAACTGACAATCTCTTTTTAAAAACCGAGATATCTTTATTTGAAAAGCAAAATCTCTACTTCAAAAATTGAGATATCCATTATCCGTTTACTGTACTCGATTAACTATAATGTGTTTTTCGTCATTGCTAGCATTAAAACTGATCGATCATTACGATAAATGAATCTTATGTGCATCATTATCATAAATATCTTTTTTCTACCCTAAATACCTTGCTCAAGCACTTAAATATTTTTTTCTTTTAATTAAACAACTACTCATTCCCCTACCCCAACCCACTGAGCTCTTTTTGCTCACCCCACGATTTTTTGCAACTCTTTTCAGAGACTGGACATTATGAGATCCATGAGACCGGTATGAGATTTCCAAACCAGGATTGACCCAACCTAGCATATAATTTTAGATTTATTTGTCAGTATTTGAACAATGTAATTATTTTATTTAGTAAAGATAGGTTAATTGCAATTTTATGGATTTGTAGACTTCTATTGTATTCATGGTTTTTATAATAGCTCCTGTCAACACTAAACATGTAATTATCGGAGTTGTACTTCATTGGATGTTATTCTATTGGGATATGAAATTGGGGCATGGCAGTTATGGCATCAGAGATTGGGTGTAAAGGAACTACCCATGAGCTAAACCAGGATAGGATCTTTAGCTTGTGATGGGTTAGCGGTACTGGATAGACTTAAAATTTGATCTAAAACAACGAATAGACATATTTGATTGATTAATTGATAGTATACCAACTTAAGTATCACTTGTAATTAGGAATAACTGAAAGATGGACGAGAAAGACCTATGGCAAACCATTTAGGTGAAATTCACCACCCTTTTGAGAAATGTCTATATTTATGGGTATATGTTATGTAGCTGACTCCCTATTTAACCATTTGATGGGCCATCATTATTAATTTCTTTTAAGTGATGATTAACTGGTATTATGAGACTATGTTAGAACGAAATATTTTGGGATACTAGCATATGAACCTAATACGTATTCTTATTAGTAGATAAGCAAAAGATAAAGCGACTAATAGTATAATATCATAGGTATATGAGTGGTGTATGAAAATTAAGAATGCTATCGAGGCTTTATTTGGACAAAAACTCCCTTATTTAAGATTTTGAGAATGATTTATCGCCTCAAATTACAAACTATTGGTGGACATAAGTTCCAATCAGACTTGTACATTTTATTTAGAAACTTTAGTATTATTTATCCAGAGAGAAAATGAGAAAAATAAGTACTGATTATTAACAGTTATATTGCCATTTTCCTTAAAAGGATTAATCGATAATAATTTAACTAGTGACAAAAATCTAGATTGTTTTTAGAGTTTGATTTATAAGATTGATTATTATAGGTTGAATTTCATGGGAAGAATATAATTATTTGAGAAACACCTAAGTGGATTAGTTACGTAATTCTGCGTTGGTTTATTGATTAGTTACCACATAATCGTACTACCAGATATGGATAACCACTGGTTTGGATAAACAATAATCTTTTGGGCTTGGAATTAATACTTGAATACTATCTTGGGATTGTATATAAATGACCATAGAAATAATGTATAATATAATCAAGAGGTGCATGAAGCTATCTTTTGTATAATTATTAGTTAGGTTCTATTGTGTTTGAATATAAGGCCTATTTAGTTTTACCGTTGATACTTGAGTTTAATACAGAAGATGGACGGCTGACCTTGATTCTATGTTTACATGGGTTGAAATATGATAGCAGTAAAATCATGCGTACTTGGGTGATCAGTCGTAGAAGTCATTGTTATATATTTTAACTCATTAATTACTTTTTG
This sequence comes from Rehmannia glutinosa, assembly GCA_016081115.2. Taxonomy (NCBI): domain Eukaryota; kingdom Viridiplantae; phylum Streptophyta; class Magnoliopsida; order Lamiales; family Orobanchaceae; genus Rehmannia; species Rehmannia glutinosa. Next base: position 41,979,783 of record CM071930.1, read on the forward strand.
GAGACTGAGCTATGAATTTTAAATTAGAGTTATGAAAGATTACTCACTGAAACTTGAGGAGAAACTAATAGGAAATTTATTATTAAGGTGGAAAAAAAATTATATTGATAGAAATAAGTGAATGATAATTAGGTTTTTAACTTTGGCGATTTCCTAATGATTTCAACCCGTTGTTAGTTTATTGGTTTTGGTATCTCTAACGGACTATAAGGGTAAAGGAATTAGAATGAGACTTAACAATAGTAAGATTTATGATTTTGTATGCATCGACCAACATTTTTTTGTGTAGATTCAATTAGTACTCAATAGAACTTTGGGTCAAGATATACGATTATAATTAAGTCATTAATTCATGAAAGTAATAATTTAGTTTTCTTAGTACATATGGCATTTAGATTATCTATTGATTAGTTAACAAAGAGTAATAATATTAGTTTGAACCTTATTATCGAAATTTGATATTTAAAAATGATTAATTCGGTAAAAGAAGGATATAGTCCTGGAAAAAAGACTCCAAAATTGTCTCTAGATTTTAAAAAGACTATATGAAACATTGGAGAAACGCCTTTTGCGTGGTTATTGTTCGCCTTATTTTTAGCTTCACCACAAGTGAACAGCGTAGTTAATAGATAGGTAAGCAAGGTCGATCCCACAGAGACTAATAAATTGATGCACTAAGTATTGAGATTGCAATATTATTATTTTTATTTAGACAATCAAAAGTTGATTGTTGTTTTGTAAAACTAAAACAATATTTTATCATAAAAAGACAAAGCAAAAGAGTTCGATTGAAAAGATCAAGTGGATGAATGGATTCCAGGGTTATGGTTTCAGTTAATCTCTCTCTTGTTATCCGATTAATCAAAACCAAAGTTATTATAAATCTTCCCTATAAGACGATCAAAAAAGCATTTTATCCTCTCTCTCGTGACACAATAAAAATGTTGATTGAATTATCTATGCTAGCATTTTTACTCAACATAAGATAAACAACTCCCAAAAGTATAAAAGATCAGTTATCCTCACAAATACTCACAGACTTCTCAATCACACAAAATATTCATGTCAAACACTCAAGATCTAGTATTGAAACTCATCTCTCGAATTATGAATCAATACATCAAGCAAGTTAAACCATTGGTCATATGATAAAACAAGAAAAAAATAAAGTACTCGAATAGGGTTCGAAATAATAACTTCAATTCCAATTAGACATCAAACAAGAGTATCAATTAACCTAATCCCAAACTCCAGAATCACAATGTGTTTAGCCGGACATGGGAAACAAAGAATTTATACACAAATTGTTCTTAACCATATCAAACTAAGTGATAATAAAATATACAATGGAGTAGAAAACTCAGGGATATCGATGATCTCTTAATCAATCTTTAATCCTCAAGCGTGTGGATGCGACCTTGATCTTTCTCTCGATTCCTCCGGTAGAAGGGTGCTCATTTCTGTGCTTTCTAGGGTAAAAGTCAGTGTGTATTTGTTTGGGGCCGCCTCTTACCAATTTATAACATTACTAGGCCAAACCTAATAAGCCAAACAACGCGCGACTCTATAATTCCCGCACAGACACACGGCCCATGCTTACACGCATGGGCTGCCCGTGTGTAATGCTGAATAACTTATTTTCCCTTTGAACAGACGCACGGGCCATGCGCTTACGCACGACCAACCCGTGCATCAATGAGAACATCAAATCTTGCTGTATCACACATGCATGGGTCGTGCCTATGCGCACAGGCTACCCGTGCGTGGCTTTATCTTGCCAGGTTTGTCTGATCTCTTCTTGGTTTAGCTTCAAACTTCGCGTATTCGCTCGATTCTTGATGGTCCTTTATTGCAATGCTCGAAATTGCCTCAAAAGTACTCCAAATATTGTTAATTCCTGAAAAATGAGCAAAGCGTAATATCTTTTCCACAATATGAGAACACGGCCCATTTTACTGAGTTAATGCATGTTTATCAACCTATTATATCCACAATTATGCCCAAAATACATGCAAAACTCACACTAATAAGTTATTAACCTTGAGTGGAGATACATAGTGTTGATACTTGTGATACAAGGTTATAATGTGTTTTAGAAAAAATCATTCTTATATTATAGGTAATACTTATGATGGGTGTGTTTTAGAAAAAAATCATTCGATCTTGAAAAGAATGATTAGTTGTGATGATTTAGAAAACAAATTATGAATCATGTCTTCAATTGAGTCTTAATAAGGAAAGAATCGAATCATCGATATCATGGAAACAAAGTATAGATGAGTGATGACACCCGAGCCGAACTAAGGAAAAGTAAAAATACCCGAGCCGAGCTAAACAAAAAGCCACGTGGCCGTTCAGCTAATAATAACACTAGCCGACAAGGACAACCCTGGTGACGAAAGCAACCGAGCACAGTGACGTAAGCTATCGGGCTGCGGACGTGGCACAAACCGAGCTCAGCCCAGTAGAACAAAGTCATGTAGGAACTCAAGCGAGCACCTTACCGAGCAGAACATATGTGACAAAGTAGCCCCCGGATGACGTCAGTCAAACGGTCAAAAGAACATGCCCACAATAAAATAGTCCCTCAAAAATAGCAATATTCCCTCAAGGTCAACAAGATTCTCCCAACACATGCTTACTCCCCACGCGCGCCGGAAGTAGCATCAATATCTTAATATATAGCAACCAGTCAGCCAAAAAGACACACCCTATAGATACACCCTACGATGGACAAGTGTCCCACTATCAATACAAAATCGTAATAATTATCCCATGATTGGGTATAAAAGCGGTCGGATGGATTGTAATAGGGAAGAGAACAAAAAAAAAGAGAAAAAACCGATAAGAAAAGACAGAAAATAGGAGAGTAAAAAAGAGAGAGTGAAAGAAAGACTAAGTAACCGAGTTGTAAAACCGTGAGCCGACCAGACACATTCTGCTCGGTTAATTCAATAAAAAGGCTGAATTAGCCCTTGTTTGGTTGTCTTTCATTTCGAATTACTTCCACACGATATTAAAACTCCCTGTTTTCCTTTGTTGACCAAAAAGCACGTCAATAAATTGGCGCTAGAGGAAAGGCGGCAGAAAAAATACAGTAATATTCTCTTACCAGCCTAACTGCCTAAGTATTTCCAGCGAAAAATCAACACCTTTTTCCCTTTCTAGAAAATGAGTGAGAACTCAAGAAATCTACAAAGGAATGATGACCTGCCTCAGGGAATTAAGTTGGCCAAAACACAAATGGCCAAAACGCACTGCAAGCGGGAACCGGGGTTACAATTTCATCACCTATCACACAATATTTCACTGACCCCAACTTCCTCCAGCAGATGAGCCAACTATTGGCCAAAGCTCTTGCGAACCTACAACCTCAAATACCACCTCAACCCCAAGCAAATCCCCCTCAGGCGGATCCCTTAAGCAATGCTCAAAATCAACCCCCGATAAACCTAGAAAATCAGGAGGCCAATTCTCAAGGACCTCAACCTGAGAATAGGCAACACATGAGGAGGCAGCACGAAGACCCCCCTGAGCACATCGTGGTGGCCGAATCGTCCCCGCCGCTCCGCCCTCGGCGAGCCCGTTCTGTATTTGCAGGACGTCTGAAACTGGATGCGGCTTGGGAACGACCCCAACAGTCAATAAATTCGAGGCTCCAGTTCCCTGAAGACCGAGAGCGTCTCGAGCCTAACCAAGCCCAAGGGCCCATCCCAGTCGACGAGCGAGAAGCAAAAATCACCCGCCTATGGAGATGGATCAAAGAATTAGAGGAAACGCATGAGGAGGCTCAACAACCCGAGCCCCGCTGTTAGATGGGCAAGTGTGGCATCACCTTTCGCTCCCACATCTCAGCAACTCCTCTCCCCACCAAATTCAAAGTACCCCAGATCGGACTATATGACGGGGAGACCGACCCTACAACCCACATTCACAAATACTTGGCATGGATGGAGCTATATAGCCCGAGCGATGCCATCCTCTGCCAAGCTGTCCCTCTGACGTTGAGCGACCGGGCCCACTGTTGGTTCTAAACTCTACCACCGGGATGTATACATTCGTGGATTGATATGAGGCCAACCTTCAACACCCATTATCTCACTTCAAAAGTCTGCACGGCCCCGAAGGACTCTCTCGTCAATATAAAGTAAGGCAGAGAGGAGTCATTAAAGAGTTACATCGCATGTTTCAACAAACAAATCCATGAGATGGAACCGGTATCTAAGATGTGATGGTCATCGCGACCATGGCTGGGCTCACCCCGGGAACCCAATTTAATTATGCCATCCACAAATCAGGGATGAGCACTTTTCAAGAATTTCTCCTCCGAGCAGAAAGACATATATGTGCCGAGGAGGCCATGGCCAATATTCCCACCGAGCGTAGACACCAAAATCATCGAAAGGATACAAAAAGGGACGCCTCTTCCGGGCTAGGTTCCGGGTTTAGGCTATTTGCGGACAACACCACGACCGATTATAGGGCACACCAAGAAGTTAGAGCCGAGGTGGCAGCTTTGAAGAGCACATTAACCCACACTCCTTCAGTTATCTGGAGGGCCATCAGGAATCTTAACCTGCTGCCTCCAGCTTGCCCCATTAGGTTGGATCCATCCAAATTGGATACCAACAGGTTTTCCAGCTACCACAGGTCAATCGGTCATGAAACAGATGAATGTTGAGACCTTGTTCGAGAGATCATGAGGTTAGTACAGAAGGGAGGTTTGAAGAAATATGTACATAATCTCCCGCCTCCTCAACCACCTACTACCGGAGCCAATCCGGAATAATGTTCTAATCCTGCCCGGGTACCGCCGCCCAATGATAATAACGGGCAATTAATTTTAACAATAATTAACATGAATGGGGCCAAAGATAACCGATCCAATAGAAAAAGAAAAGCCGAGGCTCGAGAAGCCGAGAACGCAAAACACCGAATTGCGGAGATCCAAGAAGGCCGACCAACAGGGCACTTCGTCTTTTCCAACCAGGATGCTGATCAGCTAGTACACCCCCACTCGGACCCTCTGGTAGTCATGGATCCCATCCTGGGCATCCCCGTGCACAGGATTTTGGTTAGCTCAGGCAGTTACGCCTCGATCATTTATATCAGGGCCTTCCGTAGACTGAACGTGGATGATTGCTACATAAACCATGCAACGACAACATTCTTGGATTCGGAGGAGGGAGGATCATCCCACTGGGAGAAGTAGATTTATCCATCCATATGGGCCAAGAGACGCATAACAGGATGGTAATCACCATATTAAATAATCAATTCAGACTCCGAATATAATACCATCATTGGTCGACCTTTGCTTTATCACTTGAAAGCAGCTGTCTCGGTATATCACTTCTGCATCAAATTTCTGACCTTGAGTGGAGAAGGAATTTACAAGGGGAATCAGATAGAATCTCGAGAATGCTCTCTGAAAATCAGACCCGTGGAGATAACTATTGTGGAGGACGAGAAGTCCGATGAAGCAACTGTGAATGTAGACTTCGAACCTGCCAGGAGGACCAAGCCCAATATCGGGACGGGAAATCAAGTTATCGAGACCAAAGCCGACCCGGATGGATGACCCAGAAAAGAGCCGATAGAAGAAGAATTGCTTCAGAAAAAGAAAGGACAAAGCAAGAAGCGAAAGCATACCGAGCCAGTAGAAGAATCGACATAGTAGATGTCGATAAACAAGATAGGAGGCGGCAACTCAGGATTGTTCATGATCTACGAGAACCACTCCGATTAGAGCTCATTGAATTTCTAAGCAAAAATCTAGACGTCTTCGCATGGACTCACGCCGACATGCCAGGCATTGACCCCAAACATGACTGCCACCGTCTAATCATTGACCTCACCTACCAACCAGTGATCTAGAAGCAAAGAAAATTAGGACCAGACAGACAGGTTGCATTGGAAGCCAAAGTCGATAAACTCTTGGATAACAAGTTCATCCGTGAAGCACTCTACCCGCGGTGGGTAGCCAACCCCAAACTAGTAAAGAAGAGCAACGGACAGTGGCGCCTTTGCGTCGATTTCACAGACTTAAACAAGGCATGCCCCAAAGACAGTTACCCTCTCCCAAACATAGACTACATGGTCGATGCAACCGCATGCCATGAGTTAATGAGCTTCATGGACGCATATTCTGGCTATAACCATATCCAAATGCATCCGGACGACAAAGAGAATACTTCTTTCTACTCGGCTAGAGGGATCTACTGCTACAAAATGATACCGGATCTTTGGAGCGACCTATCAGAGGTTAGTCAATAAAATATCTCAAAAGCTGATAGGGCATACCATGGAAGTCTATGTAGATGATATGCTTGTAAAATCATTATCTGCTGTTGATCACCTACGCGATCTCAATGAAATGTTCAAAGTTTTACGTGAGTACAAAATGATGTTAAACCCGAAAAAATGTACGTTCGGGGTCGGCTCAGGAAAGTTTTTAGGATATATGGTTAGTCAGAGGGGAATCGAGGCCAATCCAGACAAGACCAAGGCCATAATCAATCTAGAACGACTTAACTAAGTAAAAAAGGTACAAAGCTTGACGGGGCGCCTAGCCGCCCTGAGCCGGTTCGTCTCAAGGTCAACCGAAAAATGTAGGCCTTTTGCTCCCCACATCTTGGCAACTCCTCTCCCCACCAAATTCAAAGTCCCCTAGATCGGACTATATGACGGGGAGACTGACCCTACAACCCACATTCACAAATACTTTCCATGGATGGAACTATCCAGCCCGAGCGACGCCATCCTTTGCCGAGCTTTCCCTCTGACGTTGGGCGACCAAGCCCACCGTTGGTTCCGAACTCTATCACCAGGATGTATACATTTGTGGAGTGAAATGATGTCAGCCTTCAACACCCATTATCTCGCTTCGAAAGTCCGCGCGGCCCCGAAGGACTCTCTCGTCAATATAAACAGGGCAGAGACGAGTCATTAAAGAGTTACATCGCACGTTTCAACAAACAAATCCTTGAGATGGAACCAGTATCTGATGACACGATGGTCGGTAGGGATTACGGGATCTTCTCGTATAGTGAATCGTCGCTGCTCTTTAGCAGTCTCTTCCTTTAGCTCAGGCAATTAGATAGAAAAGGGAAATACTTGTTCAAAAGCATTATCTCGCACATATGGGATTGTTTGTGCGATTTGTGCCTATGATGTTTCTGGTGTAGGCGTTACTGCTGCAGCTGTGGGAGCCTGCACAGATGACTCAGTTTCAGCTGGAGCATTTGGAATATGTTGCCCAGCTGACTGAGCCTCAGCTGTCTTAACAACTTATTCGGTCTCAGTAGATTTCTCTAAATGAATTACCGGATCCTCTACTGCTTCATCAGCATCATCGGATGATGATGAAACTTAGGGGCTTGGTTCATCATCGAAATTGAATGTTTGAGAACATCCTCAGCTGGGTCCTTTTGATGTGCAACGGGTGTGGACTCAGCTTCATCTTTAGACCCCAGAAATGATATGTCAGGATTCTCCTGGGAGTCATGAAGTGCGCTTATCTCCTTCTCAGACTTAGCGCTTTGAACAGGAGGAATGTTCTGAATCTCTTGAGCTTTACCCGGGAAGTCTCAACTTCCTTGGTCCTTCAATACCTCCGCCTCAATCTGCAATGAGGCCTTCAATATTCCCTTCGACGATCGCGGTGTCTTAGGGTCTTCAACATTGGCATCCATAGGAGTCTCAACCCCTTGGATTCACTTTCATTGCCCAGTGTTAACTCCCCAGGGCATCTCCATCCCCGTGCCTCGATCAGAGGAACAGTGTCATCGCATTCAAAGCAGCTGACACTTCAGCTGGGACAGACTCAACTGTCCGAGCCTCATCAATGTCACTCTGCTGTGGTTGTTTCTCAGATTCCACTTCGCCACCTTTCTTCAAAAGGGAGTCATCTGCAGCATCCTCCGACCTTGCTGCAGTGGAGTAAGTTTCCCCCTCAGCTGGCACACCAACTAAGTGACTGATGATGGGGTCACTCTTCTCCAGACTCGCGTCTTTTTCCATTAAGTGCTCAGCCACCGGGACAGGTGGTAAAACACCTTCAGTAGGGGTTGGCTCAACTTGGGTGCCCAAGGTCCCAGTGTCATTGCCAATTCCGTTGGACCCATCCTCTGACTGTCCTGGAGACGTAGCTGCAGCGATGTCTGTGGCAATCTGCTGCACTACTCCCAAAGGGTCGATCTGCAGGAGAGATTGAGACGACTCTCCTGGTCCTTCAAATAATTGTTGCTCATGCAACTGCCTGGATTCACTTAGAGCCTGCTGCATATCTTACTTTTCTGCTGCAGCAGTGGGATCCTCATCACTCTCAGATAACACATCGAGAAGTGTGTGATCGTGATCACCAGTAAGCACACACATCTTGGCCTTTTCCAATGCACGAGCTTGCTCTTCAGCTTTGTCTTTCTCATCCGCCTTCATGATGCGGAGGAGATCCAGACAGTTGACTTCATCGAGGGCCTATTGGACAGTAGTAACGCCCAGAAGATGGAGCAATGCTTCCTCTTCTTCAATATACGGAGGAGATCCAGACATTTGGCTTGATCATCAATCACTTTCGGAGACTACACTTCCTGAGTTTCAGCAGTCTCGGATGCTTTCTCCAGCTGAGTGACAGACTCAACTTTCTTCTCTAATTCAGACCGCCTAACCAGTCTTCTTCTCTTGGGTAGCAGGGGAACCTCTGGTTCAGTACCCTCAGGTTCCTCAAACGTGAAAGCTTTCTGAATTTCCTTAGAGGCATCAACCTTTCTTGTCTTGGCAGTCCTCTTCTTCCTTATGGTTGGAGAAGGGATTTGGGTTTCTTTCTCAGCCTCGGCTGCAGGGACAGGAGACACGGCTGCATGGGCAGGTGACTCGGCTGCAGGGGCAACTTTCTTCTTTACAGCTGCAGGAGCAACTTTATTCTTAGGAGGAGGGGTAGCAACTATGTCCTTGGGTTCAACTGATTCCCCCTCATTGGTGTCCGCTTTCTTCGCGTGGGCTCTCTTCTGGGCTCCAGAGAGGTTATCCCTGAACATTTTCTTGTTAACATGGAAGGATTTTCCATGTCGAAGGGGAATGCCCTTCACTTCTATCAAGTGGCCAATCACTAGGCCATATCCAAGAGATCCTCCAAAGGATCCGTCATCCTTGAACGTCTTATTCAACATATTCAGGCAGAGTCTGCTATATATAAACTCAGCCCAGTTGACTTTGTTGCCCTGCATGATCGCAGCCATGACGATCAACTTTGTCTTGGACAACTGATTAAAGCTTCCAAACTTCATGTCTACACACTTTGAGACGACATCCATCAACTTATGATAGTCGTCCTTCTTGACTTCTTATCACCGTGTAGATCACCTTAGCAGCGCACTCTGGTTAGGCTACCTTTTTCCACGCAGCAGCCAAATCAACATCATCTTCATTTATCTCCTTCATGCCATTAGACGACAATAAATAGTGCTCCGCAAGGTCCTTAGCATTTATCATAATGTCCTTGCGGTGGATAGAAGACTTGATCCCTTCGCCCTGCACTTCGGCATTAACATAGAACTGCGCTACCTCCTCGAGATAGGTATGTGAGTATTCCAAAGTCAGAAAAACCTTGAGACTTGACTTTTCTAGCGTTTCTGCGATTTTCTTAACAAGGGTTTCATCGGAATCCTGCTTCACCATGCCTTCGAAATCCACTGACAATCCTGAGTAGATTTGCTTCGATAGCTTGATGAAATCAAACTTAGGTGCCATTTCCATAGATTTTTACCGATTAAAACTTGATGAACTTTCTTGAGGACACTTAGGATTTGCGAGAGAGAAAAAGCTTGCTTTCTTTTTTGCTTGAAGATGAACAATTTTCGAATGAGAGAGAGAAAGCAAAAAAATGGATATATAAGGGTTATGAAAGGACATGTCTTTGGTTTTTGAATTTTTGATCAAATTCAACGGCTCAGATTTAGCACGTCAAACCGCATTTAATTTCTCGCATTTAATGCGGCAGCATTTATATCCAATCATATGCTTATCGTGCGACTTTTGACTTGATGCACCGTCATTATTATCTTTGACGTCATCCTTAAAAACATTCCCGCTTATTAAAAACGACTGCGTTTTTATCACTTAGCTCATAAATGACTAAGGTCAAAAATGACTTAACTCTACTTCTCTCCTTTGATTTAGTGACTCAGCTGTCAGCCAACTCGATACAACTGACATTCCGACATAGCTGTTTCATATGGTTGATTCGTGAGACTTGTTCAATTTTCATCTTCTCATCTTCCATCTCTTCTGGTTGAGTCTTCTAAGTGTCAACTCAACTCAATTAACCCTAGCTCATTCTTAAGCTCTTCAAATCTTGACTCACATAGGGGTTTAGTGAATATATCAGCTAGCTGCTTATCAGTTGAGATATATTCCAAAGTGATGTCTTTCTTTTCAACATGGTCTCTTATGAAATGATATCTGACATCAATGTACTTTGTTCTTGAATGCAACACAAGATTCTGAGTGATTTCAATAGCACTTGTGTTATCACACATAATTGGAATCTATTTTTCTTTAATCTCATAATCTCTCAGTTGCTGTCTCATCCATAAGACTTGGGCACAACAGCTGCCCGCAACAATGTACTCTGCTTTTAGATGTGGATATGGCTATTGAGTTTTGCTTCTTGCTAAACCAGGAACCAACCTATTTCCAAGCATTTGACATGTACCTGAAGTACTCTTCATGTCAACTCTACATCCAGCATAGTCAGAGTCTGAATAACCAATAAGGTTGAATCCACCTTCCTTTGGATACCATAAGCCAACTTCCTGGCATCCTTCAAATATCTTAGGATTCTCTTAGCTGCAGTCATGTGGCTTTCCTTTGGTGCAGATTGAAATCTTGCACATACACCTACTGGAAAAGTGATGTCTGGTCTGCTGGCTGTTAAGTAGAGCAATGATCCAATGAGTGCTCTATATATGGTTTGATCTACAGCCTTGCCATGCCATCCGCATCCATGTCCATCTTGGACCGATGTGTTCATTGGTATTTTTACGAAGACTTCTCTTCCATACCAAATTTCTTCATTAAATCTCTGGTGTACTTTGTTTGACTTATGAAGGTTCCATCCTTCAATTGCTTCACTTGAAGTCCTAGGAAGAAAGTCAGCTCTCCCATCATTCTCATTTCAAATTTGCCTTCCATGAGGTTTGAGAATTTATCACACAACTCTTTATTTGTGGATCTAAAAATGATGTCATCCACATATATTTGAACAAGCAGTATACTCTCTCCATCTTGAATTCTGAAGAGTGTTATGTCCACTTTGCCTTTGGTGAATTCATTTTCAGTTAGAAATAGAGACAATGTATCATAGCATGCTCTTGGTGCTTGCTTCAAACCATATAGTGCTTTCTTGAGCTTGTACACCTTATCTCCAATAGTCTTCTGCTCAAAACCTGGAGGTTGTTCAACATAGACTTCTTCCTCTAACAGTCCATTTAGAAATGCACTTTTCATATCCATTTGATATACAGTGAAGTTCTTGTGTGCAACATAGGCAAGAAACATCCTTATTGCTTCCAATCTAGCAACATGAGCAAATGTTTCATCAAAATCTATTCCTTCTTCTTGGCAATACCCTTTGGCTACCAATCTTGCTTTGTTTCTTACCACAGATCCTTCCTCATTCATCTTGTTTCTGAAAACCCATTTTGTGCCAATAACATTTAGATGGGTTGGTCTCTGCACCAATTCCCATACTTTGTTCTTTTCAAACTGATTCAATTCTTCTTGCGTGGCTTGAATCCAATGTGTATCATCTAATGCTTGAGACACATCTTTTGGCTCTATTTGAGAAATAAAACAAGTAAACATTACTTCTTGCTGAGCTCTGGATCTTGTTCTAAAACCATCTCTAACATCTCCAATGACTAACTTTGGTGGATGGTCTCTCTGCCATCTCACATCAGGTTGGAGCAAGTTAGCTGGATTCAACCGTCTCGCAACTAAGTTATCTTGAACGTCTTCTTCATCATCATTCAGCTGTAGACATTCCAGCTGTCTTTGGGATTCAGCTATCTCATCTCCATCTGGGTTGATTGCTCTTACTTTAGCTTCATTATATGGACTCTTCTGCATAGTTGGCTGATTCAACTTATCAGTTAACTCTTCAATGTCTTCTCCACTTACATTAGGTTCATAAAAAACCACATGAATAGATTATTCTGTGACCATGGTCCTCTTGTTCAACACTCTATAGGCTTTGCTCTTAGCTGAGTATCCCAAAAAGATAACTTCATCAGCTTTAGCATCGAAAGCCTTCAAATTATCTTTGCCATTGTTGTGGATGAAGCATTTACATCCAAATATCCTGAAGCACCCAACATTTGGCTTTCTCCTTGTCCAGATTTCATAGGGAGTCTTAGTCAATTGCCTGTTAATCATGCATCTATTTTGAGTATAGCATGATGTGCTAATGGCTTCAGCCCAAAATCTTTTAGGCAAACCAGCTTCAGCTAACATGGTCCTTGCAGCTTCCTTGAGAGTTTTGTTCATTCTTTCAGCTACTCCATTCTGCTGTGGAGTTCTTGCTGCTGATAACTCATGAGCAATGCCATTTTCAACACAATACTGAGTTATTATCCCATTGACAAACTCAGTTCCTCTATCAGATCTTATCTTTATGATGGTTTGACTCTTTTCATTTTGACTCTTTTCATCAGCTGAGGTAACTCTGCAAAGTTCCCTTCTTTTTGCACATGAAGATTGTGCATGTATATCTTGAGTAATCATATGCAAATAGATCCATATGCAACAGATGCAATATCCTTGTTGAAGAAGGACTAGGCTTGTCCTTGAATGAAGATTTTATTTGCTTTCCCATCTGGCATGCATCACATACACTTTCCCATCTGGAAATCCCTCCACAAGATGACTCCTTGCAAGCTTGTTGCTCGTCTTGAAGTTCAAATGACTCAGCTTTTTGTGCCACAACCAACTTGATTCGGCTCTGCTCTTTGCTAGCAAACAAGTGCTTGGTGTAGCAGTAGACCAATCTACCACATACATGTTCTTCTATCTTGATCCTTGCAACACCATTTCTTTTGATTCAACATCTTTGTTCTGGCACACTCCCATATTGAATCCAACATTGTAGCCCTTGTCACAGAGTTGGCTGATGCTTAACAGGTTGAAGTTGAGGCCTTCAAAATAAGCAACATCTGTGATTTCCAATCCACTTTTCTTGATAGATCCCGTGCCTTTGAATTCCACTGGAACTTCATTTTCTCCAAATATGACTTTTGCACCTCTAATCTCCTTGAATCTTGACAGGTTTTTCTTGTTCCCTGTCATGTGTCTGGAACAACCACTATCCATGTACCAGGTTCCTTGGCACTCAGTTGTTCCTTGAACCTGCAAACAAGGAAATTAGTTTTTAGGTACCCATACTTGCCTGGGTCCTGAGGGGTTAGTGATGTAAGATGATCCAACCAACCTATAGCCAAATGACTTGACTCTAAGAGGTTGCCATCTATCCGTGCCATAATCGTAGTGCACATTAGCAAATTGCTTGGGTGTTTTAGGTTCATACAGCTGTCTCTTTTGTCTGTATGTAAGTGTGTGTGTTTTAGCAATTGCCTTCTTTGGGTAGTTGTGATATTTCTGAGTGTAGTGTCTGGGTGCATATGTTTGCTGATAATAGCTCTTTTGCCTTTGGAATGACCTTTGATGAGGTTTAGGTCTTTGCCATCTAGGCTTGTATTCCATTTGTCTTTGCTGATATTTTACATTGTTCCAATCAGTTTGGCTTGGGTAGTTTCTACCATTCCCAACATGTGTGTTTCTCTGATGAAACTTCTGGGGTTTTTGGTAGCTCTGTTCATTTTTCACAGAGTACTTTCTATTTGGAGTTTGCTGAGGAACTTTGTTGGATTTCTTCTCAGTTGTCCTCTCAGCATATTCAACTGGTTGTTTCCTTTCCCTTTATAGTCGAGACCAGTTGTTTGTGATTGTGCTTTGGGATGAATGTTGATGCAACATTTGGTGTTTTGGATTTCTGAGATGCTTCATTGCTTGAAGATCCTTTTTCCAAAATCACTCTTGGAGTTTGACTGTGCACAAGAGAGTTGAATCCTATGCCTGTCTTATCTCCACATACTTTTTGACTCATGATTAGATCATCCAATGATTTGGATGCCTTTGTAAATGAGGCAATCACATTTTTAAGATCATTTTCTCTATTTTCTACAGCAGCTATCTCTTCTAATAGTTTTGCATTCTCAGCCTTCAGCTCTGTCTTCTCATCAGCTATGTGACTTAGAGTACTCAACTCCTTAGTCAGCTGTGAGTTTTGGCTTTTGAGCTGGCTGTTTTCCTCATTTAGAAGTGTGTGTGAGGATTTAATGTGCTCAAAGTTTTTCATCATTTTGCCTAATGAATCATAAAGATCAGTGGTTGATAAAGTGTGTGTGTCACAATCACTATCACCTAAATCTTAATGAGATGACTTAGAGTGTACCTCATCATCTTGGTATGGTTGATCTTGTTCTTTAGCCATAAGACAAATTAAGGCTTCTTCTTCAGAATCACTTGAGTAGTCAGCTTCACTACTCTCTGAGTCTGCTGCTTCTTTGGACATGACTGTCTCAACAGTCTCCGCAGCTAACATGGCCTTTTTCTTTTCCTGTCTTCTTTCACTGAAGACCTTTCTTTCTTCTTCATTCATGTATTTATTGACTGGTGATAGGAACAGTCAATAGCAAAATGTCCTGGTTGTCTGCAATTCCAACACAGGTTCTCAGCCCTTTGATCAGCTCTTTCTGTCCTTGGGTTATCAGCTCTCTGATATTCAACCCTTTGATACTCAGCTCTCTTGGGTGGCCTATCTTCCCTTGACTTAGAGGGTGCTGAATATCTCCTGGAGGTTTCACCCTTGTTTCTTTTGTAGTTCTTATTAAAGAACTTGTTGAATCTTTTAACCATTAGGGCTATTTCCTCATGGTCTATGGCTTCCTTGGATTCAACTATCTTTCCATCCTTGACTATCAATGCAGATGTCTTGGGTACAGCTTGTAGGTCCCAAGGGGTGTGAGTAAGGTTTAGAAGGGGGGGGGGGTTGAATAAACCTTACCAACTTTTCTAATTTAGTCCTTTTAAAATATTACAGAGTTAAATACATAGCTAAGTCCTTGGGGGACAACTAAGTTAGTTAACCAGCAGAGTTAGCCACTCAACAGACTCGATTAAGCTGTTGATAGAATAACTCAGCTGTTTAGTCTAAACCTTAACTTGGTTGTGATGAGATTTTCAGCGGAAGACTTAACACCCTTTAAATTTGATTTGATTTGTTTTAAACATTTGATTTTAGCACTTAGTTACTTATCAGTTGGATAGCAAATTATCAGCAGATATAAAGTGATATGCAGAAATAAAATGCTGAAATGTAAATGACACAATAATTTTTATAGAGGTTCGAAGATGGGGTAATTCTTCTACTCCTCTCTTCTCCAACTCCTGGAGGAATCCACTAAGTAATGATCAAAGTACAAAGTGGTTATCAGTCCAGATACAAGTCTTGATCACACAGCTGACTTGCTCCTTTGGGACTCAGTCTGCAGATGCCTTGATCACTCAGCTGGCTTCTCGTCCGACTCAGCTTCTTCACAGGGCGGCTGCCTTGTTACTTCAAATTATTTTCTCAAGCTTCTTGGATTTGAACACGAAGCCCTCCAATAACTTGAGATTGGTTCGACCTTGAACCTTCCTACAATCCTCCTTGGAAAGTAGACCCCTTTTGCTTCTTCAAAAGTTTCCTCTTCAACAGTTTGAAGTTGTCTTTCCTTCACAGCTTAGTGTTGGATCGATTTCCTTCGAGATTTAGGCTTGAGGATTTTGCTTGAATAACTCGAGAATATTTTGCAAGTTATAGTATGAATAATGCTTGTTATCTCAGGAATGCAAGGTAATCAAGGTAACCTTTTCTCAAAGTGATTCTTCAGCCTTTTATAGTGAATTTTCAAAAATCTGCCCATTGAAGAGATAGGCTGATTTTCAAAAATCACTTGTGTTCGTTGGCTTGTCTTGTTGCAGTCCTTGATGTTGATATTTCCTCATATTAAATGAATGATCAGCTTTTCAAAATCTGACACGAGGTGCAGTGCTTCCCATTGGTTTATTCCTTTTGCACGCTTCTGGGACTGAGCACTTTAAGACATGGCAACATGGAAGTATTACTTGTTTAAGTAATATTATTGACTTTTGCGCAACGGATTCTTTTCAGTTAACTCCTCTTTGTAGCTGCTTTTTCCCCAGGTGACTTGAGTCTACTCCAATGATTGAGAGACTCATCTGTCACTTCAACTTGACTTGGCTTCTTGAGTTGACTTGACTGACTCTTCATACAGTTGTATCACAGCCGATACTCCTTCAGTCGAGTTCTTGACATCTCTTTTTTGCCACACTCAGCTGCTTCACAGCGGAGTCTTCATTCTAGTCTTCAGTTGACTTCTTGAATTCCCTGGCATAGCTGACTTGACTCAGCTCATACAACCCTATCTATTACAATAAGAATTACAAAGAAAATGGGGTGCCAACTTTCTAGTCTAAGTTTTACATGGCATTCATCAAAATCTAAACAATAAATTTCCCAAGAATTTCCCCCATTTTGATGATGCCAAAACTTAACAAAATTAAGTAAAATGTAAACAACACAGATACATACAGACAATGCAGAAACAAAGAATGTATGTGTTGAATAGATCGTTTTATTGATAATATCATTCTTGTTCTTTACACAGCTGTTTACAATGTGTATCAGAGCAATCAGAGCATATACTATATCTACGCAACATATAGATTTTTCATTAAATGTACAGAAGACTTACATACATATGTATTTACAAAAGTAAAATACATGAAGGGGTTCGCAGCAACACTTCATCACCTTCGCTGCCTCCTTCTTTCTTCTTCAGCTCTTGTTTCGTCAGCTCTCTTTCTCTTCTTCTCATCTCCAGTTGCTTTCTTCTTTTCGTAAGCTCTTTTGGCAGCTTCGTCTTTTCTTTTTCTTTCCTGTCTTTCTTGCCACACTTGAGTTTGTCTCTTATTTTCTTCTTCGATTCTCTTGACATACTCAGCATTTTTCCTTTCCACTTCCAGATTGGCTATAGCATCATATCCAGCCTAGTAGATCCTTCCTTTCTTGCCTGGATCTACATATTCAATATTTTTGGGTAGAGGTTTGGGTTTAAAACCCCCACCAGAAAAATGCAGAGTGACTGCTAGTAGTCTGCTGACTATCAGCTTCTTCGCACAGCTTCAGACCTTTCTCCCAGTACAAGTCCCAGGCTTGGGCTATGGACATGTTTTTGAAATATCCTTCGAACTCTAGCGTTTTGAATTCTTCAACAAATCTTGGCTCTTGTCCGTTATCTGGAATGGCATCTGTATCTTTTCCTGCCGGAATGCATCGAAATTGTTTCAACATTTCTTCAACACGGACATCCGTTCTCTTGTCAAAATCCTCCATCTCTGCTTCTACAATCTTTTTCTTATGAGACATGGGCACGATGAGAGTGATAGAGCGGAGATTATAGGAAGTTTGCTTGATTATCTTTGGCTTTGACATGACCTTGCTGAGGGGTTTCAGCAAGCATTAAGGTCACATCCTTTGACCTTTCCCCCTCAACAACTTTTCCTTTTTCCTTATTCTCTACAACAACTGTGTCTTTCTTCTCTACAGCAGCTGTGTCTTTCTTCTCTACAACAGCTTTGTCTCCTTCAAACTCTTGAGGTATTCCTCTTGCCCCTTTTTGGCATCATCAAAGGAGAGAGGAACCCCTGGAAACATCCCAGCAAGCATGAAGTCCAGTCGGCTGATGGCTGAATTCTGCTTGGAATCGGTTGCGGCATAGGCTGTACGAAATTCAGAACGGGTGGCCTTCTACTCAGCTGTAACCAATTTTATTTCAGCAATGAGGAGGCTGAATTTGGCATTCATAGTCTCCTCAAGTCGCATAATTTCTTTCTTCTGAAAATCCCGCAGCTGCTCCATTTCAGTTTTGTGAGAGGCATGCAACCTCTCAATGTACTCCTGCATTCTCTGCTTCATGTCAGCATTGTCTGCGCTCCAAACAAGCAACCTGTTATAGAGTGCCTTGAAGTAACGAACTTGTTCGAGACGCATGGCAGATTGCTGCTGACACCACTCCCTGATTCTTATCACTATCCCTCTTATGTCGGATGTGAGGGTAGCATCTCGATTGTCCAGATGCATGTCCAATGAGGCCTGATGCCGTTCGATCCTCTCAATCTCTCCACAGATTTTCTTGAAGAATTCACAGATTTCAGCTGTCACTTCCGATTGAGCTGGCGGCCATTCAACGTCGAAATCGAATTCTGCTGGCACAATGGAGTCAGTACGGGTGATGGGTTCTTCTGCTGGCACTTCTGTTCTTTTGCAGTTTCTTCTTCTAGTGCAGGTAGCTCGATTGAAAATGGGAAGGTCTCTTCAAATGCATCGTCTCGTACATGTGAAATCGTACGAGAGGTCGTTTTTGCTATAGCTCTGGAAGCCTGCACAGTTGACTGTGATTCAGCTGGGGCCTTTGATGGTATTGACCCAGCTGGCTGAGCCTCAGTTGTCTTAACAACTTCTTCGGTCTCAACTGGTTTGTCCTTTTGAGTTTGCTGTTCCTCGACCGTATCAGTAGCGTTATCGGAAGATGATGAGACTTGAGGGCTTGGCTCATCATCAAAATTGAACATTTGACGAGCAGCTTTGAAATCTGGCTTACTCGTACTTGGAAGAACATCCTCTGATGAGTCTTTTTGATGTGAGGCAGGGGTGGACTCAGCTTCATCTTCAGATCCCAGAAATGATATGTCAGGGTTGTCTTGGGAATCATGAAGAGCACTAATCTCCTTCTCAGATTCTTCAATATGAATGGGAGGGATGTTCTACAATTATGTCTCTTTACCCCGGGAAGTCACAACCTCTCTTGAGCCTTCATTACCTCCTGCAGTCTCAACTGCAGCAAGGCCTTGCACATTCTCTTCGACAAACGCAGCTGTCCTAGGGTCTTCTACAGTGGCATCCACAAGAGTCTCAACTCCTTGGATTGCACTTTCATCGCCCAGAGTGTTAACTCCCGGGGAAGTTCAACCTGTGCCTCGACTGCATCAGCAGTGTCCTCGAGCCCGCAAAACTGTTGGCACTTCAGTTGAGACAGACTTAACTGTCCGAGCTTTGTCCACTGACAACTTGCTGTTGTTCTTTTTCTTTCTCTTTCTCCACTTTGCCTCCTTCCCTCAATGTCGAGTCATCTGCATCATCCTCCGACCTAGCTGCAGTGGAGTGAGTTTCCCCCTCAGCTGGCGCACCAGCTGAGTGACTGATGGTGGGGTCACTCTGCTCCAGACTCCCTGATTTTTCCATTGAGTGTTCAGCCGTGGGGGCAGGTGGTAAGACACCTTCAACAGGGGTTGGCTCAACTTGGGTGCCCAAGTTCCCAGTGTCATTGCCAATTCCCTGAGATCCGTCCTCTGAGTGAACAGGGGAAGTAGTTGCAGCAATAACTGTGGCAATCTTCTGTACCACTCCCAACGGATCAATCTCCAGCTGTGATTTGGAAGACTCTCCTGGTCCTTCCATCAGCTGTTGCTCATGCATCAATGTGGATTCCCGCATGGCTTGCTGCATATCCAACTTTTCCTGTGCAGCAATAGGGTCCATGTCCTCATCATTGTCTGAGAGCATGTCAAGGTGAGGATGAGTATGGTCACTGGTTCCAGTGAAAGGACAAATGTTGGCTTTCTCACGAGCCTCTGCTTCCTCAGCTGCTCTGGCTTTTTCTTGCTCCTTGCGAATTTGCAGCATATTTATGTAGTTATCCTCATCCAGGGCCTGCAGTATAGTGTCAATCTCAAGAAGCCTGAAAAGCTTCTCTTTTTCCTCAATATACTCAGGGTGTTCAAACTGCACCCTTGAGTGACTCAGCTTCCATTTTCTCCATGTTCTCAGACGATTCTGGATGTCTGGGTATAATGGAGAATACATGATTATATCATCATCTCCATCCTCTCCTTGTTGCCCTTCCTTTTCAGGAATGGAAGGCAACATACTCTACTGCTCAGCTCCTTCAGCAGCATCGGGGGCAGGTGGAGACACAACTCTTTCATCAGGAGATTTTGCTGTCTCTGATGCCTCTTCTTCCTCTGCTGTTCTATCCACAGCTGGGTCTTCTATTTGCCTCTGCTGATCGGCCTCAACAGACTTGGCTGTTTCAACGACGACTTCTGGAGACTGCACTTCTTCAGCAGTCTCAGAGATTTTCTCCAGCTGAGTGGCAGACTCAGCTGTCTTCTCAAGCTCCGAGCGCTTGGTTAGTCTTCTTCTTCTTTTTGTCCTTACCAGAGGAAGTTCTGGTTCGGATACTTCTTCCTCAGATTCCTTGGCGGCGGGGGCCGGTGCATCTTTCTTTGACTGAGGAGCTGCCTTTCTTGGCTTGGCAGTCCTCTTCTTTTTGATGGTCGGATAAGGTATTTGGGGTTCCTTCTTTGCATCTTTTTGATGGTCGGATAAGGTGACTCAGCTGTAGGGGCAGGTGCATCTTTTGTCTTTGCTGCAAGGGCAGCTATCTTCTTTGCAACTGCATGGGTAGCTTTCTTCTTCGGAGGGGAGGCATCAGTTGTTTCCTCGGGGTCAGCTGATTCCCCCTCACTGGTGTCCGCCCTCTTCGCATGGGCTCTCTTCTGGGCTCCTGAGAGGTTAGCCCTAAACATCTTCTTATTTACATGGAAGGACTTTCCATGCTGAAGGGGAATGCCCTTCACTTCCATCAAGTGGCCAATAACTAGGCCATAGCCGAGTGATCCTCCAAAGGATCCATCCTCCTTGAATGACTTATTTGCAACGTTCTGGTAGAGTCTGCTGTATACGAACTCAGCCCAGTTAACTTTTTTCTCTTGCATGATCGCAACCATGACGATCAGCTTAGTCTTTGATAGTTGATTGAAACTGCCTAACTTCATATCAACGCATTTTGAGACGACATCCATCAGCTTGTGATAGTCGTCCTTCAGCAATTTCTTTTTAGTTGTGTAGACTACTTTCACAGCACACTCGGGTTTGGCTACTTCTTTCCATACAGTAGCCAAGTCCACATCAGCTTCGTATATCTCTATCATACCCTCCGACGGTAATAAGTAGTGCTCCGCAAGGTCTTTAGCAGTGATCATGATGTCCTTGCGGTGGACGGAGGACTTAATCCCTTCGTCCTGCACCTCGGCGTTAACATAGAACTGCGCCACCTCTTCAACGTATGTCATTTGATATTCCATCGTGAGGATGGGTCTTAGTCCGGATTTCTCGATTTTATCCACAATCTTCTTCACAAGGGTTTCATCGGAACCCTATTTTATCATCCCTTCAAAATCCACAGTTGATCCTGTGTGGATTTGCTTCGATAACTTGACGAAATCAGTCTTTGGTGCCATTTCTAGAGGATTTTACCGATTAAATCTTGATGAACTTGCTTTGAGAACAGGTAGGGTTTTCGAGAGAAAAGAGACTTGCTTTCGTATTTTTGAAGATGAACAGTTTTCAGTGTGAGAGAGAAAACTGAAAGAATGAGTATATAAGGGTTATGAAAGGACTTGTTTTTGGTTTTTGAATTTTGATCGAGATCAACGGCTCAGATTTAACACGTCTCATTGCATTTAATTGCTCGTATTTAGTGCAGCATCATTTATATCCAATCATATGCTTGTTGTGCAGCTTTTGACTGTACCCGTCATAATTACGCTGACGTCATCCTTAAAAACATTCCCGCTCATTAAAAACGACTGCGTTTTTGTCACTTAGCTCATAAATGACTCAGCTTACTACATAAATGACTCAACTCTTCTTCTCTCTATTTGTATAGTGACTCAACTGTCAGCTAACTCGATACAGCTGACTTTTCGATACGGCTGATTCCCTTGGTTGATTCATGAGATCTGATCATTTTTCATCTTTTCACATTTCATCTCTTCTCATTGAGTCTTCTGAGTGTCAACTCAGCTCAATTAACCCTAGCTCATGCTTAAGCTCTTCAAACCTTGATTCACAAAAAGGTTTGGTGAATATGTCAGCTAACTGTTTATCAGTTGAGACGTATTCCAAAGTGATGTCTTTCTTTTCAACATGATCTCTTATAAAATGATATCTGACATCAATATGCTTTGTTCTCGAATGCAACACAGGATTCTGAGTGATTGCAATAGCACTTGTGTTATCACACATAATTGGAATCTTTTTTTCTTCAATTTCATAATCTCTCAGCTGTTGTCTCATCCATAAGACTTGGGCACAACAAGCGCCCAGCTATGTATGTACTGCTTGGTTGTGGATGTGGCTATTGAGTTTTGCTTCTTACTAAACCAGGAAACTAATCTGTTTCCAAGCATTTGACAAGTTCCTGAAGTACTCTTCTGTCAACTCTACATCCAGCATAGTCAGAGTCTGAATAACCAATAAGCTCGAATCCACCTTCCTTTGGATACCATAAGCCAACTTCTTGGCATCCCTTCAAATATCTTAGGATTCTCTTAGTTGCAGCCATATAACTTTCTTTTGGAGCAGATTGAAATCTTGCACATACACCTACTGCAAAGGTGATATCTGGCCTGCTTGCAGTTAAATAAAGCAGTGATCCAGTAAGTGCTATGTATCTTGTTTGATCTACAGCTTTACCATCTGCATCCATATCCATCTTGACTAATGTGTTCATTGGTATTTTCACAGAAGACTTCTCTTCCATACCAAATTTCTTGATTAAATCTCTGGTGTACTTTGTTTGAATTATAATGGTTCCATCCTTCAGCTGTTTAACTTGGAGTCCTAAGAAGAATGTCAACTCTCCCATCATGCTCATTTCAAATTTGCCTTGCATGAGGTTTGAGAATTTATCACACAGCTCTTTGTTTGTGGATCCAAAAATGATGTCATCCACATATATTTGAATAAGCAATATACTCTCCCCATCTTGAATTCTGAAGAATGTTCTATCTACTTTGCCTTTGGTGAATCCATTATCTGTCAGAAATTGAGATAATATATCATACCATGTTCTAGGTGCTTGTTTCAATCCATATAGAGCTTTCTTGAGCTTGTACACCTTATCTCCAATGGTCTTCTGCTCAAAACCTGGAGGTTGCTCAACATAGACTTCTTCTTCCAACAATCCATTTAAAAATGCACTTTTCACATCCATTTGATATACAATAAAGTTCTTGTGTGCAGCATAGGCAAGAAACATCCTTATTGCTTCTAATCTTGCAACAAGAGCAAATGTTTCATCAAAATCTATTCCTTCTTCTTGGCAATACCCTTTGGCTACCAATCTTGCTTTGTTTCTTACCACAGAGCCTTCTTCATTCATCTTGTTTCTGAAAACCTATTTTGTGCCAATAACATTTTGATGGGTTGGTCTTTGCACCAATTCCCATACCTTGTTTCTTTCAAAATGATTCAGCTCTTCTTGCATGGCTTGAATCCAATGTGTGTCATCTAATGCTTGTGACACATCTTTTGGCTCTATTTGGGAAATAAAACAAGTGAACATTGCTTCTTGTTGAGATCTGGATCTGGTTCTTACACCATCTCTCACATTTCCAATGACTAACTCGGTGGATGGTCTCTGTTGTCTTGAGTAAATCTCTTTCATCATCATTTAGTTGTTGTCTTGAAGATTCTCTCATCATCTTTGAGACTCGCAGATTCTCTCATCTTCATCTTCATCTTGATTGATTTCTCGACTTGACTTCAACATAGGGACTCTTCTGCATAGTTGGTTGATTCAGCTTATCAGCTAACTATTGAATGTCTTCACCATTTACATTAGATTCATCAAAAACCACATGGATGGACTTTTCTGTGACCATAGTCCTCTTGTTCAGCACTCTATAGGCTTTACTTTCAAATTGAGTATCCCAAAAGATACCTTCATCGACTTTAGCATCAAAAGCCTTTAGATTATCCTTGCCATTGTTGTGGATGAAGCATTTACATCCAAATATTCTAAAATATGCAACATTTGTCTTTCTCCCTGTCCATATTTCATAGGGAGTCTTTCTCAATTGTCTATTAATCATGCATCTATTTTGAGTATAGCATGCAGTGTTGATGGGTTCAGCCCAAAATCTCTTTGGCAATCCAGCTTCAGCTAACATGGTTCTTGCAACTTCTTTGAGAGTTCTGTTTCTTCTTTCTGCTACTCCATTCTGCTGTGGAGTCCTTGCTGCAGATAATTCATGAGCAATACCATTTTCAACAAAATACTGAGTAATTATTCCATTGACAAACTCAGTTCCTCTATCAGACCTTATCTTTATAATGGTTTGACTATTCTCATTTTGAACTGTTCTCATTAGTTGAGGTAACTTCTGCAAAGTTTCCTTCTTTTTACACATGAAGATTGTCCATGTATATCTTGAATAATCATCCACCACTACTAAAGTGTATTTCTTTTCACTTATGCTAGTTGGCTCAACTGGACCAAATAAATCCATATGCAACATATGCAATATCCTTGTTGAAGATGGACTAGACTTCTCTTTGAATGATGATTTGATCTGCTTTCCCATCTGGCATGCATCACAAACACTTTTTCTTGTATACTGAGTCTGGCAGTCCTTCCATAAGATAACTCCTTGCAAACTTGTTAATTGTCTTGAAATTCAGATGACTCAGCTTCTTGTGCCATAGCCAACTTGATTCGGCTGTACTCTTTGCTAACAGACAAGTGCTTGGTGTGGCAGTCGACTAGTCTACCACATACATGTTCTTCTGTCTGGATCCTTGCAACACTACTTCATTTGATTTAGTGTCTTTAATTTGGGACACTCCCCTATTGAATCCAACATTATAGCCCTTGTCACAGAGTTGGCTGATGCTTAACAAGTTGAATTTGAGACCTTCAACATATGCAACATCTGTGATTTCTAATCCATTTTTCTTCATAGATTCAGTGCCTCTTATTTCCCCTGGAGCTTCATATCCTCCAAATATGACTTTTTCGCCTCTAATCTCCTTGCATTTTGACAGATTTTTCTTGTTTCCTGTCATGTATCTGGAATAGCCACTATCCATGTACCAGGTTCCTTGGCACTCAGTTGTTTCTTGAACCTGCAATCAAGGAAATTAGTTTTTAGGTACCCATGCTTGTCTGGGTCCTGAGGGGTTAGTGTTGTTAGATGATCCAACCAACATATAGCCAAATGACTTGACTCTAAGAGGTTGCCATCTATTTGTGCCATAATCATAACTCACTTTGGCAAATTGCTTGGGGGCATTAGGTTCATACAACTGTCTCTTTTGTCTGTATGCCTGTGTGTGTGTTTTAGCAGTTGCATTCTTTGGTTAGTTGTGATATTTCTGAGTGTAGTGTCTGGGTTCATATGTGTGTTGATGATAGCTCTTTTGCCTTTGGAATGACCTTTGTTGAGTTCTAGGCCTTTGCCATTTGGGCTTATATTCCATAGGTCTTAACTGATATTTCACATTATTCAAATCAACTTGGCTTGGGTAGTTTCTACCATTCCCATCATATGTGTTTCTTTGATAAACCTTCTGGGGTTTCTGGTAGCTCTGTTTCTTCTTTACAGAGTACTTCCTATTTGGAGTTTGCTGAGGAACTCTGCTGGATTTCTTCTCAGCTGTCCTCTCAGCATACTCAATTGGCCGTTTTCCTTTTCCTTTATATCCAAGGCCAGTTTGTTTATGATTGTGCTTTGGAGTGAATGTGGGTGCAACATTTGGTGTCTTGGATTCTTGAGATGCTTCATTACTTGAAGATCATTTTTCCAAAATCACTCTGGGAGTTTGACTGTGTGCAAAGGAATTGAATCCTATGCCAGTTTTATCTCCACACTCTTTTTGACTCATAATGAGGTCATCCAATGATTTAGATGCCTTTGTAAATGATGCAATCACATTTTTGAGATCATTTTCCCTCTTTTCTATACCAGCTATCTCTGCTATTAGTTTTGCATTTTTCATTTGACTCTTTTGTTCTCATCGCTATATGACTTAGAGTACTCGGCTCCTTAGTCACCGTGAGTTTTGCTTTTGAATTTGGCTTTTTTTTCTCGTTTAATAGTGTGTGTGAGGATTTAATGTGCTCAAAGTCTTTCATCATTTTGCCTAATGAATCATAAAGATCAGTGGGTGATGAAGTGTGTGTGTCACAATCACTATCACTAGAATCTGAGTGAGATGAGTTATAGTGTACCTCATCTTCTTGGCCAGGTTGATCTTGTTCTTTAGCTATTAGCCAAATCATTGCTTCTTCTTCAGAATCACTTGAGTAGTCAGCTTCACTACTCTCTGAGTCCACTGCTTCTTTGGACTTAGCAGTCTCAGTAGTCTCTGCATCCAACATGGCTTTTTTCTTTTCCTGTTTTCTTTCTCTGAAGACTCTTCTTTCTTCTTCATTCCTGAATTTATTGACTATAGGATATGGACAGTCAATAGCAAAGTGTCCTGGTTGTCTACAGTTCCAACACAGGTTCTCAACTCTTTGATCAGCTCTTTCCGTTCTTGTGTTATCAGCCCTCTGATATTCAACCCTTTGATGCTCAGCTCTTTTGGGTGGCCTATCTTCTTTTGACTTGGAGGGAGCTGAATGTCTCCTTGAGGATTCACCCTTGTTTCTTTTATAGTTCTTATTGAAGAACTTGTTGAATCTCTAAACCATCAAGGCAATTTCCTCCTGGTCAATGGCTTCCTTGACCTCAGCTCTCTTTCCATCCTTGACTATAAGTGCAACTGTTTTGGGTACAGTTGTCTCCTCTTGATCTTTTCTTCTCAGCTCAAATTCATAAGCTTTGATAGGTCCATCGAGTTCATGATTGGATGTTTTTGATAGGTCCATCGAGTGCCTTAGAGACATGGTCTTCATTTCCCATTTAGCTGGGAGACTCCTTAGAATCTTCATACACATCTTCTTTGTGTGTATTCCTTTCCAAGTGCTGAGAGCTCATTTGTAATTTTAGTGATCTGGCATCCAGCTGATCTATTGTCTCACCGGCAAGCATTTTAAAGTTTTCAAACTTTTGAACAACAACAGATAATTTGTTTTCTTTAATTTGCTCTGATCCTTCACAAATTAAAGTTAATTTATCCAAGATTTCTTTTGTTGTTTTGCATGACTTGACTTTATTAAACATTGCTTTGTCCAGTGTCTTGTAGAGAATATCCTTGGCCACATTGTCTAAGTTGTATCTCTTTTTGTCATCATTGGTCCATTCAGTCCTTGGTTTTTCAACTAAGGCTGGTTTTGCTTCAGCCACAACTTCTTCTCCTTCAACTGCAGCTGCTCTCCTTGCAATTGTGTTCACTTTCAATATTTGCAGTGGCCCATCCTCTATCACTAGCCGCGTTTTGTCATGTAAAGCAGATAGATGAGCCTGCATACGAATTTTCCAGTCATCAAACTCCTCAATAGTGAACATAGGAATGCGTGTCAAATTTGCTTCCATGATAATAACTTTACTGAATAAAAATAGCTTTTGAAAGAGCAAGTGTTAAAAAGTTCTTTGAAAGATTGGAGATCTAGTTCAGTAACCAGTGCGGAAGGCTCAATGAACCAATCGCTCTGATACCACTTGTAGGTGCCAAGGGGAGTGAGTACGGTTTAGAAGGGGGGGTTGAATAAACCTTACCAACTTTTCTAATTTAGTCCTTTTAAAATATTACAGAGTTAAATACACAGCTAAGTCCCTGGGGGACAGCTAAGTTAGTTAATCAGCAGAGTTAGCCACTTAACAGATATAAAATGATATGCAGAAATAAAATGCTGAAATGTAAATGACACAATAATTTTTATAGAGGTTCGAAGATGGGGTAATTCTTCTACTCCTCTCTTCTACAACTCCTGGAAGAATCCACTAAGTAATGATCATAGTACAAAGTGGTTATCAGTCCAGATACAAGTCTTGATCACACAGCTGACTTGCTCCTTTGGGACTCAGTCTAGAGATGCCTTGATCACTCAGCTGGCTTCTCATCCGACTCAGCTTCTTCACAGGGCGGATGCCTTGTTACTTCAGCTTACTTTCTCAAGCTTCTTGGATTTGATCACGAAGCCCTCCAATAACTTGAGATTGGTTCGACCCATTTTGCTTTAAGGTATGAGAATAGTTCATGATTGGATGTTTTCGATAGGTCCATTGAATATCTTAGAGCCATAGTTTTCATTTCCCATTCAGTTGGGAGGCTCCTCAAGATCTTCATACACATCTCCTTTTGTGTGTATTCCATCCCAAGAGCTGAAAGCTCATTTGTGATATCAGTGAATCTTGCATCCAGGTGATCCATATATTCTCCTGCAAACATTTTGAAATTTTCAAACTTCTGAACGGCGACCGATAATTTATTTTCTTTAATTTGCTCTGATCTTTCACAAATTAAAGTTAGTTTATCCTAGATTTCTTTTGTTGTTTTGCAGGATTTGACTTTATTGAACATTGCTTTGTCCAAAGTCTTGTAAAGTATATCCTTGGCCACATTGTCCAAGTTGTATCTTTTTCTATCATTGTTTGTCCACTCAGTCCTAGGTTTTTCAACCAGGGTTGGTCTTTCTTCAGCAGCAACTTCTTCTCCTTCAGCTGCAGCTACTCTCCTTACAGCTATGTTCACTTTTAATATTTGCAGTTGCCCATTCTCTATCACAAGCCACATTTCATCGTGTAGAGCAGATATATGAGCCTGCATACGATTTTTCCAGTCATCAAATTCCTAAACAGTGAACATAGGAATGCGTGTCAAATTTGCTTCCATGATAATAACTTTGCTAAAAATGAAAGATTTTGAAAATACAAGTGTTTGAAACCTTTTAGAAAAGATAGAGATCTAGTTCAAGAACTAACGATTTTAAGGCTCAATGAACCAACCGCTCTGATACCATTTGTAGGTCCCAAGGGGTGTGAGTAAGGTTTAGAAGGGGGAGTTGAATAAACCTTACCAACTTTTTGATTTTAGTCCTTTTAAAATATAACAGAATTAACACAAATAACTAAGTCCTTGAGGGACAGCTAAGTTGGTTATTCAGCATAATTAGCCACTCAACAGACTCGATAGAGCTGTTGATAGAATAACTCAATTGTTTAACCTGAACCTTAACTTGGTTGTGTTGGTTTTATCATCGGAAGACTTAACACCCTTTGATTTGATTTAAACTTGTTTTAACATTTGATTTTTGGTCTTGGTTATTTATCAGTTGGATAGCAAATGAATTTATCAGCAGATATAAAGTAAATATGCAGAAAGATAAAAGTGCTGAAAAATTAAATGACACAGTTAATTTTTATAGAGGTTCGAAGATGGGGTAATTCTTCTAATCCTCTCTTCTCCAAATCCTGGAAGAATCCACTATGCAAAAGATCTATTTACAAAGTGGTCAATAGTCTAGAGACAGTCTTGATGACACAACTGGCTTCTCTTCCAACTCAGCTTCTTCACATGGTAGCTGCCTTGCTACTTTAGCTCACTTTCTCAAGCTCTTGGATTTGATCACGAAGCCCTCCAAAAACTTGATACTGGTTCGACCTTGAACTTTCCTACAATCCTCATTGGAAAGTAGACCCCTTTTGATTCTTCAAAAGTTTGCTCTTCAACAGTTTGAAGTTGTCTTTCCTTCACAACTTGTGTTGGATCGATTTCCTTCGAGTTTCAGGCTTGAGGATTTGCTTGAATATCTTGAGAATATTTGCAGGTTTACAGCTTGAATATTGCTTGCTTGTTCGTGGTTCAGGTAACCTTTTTCTCAATGAATTTCCTCAGCCTTTTATAGTGAACTTTCAAAAATCTGCCCATTTGAAGAGATATGCTGATTTTTAAAGGTCACTTGTGTTCGTTGGCTTGTCTTTTCTTGGTCCTCAATCTTGAGATGTAGACCTTTCCTCGTATTAAATGAATGTGCAGCTTTTCAAGTTCTGACACGAGGTGCAGTGCTTCCCGTTGGTTTATTCCTTTTGCACGCTTCTGGGAGAAGCACTTTAAGACCTGGAAGTGTGGAAGTATTACTTATTTAAATAATTTTCTTGACTTTCGTGCAATGGATTCATTTCAGTTAACTCCTCTTGGCTGTTGCCTTTTTTGCCAGGTGACTTGAGTCTGCTCCAATCATTGGAAGACTCATCTGTCGCTTCAACTTGAGACTTGGCTTCTTGAGTTGACTTTCACTGACTCTTTACACAGCTTTTCCTCAGCTGATACACCTTCAGTCAAGTTCTTGATCATCTTTTGTGATATTTCTGAGTGTAGTGCTTGGGTGCATATGTGTGCTGATGATAGCTCTTTTGGCTTTGGAATGACCTTTGCTGAGTTATGGGCCTTTGCCATTTTAGCATGTATTCCATAGGTCTTTGTTGATATTTCACATTATTCCAGTCAACTTGGCTTGGGTAGTTTCTACCATTCCCATCATTCGTGTTCCTTTGATAGAACTTCTGGGGATTCTGGTAGCTCTGTTTCTTTTCCACAGAGTACTTCCTATTTGGAGTTTGCTGAGGAACTCTGCTGGATTTCTTCTCAGCTGTCCTCTCAGCATACTCAACTGACTGTTTTCCTTTTCCTTTATATCCAAGTCCAGTTTGTTTTTGGTTGTGTCTTGGAATGAATGTGCGTGCAACATTCGGTGTCTTGGATTTTTGAGATGATTCATTACTTGAAGATCATTTTTCCAAGATCACTCTTAGTGTTTGACTATGCACAAAGGAATTGAATCCTATGTTTGTCTTGTCTCCACATTCTTTTTGGCTCATGATAAGGTCATCCAATGATTTAGATGCCTTTGTGAATGAAGGAATCACATTTTTGAGATCATTTTCTCTCTTTTCTATAGAAGCTATCTCTGCTATTAGTTTAGCATTTTCAGCCTTCAGCTCTTTGGTCTCATCAGCTATGTGACTTAGAGTACTCAACTCCTTAGTCAGCTGTGAGTTTTGGCTTTTGAGCTGGCTGTTTTCCTCATTTAATAGTGAGTGTGAGGATTTAATGTGCTCAAATTCCTTCATCATTTTGCCTAATGAATCATAAAGATCAATGGGTGATGAAGTGTGTGTGTCACAATCATTATCACTAGAATCTGAATGAGATGAGTTAGAGTGTACCTCATCTTCTTGGTCAGGTTGATCTTGTTCTTTAGCCATTAGACAAATCATAGCTTCTTCTTGAAATCACTTGAGTAATCACTTCACTACTCTCGATTCACTCCTTTGACTTAGTTTGTTTCTTTCTTCTTGACCTTTTCTTTTCTTGTCTTCTTTCTCTGAGACTCTTCTTTCTTCTTCATTTCTCGTATTTATTGACTACGTTATGGACAATTTGTCCTG
The DNA here is from genome assembly GCA_016081115.2 of Rehmannia glutinosa. Classification (NCBI taxonomy): domain Eukaryota; kingdom Viridiplantae; phylum Streptophyta; class Magnoliopsida; order Lamiales; family Orobanchaceae; genus Rehmannia; species Rehmannia glutinosa. The sequence continues at coordinate 42,011,145 of CM071930.1, forward strand.
GTTGTCTGCAATTCCAACATTGCTTTCTTTTCTTTTTTCTTGTCTTTTGATATTCTTTTGATACTCTCTCTTTGGTGATCTTCCCTTGACTTGGAGAGGATGATTCACCTTTGTTTCTTTTGTAGTTCTTGTTGAAGAACTTGTTGAATCTTTTAACCATCAAGTTTCTCCTGGTCAAATTTCTTTGTTTCACCTCTCTTCCTTCCTTGACTATGAGTGCATCTTTTGGGTACAACTATCTCCTCTTGATCCTTTCTTCTCACTCAAACTCATGAGCTTTGAGGTCAAATAGTTCATGATTGGATGTTTTTGATAGGTCCATCGAGTGCCTTAGAGCCATGGTCTTCATTTCCCACTCAAGGAGGCTCTTGTAAAGTATTCTTTCCCAAGTCTTTGATCTCATTTGTAATTTCAGTGAATCTAGCATTTGTCCATTTTCACCCGCAAGCATTTTAAAGTTTTCAAATTTTTGAACAACAACGAGATAATTTGTTTTCCTTAATTTGCAACCAAGGTTAATTTATCCCATTTCTTTGGTTGTCTTGCAAAATTTGACTTTGTTGAACATGGCTTTGTCCAAAGTCTCCTTGTACGTTGTCAAGGTTGTATCTTTTTCTGTTAGCATTTGTCCATTCACTCTTGGTTTTTCAACCATAGTGTTCAGAGGAGCACCTCCCTTCATTATTTGCGTGTTCACCTTCATTATTTGCGGTGCCCATCTTCTATCACTATTCACATCTCATCATGTAAAGGCGATAGATGAGCCTGCATACGTATTTTCCAGTCATCAAATTCCTCAATGGTGAACATAGGGATGCGTGTCAAATTTGCTTCCATGATAATAACTTTGCTGTTTAAAAATGGCTTTTGGAAGAATAAGTGTTAAAAACTTCTTTGAAAGATTGGAGATATAGTTCAGTAACCAGTGCGGAAGGCTCAATGAACCAACCACTTTGATACCACTTGTAGGTCCTAAGGGGTGTGAGTGTAAGGTTTAGAAGGGGGGGTTGAATAAACCTTACCAACTTTTTCGATTTTAGTCCTTTTAAAATAATACAGAGTTAATTTCACAGCTAAGTCGTTGATGGACGGCTAAGTTAGTTAACCAACGAGTTAGCCACTCAATGATTCAATTGAGCATTGATAGAATAACTCACTTTAGTTTAAACCTTAACTTGGTCATTTGTGATGAGATTTTCAGCGGAAGACTTAACACCCTTGAATTTGGTTTAAGTTTGTTTTAACACTTGGTTTTAGCACTTTGTTAATTATCAGTTGGATAGCAAATTATCAGCAGATATAAAATGATACGCATAAAGTAAATGCTGAAATGTAAATGACACAATAATTTATAGAGGTTCGAAGATGGGGTATTTCTTCTACTCCTCTCTTCTCCAACTCCTGGAGGAATCCACTAAGTATTGATCAGAGTACAAAGTGGTTATTAGTCCAGATACAAGTCTTGATCACACAGCTGACATGATCCTTTGGGACTCAGTCTGTAGATGCCTTGGTCACACAGCTGGCTTCTCGTATGACTCAGCTTCTTCACAGGACAGCTGCCTTGCTACTACAGCCCACTTGCTCAAGCTTCTTGGATTTGATCACGAAGCCCTCCAATAACTTGAGACTGGTTTGACCTTGAACCTTTCTACAATCCTCCTTGGAATGTATACCCCTTTTGATTCTTCAAAAGTTTCCTCTTCAACGGTTTGAAGTTGGCTTTCCTTCACAGCTTGGTGTTAGATCGATTTCCTTCAAAGTTTAAGCTTGAGGATTTGCTTGAATAACTTGAGAATATTTTGCAGGTTATAGTTCGAATAGTAGCTTGAAAGTTCGTGGTTCAGGTAACCTTCTCTCAAAGTGATTCCTCAGCCATTTATAGTGAACTTTAAAAAATCTGCCCGTTGAAGAGATATGCTGATTTTCAATAGTCACTCGTGTTCGCTGGCTTGTCTTGTTGCAGTCCTTGATGTTGACATTTCCTTATATTAAATGAACATACAGCTTTTCAGAGTCTGACACAAGATGCAGTGTTTCCCATTGGTTTATTCCTTTTGCACGCTTCTGGGACTGAGCACTTTAAGACATGGCAGCATGGAAGTATTACTTGTTTAGGTAATATTATTGACTTCTGTGCAACGGATTCTTTTTAGTTGTCTTGACTTGACTGCCTTTTCCCAGGTGATTTGAGTCTGCTCCAATGATTGAGAGACTCATCTGTCACTTCAACTTGAGACTTGGCTTCTAGAGTTGACTTGAGTGACACTTCACACAACTGTATCCCAGCTGATACTCCTTCAGTCGAGTTCTTGACTTCTCCTCCTTGCCATACTCACCGCTTCACAATGAGTCTTCATCTCGATCCTTGATTGACTTCTTGTATATCCAGGCATAGGCGACTGACTTGACTCAGCTCGTACAATGCAAATTACAAGGAAAATGGGGTGCCAACTTTCTAGTGTAAGTTTTACATGGCATTCATCAAAATCTAATAAACAAATTTCCCAACACATATTCTTGTAACCTTTTACAGGAAATGGAGCTTAATCGAAGAAATATCAGTTGGAAGGCCTGGACAGACTTGACGAGTGCAAAGAGAAGACCGAAAAGACAAAGAAACCAGACAAAAACATGTCAAATGGCCAGACCATGTGGGACCACACTACCATGTGACTTGCCCGTGCGATGAAGACATGTTCGTGTGAAGTTGGAGAAAACAATGGACGAAAACAAACCGCAACGGCTGGACCATGTGAAGTGGTTGTGTGATGCTGCACGGCCGAATCGTGTGACGCACTGTTTTGGATTTTTGTGTCCTTTTTCCACTTAAACTCTACAAGTGATCTCTCTAAACACCTATATAAAGGACCCAAGGGTTGCACGAATATTAATCCATCAATATACAATACAACACATCAAAATACATAGGAACACAAGATCAAAGGTCTTTTGAGAGAGGAGGGCTATGTTACGAAGAACACCACAAGCCCTTTCACATTTACGAAAGCACAAGAGCTTCGAAGCTTTGGAAGGAAGATCTATCCTGACAAGAAGGGGTTTTCTTTCTTAGTTTAGATCTCTTGTATGTGCTTAAACGAAGTCACAATATTGATTTCAAGTTTTTCTATTACTTTATTATCAATGTTTGGCTAATCTTTCGGATCTTAGAGCATAACCAAAACTGTGGATCATGTTAAATCTTGATTAATTATTTTCTTAATCAATTCATGTATTCTATTTTATGAATTCGAGTGTTTATTCTTATTGCTTTTTATTGGATCAATAATTAGCATGTCATATTTGTTAGTGCGAAATTCGAAAGAAGAGTTCTAACAAAGATGGAAATCTAATTCAGACATAAATGGGTGTATCGAGTCGGGAGACCTACAACTGTTTGTAGGGAGTCGTTCAATTCATAGATCTTTTGGGAGTTGATAATAGTTGTATCTAGTCGGAAGACCTACAATTGTTATTAATCTACTATTTATGCCCCGCCCGGGAGGAAGAATAGACTTAGGAATTGAACCCATAGAATTGCATGAATTGGTTTTGTTAAACATTAATTGGATTTAATATTGAAGAAGCATGTTGAGATTATGTTCCTAAGGGTTGCTTTCGTAGTTGTTGAAAATACTTGTGGGGTTTACAAATTTATTTTTTTTTATTTTTATTTTTTGATTTTTCTAAAACTCGATATTCGGTTGCTTTAATAAAATTGGAATGCGATGTTACTATAGCCTAAATGTTTCGTAGTCAATCCCTAAGAAATACGACCTTGCTTACCATTATCCTATAAACTACACTGTACACGTGCAGTATAGAGGTCCAAATATTTTTGGCGAACACCCAACTTCTATTGATGTCCAAAATGAAGATGAAGAGTCTTAGGCTTTATGTACACCCTTCTTTTTTGTAAATGAGTCTCGCGGTGTTTGTAAAACATTTTATTAGTTGCTTTATTTCATAAAGACACATTTATAACCCAATTGCTCCCTTCTACGGCCAAGGGTGTTTTGCTGAAACTTATTTTTTGTGAAGTTATTTGCTTCACATTATAGCTTTGCTTTACTTATCTTCTATTTATAAATTGCTTTAACTTTCATGCTCATTGTAAACCTTATCAGGTTCATAAATGCTTGCTAACCATGTGAGGTTGCTTTCTAATTTTTCTCTAAAACTAACTTCGCGGAGGTCATTTTTTACTTACCGCGATATTTCTCAAATTACCTTTGGACTTTCATATTAGAGTTGACCTTGTTGGGTCACTTCTTACTTGCCGTGATATTTCTCAAATCGCTTTTTGGCTTTCATATTAGAGCTGACCTCATTGGGTCACTTCTTAGTTGTCGCGATCTTTCATAGATCCCTTTTTGGCCTTTTATTAGAGCTGACCTCGTGGAGTCAGTTCTTACTTGCCGCGATCTTTCCCAGATTGCTTTTTGGCTTTTAATTAGAGTTGACCTCATAGGGTCGCTTCTTACTTGACGCGATCTTTCACAGATCGCTTTTTGGCCTTTTATTAGAGCTGACCTCATGGGGGTCGGTTTTCGTCATGTAGCCTGCTCAATATTTTAACATAAAACAAGGGGGTATTTCACCTCCCAGTAACATTTCAGATATATTCATTCAAAATGAGCTATAAGTTACAAGTTATTACCTAGGTATAAAACTTGCGCATGGCTTGGGAAGCTCTTTTTCTTCCATGCTTTCCAGCGATATGTGCCTCTCTTGAGAATCTCTGTCACCTTAAAAGGACCTTCCCATTTTGCCTCCAACTTTCCTACATGTTTTGATAGTTCAACTTTCTTTAGCACTTTCATGCACTCTCTTTGGTGCCTCTCTTGAGCCCACCAAAGGATCTCTTGTACACATCTTCTCCTATTATTTGTAACCTAGATGCCTTGATTTGTATTCTCCTTGACTCTCTTGGATCTGCTGGCAAGGCTCCTTCTTTCAAAAATTCCTTGATCCCCTCAATCCAATTTACCTGAATTCCCACATGAAGAATCAGGGCCCCCTTTGAGAAATAATCAAGAGGCTCGCTCTCCGACTTCATCTCGGAGTCCTTCGCCACCAGTACAATCAACTTCCTTGAGCTCGCCCCTAAAACAACACTACCAAATCGTGCTAATGCATCTTCTCTCTCATTCTCTTCCCTAGGAATCTGTTGTAATTGGAAATTTTCAAAATTCTCTACCAACTTCTTGGCTTTGCTCAAGTATTCAGAAATAGATTTATCTTTGGCCTCAAACGAACCCTCCATTTGCTTCGTCACTAACTGGGAGGCGGTGTAAGCAATGAGTTTACTTACATTGCACTTGTGTGCTATCTTCATTCCGGCAAATTAAAGCTTCATACTCAGCTTCATTATTTGTGTCCTCGAAATCAAGTTTTAATGCTACTTCCACCTTGAAAGAGTCTGGGCCTTCTAATAAAATTCCAGCCCCTCCTCCAACTGCCACAGATGAACCGTCGACGTGTAATAACCTAAAGCCTCACCTTGGGTCGTTGGTTCTTTTATTGTAGCCTCGCTAACAAAGTCCCCTAGAACCTGAGCATTGATTGCTGATCTAAATTGATGTTAGATATCAAACTCTCCCAACTCCACCGACCATTTAACTAAACACCCTGATAATTCTGGCCTTCCCAAAAATTTTCTCAATGGCTGATTCGTTAGGACAATGATTTGATGAGATTGAAAGTAAGGACGTAGTTTTCTTGCTGCCACCACTAAGGCCAATGCCAGCTTCTTAGTTTTCAAGTATCTTTCTTGTGCACCTTGAAACATCTTACTCACATAATAGACTGGTTTATGCATTCCTCTTCTTCCATGACTAAGAAAAGTGATTTACCTTTTTCAGGCTTTGACAACAGAGGAGGCGAGCTTAAGTATGCTTTTAGTTCATCGAAAGCTTTTTCACACTCTTCCGTCCATTTAGAAAAATATATATTCCTTGAAGTAGCGAAGAAAGGCAAGTTCCAATCAGCTGACCTCGAAATGAACCTATTTAACGAGTCTAGCTTCCCAGTGAGTTGCTGAACCTCATTTACGGTACTGGGTGAGGTCATTTCAATATAGCTCTTATTTTCTCCATGTTCACTTCAATTTCCCTCTCGTTGACCATAAACCCAATTAAATTTTCCACCTCGCACCTTAAAAGTGCACTTCGTCGGATTCAGCTTTATCCCATAAGCTTGCAGAACACTGAAGGCTCTCTTTAAGTGTTTCAGGTGATCTTCCTGTTTCTCACTTTTTTCCAACATATCGTCTACGTACACCTCCATGGTTCGCCCCATCTCTCTTTTAAACATGAGGTTCACCAGTCGCTGGTATGTTGCTCCCGCATTCTTAAGCCTAAATGGCATCACTAGATAGCAATATACCCTCTTGTCAGTAACAAACAAGGTCTTATCCTGGTCTTCCTCCACCATGAATATTTGATGATAACACTGGTAAGCATCCATCATACTTAACAAAGCGCATCCAGCCGTAGAATCCACTAGGAGATCGATACGAGGTAGCAGATATGGGTCTTTGGGACATGCTTTTTTTAAGTCAGTGAAATCTGTGCACATCCTCCATTTTTCAGTTGTCTTAGGAACAATCACAACATTGGAAATCCATTCAGTGAGCTGAATCTCGATAACATGCCAGCCTCGATAAGCTTATTCATCTCGCTTTCGATGATCTTGTTCCTTTCTCCTCCAAAACATTGGTTCTTCTTCTTAACGACCTTCACCTCCAGGTCAACATTTAAGCGATGCACTATTACCTCTAGGCTAATGCCTTTAAAATCTAGTGATTTCTATGAAAAGATATTCGCATTCTCTTTCAGGAATCGGATGGTTAGGAGCTCGAGGCTAGGGTCCATCAGTGAGCCAATATGCATGGATTTTTCTGGGTCATTTGTATCCAACTCCCGCACGATTTGCTTAATAGTTATGATTTCCCTTACACCCTTCTTTTTTTTCAATGATAAATTGTAGCACTCCCTTGCACATTTTTGGTCTCAACACACCTCCCCAATTCCAATCGAGGTTGGAAATTTCATCTTCAAATGATATGAAGATACGATGGCTTGGAATTAATTTAAACCTGGCCTCCCAAGAATGACATGGTATGCAAAAGGGGCATCAACAACCAAATATTTAATCATTACCATTTTTCGGCATGGTGAGGTGCCTAGCAAGGTTGGGAGGTCAATAGTACCCAGCGGGATCACTTTGCTTCCCCCTAATCCCCTCAAGGGAGTATCCATGGGCTGCAATGTTACTACATCCAACTCCATTTTGCTAAGAACTTGTACAAAAATCACATCCGTCGAGCTTCCATTGTCTATCAAGGTCATCTGTACTGCGAAGTTTGCAATATCCATCGTTATCAAAAGTGATAGGATTTGTCTGCTCTATGTTTAAGATATTTAGAGCTCGCTTGGGGGTATGAACTAAGATTCGCATATATTTTCTTTTCGCACTTTGGGAATAACCTCCGCTCGGGCCCCCTGCTATCATATGTATCACTCCTCTGTGAGGTAAGTTTTCATCATGCCGATCTCGCCTCGTCTTAGACCACTCGCGATGCTGGTCTACTCTTTCCCTCGCTGGGAAATGAGCTTCGGACCTTCCACGTGATTTATGCCTCGGTGGAGACCCTGGTCTGCATCCTTCCATGCCTTCTCTCCTCAACCTTATTTCCTTTTATTCACACAAATTTTTCAAGTATCCCTGATGGATAAATCTCTCTATTTCGTTTTTTAGCTTAAAGCACTACTCCGTGTCATGGCCGTGATCCTTATAGAAATGATAGTATTTTCTATTATCTCTCCTACCTGACGTTTCCTTCATCTTTTTTGGCCATTTCAACATGTTCTTTCCTTCAATCAACATTAGGGCATCCACTCGGAGAACATTTAGCAGGGTGTATCTACTAAACCCTGTAGGTCGATGCCAATCATGTCGACCACGTTAGTGGTCTTTTTAAAACCTAAAACGAGGTCATTCTCTAGGATCTTTTCTTGCCCGAACTTTGGGGTTCTCCACTGACCATTCGTGATCCTTCAGCTCATTCATTTCCTCTTGAATATATCGATGGGTCATTCCCATCAATTCTTCTTTATCCCTTGGAGGATCACGTGCTAGGGCTGACGCCAATACTCCCTTCTTTAACCCATGAATCAATATATTTGTCATTATATCGGTCCTCATGTCTTGCACTGCGAGAGCCTCGTCGTTGAATCTATTGATAAAATCTTGAAGTGCTTCCTCTTCTACTTGCCTAATGGTAAAGAGGTGGGTCACAGATCTGGGTATAAGAATTTCCTTGCTAATTGCTCATATGAGATCGCAAGACCAAGTTGTTGAACACCAAGCAACTGAAGTATGAATATTTTGTAAGATTGAAAAACTCGCTTTAGATTACAAATATCAGTGGATTAGAAATTAAGAGGGGTGTTGAAAATATTAATTTGTAATTTCACACCATTAATATCATCAACCAACTACTAAATGAAAATTATAAAACTAGCCAATCAATATCATTTATTAGTACAACTTTGAATTAATGTTTTAGTTTTAGAATACACCTATAACTAGGCCATGTTGTAGTTCATTTGAATCATTACGAAAACAGTATGGTTGTATTTGCAACTACCATTTTCTATTTTCCAACTTTTCTAGAAACTAGGTTTATTGTTTATTAAGGGAAGTTCTCAGTGGAAATGAGGTCATTTTAATTTTTTTGTATCTTTTTCTGGAAATATGCTTTTAGAAATACAACAAAAAAGTTTTCACGTACCACAATCATGCAAACCTATATTAAAACAACCTTAAAAACTACAACCAAATAAGTTTTCTCTATAATCACGCAAATCTATGTGAAAAATACAATTAAAAAACTATAAACAAACATATTTTTATTTTCAAAATGATCTGTCCTGGCCGCATCTGCAAAGCCTAAACCGCAGGGTTTTCCAGCGTCGGCAATCCGATGCTAAAGTTGGAACCAGAATATTGGATTAATAAGGGCTAATTTATCAAATTATTGTTATTTGAAATAACTTTTACGTTTTTACCGTGGAATTTCATTTGTTTGCCAATGTATTGTGAAAACAGCTTTACAAAAGCTGTTTTCAAAGTTTTTAAATTTTTTTTTTAAAATGTCTACCAAAAGCAGCTTTCTTAAAGATGTCTTCAGTCAAAAATCAAACACACATACAATACTTACTCCATTTTCACCTTCCAAGAACCAAGAAACAAAAAGAAAAAAAAACCCTAGTATTCTTCTTCTCCCCTCCCTCACCCAACACAATGCCCCTTCCCTCCTCCCCCCTCCCCTTCCCTCCTTACCCCTTCCCCTCCCCCCTCCATGTTTGTTAATGGAGGGCTAGCCAACAATGGCGGTCCTTTGGGTGTCCGAGGTGGCCGAAATTTTTTGGTCCAGGGTAAAAGCGGGTCGGAGCTTCACGGAGGTCTCTCGGAGCTGAGTAAACGATGGGATGCGGCATATGATTTGGGTGAGGGAGAGGCATCTTTCATTTTTTTTCTGTTTTTTTTTTTTTTTTTTTCTTTCTCTGTTTTTTTCTCATTTTTAGATATAATTGTTTTAGTTTTCTTATTTTGTTCGTATTTTCTATTCCCGGTTGATTTGCGAAACTCGTGAGTGGATCGTTTTTCTGTTCTCGCATTATGTAGTGGTTGCTCGTGCCTGATTTGATTTTTCTAGTGTGTTACGATCTCCATTAAGGAGTCTTTGAAGTCTCCGTGGAGAGTGGGTGAGTTTGGGGTGTGTAGTTTTTTAGTCCGTGTTATGGAACCTGAATTGGTCTTACCAATTCCCCACTTGGCTTGTAGTTAGTCATGTCGGCTCATAGCCAGTTGGCTACGATTGTAGTTGTAATATTAGTTTTTGAGTTGTTTGAATAAAATACTATCGTTCGACAAAAACAAACAAAAAGATATCTTTAGTCTTTTTTAATAAATCAGATTTTAAGACAGCGATTTAATCGCTGTCTTCTTATTTTTTTATTTAAAAATTTCAAAACAGCTAAGTTAAAGCTGCTTTCATTTTTTTTAATTTCTGGAAATTTTTGAAATTTTTTGATTTTGTAGTTTTTGTCTTTATAATGCTTATTAATTTTTCCCACCCTAAAATGAATAGTGCTTTAATAATTCACAATTTTAATGTGGTGTTATTTTTCCGTTAAGTTAATAATTTTTATTTGAAATTTCTATTATATTGAAATTCCTACTCCACCGACGCGTGTTCCCTTTGATCTATGCTATGCAATGTTTGTTGATTGTCAGTTGGTGTGTGTGGAATATTTGTACGTTTAACTGTTTTTAATAATTTTAATATAATAAAAATTATTAACATAACGGAAAAATTACGCCATATTAAAATTGTGAATTATTAAAAAACTACTCATTTTAGGGTTGGAAAAACTAATAAGCATTATAAAGACAAAAACTACAAAATCAATATTTTTTTTCAAAATTTTCGGAAATTGTAAACGAAATTTTTTTTAATCGAAAAATGACTTTAACATAGCTGTTTTCAAATTTTTAAATTAAAAAAAAGACTAAAGACAGCTTTAAGAAAGCTTTAAGTAATATATATTTTATGTATGATATATAGTTTTAAACGAAAATGATATATGTTTTTAGTAAGAATAACTATCTATCTTCATTCGAAAAATAAATTAAAAATAATGTATCTATTTTCATTTATGTCTACTTAAAAATCTTAATATTTTTATTTCTTTTTTTATAGTTGAATTTTATATCCTGCTTTTTAAGTCAAATAAACATTGTACGTCAGTGTAAATGAATAATATTATTGATATTTCATTGATTCAAATATGATAAATAAATTTGCATACAATGTTTGTGAACAAAAGTGTATTGGTGAAAATTCAATAAAGAGCCTATTATATCTGGCCTCAATATTTTACAAACGTTGTGATGTTTTTTAATCATAATTTTGAAATTATTTTGTAAATAATAAATAACAATTTTTTATTTTGCAGCAAGGGAAATTCTCAAATTTCACGATTTTCAATTGATTTAATGAATGATGAAGATTCTCTTAACGTATATAAGAAGAAAAGAAATTTAGACGAATATTTTTTAGTCGCCCAATATAAAAACAATATGGTTTATTGTTTTTTTTTATATATTTTTCGATGTTATATTTTTGTGATAGTGATAGTGATAGTGAAAGTGGTTGTACAAGTTCAATGACCAATGTTGTATTCAAAGAATTATTTCGTAATTTTTAATTCTTTTAACTAATGTATAAATCAATAATCAAATATCCTTTTTAATTTTTTTTTTGTTTTGGGAGATATAAGTTATTTTGTGTGTACTTGTGATTTATTGTTTCATTTGTTTTTATCGTGTATATTTATATTTAGTTTTGATTACTTTTTTGACATTACATACACTAGATGAGATTCCATGCAATGCATGAATTGTATATTTGTGATACCTCCCTTTTGTATTGAGACTCCATGCAACGCACAAATTATATATTTGTGATACCTCCACTTTTTATTGTCACATGTGCATTTCCATAATACTTTAATGAACTTCTTCTCCCTTTGTTGTAATAATTGTTAAAAATGGAATCAATCAGTAGGCGGAAAATAAATTTAATATTTTTATTGATAAAGTAAAAAAATATCATATCTCATAATTATATATACTCAAGTCTATATGTATTTATTTATCTTTAGTTTTTAATTACATTTTGAAATTACATACATTTTACCTATACTAAAATAATTTTTACTTTTTAATGTACGGTCAGGTGCATCGCATCGCACGGGTGGAATACTAGTAAAATTAAAAACTCTGAAAAACAGCTTTTGTAAAGTTGTTTTCACAATACATTGGCAAACAAATCAAATTCCATGGTAAAAACATAACATTTATTTCAAATAACAATAATTAGATAAATTAGCCATTAAAAAGTATATGAAAATATAGTGAAAACAAAGTAAAGAATGTAACATTTTTATCATGAATAAGATGCCCCTTTTAGACCTGAATTATGGCCATTTTTTCCACTGAGGAGGGCTCCACGTGTCGTCTTCTGGTTAGGTTTTGACCAGTCTCCTTTCAAAGTTCATCAAAGTTACTCGCCAACAGTTCTCCCCTTCTTAAGAGTCACTTCTACCAGGTCAGTCTCTGCACATACTCACTTCTTGGGAGCTAAGACTTTTGACCCGCCCCTCCTTTTGGCCTCTAAATCCGGCCTCAGTATTGAGAGGATCAGGGAATATCTTTCTCATTAAATGTCTTTTCTCGGTCGAGCTGCCACCCACCTTTATGTATCATCATTGGCTATACCTACCACCGCCTATCCCTGTTCAAGAGTTACTCCACACCTTTATCTCACATCCCGTGTTATCGGTCAACCAGTACCTAGATAGGTCTTCCCCTTGGTAGACCTGTCTTCCGTCTCAGGTCCACTGGAATGGCCTTCTAACTCCCGGCCCTATTAGTCTGGTTGCCTTAATATTTATTTTACTCAAAGGATCTACCATTATGCAGGTCCATCTGCGGGGACCTGTATATGCCTAAAGAGGTCCTGGATGAACTACTCCCCCTACGCTATGTGGACTAAGATAGTAGATCTTTTAACTAGAGTAGGTATTTCGATGGTCATTAAGCTTTGGGTGGTAATTTTAAAGAAGTTTGACCATTTGAATTCCCTTCGATTTCGTATATCGCGCCCATGATGTCGTGTCCCATCAACCTTATCCACTCGTCTTTTGACGGTCGATCATCCTCCCATCCTACGGTTCGCGTTCCTTGCTTCTTCCTCTAGCCTTAACTAATAAGGATTGATCCATTTATAAGGGAACTGCCATTATTTCATCTTCTTCTTCCTTTCCATTTCTTAGTATTTCTCGTCTTCCCTATCACAGCTCCCTCCATGGCTATCCGCTCAAGTAAGTTTTCCCTACTCTTTTTCTTTTTGTATTAGATTTCCTTTTTCTTTTTCCTTTCTAACTTCTGCTTCTTCCCTCTTTGCTTTTCTCCTCCACTAAGTGCTCAACCTCTTTCTTCTTTTTCATATGGATTCCTCTAGCTCCAATCCCATATATCCCAACGTTCAAATCTGAAACTAGCTAAGAAAACCTGCGTGTTAACGATGGTATTCCTTTCTCTTTTAAGCTTCGACTCCCCGGTCCCTATGATAGGCCCCACAGTCCCCCTGGAGGTTATATTGCCTTCTTCGTGGAGCAAATAGAATCAGGATTGAGGTTCCCGGTGCGTGACTTCCTATGTTGGGTCTCAAAATCATTTGGGATCCCTTTACCCCAAATAGACGCCAGTTCTATTCTCCTGTTAGTGAGCTTGTTCATGATCCTCTCTCAATTTGGGGAGGTGCCCACTACTCAGTGTTAGATAAATGTTTTTATCGTAATTTTGATGATTTTATTTAACCGAGTTTTTCACCAACAATTTAATCCACAATTAAGCTTTCACTCACATACCAATATAATTGCCAAAAATCTTAGCCACTAACAACCTAAACAATCTAGCACAAGTATAATCCATCAAGCAATCAACCAAAATCATCACAATTCACCAACCTACAAGGTGTTCGATATAATGCCCCATAGAAAATTTCAATCAAAATCATGGCACAAGTATCAAACAAGCATCATAAATCAACTCTAATCCTTAATCCTCAAGAAATTTGACATTAAAAATTCAATTTATACCTTAAATCCCGAAAATAGGAAGAGAGTTGGATTTTTTTGAAACCCTAGGTGCTTGCTACCCCAAATCCTTGCTTCCAAGCAATTCAACAAGTGTAATTATAGTTTAGAGTAGTATGGGAAGTGATTAGTGATGATGTTCTAGGAGGATTTTGGAGAAAAAAATTAGAGAGGGCGATTTCGTGCTCGTCTGCGCGCGAGGGAGGGGATGTTTTTCTGAAAAATTTCAGACTCTGCCCGTCTGTTTTAAGCCTCAACAGGCATGAGCACGGGCGTGCTCATTCGGCACGGGCCGCCCGTGCTAGGGGCCACGTGGCCCGTTGTATCCTTCAGGTGTGGTACAACACGGGCTGCCCGTGCTAAGTGTTATTCCTTGTTTTTCAATTTTCATTTTTTTTTAGCAAAATAGGGTAAAATTCTAACCTATGAAAGCAATTAAATCCTAACTTAGAAAAGGGAAAACAAACCAAAAAAAATGGGAAGAAATAAAACAACAAAACCATTGGGTTGCCTTCCAACAAGCGCTAAATTTAACGTTTATAGCGTGACGCCTATTTGGTCGATCACGGATCTAGCAAAGTGAGGCGTGTCACCTCTTCCTTTTGATCCCGGCTCAAGTAGTGTTTGATCCTCTGGCCATTTACCATGAACGTCTCTCCGTCTCGGCTCACCAACTCCACTATTCCTGGAGGATTTAACACCTTCTTTATTACAAATGGCCCCGACCATCTTGACTTATGTTTTCCCGGAAAGAGTTTAAGACGCGAGTTAAACAATAGGACTTGTTCACCCGGCAGAAACTATCTCTTCTTTATCATTCGATCGTGCCATCTTTTGGTTCGCTCTTTGTAAATCCGGGAGTTTTCATATGCTTCATCCCGAAATTCCTCCATCTCATTTAAGTGTAGGAGCCTCTTCTCACCCGCTGCTTGGAAGTCAAAACTTAACTTTTTCACAGCTCAAAACGCCTTGTGCTCCAATTCGATGGGCAAGTGATACGATTTCCCAAATACTAACTGGTATGGAGATGTGCCCAATGGTGTCTTGTATGCAGTCTGATATGCCCATAATGCGTCATCTAGCTTCATGGCCCAATCCTTGCGATTTATGTTTACTATTTTCTCCAAAATATGCTTAATCTCGCGATTGGCTACCTCTGCTTGCGCGTTTGCTTGCGGATGGTATGCTAATGCCACCTTGTGCTTGACCCCATATTTCGCAAGTAGAGTGCTCATCAATTTATTCACAAAGTGTGACCCCCCGTCGCTAATTAAAGCTCTCGGGGTTCCAAACCGAGTGAATATATTTTTCTTTTGGAATTTAAGCACTACTCGCGCATCATTAGTCTGTGCCGGAATTGCTTCAACCCATAGAGATACGTACTCCACTGCAAGTAGAATGTATTGATACCCCGATGAAGATGGGAAGGGGCCCATGAAGTCGATCCCCCACACATCAAAGAGTTCAACTTCCATCACATTGGTCATAGGCATCTCATGTCGTCTCGAGATGTTCCCCATCCGCTGGCACCTATCACAACTTTGTACAAATAGATAGCAATCGTTAGATAACGTAGGCCAGTATAATCCACTTTACAATACCTTAGTCGCCGTACGAGTCAGACCGAAGTGTCCCCCGGAAGGTGAAGAATGGCACTGTTGTAGAACTCCCTCCCACTCTTCTTGAGGCACACATCGTCAAATGATGGTGTCGGCGCACCTCTTAAAGAGCAGGGGATTGTCCCACATGTAGAACTTGACGTCATGGAGGAATTTCTTCTTTTGATATGATGAAAAGTCTGGAGGCAAGACCCCTGCAACCAAATAGTTAACAAAATCTGCATACCATGGGAATTTAGGTTGTAGCATCAAAAGTTGCTCATCGGGGAACTCCTCCTTAATTACCTCCGTGTCCTCTTTCTCCTCCTTCTTGTATTCCAGTCTGGACAAGTGATCGGCTACTACATTCTCGCAGCCTTTTCTATCTCGAATCTCCACATCGAATTCTTGTAACAAGAGGATTCACCGAATCAGTCTCGGTTTGGCATCCTTCTTGTCAAATAGATATTTAATTGCCGCGTGGTCGGTGTGGACTATCGTCTTGGTTCCAATCAAGTAAGATCGGAATTTGTCGAATGCAAATACGATTGCCAGCATTTCTTTCTCAGTGGTGGTGTAGTTTTGCTGGGCGCTATCTAAAGTTCTGCTCGCATAATAGATGGCATCACACATAAGCTCGAAGGGCATCAAACATAAGCTCGAAAGGCTAACTCCAATCCGGAACTACTAGAATCGGTGTTGTCACCAAAGCCTTCTTCAGAATCTCAAAAGCCTGCAGACAATCATCTGAAAAATTGAAAGCAATATCTTTTTCTAATAACTGACTTAAAGGTTTAGTGATTTTAGAAAAGTCACGGATAAACCTTCTGTAGAATCCGGCGTGCCCTAGAAAGCTTCGAATGGCTTTCTCATTTGTTGGAGGTGGGAGTTTCTCGATTGCCACAACCTTCGCTCTATCAACTTCCAAACCTGCAGAAGAGACTTCGTGGCCTAAAACAATGCCATCTCGTACCATGAAATGGCACTTTTCCCAATTTAAAACAAGGTTAGTCTCCTCGCATCTCTGCAAAACTAGAGAAAGGTTATCCAGACAATGATCATATGAATCTCCAAACATAGAAAAATCATCCATAAAAACCTCCATTATTTTCTCAATGAAATCATGGAATATTGCCATCATGCATCTTTGAAAAGTAGCGGGTGCATTACAAAGTCCGAATGGCATTCAGCGAAATGCAAATGTACCATAGGGGCATGTAAAGGTCGTCTTCTCTTGGTCCTCCGGGCAATCATGATCTGATTATACCCAAAATAACCATCGACAAAACAATAGTAATCATATCCCGCCAAACGGTCAAGCATCATATCAATAAAGGGAAGGGGAAAGTGATCTTTGCGAGTAGCATCATTTAACTTCCTATAATCAATACAAATTCGCCATCCAGTTACTACTCTAGTTGATATAAGCTCATCACTCTCGTTTCTCACTACTGTCATCCCCCCTTTCTTCGGCACCACTTGCACCGGACTTACCCAAGAACTGTCAGAAATAGCATATATAATTCCAGCATCTAACAATTTTAAAACTTCTTTTCTAACGACTTCTTGCATTATAGGGTTTAATCGTCTTTGATTTTATACCGAAGGTTTATAGACATCTTCCATCCTAATTTTATGCATCACAATCGATGGACTAATGCCTTTTAAGTCAGAGATTAACCAACCTATCGCCGACTTATGTTTTCGTAACACCCTAAGCAATTTATCGAGTTGAACTGAAGTTAAAAGTGATGATACGATTACCGGATTCGTGTTATTCGCTCCAAGAAATGCATATTTGAGATGCTCGGGCAAGGGCTTGAGTTCTGGGTTCGATTTGGCCTCGTCGGATGGGCGCACGGGCTGCTCGTGATGATAAGCACGGGCCGTGCCATCTTCAGGTCCTTCAGCTTTTTCTTCGACTATAGGCACGGGCTGCCCGTGCTAATGAGCACGGGCCGTGCCGTCTTCAGCTTCTTTTGGATTTTCTTCGACCCTAGGCACGAGCTGACCATACCATTTGGCACGGGCCGTGCTGTCGTCGTTTTCCTCAGTTTTTCTTTCAGCTATGCGCACGACCTTGGCGTGCTCAAGAGCACGGGCCGTGCGCCCCTGTGTAACTAACTCCCGTACATTTTTTAGCGTGTGCGCGCCTCTTGCGCTCCTCGGTAGTTCCTGCATACTATCCAAAACACAAACACAATCATACAAGTCTTGGTTATCAATATCAATAGTCAAGTTCGACATTGAGCACGAATGTGTCAAGCCAAACTCCAAATTATCCCTAAACAATGTATGATCCGCATACTCGTTAATGCAAGATTCAACTACGTCTATAAAATTACAAGTCTCAACACCATCATGAAATTGAAGTGCCTTATAGATAGTAAATAACACATGCTCATCATTAACCCGTAACGTGAGCTCTCCCTTTTGCACATATATTAAGGCCTTACCCGTAGCTAGGAATGGACGCCCAAGTATCAAAGGGACGTCTTTATCTTCCTCCACGTCCAGCACCAAGAAATCCACAGGGAATATGAATTTATCAACTTTGACAAGTACATCCTCGATGATTCCCCTTGGATAAGTGAGTGATCGGTCCGCGAGTTGTAGGGTGACCGTAGACGGCTTCACCTCTCCCAATCCAAGTTGCCTGAAAATAGACAAGGGCATTAAGTTAATACTCGCTCCTAAATCACAAAGTGCTTTCTTAAAGAAAACATCACCAATAGCACAAATGATAGTGAAACTCCCCGGATCTTTCAATTTCTGTGGTAGTTTCCTTTGGATTATTGCACTGCACTCCTCCGTCAGATTGACTGTTTCGAAACTAGTCATCTTCCGCTTCTTTGACATAACATCCTTTAAAAATTTAGCGTAATTGGGCATCTGCTCCAATGTGTCTGCAAAAAGAATGTTAATATGCAGTTTCTTAAAGATATCTAAAAATTTAGCAAATTGCGCGTCTAAATTTTTCTTTTGAAAACATTGGGGAAAAGGAAGGGGAACATTAAGTTTACAAATATCAGGGTTAGAGGAAGATTTAAGCTTCTCAGCCCCTTTTTGTTCAGCACGATGTTCCTCAGCTCCTTCCTCGGCCTCAACCTCACCAATTGCCTCAGTTTCTGCATCTCCCGGCACATCGATTGTCGTTCCATCAGGGCGCAAGGGTTGGCCGTGCGGTGGCGCACAGGCCATGCCGTCCTGCAATTTATCGAAATGTTCTGGTATTTTCCGCCCCTCGTATTCCGTTCCACTCCTCAGACGAATGGCTTTATAGTGCTCCTTTGGATTTACCTCAGTGTTGCTCGGAAACTGGCCTTTCTGATGCTGCCCACCAATAATCGTAGCTATTAGACCAATTTGGGTCTCAAGATTCTTAATCTGGGACCCCAATTGGGTGACATGGTTTTCGATTTTATCCATCTTTACCTCATCCTTGTTGAACCTGTTCCTCGTCTCATTCATAAACGAAGTGAACATATCTTCCATGGTGGGCTTAGGATCTACAATAATAACACCGTTTGTCACATTAAACCCCGGTGGTGGTTGCTTCACGTTCTTCATGTTCGCGTAGGAGAAATTCTCGTGGTTCCTCAAGCCCGGATGGTAATGCGTGGGATTTTGATTGTTCCGGAAATTGTTGAAATTCCGGTTATTCACATAATTTGCTTCCTCTATCAGATCTAGAGGAATTCCCCCAGTACTTGCACCCGCATTTCCCTCGTTTGCCTTTGTCAAAGAACTTAATTGGTTTATCAGTACAGCCATCTGGGCTGTCAACTCTTTAATTGGGTCCAAATCAGACACTTCGGCTACCCTTTTCACATTAGTCCTCTCGGAGGGCCATTGATAGCTATTCATGGCCATCTCCTCTAACAAGTTGAATGCGTCCTCCGGAAATCTCACAAGAAGCGCGCCCCGTGCTGCAGCATCCACAAATGATCTAGTCTGTCACATCAACCCATTGTAAAAGAAACAGAGCTGCTGATCCTCAGGAAATCCGTGTTGCGGGCACCTCCTCAACAAATACCGGAATCTCTCCCAGGCCTCGTACAAAGGCTCAGAGTCAAACTGCCTAAACTGAGTGATCTCGCTTTTAAGATGCAGTGTCTTACTTGGTGGGAAATACTTGAACAAGAACCTCTGACTCAACTCATCCCAATTGTTCACACTCCCTTGAGTTAGGGTGCCTAGCCAGTTCCTAGCCTTATCCCTTAAGGAGAAAGAAAATAGGCAAAGACATATAGCATCATCAGTCACCCATTCATCTTGATAGTATTGCAAATCTATATGAAATTCGCAAGATGAGAGTTGGGATCTTCAGACGGGAAACCCCCAAACTGATTCTGTTGCACCATTGATATATGTGCTGGCTTCAGCTCAAAATTATTCGCATTAATTAGGATGTTGGCAATTCCACCATAGTTACGATTGATTGGGCGAAAGAAATTGCGAATCGCCTACTGTTGGACTGCCGGAGCCACTGGAACCTCTGGTACTGGTAACTCGACATTGACCCTGTTGGCCTAGTTGTTACCTCCGTTATTAATCCCTTTATTGACCCTGTTGTCGTCTTTAACTCCTTCCATGGTTCGGTCCTGCTGTCTTTCTGCCCGTTTTGTAGCCGCACTATTCCGCCTAGCAAAAGCCTCAACCTCCGGTATGAACGGTGCTAATTCTCCTTGCTTCGAGCGGGTGATCATGCACTACCTAAACCAACTAAAGAAAACAAGTCAACCACAGTAAAAGTAGAATTAAACAACAAACTAAAAAGAAAAGAAAAAATGTCTAGATTAAGAATAGTTCTATTTATCGCAATATCAGTACTAAAAATTTGATTAATCCCCGGCAACAGCGCCAAAAACTTGTTCGCCTATTTTTTTAGCTTCACCGCAAGTGTACGGATCAGTTTATAGAATAGGGTTTGCAAGGTCGAATCCACAGGGACTAATAAATTAATGTACCAAGTATTGGATTATAATAGTCCTATTTTTATCTAAACTATCGAAATTTGAAGGGTTGGTTTTATTACTACTAAAGCAAAATTAATCCTAAAATAACAAATCAAAGAGTGATTAAAAGATCAAGTATGAATGGATGGATTCCTGGGTTATGGTTTCAGTTAATATCCCACTTTTATTCTCCGATTAATCAAACCAAGGTTAAATGTATTCTTCTCTATAGACCAATCACCATAGTATTCCCTCTCTCGAGATGTATGTAAAAGCGTTGATTGGAATATCTATGTTAGCATCTCTACTCAACATGAGATATCCAACTCCCAAAAGTTCAAAAGATTATTAGATCTCACAAATATTCGCAGACATCTAAATCATGCAATCTATTTGTGTCAAGTACTCAAGATCTAGTATTGAAACTCACCGATAGAATTATGAATCAATACATCAAACAAGTTTAGATCAAAGGCCTTTTGATAAAACAAGAATTAAAGCGAAGTACTTGAATAGAAAAAGAAAACATTAACTTCAATTATCCTTAATCATCAAATAAAAGTGTTTATTAACCTACTCCCAAACCCGGGAATCACAAGATGTTTAGCCAGACATTGAAAATAAACAATTCATAGACAAATTATTCATAATCAAAATCTAACTAATTGAAATAACGATACGATGGAATGAGTGACTCGGGGATGATGATGATCTCTCGATCTATCTTCAATCCTCGAAGGTGTGGTTGCGGTCTTGATCGATCTCTCGAAGTTTCTGGTGGAAAACTCTCTTTTCTCTGGTTTCTAGGGTAAAAATCAGCGTGTCCTTGTTTGTGGCCACCCCGTTTCTATTTGTACTTCGTTTGGGTCGAAAACCTAGTCAAAACGAGTCAAACTCTATTTTTCCCACGCAGAGGAGCACGACCGTGCCTCATTGGCACGCCCAACCCGTGCTGGGTGCCAAACCAATTGTCCAATTTCCTGAGAGGAGCACGAGCGTGCCCATATGGCACGGGCTGCCCGTGCTATAGGCTGAAAACTCTCTTCTTCAGGTATAGGTCGAGCACGGGCGTGGTAGGGAAGCACGCCCTGCCCGAGCTCACCTGTATCATCAAACACTTGGCCATTTCCTTCTGTTTCTTGCCCGGTTTGTCCGACTTCTCCTTGATCCGACCCCAAACTTCGTCTAACATGTAAAGTATTGGCGGTTGCAATGCCCGATTTGTTGCCAAAATGTTACAAATATATAAAATTCCTACAAAACGAGCAAAGCGTAATCCTTTTCCACAAAATAAGAATAAAACCCCATTTACTCATATAATGCATGCATATCAACACATTATAGCCATTATTAAGCCCAAAATACATGCAAAACACAAGTCAATCAGTATCTTTCGACCCTCCATATCTTCCAACTCACAAGCTTCGCCTCTTATCACCCTCACTACCTTATAAGGCCTTTCCCAGATGCTCTCTAGTTTATCCCTTTTCTTCAGTGCGTCTGCCTGTCGCTGTACCAAGTCTCCCACTTGAAAGTTCAATTTTCTGACCTGATTATCGTAGGCCGATTTCATCATTGTTGTGTTGATTTCCATCCTAAAATTAGCATTTTCTCTCTTTTCCTCCAGATCATCCAAGGCGTCCCTCATTAGCTCATTATTGCGAGCCTCCTCGAAGTATGGATCCGATGAGTCTCCATTCCTATCTCCATTGTAATTACAACTTCTACTCCGTACACCAGACTGAAAGGTGTGGCTCCTATAGCTTCCTTGGGCAATGTTCGATAAGACCAAAGTATTGACTGCAACTCGTCTACCCAATCTCCACCAGCTCGCTCCAGTCTTGCCTTCAGGCTTCTAACCAGTGTTTTGTTAGTGACTTCTACCTTCCCATTAGCTTGGGGGTGGGCTACTGAAGTAAAATACTGCTTTACCTTCATCTCCTTGCACCAGCTTTTGATCTTTCTTCCTTGAAATTGCGTCCCGTCATATGGAACCAAATCCTTCAACCAGTCTGCTAACTATATTTTTCCAAATGAACTCCATGATATTTTCTTCAGTGATCTTTGCCAAAGGCTCTGCCTCTACACACTTCTGAAATAATCTATTTCCACTATGAGAAATTTCTTCGCCTTGATAACATTGGGAAAGGTCCCACAATGTCTATGCCCCATTTGGAAAAGTGACAAGTAGAACTCAACACTCCTAACAGCTCAGCAGGCTGATGAATAAAGGGATTGTGCTTCTAGCACTTATCACAAGTTCGCACTATCTTATGTGCATCATCTTTAAGCCGAGCTAGAAATATCCCGCTCTTCTCGCCTTCTGTGCCAGCAACCTACATCCTCCATGTGATTTGCATGCTCCCTCATGCAGCTCTCACATAACATAAACTCCTTCCTCCTTGCTCAAAACCCCAGTGCCTTGTTTGAATCCTCGCGGCCTTCCTCCTTTCTTATGGTGAGATTGATTTAGCCAAATAGTTATGAATATCTCTCCTCCAATCCGACCCTCCATCCAATGCCAAAACTTCTCGCCCCAAGCTGCAGACTTTATCCGACAAGATGGTAATTTTCCTAGTTTTGCAAACAGCAGCATAACTAGCTATTTTGGATAGATGGTCTGCCTTAATGTTTTCATCCTTTGTATCTGCTCCAACTTGAACAAGGTAGACTGCTTCGCTAACTCCCCCACTATCTGTACATATTCTTTCATCCTTTCTTCCTTTATCTCAAAATCTCCGTGACTTGTGCGTAACTCAAAGATTGAGTCGGAGTAAGCCCTCAAGGATTTTACCCCCAAGTTAACGACCATGCAAATTCCTCGCATTAATGCTTCAAATTCAACTTTGTTGTTGGAAGCTCTGAACCCAAACCTTACCGCGACTTCCAAATCTTCCCCCTTAGGGTTGGTCAACACTATCCCTGCCCCCGCATCTAGATGACGAAAACTTTTACATGCAAGATCCATGCCTCCAATTCCTCTTCTAGCTGGATCATTTCCTGCAAAAAGTCTGACAAAGCTTTTGATTTAATTGTTGTCCTTGGGCGGTAATCCATATAAAAGTCCCCCATTTCGATGGCCTACTTAATCATTCTATCTAAAGTTTCAGTCTTGTCCATTATCCGCCCTAATTGTAAATTAGTAAGACCTATTACTTTATGTGATAGAAAATACGGTTGAGCTTCCTTGCTGCCACTACCAGAGGCCAGTCCTCCATTTTCTACCTACGAATACCTCAGCTCAGCTCCTTGCAATAGCTTGCTTACATAAATGATTGGCATTCGCCTGCCCTGTGTTAGGAAATTTATTGAGTATATATTGATGATACCATGTAAAACTTAAACTAAGAAATTGGCACCCCATTTTCCTTATAATTTGTATTGTAATAGATATGGTTGGAAAAGTTGAGTCAAGTTAGCTATGCCAAAGATTACAAGAAGTCAACTGCGGACAATGTGAAGACTCTGATGTGTGTCAGCTGAGTAAAGCCATGAAGGAAGTCAAGGACTCGACTAAAGGAGATTCAGCTGTGAAACAACTGTAAGATGTGTCAGTCAAGTCAACCCAACGAGCCAAGTCACAAGTTGAAGTGACAATTGAGTTATCCAATCACTGGAGCTGACTTAAGTCACCTGGGGTACAGACAGCAGTCTAGTCAAGACAAGTGACTTAGATACGTTGATTAAAGTCAAGAATATTACTCAATATAGTAATATGTCAAAGCTGTCAGGTCTAAAGTGTTAGTCCCAGAATTATGCAAAAGGAATGAACCAATGGGAAACACTGCACCTTATGTCAGGCACCTGCAATGCTGCGAAGTCATTTAGTACGAGGAAGGGTCAACATCAAGGACTGCAGACCAAGGCAAGCCAACGACACAAGTGGCATTTGAAATTAGCCTATCTCTTTAACGGACAAAATTTCAAATGTTCACTATAAAAGGTTGAGGAAGTTATTGAGAAGAGGTGACCTGAACTACAAACAAGCAAGCAAAATTCAAGCATTTAACCTGCAATATTCTCATAAACATTCAAGCAATTCCTCAAGCCTAAAACTCGAAGGAAAATGATCCAACACAAGTTGTGAAGGAAAGACAACTTCAAATCTGTTGAAGAGGAAACTTTTGAAGAAATCAAAGGGGTCTACTTTCCAAGCTAGGATTGTAGAAAGGTTCCAGGTCGAACCATTATCAAGTTTGTTGGAGGGCTTCGTGATCAAATCCAAGACGCTGAGTCACAAGAGAAGCCAGCTGTTTGATCAAGGCTGTCTCCAGATTGTTCACCGCTTTGTAAATTGATCTGTTACATAGTGGATTCCTCCAGGAGTTGGAGAAGAGAGGATTAGAAGAATTACCCCATCTTTGAACCTCTATAAAATATTTGTGTCATTTACTTTCAGCAAATTTACTTTCCAGCATATTCATTTTATATCTGCCGATCATATTTGCAATCCAACTGATAAATAACTAAGTGCTAAAAATCAAGTGTTTAAAATAAGCTAAAATCTAATCTAAGGGTGTTAAGTCTTCCATTGTTAAAAACCAATCAGCCAAGTTAAGTATTTGGCTTGAGCAGCCGAGTTATACTATCAATAGCTCTATCGAGTCTGTTGAGTGGGTAATTTAGTTGAAAAACCAACTTAGCTGTCCATCAAGAACACAACTGTTTGAGTCAACTCTGTTGAATTATTTTAAAAGGACTAAATCGAAAATTTGGTAAGGTTTATTCAACCCCCCCCTTCTAAACCTTACTTCATACCCCTTGGGACCTATAAGTGGAATCATAGCGGTTGGTTACTGAACTAGATCTCTATCTTTTCAAAAAGGAATTTGTACACTTGTGTTTCAAAGTCTTTCATTTTTATGCAAAAGTTATTATAATGGAAGCAAATCTGACACACATTCCTATGTTCACAGTTGAAGAATTTGATGATTGGAAAATTCCCATGCAGGCTCATCTATCTGCATTACATGATGAAATGTGGCTTGTGATAGAGGATGGGCCACTGCAAACACTCAAAGTGAACATGGTTGTAAGAAGAGTAGCTGAAGGAGAAGAAGATACTATTGAGGCTAGACCAGCCATGGTTGAAAAACCAAAGACTGAGTGGACTAATGAGGACAGGAAAAGATACAACTTGGACAATGTGGCCAAGGACATACTCTACAAGACATTGGACAAAGCAATGTTCAGTAAAGTCAAATCTTGCAAATCTGCAAAAGAAATCTGGAATAAACTGACTTTAATTTGCGAAGGATCAGAACAAATTAAAGAAAATAAATTGTCTGTTGCTGTTCAAAAATTTGACAATTTCAAAATGCTTGCAGGTGAAACCTTGGATCAGCTGGATGCCAAATTCACTGAGATCACAAATGAGCTTTCAGCTCTTGGGAAGGAATATACACAAAAGGAAATGTGTATGAAGATCTTAAGAAGCCTCCCAATTGAATGGGAAATGAAGGTTATGGCTCTGAGACATTCAATGGACCTCTCAAGAACATCCAACCACGAGCTATTCTCAGACCTCAAAGACTATGAATTCGAGCTGAGAAGAAAAGAGCAAGAGGAGACAGATGTACCCAAGACATCTGCACTAATGGCTAGTGATGGAAAGAGATCTGAACCAAAGGAAGCCATAGACTAGGAGGAAATTTCACGGATGGTCAAAAGATTCAACAAGTTCTTCAATAAGAACTATAAACAAAATAAGGGTGAGACCTCCAAGAGACATTCAACTCCTTCCAAATCAATGGAAGATAGGCCTCCCAAGAGAGCTGAGCACCAAAGGGTTGAATATCAGAGAGCTGATAATCCAAGAACAGAAAGAGCTGATCAAAGAGCTGAGAACCTGTGATGGAACTGCAGACAACCAGGACACTTTGCAGTTGACTGTTCCTATAGGAATGAGGAAGATAGAAAAGTCTTCAGAGAAAGAAGACAGGAAAAGAAGAAAGCCATGTTAGCTGTTGAGACTCATTTGAGACAAATAAGTCCAAAGAAGCGAAATTTCGAGAAAGTAGTGAAGCAGACTACTCAAGTGATTCTGAGGAGGAGGCTATGATTTGCCTTATGGCTAAAGAACAAGATCAACCAGATCAAGAAGATGAGGTACACTTTAACTCATTTCATTCAGATTCAAGTGACAATGATTGTGATACACACACTTCATCACCCACTGATCTTTATGATTCATTAGGCAAAATGATGAAAGATTTCGAACAAATAAAATCCTCACACACTATTCTAAATGAGGAGAACAACCAACTTAAAAGCCAAGACTCACAGCTGACTAAAGAGCTGAGTACTCTGAGTCATATAGCTGATGAAAACACTAAGCTGAAGGCTGAAAATGGAAAGATCACAGCAGAGTTAGCTGCTATAGAAAAGAGGGAAAAAGATCTCAAAAATGTGATTGTCTCATTTACAAAGGCATCCAAATCATTGGATGATCTTATTATGAGTCAAAAAGAATGTGGAGATAAGACAGACATATGATTTAATTCATTTGTGCACAGTCAAACTCCAAGAGTGATTTTGGAAAAAGGATCTTCAAGTAATGAAGCATCTCAAAAATCCAAAACACCAAATGTTGCACCCACATTCACTCCAAAGCACAATCACAAACAAACTGGCCTTGGATACAAAGGGAAAGAAAAATTGCCAGTTGAGTATGCTGAGAGGACAGCTGAGATAAAATCCAACCGAGTTCCTCAACAAACTCCAAACAGAAAATACTCTGTGAAAAACAAACAGAGCTACCAGAAACCCCATAAATTTCATCAGAGAAACACACATGATGGGAATGGTAGAAACTATCCAAACTATGCTGATTGGAATAATATGAAACATCAGCAAAGACGTATGGAATACAAGACAAAATGGCAAAGACCTAAACCTCAGCAAAGGTTATTCCAAAGGCAAAAGAGTTATTATTAGCACACATACGCACCCAATCACTACACTCAGAAATACCACAACTACCACAAGAAAGCAATTGCTAAAACACAAACACATGCATACAGACAAAAGAGACGGTTGTATGAACCTAAAACCCGCAAGCAATTTGCTAATGTGCACTATGATTATGACACTGATAGATGGCAACCTCTTAGAGTCAAGTCTTTTGGCTATATGTTGGTTGGATCATCTTATAGCACTAACCCCTCAGGACCCAGACAAGTATGGGTACCTAAAAACTGATTTCCTTGATTGCAGGTTCAAGGAACAGCTGAGTGCCAAGGAACCTGGTACATGGATAGTGGTTGTTCCAGACATATGACATGAAACAAAAAAAATCTCTCAAGATTCAAGGATATTAGAGGTGCAAAAGTTATATTTGGAGGAAATGAAGCTCCAGGGGAAATCAAAGGCACATGATCTATCAAGAAAAATGGATTAGAAATCAGAGATGTTGCTTATGTTGAAGGCCTCAACTTCAACCTGTTAAGCATCAACCAACTCTGATAAAGGCTACAATGTTGGATTTAACATAGGAGTGTGCCAGATCAAAGATGTTGAATCAAATGAAATAGTGCTGCAAGATTCAAGACAGAGGAATATGTATGTGGTAGATTGGTCTACTGCTACACCAAGCACTTGTCTGTTAGCAAATAGCACAACCGAATCAAGTTGGTTGTGGCACAAGAAGCTGAGTCATCTGAATTTCAAGTCAATCAACAAGCTTGCAATGAGCCATCTTGTAGAAGGATTGCCAGACTCAGTGTACAAGAAAGAAAGTGTATGTGATGCATGCCAGATGGGAAAGCAAATAAAGTCTTCTTTCAAGGATAAGTCAAGTCCTTCCTCAACAAGGATATTACATCTGTTACATATGGATTTATTTGGTCCAGTTGAGCCAGCCAACATAAGCGAAATGAAATATACCTTAGTGGTGGTGGATGACTATTCAAGATATACATGGACAATCTTCATGTGTAAAAAGAAGGAAACTTTGCAGAAGTTGCCTTAGCTGATGAAAAGAGTTCAAAATGAAAAGAGCCAAACCATTATAAAAATAAGATCTGACAGAGGAACTGAGTTTGTCAATGGGATAATAACTCAGTATTGTGTTGAAAATGGAATTGCTCATGAGTTATCAGCTGCAATAACTCCACAGCAAAATGTAGTGGCTGAAAGAAGGAATATAACTCTCAAGGAAACTTCAAGAACATTGTTTGCTGAAGATGGATTGCCTAAGAGATTTTGGGTTGAAGCCAAAAACACAGCATGTTATACTCGAAATAGATGCATGATAAACAGGCAATTGACCAAGACTCCCTATGAGATTTGGATAGGGAGAAAGCCAAATGTTGGATATTTCAGGATATTTGGATGTAAATGTTTCATCCATAACAATAGCAAAAATAATTTGAAGGCTTTTGATGCTAAAGCTGATGAAGGTATCTTTTAGGATACTCAACTGAGAGTAAAGCCTATAGAGTGCTGAACAAAAAGACAATAGATGCAGAAGAGTCTATCCATGTCGTCTTTGATGAACCTAATGTAAATGGAGAAGACATTGAAGAGTTAGTTGATAAGTTGAACCCGCCAACTATGCAGAAGAGTACTTATGTTGAAGCTGAAGTAAGAGCACTTAACCTAGATGAAGATGAGATAGCTTAATCTCAAAGATAGCTGGAAAGTCTACAGCTGAATGAAAATAAAATAGCTGTTCAAGATAACTTAGTTGCGAGACGGCTGAATCCAGCAGACTTACTCCAACCTGATGTGAGATGGCTGAGAGACCATCCACCAGAGTTAGTTATTAGAGATGTTAGAGATGCATAAGAACCAGATCCAGATCACAGCATGAAGTTATGTTCACTTGTTTTATTTCCTAGATAGAGCCTAAAGATGTGTCTCAAGCATTGAATGACACACATTGTATTCAAGACATGCAAGGAGAGCTGAATCAGTTTGAAAGAAACAAAGTATGGGAATTAGTGCAGAGGCCAACCCATAAAACCGTTATTGGCACAAAATGGGTTTTCAGAAATAAGATGAATGAGGAAGGATCTGTTGTAAGAAACAAAGCAAGATTGGTAACCAAAGGGTATTGCCAAGAAGAGGATATAGATTTTGATGAAACATTTGCTCTTGTTGCAAGATTAGAAGCAATAAACATATTTCTTACTTATGCTGCACATAAGAACTTCACTGTGTATCAAATGGATGTGAAGAGTGCATTTCTGAATGGACTGTTAGAGGAAAAAGTCTATGTTGAACAACCTCCAGGTTTTGAGCAGAAAACTATTGGAGATAAGGTCTATAAGCTCAAGAAAGGACTATATGTACTGAAATAAGCACCAAGAGCATGGTATGATACATTGTCTCAATTTCTAACTGACAATGGATTCACCAAAGGCAAAGTTTATAGAACACTCTTCAGAATTCAATATGGAGAGAGTATACTGTTTGTTCAAATATATGTGGATGACATCATTTTTGGTTCCACAAATAAAGAGTTGTGTGACAAGTTCTCAAACCTCATGCAAGTTAAATTTGAGATGAGTTTAATGGGAGAGTTGACTTTCTTCCTTGGACTTCAAGTCAAGCAAATGAAGGATGGAACCTTCATAAGTCAAACAAAATATACCAGAGATCTGATGAAGAAATTTGGTATGGAAGAGAAGTCTTCTGTGAAAATTCCAATGAATATTTCAGTCAAGATGGACATGGATGCGGATGGCAAAGTCATGATCAAACCAGATATAGAGCACTCATTGGATCATTGCTCTATCTAACAACAAGCAGGCCAGACATCACCTTTGCAGTAGGTGTATGTTCCAGATTTCAATCTGCACCAAAGGAGAGCCACATGACTGCAGCTAAGATAATCCTAAGATATTTGAAGGGATGTCGGGGAGTTGGCTTATGGTATCCAAAGGAAGGAGGATTGAAGTTGATTGGTTACTCAGACTCACACTATGCTGGATGTAGAGTTGACAAGAAGAGTACCTCAGGTACATGTCAAATGCTCGGATACAGATTGGTTTCTTGGTTCAGTAAGAAACAAAATTCAATTGCCACATCCACAACTGAAGAAGAGTACATAGCTGCGGGCAGTTGTTGTGCCCAAGTCTTATGGATGAGACAACAACTGAGATATTATGATATTGAATAAAGAGAAATTCCAATTATGTGTGATAACACTAGTGCTATTGCAATCACTCAGAATCCTGTGTTGTATTCAAGAACAAAGAAAATTGATGTCAGATATCATTTCATAAGAGATCATGTTGAATAGAAAGACATCACCTTGGAATACATCTCAATTGCTAAACAGTTAGCTGATATATTCACAAAGTCTCTATGTGAATCAAGGTTTGAAGAGCTCAAAAATGAGTTAGGGTTAATTGAGCTGAGTTGAAACTGAGAAGAGTCAATCAATAGAGAAAGAAGATGAGAAAATGGAAGTAGAGTAAGTTTTACATTTCAGCCAAGTGAAACAGTCTTATGGAAAAGTCAGCTTGTATCGAGTTGGCTGACAGTTGAGTTACTTCATGAGAAGAGAGAAGCAAAGTTGAGTCACCTTGGATATAAGCTGAATCATTTATGAGCTAAGCGACAAAAACGCAGTCGTTTTAATTAAGCGGGAATGTTTTTAAGGATGACGTCAGCATAATAATGACATTCACAGTAAAAGCTGCACAGTAAACCATATGATAGGATATAAATGCTGCTGCATTTAATGCGGGGAATTAAATGCGGTTTTGACTTTCTAATCTTAGCTGTTGATTTTG
This sequence comes from Rehmannia glutinosa, assembly GCA_016081115.2. NCBI lineage: Eukaryota > Viridiplantae > Streptophyta > Magnoliopsida > Lamiales > Orobanchaceae > Rehmannia > Rehmannia glutinosa. Next base: position 42,042,176 of record CM071930.1, read on the forward strand.
ATCAAAATTTCAATATCCGAAATATGCCCTTTCACGTCCCTTATATACGAAACTTCACATTTCTCTCTCCTCACGCGAACTATTCATCTTCAAGCAAAGGAAGTATTTTTCTCTGAAATCTTGTGCGAACCCTAGTCTCTCAAGAAAGTTTTTTTTCCTTATTGTAATCAGTAAAAACTCTGGAAATGGCCCCAAAGTACGATTTTGTGAAGCTCTCAAAGCAAATCCACACTAGTTCTTCAGTGGATTTTGAAGGAATGATCAAGCAGGGTATTGATGAGACCCTAGTCAAGAAATAGCTGAGATGTTGGAGAAGTCCGGCCTGAAGGACTTTTTGACAATTGAATACTCTCATACGTACCTCGAGGAGGTCGCTATGTTTTATGTAAATGCAGAAGTACAGGATGATGAAATCAAATCTTTCATCCATAGCAAGGTCATTAAACTCAATGCCAAAGACCTTGTTGAGCACTGTTTGTTGCCCGCGGAGGGCTTGAAGGACATCTATGAGGCAAATGTCGACTTAGCTGCGGCTTGGAAAGAAATTGCCAAGCCTGAGTGTGCTGTTAAAGTGGTCTATATGGCGAAGAAGGAACTGTTGAAAGACAAATATCACAAGCTGATGTACGTCGTCTCGAAGTGTGTTGACATGAAATTTGGAAGCTTCAATCAGTTGTCCAAAACTAAGCTGATCGTGATGGTTGCGATCATGCAAGGAAAGAAAGTTAACTAGGCTGAGTTTGTTTACAGCAAACTTTGCCAGAATGTGCTGAACAGGACCTTTAACGAGGACGGGTCCTTTGGATGCTCATTGGGCTACGACCTTGTGATTGGCCATCTTATAGAGGTAAAGGGCATTGCTCTCCATCATTGAAAGCCCTTCCATGTTAATAAGAAGATGTTCAAGGCAAATCTCTCCGGTGCCCAGAAGAAGGCCCACGCCAGAAAGGCTAATACTAGTGAGGGGGAATCAGCTGATCCTGAAGATGCAACTGAGACTCCTCCTCCAAAGAAGAAAGCTACAGTATCCAAGCCTGCTCCTTCCCCTGCAGCCAAGTGAAAAGAAAGCCCCTGCTCCCGTAGCAAAGTCCAAAGCTCCTGCCCACGCAGCCAAGTCACCTGCCCATGTAGCCAAGACTCCTGCCCACGCAGCCGATATAGAGGAGAAACACCATATTCCCTCCCCTATCATAAACAACGCGCCCAGTTGACCACATTATTTCCTATTTGATTAATGTCACTGGTGCAAATAAAATTACGCATCACTTCCTCATGCTGCTTAAAAGCATGGTAATTGGCCATTGGTAAAAAAGCATAATATGAACAAGTAAACTTGCGATCACAGAGTTCACTAAACAAACCCTGCCTGCCAGCGAAAGGGAAGAACCTTTCCAACGTTTAAACTTGAGAAGAACCTTATCGAAGGCAGGTTGTAACACCCTATGCCTGGGCGCCCCCTTGAATATAGGAACTCCAAGATTATTAGTAGTGAAATCGCCTGTCGGGATCACAATAATGGCTTCAATCCGATTGTGAATGTGTCTAGAACCAGAAGCCCCGAAGAAAACCTTAGATTTGTTAAGATTGAAAACCTGTCCTGAGATAGAAGCATGTAATTGAAGAGCCTGACAAACATGCCGGGCATTCACTGCATTAGCCGCACAGAGCATGACAATATCATCAGCATATAGCGTCGTAGAAGGAAACTGAATGTTACGCGGGATAATAAATGGCGTGAGACGATGGTTGGATACAAGTTCAACGATAATTCTGCCACACAAAATAAAACCGGAGAAAGAGGATCCCCCTGTCTGACTCCGTGAGAGAAACAGAACTAACCCACAAGCGAACCATTCAGCAAGATTGAGATAAGGGCTGAGTTCAAGATCACCGAAATCCAGGCAATAAAATTATCAGAAAACCCAAACCTGCACAATACATAGAGCAAGAAATCCCAGCTCAAAGTATCAAAGGCCTTACGAATATCAATTTTTAAAATCATGTTTTTTTCAGCCCTATTCTTCAAAATATTAAAACCTTCAGAAACCAAAGCGATGCGATCGTGAATATGTCGTCCCGAAATAAAATCAAACTGCGTTGGGAAAAGGATTTTGCTAATAATCTTCCCAAATCTAGTAGCCAGGACCTTCGTAATGGTCTTGAAGATGAAATTACCCATGACAATTGGCCTGAAATTTTCAATAGTGATTACATCTTTGCATTTAAGGATAATCATAAAGCTGGAATTGAGTCCAGCTGGCAAAGAACCGGACACAAAGAAATATATGGTTCAGTCCCCACACTAAACTTAGCATTAAAGTGGAATGTTATTAAAGTTGATATTCTTAATAACACCAAGACTTTATTAATCATGTATCTTATTAATCTTCAAACTTTCAAAGTCTTATCAACTCAACCCTAATATATGGTTCAGTCCCCACACTAAACCTAGCAATATAGTTTTTCGGCCTACAAAACATATATCCATCCCTTAGCAAATTACATCAGTCCCTTATTGATTCAATACCAAAGAATTATAAATAAATAGTCATTAACTACAATTCAGAATTAATACATATGTAAATATATTTACAGATTACATATTTGAAAGTAAACTAAAATCATTCAGAATATGATTTACAGTTCCAATAAATAACACGAAATAAATTCGTAATTTTTATTAAGTCTTGATAATATTTAATACAACGGCTTTATAATTACCAAAACTTTGAGTCTAGATTATAAAAACCACTATGATCATTAAATTAATACTATTTTTACCTTAACCTAATCAGTTCAATTTTTTTAATTTCTGCACAATATTATTCTTATAAAAGTGTTCAGGTACTAAATAGAATGGTGAAATAAAATAGTCACTAGTACAGAATTGGCCATTTGTGTCGATTGTAAACAACAATACACATCGGTGAATATTACTACGAACTGATCCAAATAGGGTCGAAAGACTCGATGCATCAGATCCATAAATGTTGCTGGTGCGTTCGTCAGACCGAAAGGCATTACTACAAACTCGTAGTGTCCATAACTGGTTTGAAATGCAGTTTTGGAAACGTCTTCTTCACGGATCTTCAGTTGGTAATATCCTTGTTGTAAATCAAACTTCGAGTACACCGTCGCTCCTTGAAGTTGATCGAACAGTTCGTCTATCCTCGGGAGGGGATATTTGTTCTTGATGGTCACGCTATTAAGACCACAATAATCTATACGATCTTAATGTGCCATCCTTCTTCTTGACAAACGATCTGCTCCCCCCATGGAGACGTACTTGGTCGGATAAATCCCACATCCATCAACTTCTGCAATTGAGTCTTCAACTCTTGCAACTCAACAGGAGCCATTCTATGCGGCGTTCTAGCAATCGGGGCGGTTCCCGATAATACCTTGATGGTGAACTCGACTTCCCTATCTGGAGGGACAGTGGTGAGTTCTTGTGGAAATACATCTGTTTATTCTGATACTATAGGTACTTGGTTGATTTGTGTCTCAACCTTGGGTTTGTTAATTACAAACGCCAAGTACCCTTGTGCCCCTCTAGTGATCGCCTTCCTCGCTTTCAATGCTGAAATGATTGGGGTAATCTTAACTCGTGCCCTTCCTAAAATTTTCACTTTGGGCTTCCCGGGTTCACATAGCTTAATGGACTTGCGATGGCAGTCCATCTGTGCATGGTGTGTAGACAACCATTTCATTCCCAATATCACGTTGTATTCGGATATAGGTAATAGGATCAGATCAGCAGAAAAATTTATCTCATCAATCTTAACTTCGCATGCATTATAGATAATATATGTTATCTGGCTTGCGCCCATAGGGGTTGATACTTCTATAAGTCCAAGCGGCTATGATAATCTAAAGGGGGGTGAATAGATTATCTCCATCTTTACGATTTCGCCCTTTTTTCAACTAAATGCTCAAACACAATAATAAAGGTGCAGAATGTAAACAACACACGTCGATTTATAGAGGTTCAACCCACCTAGGGCCTAATCCTCTACCACCCTAGTATATCCGGGATGGATTTCGAAAAGAAAAAAGATTTTATTAATTTACCACAAATTAATACAACACCAACTTACAACAACACCTTGAAGAGCACCACACTCTTCTTCAACACCACCTTTGAGAATACCACAATCTCTTCTTGAAGATTACCACAATCTCCAACGGCACCTTGTGAAGATTACCACAATCTTCAACCTTGAAGAATACCAAATTCTTCAACACCTCAACAAGAAGATTACCACAATCTTCTTACACCTAACACCTAGATCACCCAAGTGTGTTCTTACCACAAGAACACTCACAAGGATATCTTGTGTTGAATGATTACCCAAATTCAAGATTACAACTCGATAATTGATAATACAATAGAGTGCAAGTGTAATCAAGAAAATCCTACACCTCAAGAATGTGAAAGTGAATAGCTAGGAAAATTTCAACAAGAAATAAGACAATGTAAGAACAAGTGTATTCTTGAGTGTATCTTGTTGTGTTGTAGTTTTCTCTCTTGTTGTGTTGCTTCAATTCTTCCTCTATTTGTAGAAGATGTCTTATACATGATATGCTCCTCTTGGGGACATGAATTCTGTAAAAAATTGCAAGACAGTTGAAGAAAAGAGCTATTAGAAATCAATCCCACAAATTAAGGAAAAGATGTCTCACGCACAACGGTTACATTTTTCTTTTCTTTCAAAACTTAAGGGCGACCGGTCATGCGAAAAATAGAAGTTTGAAATAACGTAATAAAGAATTACACACAGGCGACCGGTCGACGTGCACCTCGACCGGTCGACCCTAGCTACAACCGTCGCTCTTCATCGAAAATGAAAGACAGCGAGTTCTATTTCAATCCAAGAGTTGCGAACCGGTCGCACTGGGGCGACGGTCGACGCACCCGGCCGACCCCGGGCGACCGGCCGACCTGCCCTTTTCAAATTTCGGTCTCATTTTTTTCTTTCAACGTACTCTTCAGGTACGGGTTGCCCTATAGGGCGACCGGTTGGCCTCAAAACAAAAGTGTTGTCCAATATTTTATCGAGAATAAACTCCAAGAAATACTCCGAAAAATAGTAAGAACATTTTAGACCGATCGGGAGTATTAGGACAACATTTAGGAACCTTGTTTTGAAGTAAAAACTTATAAACATAAAATCATTAAAAGTGTTGTCCAATTTTATCGAAAATAAAACTTGAAGAAATACTCCGGAAAATATTAAAACCATTTTAAATCATTTAGGAGTATTTGGACAATCTTTAAAAACATTGTTTTGGTGTAAAAACAAAATCATCAAAATCATGATAAAACCATTTATCAAACAATCTCCCCCTTTTTGATGATTACAAACCAAAACAATTTTAACGAGGTCGATTTTGAAAACAAAACAATTTTACCGGTTAAAGAGAACTATTCATTGTGAGCGATAAGGATGGGAGTAGAGATATTCAAACATATATATCAAAAGCTCCCCCTATCAAAATGCACAACAAGAGTAATGTAAAAGCAATCAACCACAAGGTAAAAGCTTAGCTTTTACATATTGATCTTAGGTTCAAGAGCTTATAAGCTCCCCCTGTCAACAAAACATCATTAGACAAGTATATAAGTCCATCATACAACAATTGGACTAAGTATAATGCACAACTTATGGCTTTATCAAGCCATAGCTTATAGCTTCTTCTGTTTAGCTTAACTTAGCTTTTATGAGCTAATGAGCTTATAACATGTTTTTCCCCCTTTGGAATCATCAAAAAGAATGTTAGCACGATAAAAACATCATATAATCATGTCAAAGTGCGCAACTAAACCGATGTATCGAGCTATTTGAATAATGAAGCTTATAAACCAAATAGGAGGGAAGAGTCGAATTATACGACTTGTAGAAGCTTATGAAATATCATTTGATAAGCAAAACATGATCTCTATAAATATATAAGACTTTTGAAATCGAGAGAATCATGTAGGTGATGAATTTTTCATTGAAACATTTTATCGAACACTTGGCGGGCGTCAAAATTAGAAAATGATATATATAGCCCTTGTAAATGTAATCAAGCCAAGTTTTTCATCACCAAATACAATTAAACAATTATCATTCATCAACAATCAATAAGCTCATCACAAAAATATATGAATTGCATCAAGAAACATACATATAAGCCACAAACTCAAGGGTTCAACCCAATTGAGCTAAAGAGAGTGAAATTCTTACCATTCGATCGGAAAAGACAAGCAATAATGATGATAACCGAGCTAGGTAGTCCCCAAAATATATAATTCATGCATCAAAACACATTTGAAGTGAATTGTGTGTGAAAATGTCAAAGGGGACGAAATATAGAGGAAAAATCGCGGAAATAAGAAAATCGAGGACGAACAAGTTTTAACCAAAAACCTCATCAGGGCGACCGGTCCAGGGGCAGGGCGACCGGTCGAGCTGGTGGGCGATCGGTCGGCCCCTGCCCTGGCAGCCCACTGTTTCAACTGTAATCTAAAAATCCAAATTTTGATCCAAAAATCCGATTTTTATCCCCTAAGTTTTAAAACGTGCAAGATGCAAACGTAGACCTCATGCAATCCCTTAGAAAGTCCGCGAGTTAACTTTGAGACGGAATTAAACACATCTCATGTTTTTGATAAAAACGCAATCCCTTAGAAAGTTTTTCAAATCTCAATATGTTTAGTTCGATTATGACGAACCATATTTTGAATACGAATAACCGTATAATAAATACCGAACTTGTTATCCCGAAAAATAAGAACGTTTTAAATCTTTGGATATACAAGTCATAAGAAGAAGTGCCTTTCAAATATTTGAAAATTTTTTTAATGGCACTTTAATGAGATTCGTTGGGATAGTTTTTGAAATCGAGCATATAGACATAAGGCATATGAAATGTCGAGTCTATTGGAATAAACAAGAAAACATACCTCGAATTTATTTGTAGGCCGATATGCCTTTCTCAACCTTTGTCAATTTTTAGCCATAGAGGTTGAGATGGTTTTTCTTTCTTCAATGCTTAACTCCTTCAAGAGTTCTTTTGAAATATAACCATCTTCTTGGCATTGAATAATTTGTAGTCCAAGCAAGAAATTGAGCTCCCCCATCATGCTCATCTCAAGCTTATCTAGTATCAACTTAGAAAAACATATCTTGCACAAATACTCATTAGTAGCACCAAAAATATTCTCATAAATATGCACAAGCAAACAATCTTGCCCTTTTTTCAAAAAACAAAGAGAGTAGTATCAACTTTACTTTTTGTAGGATTATTTAGCAAAAATAGCTAAGTCTATCATACCATACATGGGGTACTTGTTTTGAACCATACAAGGCCTTTTATAAAAATCATTTGGCCTAGAAGAATTTTAAACCCCGGAGGTTGTTTTACATAGACTCTTACTAGAATAAAGCCATTTAGAAAATAGGATTAAACATCCATTTGGTAAAGCTTGAAATTTTTTTTAAAACAAGAATGGGCAAGTAAAATGCAAATAGCTACTAAATGTGCTATGAGTGCAAATGTTACATCAAAATCAATTACCCTCTTCTTGAAAATACCTTTGAGCTACTAACCTTGTCTTAGTTTGACCAATGTTGCCTTGGTCATCGAGTTTGTTCCAGAATACCCTTTTTGTCTACTTCATTACTATCATCATAGGGCATCCAATTTGTCTAAGGTGTTCACAATAGAACATATACATCCAAATATTTTGAGGTAACCAATATTTGGAGTACTTCATTTCTCATCTACACAACTTAACAAACTCATTAATGGCATCGATTATATAATCAAGAATAAAAATAGCCCAAGTGTAAAAACATGTCTCAATCATCAATAACAAAATATCTTGCAAAAGAGCATAGTAGCAAGAGACATTATATATATAGACCATGAAACAAGAAACACATACTATGCATTTAGAAGATCACCAAGATTCTAATAAATCATGCAAGTTCAAATAAGCTTAAGAGAGCTACAAAAGGTCTCTTTTGAAATTTGAAAATCCGATAGCATATAATTGAGACCTCATTTAATAGAAGTATTTGAACAAAAGTTGACAAAGCAAATATGTGCAATCAAATATCGAATAGTGCCTTTCAAAAAATCTAAAAATCTTTTTAATGGCACTTGTATGAAATACTATGAAAAACAAGCACATATGCACATGGCAATACACATATCGAGTCTATAAGAGTAAGAATAACACAAGTAAACGTACCTCGATACTTTATGCCTTTCTTGACAAATAATGACATAAATGGCCATTTGTGAAAATATGTAAATCCTACATACTTCTTAAAACAAATATAGCACAAATCATAAAGATAAAAATGTAGGCTAAGGGATATCACAAGTAAGCTCATGCCATAAAAATCCATAAGAGATGATAACATACTTTAGTTTGTAAAAATGCACAAGAGTTTTAAAAACATCATATAAGGTCTCCTTTTTCAAAAGAATTTTTAAAAACACACATATATATTGAAGACCTTAATTAAAAGAAAATCAATACTTGAAAACTCATGTTGCAAAAAAAAAATGCAAAACAAAATAAAATGCATATTTTAAATGGGGAGATACGGGTTACCAATTTTGCCATTTCCATGGGTTGTGCCGTTCCCATTGTTGATGATATCTTCCACTTGAGAAGTCACTTTGTTGATGATGACTTCGTTGATTACTCCATTTCCAAGGTTTGTTACCTTCCCATTGTTGATGGTCTCTTCTTCTTTGAAAATCATCTTGTTGATGATGTCTTTGCCATTTCCAAGGATTGTGTTCTTCCCATTTTTGATTATATCCTCTTCTTGGAAATTGGCTTTGTCGAAAATAGTTTCTCCTTCTTTGATAAAATGAAACGGTCATTTGATGCCTTCTTGGCGGTATGAATTTTCTTCGATCATTATTTCGCCGGGTACCTAATATGGCATTATTTTGTGGTACCCTCAAATATTTGGGTCCTTTAGGATTAGCTTTGAGACTTTTAGGTCTCCAATAATGATTAGAGTTATTTCTAGCCCGACAAGTATTAGTTGTATGACCATTTTTACCGCAATAGAAACATGTAATAATTCTAGGAGCATAATGACCAACGTTCTTAGAGACTTGATTCTTTTTCATGTGATTGACACCCTTAGGCTTATAATCAAGTTTTAGTTTCGAATTATCACAACAATCTACAATATCGGTCATTCTATTTGTACTCAAGTTGGATTTTAATAAATCCTTTTTCATGCAATCAATATTCTCAACAAGAGTATTATTTTCTTTTTCAAGGTTTCTAACCTTGTCAAGTGTGGTGGTGTGAGAACATGATAGTGATTCATAGGAAGTAAATAAACTATCCTTATCATTTTTCAAAACATTGAATTCCTTTCTCAAGTTTTTGTATTTAACAAGTAAGCTTTGGAATTCATTTTGAAGTTCATCATAATCATTTTGCAAATCACTATAATAATTTTGAATAACAATATCATAGGAAGTAGAGGGTTAAAGACATACCTCATTTTCTTCTTCGATGCCCATAAAACAATATTCAACTTCTTCATAGTTGGAAGTTGTAAGAGGCTTGTTCCATAGATTTCAACTTGTATCCCTTTGAGAAGTAGATGCTTTTGTTTGACTCCTTTCATTTGCAAATACTCCATAGATGGCTTCTAATTTTTGCCATACTTTATCTGCCGATCGAATTCCTACAATATGTTCATATTCCAAATTAGTGAATGAACAATGCAAAATATTGAGAGCTTTACCCTTTAAGGAGATGATTTTCTTTTCTTCATCATTGAGCTCTTTGAATCCATTGGAGGTGTGTGGTGTGTCTATCATCGGAATGGATTCTCCATTAATGATGATGTTCCATAAATCGAACCCGCAACCTTGTAAATAACATTCCATTCTTTCTTTCCAAAGTGTGAAATTTTTGGAATCAAATAGTGGTGGCTTGGTGGTGGATGTGCCGGTAGGATGAGCTTCGTTCGTAGCCGACGATCGTTTCTCTTCACTCGCGATGTGAAATGAGTTTGCCAAAGAGTTTGGCTACGATAATCTAGAGGGGGGGTGAATAGATTATCTCCATCTTTACGATTTCGCCCTCTTTTTCGAACCAAATGCTCAAACACAATAATAAAGGTGCGGAATGTAAACAACACACGTCGATTTATAGAGGTTCAACCCACCTAGGGCCTAATCCTCTACCACCCCAGTATATCCGGGATGGATTTCGAAAAGAATTTTTTTTTATTAATTTACCACAAATTAATACAACACCAACTTACAACAACACCTTGAAGAGCACCACACTCTTCTTCAACACCACCTTTGAGATTACCACAATCTCTTCTTGAAGATTACCACAATCTCCAACGGCACCTTGTGAAGATTACCACAATCTTCAACCTTGAAAAATACCAAATTCTTCAATACCTCAACAAGAAGATTACCACAATCTTCTTACACCTAACACCTAGATCACCCAAGTGTGTTCTTACCACAAGAACACTCACAAGGATATCTTGTGTTGAATGATTACCCAAATTCAAGATTACAACTCGATAATTGATAATACAATAGAGTGCAAGTGTAATCAAGAAAAGCTTAGACCTCAAGAATGTGAAAGTGAATAGCTAGGCAAATTTCAACAAGAAATAAGACAATGTAAGAACAAGTGTATTCTTGAGTGTATCTTGTTGTGTTGTAGTTTTCTCTCTTGTTGTGTTGCTTCAATTCTTCCTCTATTTATAGAAGATGTCTTGTACATGATAGGCTCCTCTTGGGGACATGAATTATGTAAAAAATTTCAAGACAATTGAAGAAAAGAGCTGTTAGAAATCAATCCCACAAATTAAGGAAAATATGTCTGCTGCACAACGGTTGCATTTTTGCTGTCAAACTTAAGGGAGACCGGTCGCGCAGAAATAGAAGTTTGAAATAATGTAACAACAACTTACACAGGGCGATCGGTCGACGTGCACCTCGACCGGTCGACCCTAGCTACAACCGGTCGCACTTCATCGAAAATGAAAGACAGAAGTTCTGTTTCAATCCAAGAGTTGCAGGCACCGGTCGCACGGGGGGCGACCGGTCGACGGCACCGGTCGACCCCATGGGCAACCGGTCGACCTGCCCTTTTCAGCCTCAGTCTCATTTTTTTCTTTCAACGTACTCTTCAGGTACGGGTTGCCCTATAGGGCGACCGGTTGGCCTCAAAACAAAAGTGTTGTCCAATATTGTATCAAGAATAAACTCCAAGAAATACTCCAAAAAATAGTAAGAACATTTTAGACCGATCGGGAGTATTAGGACAACATTTAGGAACCTTGTTTTGAAGTAAAAACTTATAAACATAAAATCATTAAAAGTGTTGTCCAATTTTATCGAAAATAAAACTTGAAGAAATACTCCGGAAAATATTAAAACCATTTTAAATCATTTAGGAGTATTTGGACAATCTTTAAAAACATTGTTTTGGTGTAAAAACAAAATCATCAAAATCATGATAAAACCATTTATCAAACAACTTCTAGACATATAGGCATATGTTCCATGCATGCATGCAACTTGTGTACAAAATGCGGTGCGACAAATGAATGTGATGATCCAGGGTCAAACAGTATTTTAGCATAGTGGTTAGATACTAGAAGCGTACCTTCCACCACATCCGTTGCCTCTGGAGCCTCATGCCCGGCTAATGAAAACGCTCGAGCGGGCATCCTTCCCGATTACCCTGGACATTACCCGATTTATGTGGCTGTGCTGGTTTGTTCTTGTCTACGTACTTCGGGCAATCCTTCAGCTGGTACTGATCACTACCCTAGCGCAAGCATCTCCCTTGTTTGCGCCAACAGACATTGGCGGTATGTCTTGGTTTTTAGCAATGTGCGCACACTTGTCCCGGCTTTCCCTGTACCGGTCCTTTCCCTTTATCTACCTTGATAACTGGTCCCTTCTGAAACTTAGCAGGCTGCTTAGATGGATGTCCCATAGCTGTCCTTTTGAGACTATTTGATGGTCTACTCTGCTCGATCTGCCTAATTCGGTTCAGTCCCGACTCTATGCGGAGAGCGGCCTTTACCGCGGCTGAGTAGGTGGTTAGTTCAACAGTCAAAAGCTATTTCTGAAGTTCCAGTTTTAGTCCCCTTGTGAACTTGTACAACTTATCCTCTTCTGTGCTGATCGTCCCCAGAGCGTATTTGGACAACCGATTGAATTCACACTTATACTGAGCTACAGATATGTTACCTTGCCTCAACCTGTGGAATTCATCCCGGCGTGCCTCCTTCACTACTTGGGGAATGCACTGTTCATTGAATTCCGCCAGGAAATTTTCCCAAGTTCTGGCTACTTGGTCCTGTTCCCACTTCCTCTCAACGGCTCTCCACCAATCTCTAGCAGCCGATTCCAATTGAAATACGGCGAGTGTAACCTTCTATTCATCTGAATATTGGAGAGCATTAAAGATATTATCCAGTTTCTCGACCCAGTCCTCAGCCTTCAGATCATCTAGCTCTCCTAAGAAAGCCGGTGGGTCGAACCGTAAGAAATGCTCTAAGACGCGATCATTCACCTCTCGGGCGGGTTCGTGAGCACGCTGTTGAGGCTCTGCTTGTTGACTCATGAAGACTAGGATTTGTTGTAGGGCTTGCGAAGTCAGATTGTCTCCTGCAGCTGGTGGAGGAGGTGGTGGTAATTCTGGGGAAGGTACCCTTTCCCTGGGTACGTCATCGTTCCTACGGGGGACCCGGCGGGGTCTTCCGTGTCCTTATTGTTCTGCCATTTTGTATCTTGAAGTGTTAGTTACAATACATAATAAATGGTTCCATAAATGCTCGTATAAAACAAATCAGAACATGACGGAATGAATAACAACACAAGACACAAAATAAGTACTAAGGAAAATGCATATCCATTATTGTGAAATTTGGAATACACCAAAGGAGTTCATACATCAAATACCGAATCTAAGATACATCTGAAATCAGGATACAACGAAAATCAAGATACAACGGAATGGAAATAAGCGTCTAGTACAATACAACAACAATTTAGAAAATAAACTATCTATTCCGTGAGGGCGCCATCATCATCACAATCGACCACGTCCACGACCAGAACCTGATCGAGCTCAGGAAGTGCCTCGGAATTTGGCAAGTCGACAAACTCAAGCCACTGATCAAGTGCCTGAACGTCATCAAGCGGGGCGGCCTCAAATGCCTCGGGCTCCCCAGCCTCAGCTGGATCCTCCTCGGGATCCTCCTCAGGATCCTCCTTGGGATCCTCTTCATTATCTACCTCGGGGTCAGGTACTGGTTCCGCCTCGGGCGGTGGCAATGGTGGTGCATTAGCTGCTAAGGCAGCCTCTAGGGCGGCGTCCCGCTGAGATAGGGCCTGGGTAAGGTCCTCGATCACAGTCATCTGCTTAATGAGGGTGTCCTCCAGACGGTCGATAGTGTCCCTAGACATGTGGGCGTCCATCTCCCACTTTTGGCGGCCGTCGCTAGCCCATTTCATCCTTTGCCGCATATTATCCAGGTGCTCCTGTATCAACTGGATCTAATCTTCCCGCACGAATGGTGTTGTCGCGGTCCTTGACAAGGATGGTCAAGTTATTCTTCTCTTCCTGGCTCTTCGCCAAGAGACGCTCTAGCTCCCTCGTACGGTGACGCTCCTCTGTCAGTCCCGAGGTGGCCCGAATACATTCCTGGTGCCAGTGGAACTTGACTGCCCGAAAATAGTCTCGCTTGGCGCGGGCCTCAAATACGTCCCACCAAGTCGGGGGTGCCGACTCCATCCTGGTCAACACAGCTAAGATAGATTAGACGAATGTAAATAGAAAGATAAGGAAGAAATAAGGAAAGGCAATCAAGAGTCAACTAAGTCAAGACCAGTATGACTATGGAATCTCCAAGTATATAGTTCTTAACTCAGTCTAATCATCAATAATATGGTTCTATGCCATTTTGAAATCGATTTAACACTTAATTAGTCAAGTCGCGGTACTACCCAACACAGACCGAGGGTCCTATCCTAGGTTAGCTCGGTGTAAGTTTCCATCTTACTAGCCGAGCTCTGATACCACTAAATCTATCACCCCCGACGGGATGTGACGACAATCCATAACTTAAACAAAATTAAGCCCAACAATCTATACAAATGATACAATATAACCCCAAGTGAAATAGAGTCTAAAGCAGCGGAAAAATAAGATACAAGTACGAATTACATCTTACAGTCCAACAATATCCAAGTACAACCCATAAGAAATATCCGAATTGAACTTACAGTCCAAAACTAAAATGAAGCACACAACATCACAAGCTTAAGTGTCAAAGGGTCCTATGCCCTTAAGTTACAGTCCAAAATGGAAAAGAGAAGCAGAATAAAAGGAAGTCCAACATTAGCTGAAGCACAAGAAACAAGTACAATCAATAGTAAAAAGGAGCAGGTCTGGCAGGCGAAGCACGGGAAATCAGTCTATGGTAGGTTCGATGTCTTCAACATAGTCCCCATCTAGCCGTTAGAAAATTGGAGGGGATGAGACAGAAACCTCAGTGGATGGGGTGATTGGGTGCAAGTGTGGCGATATATATAGTTAATGCAAGAAAACTGTTGTATGAAAAATGCGTGTGTTATGATGCGTGAATTCACACACAGTTCACGAGCGACGTGATAAATATACTTAAAATAATATACTTATACAGTTTTGAGAATAGTTCATGGTCATACATGCACTTTGTGATACAAGCAAGACAGGTAGGATTGCATACGGAACGTAACGCCAATCCATGCAAGATAGGTAGTGGTTGCGTACGGATTTGTAGCGCCAACCAATGCAATACAAGTAGCGGTTGCGTATGGTTTTGTAACGCCAACCAAATGAGTCCGATTAACTGCAGAATCGTGTTATCAGACAGCGATTCCTTCGTTCTTCCTTGTAACTTCCCGAGCAAGATGGTCCAAGACCAGTCACCTTATCGCTCCATAGGGAAAGACAAATCCACAGTAGATCTAGCTAGGCCCGAATTGTCATAATCATGATTATACCTCAAGGACTACGACCCGCTTCCCTTGGACAAACTCCGTCCCTCAGTTGTGGGATTAGGACGATGGGGCCGGAGAGTGGAATATCATCCGAGCTGCCCGGTTCCATCCCAGACGTATCCATTCCGACTGTAAGCTCGACACTCCAAGTTGACTCAGGCAGGAAAATAATTACAAGTTCAGGAAGTCAACCAGACAGTCGAGTATATTGATTCAGGGAAGTAGTTCAGGAAAAGTTTTCAAAAACGCGTGGCATTTATTGGCGTTGATGGTGTAATTTGGATGAAGATAATTATCGAGAGGATAAGTAATATTCAATGTCTTGAAAAATTAGGTAAAACATAAGTCCCGTTATAGATTCGAAATCGCAAGACGAGCAAGTAGCCCCGCGATCGTGTATTAATCGGTCAAGACGATCCGATAAGTCAAGGGATTTTTGATAAAATAAAATATTTTAATTAATGATTAAAGCCAGAGGCTCCAGGGCTATTTTAAAAACATAAAATAATTTTGAGTTAGGTCTTTGTTAAAAAGAAAAATTACGATTAGCCCCGTTTTGTAAAAATCAATATTTTTGGGGTTTAAAATTAAATAAATAAATGTTCCGACCTTGAAAATTTATGAGGTCAGTTTCTAAATTCTCTAAAGTGTTCTGAGATTCAGGTTTTTAAAGTGTTGAGATCGAGTTTTTATGAAAATCTCATATTGGCCCCAAATTTGTTAAAATTGTCATTTCGGACCCTAAGTTTAAAATAATCGGAACTCACAAACTGGAAGGGATTTTAATGTGATTCCAGTTTTAAAATGTCACTAAGGTCAGTGGAATATTGGAACAAAAACATTTTTAAAATGAAATAAGTATAGGTCCCTTAACTTTTGAAAATCTCATTTTTGTCCCATTTTACAATAATTGCCTTTAAAGCTTTTAGGGGTCCAATTGTTATGAAATTTGAACCTTGGGTCCAAAATATCATTAAGTTATAATTAAATTAGTATTTACAGGTACATGGACTGTATAAGTCCTGGAAATTTCATTTGGGTCCTCAAGTTTAATCTTTTACAATTTGGTCCCTCAATTTTTAAAAAATTACTTTCCATACTCTAAACACTTGGATTTTTGGAATACCCTTAAAATATGTGATTTTCTGTTTCTTAAGAGTTAAAATTTCAAATTTTAAAATAGGGGTATGGTACAGTTTCGAAAATTTCAATTTAGCCCTTAAACTTCTAAAATTTTACAATCTAGTCCTTGGGCTTTTAAGGGTTGATTTTATTTATCTCAAAACTCTTAAAACTTTATTAAAATGTCCAAACATCATTTTTGGACCTGAGTACAGTGCAAAATTCTAAAATTACAGAGGGGTCCCTTAAGTTTTATTTTCTTGCAATTAAGTCCACCAACTTTCCATTTTTGCATTTTAGGTCCAAAAATGGATATTTAATCAATTATGCTCGACTTGTCCAGGTTATAAGTCATACAAAACATGGATTTCAAGTATCATAAACATGCATGGCCATTTCATACAATAATTCATCAAATACAACGTTAAATAAAGTGTACATGCATGCACCTAAATTTCAATAAATATTATTTTTGAGCAACACTTGAGAATTTTTACAACTTGATACATGAAATCAACATGCAATACATAATATATATACCTCAAGTGTTCAAGAACAAAATACTACATGCATTTAAGGAAAAACACCTAAAACTTGGAAAGATTTTTCCACCCACCTTAAAATGAATTGTTGTGAAATAAAAAGGACAAATCACAAGTGGATTTAAGAGGTCACTTAGGTCAGCCCCTAAGTCAAAACAATACCAAAAATTAAGAGTTAGAAAATAAGGTTAAAAATTAAGCAGAAAAGAAGAAGGTGAAGAAATTGGTACAACTACACTAACCTTGTGTAGTAGGCAAAATTAGACTAGTAATGGCTACAACAAAATAGTCTCTTGATCACCCTCAAGGAACCACTTAAGGTCAGCCCCTATTTCTCAAAAATGAAAAAAAGGTGTTAAAATTTGAAGAAAATAGGGAGAAGGAGGAAGAGGGCACTAGAGTCCAATTCTTCAAAATTTCTCTTCAAAGTCTTTCTAAGATGACCACAATGCTTGCATGTCTCTAAGTAGTCTTCTATGTGTACCTCCAAAAATCAAAATTGAACTTAAGTTAAGAAGAGAAGATGATGAGCTAGAGGATACCAGGATGGCTTGAAGAACAACATTTCTTACCTTGTAGTAGTGATAGTTTCGAATTTTATGGAAGAAGTAAGAAGAATTCTTATATTTTTGTTAAGTGTTTGAAGAAAGAAGAAAGTGTTTGAAAATATGAAGAAAGTATTCATGAAGATATGAAGAAAGTGTTTGAGGATATGAAGAAGTGTTTGAAGATTTGAAGAAAGTGAGTTTGAAGATATGAAAAAGTGTTTGAAGATATGAAGAAAAAGATGAATATATGCTTAGAGAGATGTTGAGGATTTTAGAGAGAAGTTGGAGAAAATGCTTGAATGATGAATGTGTTGGATGAAAATGAATTTTTTTGATAAAATTAGGCCTAATGGCTGAAAATTGAGAGAGAGGAGGGAGAGAGGGATCAAGTTTGGTGTTTTACAATTTGTCTCTTGCATGGAGACAAAAGGTGAGTCAAAGGTATGAGCATAAGATGGGTTTGAATGGAATTTGAGAGGAATGAGGGGAATGTTGGAGATAGTGGGGAATGTTGGGAGATTTAATGTTAAAAAATTATACTATAAGATAATGTGTATAAGGTTTGTATTAATGATGTAATTATACACAAGAGATATAATAAGGTGTATGTGTATAAGAATTGGATGGTATTTTTACACAAAAATATACCTCTTGGCCATCCACTATAGGGGTAATTATGGTATTCCCATATATTTTGTTTTCCAAAATTGATGATAATAGATGAATAATATCAATCTCCAAAATAAATGGTGATTTCCTTGTTCACTTATAAGTCTCATGATCACTTATTCTAAATCAAATTCTTAATTTTATAAGGTATAAGTCTCTAAAATAAATAGTCTTTTAAAATTCTAAGGTAACTAATAAATACACAAATAATAATAATGACCAATCAAGTGATCATTAATGTGAAATAGAATTAATAAATGATCATGAACACAAGTAATAAAAGAAAATTAAATGCGAAATATATTTACTATTAATATTTACCCGTCAAAGTGACACGGTAAAATAGTCAAAATAGTACATAGGCGATAAGTGAATAGATACACGCTCGAATAAAAATCGAGGGCTTCACACCATAGACATTTAATTTCTCGTTCAATGGACATATCCTATACAATACCCTAAATCTTTACTTTGGGCCACAAAATGGTATTAGATCCTAAGTTTACTAAGAACTTTTAATTAAATTTATTTTATTTATGACCTAATTACAAAAAGACCCAACTAATTTTAAACTAATTACAAAAAATATCCCCAAGGTTTAATTTGTCTAACATTAAAACCCATCATAAGCAATAAATATTTCAAGATCCCCCTTCATATTTATAAAAATATTGCATGTAGCACTCTTTTCTAGCTTACTTAAATAGGTTAATGCAAAAAAATAATAAATAAAAATACTCTAAAGAAATCCTTAAAATACGGGACAATAAAAAAAAATCCTACTTAGTTCGAAAACCTTGCAGCGGAAATAAATACTAAAAACTATTAGCCAAAACAATCATACTGAAAAATAAAACGACGTTCAACATTAAATATACTAATAAGTCAACTCGACAAAACATAAGTTAAACTGAAGGACATGGGTTCTTGAGTCACTGCGCCCCGCCATCTCCTTCCTCCTCATTATTCTCATCTGGAAACAAAAAGACAACATTCGTGGAATGAGCTTAAAGGAGCTCAACAAGTAATCTCATGCATGAATGTGTGCTTAATGCAATGACTTAACTTAGTTAAACCGTATGATTTCTTTACTTAAAATCCTTTCGTGTACATACTTAAAACTTTCTCTTTCTTTCTTTTCATAAGACGTTCTTAGGACGCGAGCTCGCTTGGTAACACATTGTTCTAATCAGGGTCGCAGTGGGCCTTGTTATTTGGAACCCGATTAACATTTTGCCCGAAGGCACATTTCCATTCGTTTTGCCCGAAGGTCCTTTCCTTTGAACATTAACATTACATGGTCGGAACGCCGGTCCTCCGCGCCCATTTCCCACTCACTCCAGCATCATAGAACAATGTGCACCCATTTTCTTTGAAAAACATTATACTTTATGACTTGACTTTACTTAATGTTTGGATGCTAATGAAATGCCATGAACATACGTTAATATGATGCATGAACCTAAGGGATGCAACTTCAATTGAATACAAATATAAACTTAAAGAGCATAAGCATAATAATTAATCACATTAATTAGCATATTAAAAGTAACCATGACATAAAACATGTAAACGAGGATAAACTCACATTCAGATACTCAACAAAACCGTACATTCAATTAGTTAAGGGAAAACCCTACATTTAATTAGTTAAGGAAAAACTTTATATTCATTTAGTTAAGGGAAAACCCTACATTCAGTTAGTCAAGAGTAAACCCTATATTCATTTAGTTACGGGAAAACCCTACGTTCAGTTAGTCAAAGAAAAACCCTATATTCATTTAGTTAGCAAAAACCTTATATCCAATTAGTTAGGGGAAACCAAAACTAAAATAACAAACTTTCATCAAACATAACTAATTAACCAACCCTAATGACCACTCGAACTAAATTCTAATTTCTACACCGATTAAACCAATTAAACTTCAATTGTTCATAATTAGCATTTACGAAACCAAAAACTTGTTACACTAATATTAACCACACAATTAACGTTCCACCTAGCGCACTAAAAACACCATTTGATATGCTTAGTATAAGGACCATTAAATGTCTTGTTTAAGGACCAGATTATTTAATGTCTTGTTTCAAACAGGCTCCATTAAAGCCCAACAAATTATTAACTTGCCCTTCAGATGGCTCCAAATTATTTAATCCCTGCCCTTCTAATCCCTATATATAAACCTCTCATTCCAAACTCACATGATTAATTGTTTCACAGCAACTGTTCAACTAAATAAATATTATCACCAAACAGTTGACGACATATAACCTACAACGCAATTGTATCAAACATGAAAATACAGAATAATAAAGAAGACGATTGCGATGAGACATGAGTATCAGATAAAAGCACATCTATAGATATATTTCACATTCACATATATATGAGGCGACAAATCTCACAATTAAGCATAATATGGCGGCAAACCTTACAATCGAGCATAAACAAAATCAGGAAATAATAATCAAACCTAGCTAAATCTACGTGAAAACTAAAGAGATTACTTGCCTGTTCGATTTAGGGTTAGAAAAATCTCTTTCAGGCCTCTTTCGAATCAACCCTCTCTTTCTTCTCTTTTCTCTTTTCTCCTCTCTAGCCGGTTCCCTCACTCTCTAGGCGCCTCCTACTGTCTCCCCAAAGTGTGTGTTTTACGTGTCTTATATCTGTGTTTTAACCTACTCCCAATTGGGCTAGATTTAGAGTACATGGGCTTATAATTACCTTACTAACATTATGGGCTTGGTTAAAACTCTAGTCTAAATAACAGCCCAAAGTGTTTTATAAAACCCAATTAAAATAAAGTCATTATAAAATCTAGAATAATCCAATAAAATAATTAAATAATATCATTACGCAATTAAATAAATTCGGGTCGTTACATCCTCCCCCTCTTATAAAAAGTTTCGTCCTCGAAACTTGTCAAGTACAATTAAATGAAATATGAAGGGATGAAAATTAATCTCGAAAGAAAGGCTTAGTCCTTACCAAAAAGTTGGGGGTATATAACGCGCATCTCATCTTCACGCTCCCACGTGGCTTCTTCCATGGCGTGATTCCTCCATAAGACTGAGACTAATGTTACTTTTGTTCTTCTAAGCTCTTTCTCGACTCTATCCAAGATTCTCATTGGCCTCTCCTCATATGTTAAGTCTTCACGAAGATCAATTGTCTCGTAGCTTAAGATGTGTGATTGGTCCGGAATGTACTTTTTCAGCATAGAAACATGGAAAACATTGTGAACTCCCGCTAATGTTGGAGGTAGGGCGATTCGATATGCTAAATCTCCTATTCTCTCTAAGATTTCAAATGGCCCAACGTAGCGAGGGCTTAACTTTCCCTTCTTTCCGAACCTCATAACTCCTTTCATTGGTGCTACCTTAAGAAAGATCGCATCTCCTACTGCAAATTCTAGCGGCTTCCTTCTCTTATCATCATAACTCTTTTGTCGACTTTGAGCAGTTTTCATTCTTTGCCGAATCTTCTCAACTACCTCGGTTGTTTGTTGTACCAACTCAGGGCCTATCAGTTTTCTTTCACCAACCTCATCCCAATGCACTGGTCATCGACATTTTCTCCCATACAATGCTTCGTAGGGAGCCATCCCGATGGAGGCCTGATAACTATTGTTGTATGAAAATTCAATTAACGGTAAGAACTTGTCCCAAGTAACCTTAAAATCTATTACACAAGCTCGGAGCATATCTTCAAGTGTCTGAATTGTTCTCTCTGATTGGCCATCGGTTTGTGGATGGAAAGTCAGATCAAACTCAACTGAGTACCCATGGCTCGGTGTAGGCTTTTCCAGAATGTTGAGGTGAACTTAGGGTCTCTATCCGACACAATGGATAACGGTACTCCATGCAGTCGAACTATCTCGGATATGTACAACTCTGCATATTTCTCCATATTGTACGTCTTCTTTACTGGTAGGAAATGTGCAGACTTAGTGAGACGGTGAACTATAACCCAAATTGAGTTGAATCCCACCTTTGTTTTTGGTAGTCCCACCACAAAATCCATGCCCACGCGCTCCCACTTCCACTGGGGAATCATCAGTGGTTGCAATAGACCAGAAGGCCTCTAGTGTTCTGCCTTAACTTGCTGACAAGTAAGACATCTCTGAACATATGCTGCCACATCTTTCTTCATGCTGACCCATGAAAAGTGCTTACTGAGGTCGTGCTTCATTTTTGTGCTCCCGGGGTGAATGGAGTAAGGGGTGTTATGAGATTCCTTCAAAATTTCTAATTTCAACTCTTTGTTGCTCGGAACAGCCAGCTTAGTACCCAAACGTAATGCCCCATCTTCCGTTATCACATAGTCATCACGTTTTCCTTCAACAATCTTTGAACGAATCTTTATTAACTTCGGATCATTAAGCTGTGCAACTTTTATTCTTTCCAGGATTGACGGTTGTAAGGTTAGGGTAGCCAAATAACTCGACCTCTCTTGAGATACAATTTCCAACTCAAGGCTCTGCGTGTCTTTCAGTAGTGGCTTTTGAATTGTCTGCAAGGCAAAAATAGTCCCTCGACCCTTACGGCTCAGAGCATCTGCCACCACGTTAGCTTTCCCTGGATGGTAATTAATAACACAATCATAGTCCTTTACTAACTCAAGCCATCTGCGTTGCCTCATGTTAAGCTCCTTTTGAGTGAAGAAGTATTTGAGGCTTTTATGATCAGTGTAAATCTCACATCTAGCCCCGTATAAGTAATGTCGCCATATCTTTAAAGCGAAAATCAATGCTGCTAACTCGAGATCATGAGTTGGATAATTTTTCTCGTATTCCTTCAATTGTCTAGAAGCATATGCAATTACCTTCCCTTGTTGCATTAGAACACACCCTAAACCCTTCAGTGAGGCGTCACTATAGATAGCGAGCCCGTCGACCCCATTCGGCAGTGCAAGGACATGAGCCATCGTCAACCTCTCTTTCAACTCTATGAAGCTCCTTTCACACTTATCGTCCCACTAAACTTAACATTATTTCTCCTTAGCTGAGTTAGTGGTGCAGAGATCTTTGCAAAACCTTCAATGAATCTTCTGTAGTATCCGGCTAACCCAAGGAAACTACGAACCTCTCCTACGTTCGTAGGTGTTGGCCAGTGTTGTACCACCTCAACCTTACTAGGGTCCACAGAAATCCCATCTCGAGAAACAATGTGGCCTAAGAAAGGGACATTGTCCAACCAGAACTCACACTTACTAAATTTCGCGAATAACTTCTTCTCTCGGAGCCTCTACAAAACTAGACGTAAGTGTTGTTCATGCTCGTCCTTTGATCGGGAATAGATAAGGATATCATCAATAAAAATGATAACAAAATGATCGAGGTAATTCGAGAAGACTCGATTCATCAGGTCCATGAATGCGGTTGGGGCATTAGTCAAGCCAAAAGGCATGACTAGGAATTCGTAATGACCATAGCGAGAACGAAAAGCGGTTTTTGAAATGTCTTCCTCTCGAATGCGCAACTGATGGTAACCAGACCTCAGATCGATCTTGGAGAAATACCCAGCACCCTGAAATTGATCGAATAACTCCTCAATTCTGGGGAGAGGATACTTGTTCTTGATGGTTACCTTATTGAGTTCACGGTAATCAATGCACAATCTCATCGATCCATCCTTCTTTTTAACAAAAAGAACTGGTGCACCCCAAGGTGAGAAACTCGGCCTAATGAATCCCTTAACCAACAAATCTTGTAGCTGCTCCTTGAGTTCTTTCAATTCTGCAGGGGCCATCCGATATGGTGCCTTGGATATCGGAGTTGTCCCAGGCACTAACTCTATAACAAATTCCACCTCTCTCTCTGGCGGAACGCCATTAATATCTTTTGGAAAAACATCGGGGTATTCACAAACAATAGGAATTTGGTCAATCGAGGGGCGTTCCTTAGGAACCTCAGTTATTAAGGCCAAGTATGCTTCGCAACCTTTGTTCATGAGTTTTCGAGCTTTCATAGCTGTGATGATAGGGATGGTGGGTTTGGATGAAACTCCTTGGAAAAACGGTTGGGAGTCCTGAAGATGATTGAAAATGACCCTTCGAGCTCGACAGTCGATCGTTGCATGGTGCTTGGACAACCAGTCCATTCCCAAAATTACATCAAAGTCATGAATATCCAATCTAATGAGATCAACAGATAACTCCTTTCCATCAATAATAACCGGACAATTAGTGTACACAAGGGTTGAGTTCATGATATCCCCTGAGGGGGTTGATACGTTGAAGTGTGTGTCCGATGAAGAGGTATAATTAGACAGGTTCTTAGCGAATTTGGAGTTCACGAAGGAGTGCGAAGCTCCAGAGTCGATTAGGACAAAAGCAGATATACCACAAACATTCAAAGGTCATATGAAAATAAATACTCGCTTAAAACATGCACAAATATAATGACATGGGATTCATAATTAAAAGATAAGATAGATAGGTACCAGCCACCACGTCTATTGCTTCATCTGCTTCAGCTTGTGTCATAGCAAATACTCGAGCCTGGGCTGGCTTTTTCTTATCCGGGAAAAATCCCGATATGTGTCTAGGCTTCTTACAATGGAAGCAAGCTCCCGAACCTTGCAAACATTCACCCAAATGTGTCTTCCCACACTTCGCACAAACAATCACCGGCTGCTTATTCTGTGGAGAACCTTGTGGGGCATGCACTTGTTTTCTTTTCTGACCATTGTTATTCCACACCTTTGTGTTTCCAGTTTTAAACTTTGGTCCTCCTTGATGAATCCTTACCTCTTCTCTATTAACTGCCTGAGCCCTTTCCACCAACATTGCCTTGTTGATGACTTCACGGTACGTAGTAAGCTCAAATAGTGCCACATCAAGCTTGATCTGAGGCCGCAGTCCTTCATCAAATCGTCTGGCCCTCCGTTACTCAGTAGAAACTAAATCAGGAGCAAACTTGGATAACCTAGCAAATTCAGCCTCATACTGAGCCACTGTACGGCTCCCCTGCTCTAGCCGCACGAACTCTCTTTCTTTCTGTTGGCGGACGCTCTTTGGAAAATACTTATCATTGAAGACTTCAGTAAACCTCTCCCAAGTAAATGGGCGTGCATCACCCACAATCTGACGTTGTACCATCCTTCACCAATCATGTGCATCACCTCGCAGTATGAACGTTGCATAGTTAACTCGTTCCTCATCAGTGCAATTAATAACGGAAAATATCTTTCTCATCTCCGTAAGCCACCCTTCAGCTTCAATAGGATCCGTGGTGCCTGCAAAGGACGGCGGGGATAACCTAAGAAAATCCGATAGACGGTTCCTTTCTGGAGCCTCAGCTCGTCTGGGCTGAACATTCTGACCATAAGTAGCCAATGCTTGAACAAGGGCCTCAACAGTCAGGGGGGTCCCTTGAGCATTGTTGTTGTTGATACCATTACCATCAGTGTGTGCAGCGCGAGTATTGCGACTCATGATTGGTTAGTTGTTATAGGTTCATAAGGTTCGTTAACTAATTACAACAGTAAAATAAATTCTATTCCGGTATTGATCCATTGAAGCATAATATAATACAATATAGTATAAAACGTCACCTTATAGGCTTTGAATTCACGTTCTTTATCTGTTCTAAAATCTTAGAATAGTCTCTTTAACTATATATGAAATTCAATCATCACTCACTAAGAACAAGCTAATAATTAAAATTCACACAAGGCACACATTTCATAGAGGCACATACGTAGTCATAATCACAATAAACGTAAAGCTTACCACATTACAGAGGGAGATGCTCGAAGCGCGACTTGGAACCCATGACTTGCTGACTTTTAATTTTATCATAAATCTACTCAATTTCAAGTCTACAGAATCGATTTTAAAAACCTCGGCTCTGATACCACTAAATGTAGCACTCTTTTCTAGCTTACTTAAATAGTTTAATGCAAAAAAATAATAAATAAAAATACTCTAAAGAAATCCTTAAAATACGGGACAATAAAAAAAATCCTACTTAGTTCGAAAACCTTGCAGCGGAAATAAATACTAAAAACTATTAGCCAAAACATATAAAACGACGTTCAACATTAAATATACTAATAAGTCAACTCGACAAAACATAAGTTAAACTGAAGGACATGGGTTCTTGAGTCACTGCGCCCCGCCATCTCCTTCCTCCTCATTATTCTCATCAGGAAACAAAAAGACAACATTTGTGGAATGAGCTTAAAGGAGCTCAACAAGTAATCTCATGCATGATTGTGTGCTTAATGCAATGACTTAACTTAGTTAAACCGTATGATTTCTTTACTTAAAATCCTTTCGTGTACATACTTAAAACTTTCTCTTTCTTTCTTTTCATAAGACGTTCTTAGGACGCGAGCTCGCTTGGTAACACATTGTTCTAATCAGGGTCGCAGTGGGCCTTGTTATTTGGAACCCGATTAACATTTTGCCCGAAGGCACATTTCCATTCGTTTTGCCCGAAGGTCCTTTCATTTGAACATTAACATTACATGGTCGGAACGCCGGTCCCCCGCGCCCATTTCCCACTCACTCCAGCATCATAGAACAATGTGCACCCATTTTCTTTGAAAAACATTATACTTTATGACTTGACTTTGCTTAATGTTTGGATGCTAATGAAATGCCATGAACATACGTTAATATGATGCATGAACCTAAGGGATGCAACTTCAATTGAATACAAATATAAACTTAAAGAGCATAAGCATAATAATTAATCACATTAATTAGCATATTAAAAGTAACCAAGACATAAAACATGTAAACGAGGATAAACTCACATTCAGATACTCAACAAAACCGTACATTCAATTAGTTAAGGGAAAACCCTACATTTAATTAGTTAAGGAAAAACTTTATATTCATTTAGTTAAGGGAAAACCCTACATTCAGTTAGTCAAGAGTAAACCCTATATTCATTTAGTTACGGGAAAACCCTACGTTCAGTTAGTCAAAGGAAAACCCTATATTCATTTAGTTAGCAAAAACCTTTTTATCCAATTAGTTAGGGGAAACCAAAACTAAAATAACAAACTTTCATCAAACATAACTAATTAACCAACCCTAATGACCACTCGAACTAAATTCTAATTTCTACACCGATTAAACAAATTAAACTTCAATTGTTCATAATTAGCATTTACGAAACCAAAAACTTGTTACACTAATATTAACCACACAATTAACGTTCCACCTAGCGCACTAAAAACACCATTTGATATGCTTAGTATAAGGACCAGATTATTTAATGTCTTGTTTCAAACAGGCTCCATTAAAGCCCAACAAATTATTAACTTGCCCTTCAGATGGCTCCAAATTATTTAATCCCTGCCCTTCTAATCCCTATATATAAACCTCTCATTCCAAACTCACATGATTAATTGTTTCACAGCAACTATTCAACTAAATAAATATCATCACCAAACAGTTGACGACATATAACCTACAACGCAATTGTATCGAACATGAAAATACAGAATAATAAAGAAGACGCTTGCGATGAGACATGAGTATCAGATAAAAGCACATCTATAGATATATTTCACATTCACATATATATGAGGCGACAAATCTCACAATTAAGCATAATAAGGCGACAAACCTTACAATCGAGCATAAACAAAATCAGGAAATAATAATCAAACCTAGCTAAATCTACGTGAAAACTAAAGAGATTACTTGCCTGTTCAATTTAGGGTTAGAAAAATCTCTTTCAGGCCTCTTTCGAATCAACCCTCTCTTTCTTCTCTTTTCTCTTTTCTCCTCTCTGGCCAGTTCCCTCACTCTCTAGGCGCCTCCTACTGTCTCCCCAAAGTGTGTGTTTTACGTGTCTTATATCTGTGTTTTAACCTACTCCCAATTGGGCTAGGTTTAGAGTACATGGGCTTATAATTACCTTACTAACATTATGGACTTGGTTAAAACTCAAGTCTAAATAAGAGCCCAAAATGTTTTATAAAACCCAATTAAAATAAAGTCATTATAAAATCTAGAATAATCCAATAAAATAATTAAATAATATCATTACGCAATTAAATAAATTCGGGTCGTTACATTGCAGTTCACCCCTTAATTTTAACAATGAATCAAACCAAAGGGGTACTTTCTGTAATTTCAAAAGTTAGCTGGATTTTTTTGTAATTAGGTGCAACCTTAGGGGTACTTTTTGTAATTATCCCTTATATTTATGTAAATAACAATTGCTGAGGAGAATTTTCTCCAAGAAAATGGATTTGGACATTTGTCCAAGATGTATGAATGGATGGATTCCTGGGTTATGGTTTCAGTTAATATCCCACTTTTATGCTCAGATTAAGCAAACCAAGGTTAAACATATTCTTCTCTATAGACCAATCACCAAAGTAATTTACCCCCTCTCTCGAGATGTATGTAAAAGCGTTGATTGGAATTTCTATGCTAGCATCTCTACTCAACATGAGATACCCAACTCCCAAAAGTTCAAAAGATTATAAGATATCACAAATATTCACAGACTTCTCAATCATGCAATCTATTTGTGTCAAGTACTCAAGATCTAGTATTGAAACTCATTGGTTAGAATTATGAATCAATACATCAAACAAGTTTAGATCAAAGGCCTTTTGATAAAACAAGAATTAAAGCAAAGTACTTGAATAGAGAAAGAAAACATTAACTTCAATTATCCTTAATCATCACATAAAAGTTTTTATTAATCTATTCACAAACCCGGGAATCACAAGTGTTTTAGCCAGACATTGAAGATAAATAATTCATAGACAAATTATCCATAATCAAAATCTAACTAATTGAAATACGATACGATGGAATGAGTGACTCGGGGATGAGGACGATATCTCGATCTATCTTCAATCCTCGAAGGTGTGGTTGCGGTCTTGATCGATCTCTCGAAGTTTCCGGTGGAAAACTGCTCTTTTCTCTGGTTTCTAGGGTAAAAATCAGTGTGTCCCTGTTTGTGGCCGCCTCGTGTCTATTTGTACACCGTTCGGGTCGAAACCTAGTTGGAATTGGATGAACCTCTGTTTTTCCCGCAGCGAGGCACGGCCGTGCCCTTTTGGCACGCCCAGCCCGTGCTGGGTACCAAACAACTTGTAATTTTACTTTAGAGGAGCACGGGTGTGCCCATATGGCACGGGCTGCCCGTGCTCTAGGCCGAACCTTGAGTCTTCATATCTGGGTTGAGCACGGGTTGTGCTAGAGGAGCACGCCCTGCCCGTGCTCACATGGAACAATACGCACATGGGCTATTTTTCCCCGTTTCTCGCCCGGTTCGTCCAACGTTTTCTTGTTTCGACTCCAAACTTCGTCACTCATGTCAAGTATTGGTGGTTGCAATGCCCGAATTGTTGTCACCATGCTACAAATATAGATAAATTCATATAAAACGAGCAAAGCGTAATCCAATTCCACAAAACAAGAATAATACCCAATTTACTCATATAACGCTTGCATATCCACCCATTCTAGCCAATATTAAGCCCAAAATACATGCAAAATACCAGTCAATCAAACCCCCAAACTTAAACTGTTGACAGTCCCGGTCAACACTTTATAAACAAGACAACACAATTGGGGAAAAGAAGAGCAACTCAAGAACACCGCATCATAATTCATGTCATCTATCCATAGACATCAAGCACAAATCAACCAAGTTTCAAAGAGTTAACACGGTGCACAAGTTTATAAAAATCAAGGTAAAACACTTCAAATCACGCCTCTCAAGGATAAAATGTATACTCTGATCACTAGAATGATAAGGGACGTGTATTCGCTCAAGTCATATCAATGTTGAAGAATTATCATATGCTTGCAAATCGTCTCACATCTCCGCCACTCGTTTGTATGCAATTCACAAATCATAAAGGACTTTATTTAAGGTTGTAATGAAGGCTCTTTGGTTGAGGTAGGGAAATATGGATAAAGTGACTCAACTCTAGCGTATAGATTGGAAAACACCTTTGTACTTCTCTAACCATTTTTCTAATTCCACTCGACTATGTGCTTCCAATCGCCTTATATCCTCTCACTTTTCTATTTCTTCCTTCTTTTTCATACACATTATTCCTTTCGCCTTACATCACGATTCTCAGCCTATTTTTCACTTCTGGCCGACTCACTTTGCAGTCTTTTTTTTTTTTGGTTTTTTAGATTTTTACGATTATTTTTCTCCTTTTTCATCTTTTATTCCCAAGTTCCCAACATGTACACATTTTCTGACTTATGACACCCCTCCATTCAATCCTTTATTCATCGCCCTTTTTCTCAATTCTATACGCTTAAGCTCAGGGCAACAGTTATATTACATAGGATCCGAAGGCTTAAAATGTGGCTATCAAAAATCAGGCAATAGGCTCAAATATCATAGGGTAGGCAAAAGGCTTCAAAGGCTTAACAAAGATGGCCTAAAATCATTTTCATGAATGCATACAACATGTGACTTTGACGGAGAAACCATAGCAAGTTCTAGAATTCAAATCAAACATGAATGACACACTCAATCACAAACAAGATTGCATATTATGAAAGCAGTAAAGGCTCAAAAGCTCACATGCTTGTAAGTGCATAATTCAAAGTATGTTCACCAAGATTCAATAATCACATGCTCCACGTGAACCATTTTCAACCCGATCAACTCACACTCAACATCCAATTCAAAATAACACAAATCAATTCGCAAATGCTCCCAAGGTCAAGATCTCAATCAAAACACAACAAACACACAAAAGCGGTCAACTCACTCCCTAAAAACTAGGAAAGCAATAAACGTGCTAAAGCGATAAACGTGCTAAAACCATAAAAGAAATTAAAACATCTAATGCAATGCAACCTATATGCTCTACATGGAACTAAATGAATGCAAACGCCACACCCATCAAAAAAATACACTACCTCTCCCCCCCAAACTTGAATGAAATTATAGCTCATGCAAGAGAAGGTAGAATTTCAATGAAAAGTGTGGAATGGACCTGGATCACTGTGGGGGTGGCGGCGGGTAGTGGCCCTGGGAGATATGCCAATTCTCGATCCGTAGTACTGCCTGCAATATCTCCAACTCCCTCTGCTCGTGTGCTTGGTTCCACAAGCTCTGCGTATGGTACCTTTGATCTTGTACTTCTTGGTAAGCACGGAAATCACTCCTATGCTGTCGCAAGCTTTCCTCAAATGCACAGAACATGTCATGATCATACTGTCCCCCACGCTCCACGCCTTGGCGGGAGCTCTCTGGAATGTCAGGCTGTCCCTGTGGGCCGCCCTGCTCGAAGCTTCCCTGTTGGAAGCCTTGCTCAAACCCCCTCTCCTGCCTATCATACTCCTGCGCCTCCATGACCAAGTCTTCTTCGTCAGGCAACCCAACTACCCTGCGACTTTTCCGTGCGGCCAAACCCTGCATGACTCTGATATGCTCCTCAGAGTACATAAGCCAGTTGATTTGGTTATCAATCACTGCTGCGAGCTGTGGGTTAGGAAGGGGAAACAAAGACCCGACTTTTTGTTGAAAACAGAGGATATTCTCCTCATTGCTAATGATCTTCATGGTATGGAGAGCGCTCAAGTTGATGCTTCGGCTGCCCTCTAATGGCTCCATATGGCTTATATCAATCTCAAAATGGGGCGCAATGGGGGTTATCATTCGCCCAATTAAGATCTTCCCCACATCATGATGCTGTATGTAGATAGCGTGTTCCACGAAGTAAGCCGCCATGTTATAGGGGGTGCGAGTGAAGATACACCATAGCAAGTATAACTCTCTCGCTTGCATACCCCCATTGTTGTACCGGGCGAATACCGAGTGGGCCGTTACTTTTTGAATATAGCGGAAGATGGGGTTGCGGAGTGACGATGCTTTGGAAGAGCGTATGGCATATTGCATGAGGCCGGTTTCGGGAGTTTCTGTCAACAACCGCCAAAATTCACGCGCATTGTAATTTTTAGCAATTTTGTACGGGGCGTCGGATGGTACCCCAAAAATTCGATTTAGCTCGGCGATCGTGATTTCCCACCATACATTGCCCATTCTAAAGTGGATTTGCCTAGGCTCGTTTCTTGGTCGCGTTTCCGTAACTTGGACGGTGCTTAGAAATTCGAGTACGAGTGTATGTTGGCCACCGTCCTTGCATGAACGCGGTCCACCCAACTCGTTCAAACATTTGCGACACCTCCTCGTGTATCCCTAGTGTTTGGGTACACTCATCATCGGCATAGCGTGTGGGAATGTAATCACGAGTGATGAGCCGGTTCCAACGCGCCATGATATCATGCTCGGTGAATGTGAGTCCATAGGCAAGCGGGCTGTTGGGGTCTATCGGCCTCGCGTTTCTCCTCAAACGTCCACCCCGACCTCTTTGTGCTTCAGCCATTGGTGAGAGGTACCTGGCAAAATAATCGTGAGAATCCATATGTGCCAAGTAAAAACAAACGATGAATTAATACAACAATTACAATAGAGGTATAGTAGCTCATCTCAACAATTCGATCCACAATTAAGCTTTCAACTCACATACCAATATAATTGCCGAGAATATTAGCCACTAACATCCTAAACAATCTAGCACAAGTATAATCCATCAAGCAATCAATCAAAATCATCACAATTCACCAACCCACAAGGTGTTCGATATAATGCCCCATAGAAAAGTTCAATCAAAATCATGGCACAAGTATCAAACAAGCATCATAAATCAACTCTAATCCTTAATTCACAAGAAATTTGACATAAAAAGTTCAATTCATACCTTATAATCCGAAAATAGGAAGAGAGTTGAAATTTTGTAACCCTAGGTGCTTTCTACCCCAATTCCTTGCTTTCAAGCAATTTAACAAGTGCAAATCAAGTTTAGAGTAATGTGGGAGGTGATTAGTGGTGATATTATAGGAGAATTGTGGAAATATTTTGGAGGGGGGGCAAGT
Organism: Rehmannia glutinosa; assembly: GCA_016081115.2. Lineage (NCBI taxonomy): Eukaryota > Viridiplantae > Streptophyta > Magnoliopsida > Lamiales > Orobanchaceae > Rehmannia > Rehmannia glutinosa. The sequence goes on from CM071930.1 coordinate 42,075,013, forward strand.
TTTTGAGTGGTCGCGCGCGAGAGGAGTGAGGTTTTGTGAGAAAATTCGAACCTCTGCCCATCCAATATACCCTACTACAGGTAGGGGCACGGGCGTTCGCAATCGGCACGGGTAGCGCGTGCTGGGGGTCGAAAGATTTGGCCCAATTTCTAGAAAGAGCACGGGCCGTGCCAAATGGCACGGGTGGCCCGTGCTAGGGGCCGAACGCCAAACTCTTCTGGTGTGGTATAGCACGGGCCGTGCGCATGGCGCACGGGCTGCCCGTGCTATATGCCGTACCTTGTTTTCGATTTTTCAATTTTTTTTTTAAAGCCAAATAGGGAAAACTTCTAACCTATGAAAGCAATTAAATCCTAACTTAGAAAAGGGAAAAAAACAAATTAAGAAAACATGGGAATAAATAAAACAACAAAACCATTGGGTTGCCTCCCAACAAGCGCTAATTTTAACGTCTATAGCTTGACGCCTGTTTAGTCGATCATGGCTCTAGCAATGTGAGGCGTGTCACCTCCTCCTTTTGAATCCGGCTCAAGTAATGCTTGATCCTCTAGCCATTCACCATGAATGTCTCCCCATCTCGGCTCAATAGCTCCACTATTCCCGGAGGATTTAACACTTTCTTTATCACAAACAAATTACGACCATCTAGACTTAAGCTTTCCCGGAAAGAGTTTAAGACGCGAGTTAAACAAAAGGACTTGTTCACCCGGTAAAAACTCCCTCTTCTTTATCATTCGATCGTGCCATCGTTTGGTTCGCTCCTTGTAAATCCGGGAATTTTCATAGGCTTCATCCCGGAACTCCTCCATCTCATTTAGGTGTAAGAGCCTCTTTTCACCCGCTGCTTGGAAGTCAAAATTTAACTTCTTTACAGCCCAAAATGCCTTATGCTCCAATTCGACGGGCAAGTGACACGATTTCCCGAATACTAACTGATACGGTGATGTGCCCAAGGGTGTCTTGTATGCAGTCCGATATGCCCATAGTGCGTCATCTAGCTTCATGGCCCAATCTTTGCGATTTATGTTTACCGTTTTCTCCAAAATCTGCTTAATCTCACGATTGGCTACCTCTGCTTGCCCGTTTGCTTGCGGATGGTACGCTAATGCCACCTTATGCTTAACCCCGTACTTCGCAAGTAGAGTGCTCATTAATTTATTCACAAAGTGTGACCCCCCATCGCTAATCAAAGCTCTCGGGGTTCCAAACCGAGTGAATATATTTTTCTTTAGGAATTTAAGCACTACTCGCGCATCATTGGTCTGTGCCGGAATAGCTTCAACCCATCGAGATATGTATTCCACTGCAAGTAGAATGTATTGATAACCCGACGAAGATGGGAAGGGGCCCATGAAGTCGATCCCCCACACATCAAAGAGTTCAACTTCCATTACATTGGTCATTGGCATCTCATGTCGTCTCGAGATGTTTCCCATCCGCTGGCACCTATCACAACTTTGTACGAATAGATAGCAATCGTTAGATAATGTAGGCCAGTATAATCCACTTTGTAATACCTAAGCCACCATAAGAGTCGACCGAAATGTCCCCCAGAAGGTGAAGAATGACACTGTTGTAGAACTCCCTCCCACTCTTCTTGAGGCACACATCGTCAAATGATGGTGTCCGCGCATCTCTTAAAGAGCAATGGGTCATCCCACATGTAGAACTTGACGTCATGGAGGAATTTCTTCTTTTGATATGATGATAAATATGGAGGCAAGACCCCTGCAACCAAATAATTAACAAAATCGGCATACCATGGGAATTTAGCTTGGAGCATCAGAAGTTGCTCATCGGGGAATTCCTCAATTGCCTCCGTGATCGGCTACTACATTCTCGCAGACTTTCTATCCTGAATCTCCACATCGAATTCTTGTAGCAAGAGGATCCACCGAATCAGTCTCGGTTTGGCATCCTTCTTCTCAAATAGATATGTAATTACCGCGTGGTCGGTGTGGACTATCGTCTTTGTTCCAATCAAGTAAGAGCGAAACTTGTCGAATGCAAACATGATAGCCAGCATTTCCTTCTCAGTGGTGGTGTAGTTTTGCTGGGCACTATCTAAAGTTCTGCTCGCATATTAGATGGCTCTGAACATCTTGTCTCTTTTCTGACCCAAAACAGCCCCAACCGCAAAGTCGCTGGCATCACACATTAGTTCGAACGGCTGACTCCAATCCGGAAATACTAGAATCGGTGCTATCACCAGAGACTTCTTCAGAATCTAAAAAGCCTGCAAACAATCATCGGAAAAATTGAAAGCAGTATCTTTTTCTAATAACTGACTTAAAGGTTTAGTGATTTTAGAAAAGTCACGGATAAACCTTTTGTAAAATCCGGCGTGCCCCAAGAAACTTCGAATGGCTTTCTCGTTTGTTAGAGGTGGGAGTTTCTCTATTGCCACAACCTTCGCTCTATCAACTTCCAAACCTGCAGAAGAAACTCGGTGGCCTAAAACAATGCATCTCGTACCATAAAATGACACTTTTCCCAATTTAAAACAAGGTTAGTCTCCTCGCATCTCTGCAAAACTAGAGAAAGGTTATCCAGACAATGATCATATGAATCTCCAAACACAGAAAAATCATCCATGAAAACCTCCATTATTTCCTCAATGAAATCATGGAATATAGCCATCATACATCTTTGAAAAGTAGCGGGTGCGTTACAAAGTCCGAATGGCATCCTGCGAAATGCAAATGTACCATAGGGGCATGTAAAGGTCGTCTTCTCTTGGTCTTCCGGGGCAATCATGATCTGATTATACCCGGAATAACCATCGAGAAAACAATAATAATCATATCCTGCCAAACGATCAAGCATCATATCAATAAAGGGAAGGGGAAAGTGATCTTTGCGAGTAGCATCATTTAACTTCCTATAATCAATACAAATTCTCCATCCAAGCACTTACTCTAGTCGCTATAAGCTCATCACTCTCGTTTCTTACTACTGTCATCCCCCTTTCTTCGGCACCACTTGTACCGGACTTACCCAAGAGCTATCAGAAATAGCATATATAATTCCAGCATCTAACCATTTTAAAACTTCTTTTCTAACGACTTCTTGCATTATAGGGTTTAATCTTCTTTGATTTTGCACCGAAGGTTTATAGACATCTTCCATTCTAATCTTATGCATCACAATCGATGGACTAATGCCTTTTAAATCAGAAATTGACCAACCTATCGCTGACTTATGTTTTCGTAACACCCTAAGCAATTTATCGAGTTGAATTGAAGTTAAAAGAGATGATACGATTACCAGACTCATGTTATTCGCTCCAAGGAATGCATATTTGAGATGCTCGGGCAAGGGCTTGAGTTCTGGGTTCAATTTGGCCTCTTTGGATGGGAGCACGAGCTGCCCGTGCTGATGAGCACGGGCCGTGCCGTCTTCAGCTCCTTCAGTTTTCTCTTCGACCTTAGGCACGGGCTGGGCACGGGCCGTGCCGTTGTTTTCTTCAATTTTTCCTTCGCCATTCACACGACCTGGGCATGCTCAAGGGCACGGGCCATGCGTCCCTGTAGAACTGACTCCCGTACGTTTTTTAGCGTGTGTGCGCCTCTTGTGCTCCTCGGTAGTTCCTGCATATTATCCAAAGCACAAACACAATCATACAAGTTTTGGTTATCAATATCAATAGTCAAGTTCGATGTTGAACACGAATGTGTCAAACCAAACTCCAAAGTATCCCTAAACAATGTATGATCCGCATACTCATCAATACAGGATTCAACTACGTCTATGAAATTACAAGTCTCCACACCATCATGAAATTGAAGTGCCTTATATATAGTAAATAGAACATGCTCATCATTAACCAGTAACGTGAGCTCTCCCTTTTACACATCTATTAAGGCCTTCCCCATCGCTAGGAATGGACGCCCAAGTATCAAAGAAACGTCTTTATCTTCCTCCATGTCCAGCACTAAGAAATCCACAGGGAATATGAATTTATCAACTTTGAACAGTACATCCTCGATGATTCCCTTTGGATACGTGAGTGATCGGTCTGCGAGTTGTAAGGTGACCGTAGATGGCTTCACCTCTCCCAATCCAAGTTGCCCGAAAATAGACAAGGGCATTAAGTTAATACTGCTCCTAAGTCACAAAGTGCTTTCTTAAAGAAAACATCACCAATAGCACAAGGGATAGTGAAACTCCCCGGATCTTTCAACTTCTGTGGTAGTTTCCTTTGGATTATGGCACTACACTCCTCTGTCAGATTGACTGTCTCGAAACTAATCATCTTCCTCTTCTTTGACATAACATCCTTCAAGAACTTAGCGTAATTGGGCATCTGCTCCAATGCGTCTGCAAAAGGAATGTTAATATGCAGTTTCTTAAAAATATCTAAAAATTTAGCAAATTGCGCGTCTAACTTTTTCTTTTGAAAACGTTGGGGAAAAGGAAGGGGAATATTAAGTTTAGAAATATCAGGGTTAGAGGAGGATTTAAGTTTCTCAGCCCCTTTTCGTTCAGCATGATGTTCCTCAGCTCCTTCCTCGGCCTCAACCTCGCCATTTGCCTCAATTTCTACATCACCCGTCGCTTCGATTGCCATTCCAGCAGGGCGCACGGGCTGGCCGTGCGGTGACGAATGGGCCGTGCCATCCTGTGATTCTTCGAAATTTTCTGGTATATTCGGCCCCACGTATTCCGTTCCACTCCTCAGACGAATGGCTTTACACTGCTCCTTCGGATTTACCTAAGTGTTGCTCGGAAACTGGCCTTTTTGATGCTGCCACCAATAATCGTAGCTATTTGACCAATTTGGGTCTCAAGATTCTTCATCTGGGACCCTAATTGGGTGACATGGTTTTCGATTTTATCCATCTTTGCCTCATCCTTGTTGAACCTGTTCCTCGTCTCATTCATAAACGAGGTGAACATGTCTTCCATGGTTGGTTTAGGATCTGCAGTAATAACACCATTAGTCACATTAAACCCTGGTGGTGGTTGCATCACGTTCTTTGTGTTCGCGTAGGAGAAGTTCTCGTGGTTCCGCAGGCCCGATGATAATGAGTGGGATTTTAATTGTTCCGGAAATTGTTCAAATTCCAGTTATTCACGTAATTTGCTTCCTCTATCAGATCTAGAGGAACTCCACCATTACTTGTACCAACGTTTCCCTCGTTGGCCTTTGTCAAGGCACTTAGTTGATTTGTCAGTACGACCATCTGGGCTATCAACTCCCTGATTGGGTCCGAATCAGACACTTCGGCCACCCTTTTCACATTAGTTCTTTCGGAGGGCCACTAATAGCTATTCATGGCCATCTCTTCCAATAAGTTGAATGCATCTTTTGGAAACCTTGCGAAAGCGCGCCCCCCGCTGCAGCATCCACGAACGATCTAATCGCCCCATCAACCCATTGTAAAAGATAAAAAAGCTATTGATCCTCAGGAAATCTGTGCTGCGAGCATCTCCTCAACAAATCCTGGAATCTCTCCCAGGCCTCGTACAAAGGCTCAGAATCAAACTGCCTGAATTGAGTGGTCTCGCTCTTAAGCTGTAGTGTCTTGCTTGGTGGGAAGTATTTGAATAAGAACCTCTGACTCAGCTCATCCCAATTGTTCACACTCCCCTGAGTTAGGGTGCCTAGCCAGTTCCTAGCCTTATCCCTTAAAGAGAAAGGCAATAGGTGAAGGCGTATAGCATCATCAGTCACCCCATTCATCTTGATAGTATTGCAGATTTGTATGAAATTCGCAAGATGAGAGTTGGGATCTTCGGGACGGAAACCCCAAAACCGATTCTCACACACCATCGAGATCAGAGCTCGCTTTAGCTCAAAATTATTCGCATTGATCGGGACATTGGCAATTCCACCATAGTTGCGATTGATTGGGCAAAAGTAATCGCGAATCGCCTGCTGTTGGACTGCCGGAGCCACTGGAACCTCTGGTATTGGTAACTCAACATTGACCCTGTTGGCCTGGTTGTTACCCCCGTTATTGCCTCTGTTGTTGTCTTCAACTTCGCCATGGTTTGGTCCTGTTTGCCTTTTCTCGCCCGTTTAGTAGCTGCACTATTTCGCCTAGCAAAAGCCTCAACCTCCGGTATGAACGGTGCTAATTCTCCTTGCTTTGAGCGAGTGATCATGCACTACCTGAACCAACTAAAGAAAACAAGTTAACCAAAATAGAAGAAAAATCAAACAAATTAAAAAGAAAAGAAAAAAATGTCTACATTAAGAATAGTTCTATATATCACAATATTAGTACGAAAATTTAACTAATACCCGGCAACGGCGCCAAAAACTTGTTCGCCTATTTTTTTATGCTTCCCCGCAAGTGTACGGATCAGTTTATATAATAGGGTTTGCAAGGTCGAATCCACAGGGATTAATAAATTAATGTACCAAGTATTGGATTATAATAGTCTTATTTTTATCTAAACTATCGAAATTTGAAGGATTTGTTTTATTATTACTAAAGCAGAAATTAATCCTAAAATAACAAAGCAACGAGCGATTGAAAGATCAAGTATGAATGGATGGATTCCTGGGTTATGGTTTCAGTTAATATCCCACTTTTATGCTCAGATTAAGCAAACCAAGGTTAAACATATTCTTCTCTATAGACCAATCACCAAAGTAATTTACCCCCTCTCTCGAGATGTATGTAAAAGCGTTGATTGGAATATCTATGCTAGCATCTCTACTCAACATGAGATACCGAACTCCCAAAAGTTCAAAAGATTATAAGATCTCACAAATATTTACAGACTTCTCAATCATGCAATCTATTTGTATCAAGTACTCAAGATCTAGTATTGAAATGAATCAATACATCAAACAAGTTTAGATCAAAGGCCTTTTTGATAAAACAAGAATTAAAGCAAAGTACTTGAATAGAGAAAGAAAACATTAACTTCAATTATCCTTAATCATCACATAAAAGCCATCATCACATAAAAGCCAAACCCGGGATAAAATGAATCATCACATAAAAGCCAAACCCGGGAATCACAAGTGTTTTAGCCAGACATTGAAGATAAACAATTCATAGACAAATTATCCATAATCAAAATATAACTAATTGAAATACGATACGATGGAATGAGTTACTCGGGGATCATGACGATCTCTCGATCTATCTTCAATCCTCGAAGGTGTGGTTGCGGTCTTGATCGATCTCTCGAAGTTTCCGGTGAAAAACTGCTCTTTTCTCTGGTTTCTAGGGTAAAAATAAGCGTGTCCCTGTTTGTGGCCGCCTCGTGTCTATTTGTACTTCGTTCGGGTCGAAACCTAGTTGGAATTGGATGAACCTCTGTTTTTCCCGCAGTGAGGCACGGCCGTGCCCTTTTGGCACGCCCAGCCCATGCTGGGTGCCGAACAACTTGTAATTTTTCTTCAGAGGAGCACGGGCGTGCCCATATGGCACGGGCTGCCCGTGCTCTAGGCCGAAACTTGAGTATTCATATCTGGGTTGAGCACGGGTTGTGCTAGAGCAGCACGCTCTGCCCGTGCTCACCTGGAACAATACGCACATGGGCTATTTTTTTCCATTTCTCACCCGGTTCGTCCAACGTTTTCTCGATTCAACTCCAAACTTCGTCACTCATGTCAAGTATTGGCGGTTGCAATGCCCGAATTGTTGTCACCATGCTACAAATATAGATAAATTCCTACAAAACGAGCAAAGCGTAATCCAATTCCACAAAACAAGAATAATACCCAATTTACTCATATAACGCATGCATATCCACACATTCTAGCCAATTTTATGTCCAAAATACATGCAAAATACCAGTCAATCAAACCCCCAAACTTAAACTGTTGACAGTCCCGGTCAACACTTTATAAACAAGACAACACAATTGGGGAAAAGAAGAGCAACTCAAGAACACCACATCATAATTCATGTCATCTATCCATAGACATCAAGCACAAATCAACCAAGTTTCAAAGGCTTAACAAAGATGGCCTAAAATCATTTTCATGAATGCATACAACATGTGACTTTGACGGAGAAACCATAGCAAGTTCTAGAATTCAAATCAAACATGAATGACACACTCAATCACAAACAAGACTGCATATTATGAAATCAGTAAAGGCTCAAAACTTCACAGGCTTGTAAGTGCATAATTCAAAGTATGTTCACCAAGATTCAATAATCACATGCTCCACGTGAACCATTTTCAACCCGATCAACTCACACTCAACATCCAATTCAAAACAACACAAATCAATTCGCAAATGCTCCCAAGGTCAAGATTTCAATCAAAACACAACAAACACACAAAAGCGGTCAACTCACTCCCTAACAACTAGGAAAGCAATAAACGTGCTAAAGCGATAAACGTGCTAAAACCATAAAAGAAATTAAAACATCTAATGCAATGCAACCAATATGCTCTACATGCAACTAAATGAATGCAAATGCCACACCCATCAAAAAAATATACTACCTCTCCCCCCCAAACTTGAATGAAATTATAGCTCATGCAAGAGAAGGTAGAATTTCAATGAAAAGTGTGGAAAGGACCTGGATCACTGTGGGGGTGGCGGCGGGTAGTGGCCCTGGGAGATATGCCAATTCTCGATCCGTAGTACTGCATGCAATATCTCCAACTCCCGCTGCTCGTGTGCATGGTTCCACAAGCTCTGCGTATGGTACCTTTGATCTTGTACTTCTTGGTAAGCACGGAAATCACTCTTATGATGTCGCAAGCATTCCTCAAATGCACAGAACCTGTCATGATCATACTGTCCCCCACGCTCCTCGCCTTGGCGGGAGCTCTCTGGAATGTCAGGCTGTCCCAGTGGGCCGCCCTGCTCGAAGCTTCCCTATTGGAAGTCTTGCTCAAACCCCCTCTCCTGCCTATCATACTCCTGCGCCTCCATGACCAAGTCTTCTTCGTCGGGCAACCTGGATACCCTGCGCCTTTTCCGTGTGGCCAAACCTTGCATGACTCTGATATGCTCCTCAGAGTACATAAGCCAGTTGATTTGGTTATCAATCACTGCTGTGAGCTGTGGGTTAGGAAGGGGAAACAAAGACCCGACTTTTTGTTGAAAACAGAGGATATTCTCCTCATTGCTAATGATCTTCATGGTATGGAGAGCGCTCAAGTTGATGCTTCGGCTGTCCTCTAATGGCTCCATATGGCTTATATCAATCTCAAAATGGTGCGCAATGGGGGTTATCATTCCCCCAATTAAGATCTTCCCCACATCATGTCATTGTGATGTATGTAGACAAATGTTCCACGAAGTAAGCCGCCATGTTATAGGGGGTGCGAGTGAGCATACACCATAGCAAGTATAACTCTCTCGCTTGCATACCCCCATTGTTGTATCGGGCGAATACCGAGTGGGCCGTCACTTTTTGAGTATAGCGGAAGATGGGGTTGCGGAGTGAAGATGCTTTGGAAGAGCGTGCGACATATTGCATGAGGCCGGTTTCGGGAGTTTCTGTCAACAACCACCAAAATTCACGCACATTGTAATTTTCAGCCATTTTGTACGGGGCGTCGGATGGTACCCTAAAAATTTGATTTAGCTCGGCGATTGTGATTTCCCGCCATACATTGCCCATTCTGAAGTGGATTTCCCTAGGCTCATTTCTTGGTCGCGTTTCCGTAACTTGGACGGTGCTTAGAAATTCGAGTACGAGTGTTTTGTATGTTGGCCACCGTCCTTGCATGAACGTGGTCCACCCAACTCGTTCAAACATTTGCCACATCTCCTCGTGTATCCCTAGTGTTTGGGTACACTCATCATCGGCATAGCGTGTGGGAATGTAATCACGAGTGATGAGCCGGTTCCAACGCGCCATGATATCATGCTCGGTGAATGTGAGTCCATAGGCAAGCGGGCTGTTGGGGTCTATCGGCCTCGCGTTTCTCCTCAAACGTCCACCCCGACCTCTTTGTGCTTCAGCCATTGGTGAGAGGTACCTGGCAAAATAATCGTGAGAATCCATACGTGCCAAGTAAAAACAAACAATGAATTAATACAACAATTACAATAGAGGTATAGTAGCTCATCTCAACAATTCGATCCGTAATTAAGCTTTCAACTCACATACCAATATAATTGCCGAGAATCTTAGCCACTAACATCCTAAACAATCTAGCACAAGTATAATCCATCAAGCAATCAATCAAAATCATCACAATTCACCCACCCACAAGGTGTTCGATATAATGCCCCATAGAAAAGTTCAATCAAAATCATGGCACAAGTATCAAACAAGCATCATAAATCAACTCTAATCCTTAATTCACAACCAATTTGACATAAAAAGTTCAATTCATACCTTATAATCCGAAAATAGGAAGAGAGTTGAAATTTTGTAACCCTATGTGCTTTCTACCCCAATTCCTTGCTTTCAAGCAATTTAACAAGTGCAAATCAAGTTTAGAGTAATGTGGGAGGTGATTAGTGGTGATATTATAGGAGAATTGTGGAAAACTTTTGGAGGGGGGCGAGTTTTTGTGTGGTCGCGCGCGAGAGGAGTGAGGTTTTGTGAGAAAATTCGAACCTCTGCCCATCCAATATACCCTGCTGCAGGTAGGGGCACGAGAGTACGCAATCGGCACGGGTAGCGCGTGCTGGGGGTAGAAAGATTTGGCCCAATTTCTGGAAAGAGCACGGGCCATGCCAAATAGCACGGGTGGCCCATGCTAGGGGCCGAACGCCAAAGTCTTCAGGTGTGGTATAGCATGGGCCATGCGCATGGCGCACGGGCTGCCCGTGCTATATGCCGTACCTTGTTTTCGATTTTCCAATTTTTTTTAAAGCCAAATAGGGAAAACTTCTAACCTATGAAAGCAATTAAATCCTAACTTAGAAAAGGGAAAAGAAACAAATTAAGAAAACATGGGAAGAAATAAAACAACAAAACCATTGGGTTGCCTCCCAACAAGCGCTAATTTTAACGTCTATAGCTTGACGCATGTTTAGTCGATCATGGCTCTAGCAATGTGAGGCGTGTCACCTCCTCCTTTTAATCCCAGCTCAAGTAATGCTTGATCCTCTGGCCATTCACCATGAATGTCTCCCCATCTCGGCTCAATAGCTCCACTATTCCCGGAGGATTTAACACTTTCTTTATCACAAACGGCCCTGACCATCTAGACTTAAGCTTTCCAGGAAAGAGTTTAAGACGCGAGTTAAACAAAAGGACTTGTTCACCCGGTAAAAACTCCCTCTTCTTTATCATTCGATCGTGCCATCGTTTGGTTCGCTTCTTGTAAATCCGGGAATTTTTATAGGCTTCATCCCGGAACTCCTCCATCTCATTTAGGTGTAAGAGCCTATTTTCACCCGCTGCTTGGAAGTCAAAATTTAACTTCTTTACAGCCCAAAACGCCTTATGCTCCAATTCGACGGGCAAGTGACACGATTTCCCGAATACTAACTGATACGGTGATGTGCCCAAGGGTGTCTTGTATGCAGTCCGATATGCCTATAGTGCGTCATCTAGCTTCATGGCCCAATCTTTGCGATTTATGTTTACCGTTTTCTCCAAAATCGCTTAATCTCACGATTGGCTACCTCTTGCCCGCTTTGCTTGCGGATGGTACGCTAATGCCACCTTATGCTTAACCCCGTACTTCGCAAGTAGAGTGCTCATTAATTTATTCACAAAGTGTGACCCCCCATCGCTAATCAAAGCTCTCGGGGTTCCAAACCGAGTGAATATATTTTTCTTTAGGAATTTAAGCACTACTCGCGCATCATTGGTCTGTGCCGGAATAGCTTCAACCCATCGAGATACGTATTCCACTGCAAGTAGAATGTATTGATAACCCGACGAAGATGGGAAGGGGCCCATGATGTCGATCCCCCACACATCAAAGAGTTCAACTTCTATTACATTGGTCATTGGCATCTCATGTCGTCTCGAGATGTTTCCCATCCGCTGGCACCTATCACAACTTTGTACGAATAGATAGCAATCGTTAGATAATGTAGGCCAGTATAATCCACTTTGTAATACCTTAGCCGCCGTTTGTCGGATGAAATGTCCCCGAAGGTGAAGAATGACACTTGTTGTAGAACTCTCTCCCACTCTTCTTGAGGCACACATCGTCGAATGATGGTGTCCGCGCATCTCTTAAAGAGCAAGGGGTCGTCCCACATGTAGAACTTGACGTCATGGAGGAATTTCTTCTTTTGATATGATGATAAATCCGGAGGCAAGACCCCTGCAACCAAATAATTAACAAAATCGGCATACCATGGGAATTTAGCTTGGAGCATCAGAAGTTGCTCATCGGGGAATTCCTACTTAATTGCCTCCGTGATTTCTTTCTCCTCCTTCTTGTATTCTAGTCTGGACAAGTGATCGACTACTACATTCTCGCACCCTTTCTTTCTATCCTGAATCTCCACATTGAATTCTTGTAGCAAGAGGATCCACCGAATCAGTCTCGGTTTGGCATCCTTCTTGTCAAATAGATATTTAATTACCGCGTGGTCGATGTGGACTATCGTCTTAGTTCCAATCAAGTAAGAGCGAAACATGTCAAATGCAAACACAATAGCCAAAGATTTCCTTCTCGGTGGTGGTGTAGTTTTGATGGGCACTATCTAAAGTTATGCTCGCATAGTAGATGGCTCAACATCTTTTCTCTTTTCGACCCAAAATGCCCCAACCGCAAAGTCGGCATCACACATTAGTTCAAGGATCACTCCAATCCGAAATACTAGAATCGGTCTTTGTCACCAAAGCCTTTTTCAGAATCTCAAAAGCCTGCAAACAATCATCGGAAAAATTGAAAGCAGTATCTTTTTCTAATAACTGACTTAAAGGTTTAGTGATTTTAGAAAAGTCACGGATAAACCTTCTGTAAAATCCGGCGTGCCCCAAGAAACTTCGAATGGCTTTCTCGTTTGTTGGAGGTGGGAGTTTCTCTATTGCCACAACCTTCGCTCTATCAACTTCCAAACCTGCAGAAGAAACTCGGTGGCCAAAAACAATGCCATCTCGTACCATGAAATGACACTTTTCCCAATTTAAAACAATGTTAGTCTCCTCGCATCTCTGCAAAACTAGAGAAAGGTTATCCAAACAATGATCATATGAATCTCCAAACACAGAAAAATCATCCATGAAAACCTCCATTATTTTCTCAATGAAATCATGGAATATAGCCATCATACATCTTTGAAAAGTAGTGGGTGCGTTACAAAGTCCGAGTGGCATCCTGCGAAATGCAAATGTACCATAGGGACATGTAAAGGTCGTCTTCTCTTGGTCTTCTGGGGCAATCATGATCTGATTATACCCGGAATAACCATCGAGAAAACAATAATAATCATATCCCACCAAACGATCAAGCATCATATCAATAAAGGGAAGGGGAAAATGATCTTTGCGAGTAGCATCATTTAACTTCCTATAATCAATACAAATTCTCCATCCAGTTACTACTCTAGTTGCTATAAGCTCATCACTCTCGTTTCTTACTACCGTCATCCCCGCTTTCTTCTATCAAGACACTTGTACCGGACTTACCCAAGAGCTATCGAAATAGCATATATAATTCCAGTATCTAACCATTTTAAAACTTCTTTTCTAACGACTTCTTGCATTATAGGGTTTAATCTTCTTTGAATTTGCATTGAATTTGCATCGAAGGTTTATAGACATCCTCGGTAGTTCCTGCATATTATCCAAAGCACAAACACAATCATACAAGTCTTGGTTATCAATATCAATAGTCAAGTTTGATGTTGAACACGAATGTGTCAAACCAAACTCCAAAGTATCCCTAAACAATGTATGATCCGCATACTCATCAATACACGATTCAACTACGTCTATGAAATTACAAGTCTCCACACCATCATGAAATTGAAGTGCCTTATATATAGTAAATAGAACATGCTCATCATTAACCCGTAACGTGAGCTCTCCCTTTTGCACATCTATTAAGGCCTTCCCCGTCGCTAGGAATGGACGCACAAGTATCAAAGGAACGTCTTTATCTTCCTCCATGTCCAGCACTAAGAAATCCAAAGGGAATATGAATTTATCAACTTTGACCAGTACATCCTCGATGATTTCCTTTGGATACGTGAGTGATCGGTCTGCGAGTTGTAAGGTGACCGTAGATGGCTTCACCTCTCCCAATCCAAGTTGCCTGAAAATAGACAAGGGCATTAAGTTAATACTCACTCCTAAGTCACAAAGTGCTTTCTTAAAGAAAACATCACCAATAGCACAAGGGATAGTGAAACTCCCCGGATCTTTCAACTTCTGTGGTAGTTTCCTTTGGATTATGGCACTGCACTCCTCTGTCAGATTGACTGTCTCGAAACTAGTCATCTTCCTCTTCTTTGACATAACATTCTTCAAGAGCTTAGCATAATTGGGCATCTGCTCCAATGCGTCTGCAAAAGGAATGTTAATATGCAGTTTCTTAAAAATATCTAAAAATTTAGCAAATTGCGCGTCTAACTTTTTCTTTCGAAAACATTGGGGAAAAGGAAGGGGAATATTAAGTTTAGAAATATCAGGGTTAGAGGAGGATTTAAGCTTCTCGGCCCTTATCGTTCAAAGACGATGTTCCTCACTCTTCCTTCCTCGGCCTCAACCTCGCCATTTGCCTCGGTTTATCATCACGGGCGCTTTGATTGTCGTTTCCAAAGACACGGCGCACGGGATGGCCGCGCGGTGACTCACGGGCCATGCCGTCCTGCGATTCTTCGAAATTTTCTGGTATTTTCGGCCCCTCGTATTCCGTTCCACTCCTCAGACAAATGGCTTTACACTGCTCCTTCGGATTTACCTCAGTGTTGCTCGGAAACTGGCCTTTTTGATGCTGTCCACCAATAATCGTAGCTATTTGACCAATTTGGGTCTCAAGATTCTTCATCTGGGACCCCAATTAGGTGACATGGTTTTCGATTTTAACCATATTTGCCTCATCCTTGTTGAACCTGTTCCTCGTCTCATTCATAAACGAGGTGAACATGTCTTCCATGGTTGGTTTAGGATCTGCATTAATAACACCATTAGTCACATTAAACCCTGGTGGTGGTTGCATCACGTTCTTTGTGTTCGCGTAGGAGAAGTTCTCGTGGTTCCGTAGGCCCGGATGATAATGAGTGGGATTTTGATTATTACAGAAATTGTTGAAATTCCGGTTATTCACGTAATTTGCTTCCTCTATCAGATCTGGAGGAACTCCACCATTACTTGTACCAGCGTTTCCCTCGTTGGCCTTTGTCAAGGCACTTAGTTGATTTGTCAGTACGACCATCTGGGTTGTCAACTCCCTGATTGGGTCCGAATCAGACACTTCGGCCACCCTTTTCACATTAGTTCTTTCGGAGGGCCACTGATAGCTATTCATGGCCATCTCTTCCAATAAGTTGAATGCATCTTGAAACTAATCTATTTCCAAACATTTGACATGTACCCGAAGTAATCTTTCTGTCAACTCTACATCCAGCATAGTCAGAATCTGAATAACCAATTAGCTTGAATCCACCTTCCTTTGGATACCATAAGCCAACTTCTTGGCATCCCTTCAAATATCTTAGGATTCTCTTAACTGCAGTCATATGACTCTCTTTAGGTGCAGATTGGGATCTTGCACATACACCTACTGCAAAGGTGATGTCTGGCATACTTGCTGTTAGGTAGAGCAATGATCCAATAAGTGCTCTGTATCTTGTTTGATCTACAGGTTTGCCATCTGCATCCATATCCATCTTGACTGATGTATTCATTGGTATTTTCACGGAAGACTTTTCTTCCATACCAAATTTCTTCATTAACTCCCTGGTGTACTTTGTTTGACTTATGAAGGTTCCATCCTTCAGCTGTTTAACTTGAAGTCCTAGGAAGAAAGTCAGCTCTCCCATCATGCTCATTTCAAATTTTCTTTGCATGAGATTTGAGAACTTATCACACAGCTCTTTGTTTGTGGATCCAAAAATGATATCATCCACATATATCTGAACAAGTAGTATACTCTCTCCATCTTGAATTCTAAGAGTGTTCTGTCCACTTTCCCTTTGGTAAATCCATTATCAGTTAGAAATTGAGACAATGTATCATACCATGCTCTTGGTGCTTGCTTCAGTCCATATAGAGCTTTCTTGAGCTTGTACATTTTATCTCCAAGAGTCTTCTGCTCAAATCCTGGAGGTTGCTCAACATAGACTTCTTCTTCCAAGAGTCCATTTAAAAATGCACTTTTCACATTCATTTGATACACAATGAAGTTCTTGTGTGCAGCATAGGCAAGAAACATCCTTATTGCTTCTAATCTTGCAACAGGAGCAAATGTTTCATCAAAATCTATTCCCTCTTCTTGGCAATACCATTTGGCTACCAATCTTGCTTTATTTCTCATCACAGAACCTTCCTCATTCATTTTGTTTCTAAAAACCCATTTTGTACCAATAACATTTTGATGTGTTGGCCTTTGCACCAATTCCAATACCTTGTTTCTTTCAAACTGATTCAGCTCTTCTTGCATGGCTTGAATTCAATGTGTGTCATCTAAGGCTTGAGACACATCTTTTTGTTCTATTTGGGAAATAAAGCAAGTGAACATTGCTTCATGCTGAGCTGTGGATCTGGTTCTTACACCATCTCTCACATCTGCAACGACTAGCTCTGGTGGATGGTCTCTCAGCCATCTCACATCTGGTTGAAGTAAATCATCTGGGTTCAGCTGTCTCGCAGCTGTGTTGTCTTGAGCAGCTCTCTCATCATCATTCAGCTGCAGACTTTCCAGCTATCTTTGAGATTCAGCTATCTCTTCTTCATCTGAATTGATTTCTCTTGTTTCAGCTTCGATATAAGGACTCTTCTTCATAGTTGGCTGATCCAACTTATCAGCTAACTCTTCAAAGTCTTCTCCACTCACATTAGGTTCATCAAAAACCACATGAATAGACTCTTCTGTGACCATTGTCCTCTTGTTCAGCACTCTGTAAGCTTTGCTCTCAGCTGAGTATCCCAAAAAGATACCTTCATCAGCTTTAGCATCAAAAGCCTTTAGATAGTACCCTTGCCATTGTTATGAATGAAGCATTTACATCCAAATATTCTGAAGTACCCAACATTTGGCTTTCTCCCTGTCCAGATTTCATAGAGAGTCTTTGTCAGCTGTCTATTAATCATGCATCTAATCTGAGTATAGCATGCAATGTTGATAGCTTCAGCCCAAAATCTTTTAGGCAATCCAGCTTCAGCTAACATGGTCCTTGCAGCTTCCTTGAGAGTTCTGTTCCTTCTTTCAGCTACTCCATTCTCATTGGGAGTTCTTGTCAGAGATAACTCATGAGCAATACCATTTTCAACACAAAGACTCGAGTTATTATCCCATTGACAAACTCGGTTCCTCTATCAGACCTTATCTTTATAATGGTTTGGCTCTTTTCATTTTGAACTCTTTTCATCAGCTGAGGTAACTTCTGCAAAGTTTCCTTCTTTTTGCACATGAAGATTGTCCATGTATATCTTGAATAATCATCTACCACCACTAAGGTGCATTTCTTTCCACTTATGCTGGATGGTTCAACTAGACCAAATAAGTCCATATGCAACAGATGTAATATCCTTGTTGAAGAAGGACTAGGCTTCTCCTTGAATGAAGACTTGATCTGCTTTCCCATCTGGCATGCATCACATACACTTTCCTTCTTGTACACTGAGTCTGGCAATCCTTCCATAAGATGACTCCTTGCAAGCTTGTTGATTGTCTTGAAGTTCGGATGACTCGACTTCTTGTGCCACGGCCAACCAACTTGATTCGGGCCGCTCTTTTGCTAGCGCAGACAAGTGCTTGGTGTAGCAAAGAGACCAATCTAACACATACATATTCTTCTGTCTTGATCCTTGCAGCACTATTTCATTTGATTCAGCATCTTTAATCTGGCATACTCCCATATTGAATCCAACATTGTAGCCTCTATCACAAAGTTGACTTATGCTAAGCAAATTGAAGTTGAGTCCTCAACATAAGCAACATCTGTGATCTCTAATCCATTCTTCTTGATGGATCCAGTGCCTTTTATTTCCCCGAGCTTCATTTCCTCCAAATATAACGTTTGCGCCTCTAATCTCCTTGAATCTTGAAAGATTTTACTTGTTGCCTGTCATATATGTCCGGGATGTACCACTATCCATGTACCAGGTTCCTTGGCACTCAGCTGTTCCTTGAACCTGAAATCACGGAAATTAGTTTTTAGGTACCCATACTTGCCTGGGTCCTGAGGGGTTAGTGTTGTAAGATGATCCAACCAACCTATAGCCAAATGATTTGACTCTAAGAGGTTGCCATCTATTTGTGCTATAATCATAATTCACTTTGGCAAATTGCTTGGGGGCTTTAGGTACATACATCTGTCTCTTTTATCTGTATGCCTGTGTGTGTGTTTTAGCAATTGCTTTCTTTGGGTGTATATGCATGGGTGCATATGTGTGCTGATGATAGCTCTTTTGCCTTTGGAATGACCTTTGCTGAGGTCTAGGTCTTTGCCATTTAGGCTTGTATTCCATAGGTCTTTGCTGATATTTCACATTATTCCAATCAGTTTGGCTTGGATAATTTCTACCATTCCCATCATATGTGTTCCTTTGATAAAACTTCTGGGGTTTTTGGTAGCTCTGTTTATTCTTCACAGAGTACTTTCTATTTGGAGTTTGTTGAGGAACTCTGCACGATTTCTTCTCGCTTGTCCTCTCAAAGATACTCAATCAAGTTGTTTTCCTTTCCTTTATATCCAAGGCCAGCTTTGTTTGTGGTTGTGCTTTGGAATGAAAGTGGGTGCAATATTTGGTGTTTTGGATTTTTGAGATGCTTCATTACTTGAAGATCCTTTTTCCAAAAATACCCTGGGAGTTTGACTGTGCAAAAAGGAATTGAATCCTATGCCTGTCTTATGTCCACATTCTTTTTGACTCATAATAAGGTCATCCAATGATGTAGATGCCTTTGTAAATGAGGCAATCACATTTTTGAGATCATTTTCCCTCTTTTCTATAATAGCTATCTCTGCTACTAGTTTAGCATTTTCAGCCTTCAGTTCTTTGTTCTCATCAGCTATGTGACTCAGAGTACTCAGATCCTTAGTCAATCGTGAGTTTTGGCTTTTGAGTTGGCTTTTTCCTCATTTAGTAGTGTGTGTGAGGATTTAATGTGTTCAAAGTCTTTCATCATTTTGCCTAACGAATCATAAAGATCGAGTGGGTGATGAAGTGTTTGTATCACAATCGCTATCACTAGAGTCCGAATGAGATGAGTTAGAGTGTACCTCATCTTCCTGGTCTAGTTGGTCTTGTTCTTTAGCCATAAGACAAATCAAGGCTTCTTCTTCGAATCACTTGAGTAGTCGGCTTCACTACTCTCTCGAATCAATCGCTTCCTTTGACTTGGTTTGTCTCAAATTGTCTCGACTAATATAGCCTTTTTCTTTTCCCCTCGTCTTCTTTCTCTGAAGACTCTTCTTTCTTCTTCATTCCTGTATTTATTGACTACTGGATATGGACAGTCAATAGCAAAGTGTCCTGGTTGTCTGCAGTTCCAACACAGGTTCTCAGCTCTTTGGTCATTTCTTTCAGTCATTGGATTTTCATCTCTCTGATATTCAACCTTTTGATGTTCAGCTCTCTTGGGTGGCCTATCTTCCCTTGACTTGGAGGGAGCTGAATGTCTCCTGGAGGTTTCACCCTTGTTTTTCTTGTAGTTCTTATTAAAGAACTTGTTGAATTTTTTCACCATCAGGGCTATTTCCTCCTGATCAATAACTTCCTTGACTTCAGCTCTCATTCCATTCTTGACTATTAGTGCAGCTATTTTGGGTACAATTGTCTCCTCTTGATCTTTTCTTCTCAGCTCAAACTCATAAGCTTTGAGATCTGAAAATAGCTCATGATTGGATGTTTTTGATAGGTCCATTGAATGTCTTAGAGCCATGACCTTCATTTCCCATTCAGCTGGGAGGCTTCTCAGAATCTTCATACACATTTCCTTTTGTGTATACTCCTTCCCAAGTGCTGATAGCTCGTTTGTGATTTCAGTGAATCTAGCATCCAGCTGATCCAGGGTTTCACCTGCAAGCATTTTAAAAATTTCAAATTTCTATACAGCAACAGACAATTTATTTTCTTTAATTTACTTAGATCCTTCACAAATTAAAGTTAATTTATCCCAGATTTGTTTTGCAGTTTGACAAGATTTGACTTTGTTGAACATTACTTTGTCCAAGGTTTTGTAAAGTATGTCCTTGGCCACATTGTCCAAGTTGTATCTTTTTATGTCCTCATTTGTCCATTCAGTCCTTGGTTTCTCAACCATGGCCGGTCATGCCTCAATAGCAGCTTCTTCACCTTCAGCTGCAGTTGCTCTCCTTACGGTTGTATTCACTTTCAATATTTGCAGTGGCCCATCCTCTATCACTATCCACATTTCATCATGTACATCAGATAGATGAGCCTGCATACGAATTTTCCAGTCATCAAATTCCTCAATAGTGAACATAGGAATGCATGTCAAATTTGCTTCCATGATAATAACTTTGCTGAATAAAAATAACTTTTGAAAGAGCAAGTGTTAATGGTTTCTTTGAAAGATTGGAGATCTAGTTCAGTAACCAGTGCGGAAGGCTCAATGAACCAACCGCTCTGATACCACTTGTAGGTCCCAAGGGGTGTGAGTAAGGTTTAGAAGGGGGGTTGAATAAACCTTACCAATTTTTCGAATTTAGTCGTTTTAAATATATTACAGAGTTAATTACACAGCTGTGTCCTTGAGGGACAACTAAGTTAGTTAATCAGCAGAGTTAGCCACTCAACGCACTCGATAGAGTCATGATAGAATAACTCGTTGTTTAGTCTAAACCTTAACTTGGTCAGATGAGTTTTTCAGCGGAAGACTTAACACCCTTGAATTTGATACAACTTTGTTTTAACACTTGATTTTAGCACTTAGTTATTTATCAGTTGGATAGCAAATAATCAGGAGATATAAAATATGTGTGCGAAAATGTAAATATCTTTGAAATGTAGATGACACAAGTAAATTTTATAGAGGTTCAAGATGGGGTAATTCTTCTAATCCTATCTTCTCCAACTCCCGAAGGAATCCACTAAGTATTGATCAATTCACAAAGTGGTTATCAGTCTAGAGACAAGTCTTGTTCACATAGCTGACTTGCTCCTTGGACTCAGTCTGGAGATGCCTTGGTCACACAGCTGGCTTCTCGTCCGACTCAGCTTCTTCACAGGCAGCTTCCTTGCTACTTCAGCTCACTTTCTCAAGCTTCTTGGATTTGATCACAAAGCCCTCCAATAACTTGAGATTGGTTCGACCTTGAACCTTCCTACAATCCTCCTTGTAAAGTAGACCCCTTTGATTCTTCAAAAGTTTCCTCTTCAACAGTTTGAAGTTGTCTTTCCTTCACAGCTTTGTGTTGGATCGATTTCCTTCGAGATTTAGGCTTGAGAATTTTGTTTGAATAACTTGAGAATATTTTGCAGGTTAGAGATTTAATAATGTTTGCTCGTTCGTGGTTCAGGTAATCAAGGTTACCTTTTCTCAATGAAATTTCTCAGCCTTTTATAGTGAACTTTCAAAAATCAGCCCGTTGAAGAGATGGGCTGATTTTCAAAAGTCACTTGTGTTCGTTGGCTTGTCTTTTCTTGGTTTTCACTCTTGAGATGTAGACCTTTCCTCGTATTAAATGAATGTCCAGCTTTTTCGTGTTCGACACGAGGTGCAGTGCTTCCCATTGGTTTATTCCTTTTGCACGCTTCTGGGATTGAGCACTTTAAGACCTGGCAGCATGGGTGTATTACTTGTTTAAGTGATGTTCTTGACTTCTATGCAACGGATTCTTTTCAGTTAACTCCTCTTTGCAGCTGCCTTTTCTCCAGGTGACTTAAGTCTGCTCCAATCATTGAAAAACTCATCTGTCACTTCAACTTGTGACATGACTTCTTTGAGTTGACTTAATCGACTCTTCACACATCTCGTCCCTCACTTTTTACATTTTCATCGAGTCCTTGGTTCTCTATCTTGGCCATACTCGGTTGTTCCGTAGCGGAGTCTTCACTTCACTTCTTGATTGACTTCTTGTATTTCCGGCATAGTGACTTGACTCACTCATTATTCAAATATCTATTACAATTAGAATTACAAGGAAAATAAGGTGCTAACATTCTAATCTAAGTTTTACATGGCATTCATCAAAATCTATAAAATAATTTCCCAACACTTATTGTTTTATGAACTCGACAATGTTCCAAAAGACCAAATTTATGTAATATGTCTTATGGAAGATCACAAATTGATCCTATACATTCATATGGATTGATTTAAATATGGATATTCTAGATTTTATGAATCAAGAAGTCCTTATCGAGATTGGACATCGGCTACAAGGATTGCAGCAGGTACCTTTGATCTTACAAATGAAGGATTTGTCCTACTATTTGAGATGAGTCTTGAAGGATCTGTAAAGTTCGCATGAGACATGAGTGGATAATAAATGAAAAGTACTGTCACAACTAGAGAGTCATTGAAAGGAATCGTCGATGATATGACAAAATTATTTAATATCCATTTTATCGGCACATGCTGTTTTGAGGGATTGGAAGAAGAAAAGAATAAAATATACAAACAAGCCCTCTACTGCCTTGAGTTACATGATATTTTTTCATATTGACGAATACATCAAGTTGTTCACCAAGTATCGATAGAAGTCCAAGGTGGAAGATAAAGAAGCTCGCAATTATTCTTTCCAAAGATACCAAGTCATTGGAGAGAAATGCTTATCATGGAATACAAGGCTACAGATGACCTAGATACGGTGGCTAGAAGAATGTCATTCTTGGAGGCGAAGCTATCAGAATGGTGCCATCAAGCAGCACTTTACAGAAATTATAAGAGATTGAGAGGAATAAATAAAAATTATTCCTCTATGTTGTGAAGATGATGACATCCTAACAGTTGTGGGAGGTCAACCAGGGAGGCATAAGAAAAAGAAGCAGAGAAGCCATCCATATAGTCGTGGAAGTAGCAGCAAAAGGAGTACCAGCAAGACCCCATGAAGAAGAACTTTTAGACGAGCTCACACCAGTGCTAATGAAAATTTTAAAGATTGTAATTTTTGGATGTGCGGATCAAGAGGGAATATCTCAACGGATTGTCCAGAAAATCAAAAAAATGAGGAGTCAGCCAGTTTGAAGCTACACCAGAATTCAAAGTTGATGTATACTATAAAGATCTTATACATGTATACCAATTTGAGGATCTACCCTCAGATGAAAGCATCTATGAAGAAGAAATCTATCCGGATAATGTAAGTTAATCTTATTTAGAATCATAGTGAATAAGAAATTCTTCAACAAATGGTCAGAGAGAATATGTTCGGATTTCTCTCTCATACTATGGTTTCTCATAAGACCTTTATGGGAATTATGAAAGAAGATCCAAAGCTTCAGATATATGATGGATTTACAATCGGAGCTATGGAAAAGGCTTTGGATAAGATTGGGTTTCAGAAAGAAATTACCAAATTATCCACAGAGTTATTACCGGAGAAATTTCCATTTCAATGGTGTTCACTGGTAACCTGATCGAGATGCAGTTGGTCCCTTATCGAGAAATTTAGGAGATCAAAGGCTGAGTCAAGAGAGATGTTTAAATACACTCTCATGGATTCACATCGGAGCCATAAGAGCTATTGTTAAAGCAACATTCAAGGAAGGAATTGATTCACCACTTAATCTTACTATTTTTGATAAGCGAATATCAAATCTCAAGAATTCATGCATTGGAGCGGTTACAGGAAAATTGGCATTTAATGTCTAACCTAGAATTGCATACAATTTGGAAGATCGAGATTTCATCAGAAATCTGACCCTTCATCAAGATTTCAAAAAGACAGATTTGATGAAAGAAGAAAATAGACCTTACTCGATCACATACAAGATTTCCTATGCTCTTTTGAATACACATCATTCTGAAATATTCTTGAGAAAGAAATTTATTGAAGTCACAAGAATCTTTGAGGACTTGGCCAAGGTGGCTCTACAAGAACTTATTAAGCCTCCAACCATAAAGGAGATTGATATGAAAATTCAAGATTAACCAGTATTCAACAAAAGTCAAAGTCTCAGAGTTGAGCGAAGAGAATATCTTTCAAACAAGTCGAAATGATTAGCGAGCCGTTGTGAAGAAAAAGACCAAGCACACGATTCAACGAATCCTAGATGTTTTCAAAACACAAGGAGAGTTGAAATGTCAAGAAGGATGGAGAGAAGTTGAAGTAATATTTGACATCACTCAAAAGGATAACATTTTTCCTTATGATGTTCTGTATTATCTCAAACAACCTATAGTTGAAAGGTATCAAGGAAGGCTAAAAAAGGGTAACATTGAGCTGACTATCACAGGAACAACAGGAATAATCCCAAAGCAATTAATACTGGATATTGAATTTCTTGAGGATCATAAACCTTGGAAAAGATTACTAGATGGAACGGAGTTCACAGAGCAATTAATACTGGGTATTGAATTTTGTACGGCTACGTAATTTCACGACTAATTTTCATGCGTCATTCTTGATGGACAACTATATTAATATTTTACGCGACATGTCATCGTTTTATTTGTGTGATCAAATGCTAGTCATTTTATATATAATTCGAATTTATTTATTATATTCCTCCTTATTTATTAATAACTTGATTGATTATTATTATTACTTGTATATATGATCCTCATTTTATTTAGCACCTTAGATGATAAGGGATGATACTACTTGGGTATTATTAGACACTTTATAACTAGATGACTTACTACATAAGTGATAAATAGCTTATAGAATAAGGTAGTTGACTTATGGATTGATAAGTGCATTTTTTTAACTTGATAATCAGCACAAATTATCACCAACCAATTTGAGACAAAAAAATGAACATGAGAATGTAATGGGGAAGAAATGGACGATCAAGGGGGACATTTTTCAAGAAATGTTTAAAAATATTCTATTCAAGTATTCTACACTTGAATTCCCTACATTTGTTTTACATAATTCAAACATTCTTCCCCAGTTTCCCATACATTCCCCATTTTTTATTTTATCTTAAATCGCCACATATTCTTCCTTTTTTCTTATTATAACTCATCACTTTGAACCCATCTTGTCTCCTATGCAAGATACAAAGTAAGACAAATAAAACAAAACAAAATATGTTTTGTTGCATGGAGAGTGGGCTGTCGATTTTGGCTAAGGGAGGGAATAACTATTTTATTCTCATTTCATCTTCTAACACTCTCAAAAATACTATCAAGTCTTGACACAAAAATTCTCTCCAAACTCCCTCAAAAAGCTCTTTATTTTGAAGACATAAAACTCTTAAAAATCCTCATCAAAAGGTAAGATCTTGAATCCTCAACTTGATTTCTACCTTTACATTTCATGTTCAAACATCACTCTTTCATTTCTAACTTGAACAACTCTCTCCCCTCTTGAAAGTGTTAGGGCCGAAAATTTTAAGAGTAGAAGAAGGGATTTTTGTTGAAGATTTGGAAGCAACTCTACCCTTGGATTCAATGTTTTAAGGTAAATAAGTTTTAAGCTCCCACTTCTTAATCCTTCAAGCTTCAACTCCATCGCCTTGCTAACTTAAACCACATCATTTTTTCCTCTTGTCATACCCTTAGAACCGTGAGCTAAGGAAGAGAAGAGCGAGAAGAAACTTGGATTGAAGTGAAGTTTTGAGACTTTAAGGTAAGAGTGATATTTTTGGAATTTTGGTTCACCAATTTATTCTTGATTTAGGAACTCAAACTCTTGGTTTTAAAATGGTAATTTTGAACCATTTTGACCTTCTAGAGGCTTACCTTGGCAGTTTCTTATGTTCAAGTGGAGAAGGAGCAATTTCCCATTTTTACAAGGATTATATTGAAGCTAGTTAAGGTGGGTGAAAAAATCTTTCAAAAAACTCAAATAATTTGTGAAAATGGCATTTAGTAGCTCAAGACTTGCATGAGCTTGTATGGATATATAATGCATGTATATTTTTAAGTACTTATGTTCAAAAATTTCACCAAAGTATGCTTATTGTGCAAATCTTACAAAAATAGGTGCATGCATGTACAAATCCATGAATTTCTTGATGATTCTTTGAATTGTATGATAATGCATATTTATGTGCTTAAAATACCATTTTTATACTTGTTTTTTATTCTGAAAATTTTGATTGTATTTGAAAAATTAAGCTATTGGACTATTTATACGATTTTGCAAAATTAGAGGACTAAATTGCAATATTTGAAACTGTGACAAGGACCACTGTAAACTTCAAAATTATGGACTGTACAAAACTAAAAATTTAATATTTTAAGCTAATAACAAAAGTTTAAAGGTTTTGAGTTGAGAAAACCAACCCTTGGAATGTTAAGATGCGGAATTTTGAAAGTTTAAGGACCAAAATTGAAGTTTTAAAAATTGTCCAGGGACATTTCTGGAAATTTCAAAAAAATTGAATTATTTAAACTGGGAAAATTATATTTTTAATAATTTAGAAAAGTTAAAGTGGTTTGAGTAAAGAAACCAATTTTTGGAACTTAAGGACTAAAGTATGAAAATTCCAAATTCTAAGGACCAAAATGAAATTTTCCGAAAAGGTACAGCCCATGTACCT
Organism: Rehmannia glutinosa; assembly: GCA_016081115.2. NCBI lineage: Eukaryota > Viridiplantae > Streptophyta > Magnoliopsida > Lamiales > Orobanchaceae > Rehmannia > Rehmannia glutinosa. The sequence goes on from CM071930.1 coordinate 42,101,658, forward strand.
GAAAAATTACTTAACCTCAACTTTATAACATTTTGAACACATGGTTTAAGTTTCATAACAAACGGACCCCAAATAAGCCCTTAAGGACAAAATTAAATTTTGGACTAGAAATGGAATTTTCGAAAGTAAAGGGGCTTAAGCTGAACCATTTTCAAAATGGCTTTTATACCAATATATTACTGTCTTAAATTAAATTCTAAAATAGAATCACATCAATAGTCCTTCCGGTTTGTGAGATCTAAAAAAATTAATTTTAGGTCCGAAAATGACAATCTTGACCAAAAAAGGGGGACCAAACTGAAATTTTCTTAAAACTGGACCCAAACTCTCTGAAAAACGATTCTATGGATAATTTGGAGAATTTATAAACTAACCTTATATTTTTCCAAGATCGAGTCCAAGACTTATTCAATTTCACAACCCGATAAGTATTATTTTCCAAAATGGGGCTACTTATGAAATTTTCTCTTTTATCAAGGACTGCAAATAAATTATTTTTTTACTACATCTCTGAAACTAACTTAATTATATTTTAATTATACATTATTTTCTTACATATTTCCGGACCTTGACCGATTCCTTATCCGGACCATATGCACTACTCGTGGTCATTTCCTCGCCTTATTACAATTTGAACTTATTCAACGGAGTTGAAAACTCTTGCATAATATATAAATTCCACCAAATCATTTGAAGCAAAGATTATCCTTCCGATAATTAGCTTTATTAACCTTATTTACACTACCAACGATATCTCGCACTCGCGTAGAATAAACATAACTTGTTGGTATCTTATACTATTGTTACATGTATCGCCATGCTTTTATTCGACTACCTTGTTGGCATGTTATAAACTCCATGAACATACTTTTACTTGAGTCAACTTGGTGCGTCGAGCTTACAGTCAGAGTGGACTAGTCGTGTATTGGAATCTAGCAGCGTGGCTGCAATTCCTTACCAGCCCCTCCATCATAATCCCACAACTGTGGACGGAGTGTCCAAGGAAAGTGGCTCGTAGTAATGGGTATAATCATGATTATGACACACTCTGACCTCGCCAGCTATTCTTGTTGGAAGTAATAAGGTAGACTTGGGTATGTGCCAAACTTGCTTTGGAAACATAAGGTAGAACGGAGGAATCGCTGTATGATCCACACAATTCCAAAATTACTCGAACCTGTTTGCTTGCGTGGGTCGTCATTACATTATGTACGCAACCACTACTTGAAGATACTCAAACCTGTTTGCTTGCTTGGGTTGGCTTTATATTTCGTACACAACCACTACTTGAATTACTCGAACATGACCCCGTTTACTTGATTAGGTCGGCGTTATATTCTGTATGCAACCACTACTTGAATTACTTGAATATCATTCATGGTGCTTGAATGTTCACGAACTATTTCTAACAGTTAAACCGTACACTATTAATATTGGAATATTACATTGCTTGTGGATCGTGGGTGATGCACACATCATGAATCATTCATTCTTTCATACAAATGATTTCCTGCACCGATATACGCCACACATTGCACATATACAACCATCCACTGAGAATTTTTGTCTCACCCCAGCCTTTTCAATGACCAAATGGTGATCATCCGTACGTTGAGGACGTGGATGCAGAGGATCAGACAACGGAGTGATTTCATGTCCTATTCGACTAGTAGAATGATAACTTCTTTAAGTTTTGTTGTTGTACGTCTTTATTTCAGTTGATGTAATACAAAGGCGTAGGACCCTTTGAGTGAATGTTGAATTTTATTTTGGGTTGTAACTTAAGATGTTCTGCTGTTATGTTAGAGTCTTAGTTTTGGATTTTTTTAATGAATGGTTGACTATTTGGGTCTTAATGTTGTGTAGTTCCTTGGTCGGTTTATTTTTTGGCTTAACAACTAGTTTAAGTTATTGATCACGTCATAGTCCCGTTTAGGGCGTGACACTTTGCAAACCATCTCACCGTTGCGGTTTAAGTCAAAGAAATGTATGAATTTAAAGGAATTTATTAATTTATCAACATCTGATATGGTCGTAATGCGAACCAAGCTACTTCATACTCGACTCGAGATCAATTATTAAATAATCATTAAGATAATGTGTAAAAACATAAAGACCGGTTCGTAACATAAAACCACGCTTGAAGCAATTTTTTGTTCGATAAAATATAATGATCGGCTGACCTCAACTCAATCAGTAAAAAATTAACATAATATGTGTAAAAATATTAAGATATTAGAGTTTGATTCATGTTTGACTTGATTAAAGTTTGTTCAAGTTTGATTCGATTAATAATCAACCAAACAACCTTTTAAATCTTGATAAATATTCAAACAAGCTTGAACAATACTAGGTCCAGCTCTACTCGATTTGTTTATACCTCTAAATTTAGCTGACAATTTTTGGTGCATAGGAATATCAAATGGGACGAAAAACTGTTCAAAGATTTCACCACTCGTATCATCCTTGAGAAACTCTAACTACAATACTTAAATCCAAATTTTGCATTCCATACAAAAAACAAAAACACACACACACACTAATTGGTGTCTTTGTTTTTTTTTTCGAACGATAGTATTTTATTATAACAACTCAAGAACTAAAATACAATTACAATCGTAGCCAACGGGCTAAGAGCCGACAAGACTAACTAAGAGCCAAGCGGGGAATTGGTAAGACAAATTCAGATTCACAACATGGACTAAAAAAACTATCCACCCCAAAGATGGCTTATGTTCGCCAAAAATATTTGGATCTTACAACTCCAAGTGTACAGTGTATTTTATAGAATAATGACAAGCAATGTCGTATTCCTCAGGGATGAACTATGAAACAATTAGCCTATAATAACATCGCATTCCAACTAGGCGTGTGTAGACGTGTGATGGAGGGCACCTTGCCTTCTCGCACGGCCTGGTCGTGTGGCCTCACATGGCCATGTGATGTAATTTCTGTACTTTTTTTCATAATCGGGAGTTTATCGTGACCCTCCTACACAACAACTCACAAAACTAAATACAACTAAAAATTAAGTTAATAAAAATAAAATTGAAATTAAAACTAAAGGCGATTAGAAATGAACAAAAATAGGAAATAAATTGGGTTTCCTCCCATAAAGCGCTAAATTTTACGTCTTTAGCCAGACTTCAGATTTATATTCACTTTTGCTGAACCATGTCAGTTGAAATCTATGAGCCCTCAAAGTCAATACCATCCATCAGACCAATGGCATTGAATTGTTCTCTCGGATGCAGTTCAATATCTCTTGGGAATTTGCCCTTTTGATGTTGGCCTCCTACTGCAGTTGCGATTTGGGCTACTTATGTTTCTAGAGATTTCAATCTTGTGTTCATGTTCGTGTTCAGCTGAGTGACCTGTTCTTCTATCCTGTCTATCTTCACTTCATCTTTGTTCAGTCTTGCTCTAGTCTCTCTGATAAACGAGGATAGCATCTCTTCAACAGATGATTTCTTTTCATTTGACTCTGCTCTACCTTGATTACCCACATTAAATCCCAGAGGTGGCTGCAAAATATTTTTATTGTTAGCATAAGAGAAGTTTTCATTGTTTCGCAACCCCGAATAATAGTAATTGGGTGTCTGATTATTTCTGTAATTGTTGTTGAAGTTCTGTTGTTGGCCCACAAATTTCACTTCTTCTTCAAGAATAGCAGGGTCCCTTGGAGTCACTTGTTGCATCGCGTCCAGTTTCATATTCAGCATGGATACCTGTTCTGTGAGCATGGCGAGTTTCTCATCCTGAACTTCTTCCACACATCGTACAGTAGATCTCTCAGATGGCCATTGGTAACTATTGTTCGCCATCTCCTCTAACAATTCTAGTGCCTCCTTTGGATATATCCCTAGCAGTGCATGTTAGTCCAAGTGGCTACGATAATCTAAAGGGGGGTGAATAGATTATGCTGATTTTCTGAACTATGCCCTCTTTTTCAAATGTGAAGATGATAACAAAAATGTAAGTACGGAAAAATAAACAACACACAATGATTTAGAGTAGTTCAACCCACCTAGGGCCTAATCTACTACCACCCCGGTATATCCGAAGTGGATTTCAAAAAGAAAAAAGAATTTAATTAATAGTTACCAAAACTATTACACCAACACCTTTGAAGATTACCACAATCTTCTTACAACACCTTCAAGGAGATTACCACAATCTCCATTCACCTATGAAGAGTACCACACTCTTCAACACCTAAGATCACCCAAGTGTGTTCTTACCACAAGAACACTTACAAGGATATCTTGTTTTGGATGATTGAAATAAATTCAAGATTACAACTCAATAATGAAGTATACAAATTTTAAGTGGAAGTGTAATCAAGAATAAAAAGCCTAGACCTCAAAGTGTGCAAGTTCAAGAGCTTAGGCTATTACAACAAGAATGTAAAAATAAAAGCTTGGAGAATTTGCAGATTCTTGTTGTGTGTTTACTTGTATTGTTGTGTGTTGTTTGCTTCAAGTCTTCCTCTATTTATAGGAGAGTCTTCAAGATTGGATCTCCAATATAGGCTCCTCTATCTCCACTTTTGTCTACAAAAAGAAGATCACAAGATGTAGAAATATTGTACAAAATTATTAAAGTAAATCTTGCAGATAATGGATGTCCAACGGTTTGAGTTTTGCTGTCAAAAACATATGTCGACCGGTCGCGTAGAGATAGAAATTTGAAAATAGATCTCACTATTTTACACAGGGGGACCGGTCGACGGTCGACCCCCTGTTGGACCGGTTGCCCTCCCCATTTTTCAATACAAGAATCGTTTTGTAATCTGACCATTGTCCAGGCACCGGTCGACCTGCCTATTTTTTTGTCCCAACTATGTTTCTGTTTCAAGTTTCGACTTTCAGGTACGGGATGCCCTCTAGGGCGACAAGTTAACCTCAAAACAGAAGTGTTGTCCGATTTTTGTCAAAAATAAACTTCAAGAAATACTCCAAAAAATTACTAAAAATATTTTAAATCAATTGGGAGTATCTGGAAAACATTTAGGGACATTGTTTTGGTGTAAAAACTCAGTTAAACAAAATCATCAAAATCTTGATAAAAACATTTATTTAACAGTGCACTCCCAGATGTAGCATCTATAATCGTTCTCGTGTTGCCACTTAAACCATTATAAAAGTACTGGACCTGTTGGTAGTCGGGATATCCATGTTGAGGGCACTTCCTCAGAAATTCCTAGAATCTTTCCCATGCTTCATATAGTGTCTCGAATCTAATCGCCTAAATCGGCGATTTGATTTCAATTGCGGCGTCTTACTAGGGGAAAAGTATTTGGCTAGAAACCACTGACTTAGTTCTACCCAATTTGCTGCTGGTGGTGTTAGAGAGCATAACCATCCCTTAGCCTTATCGCGCAGAGAGAATGCGAATAGGCAGCATCAAATGATATCCTTAGAAACACCATTCATCTTAACAGTATCGCAAATTTCTAAAAAGTGTGCCATATGTGCGTTTGGATCCTCAATGGCTCTGCCCCCAAACTTATTTTGTAACACCATCTGGATCAATACAGGTTTTAGTTCAAAGTTGTTTGCATTGATCGGCAGACGGGCCACACCCCCATGAGTTTGACTTACCTACGGCTGGAAGTAGTCCCTAAATGCCCTTCTCATGGGCCTTTCCACTATCCATTCTTGGACGTCTGCCCCAGGTGGGCGCTCCTCATTGATTCTGTTATTCACGGCATTCTGATTGTTCCCCTCCGCCATTGCTTTAGATCTTTTCCTTAGTTGCTTCGTTGTTTTCTTGATTTTTAAATCAATGGGTATTGGCTGGGTAGATCTGGAAGGCGTGAACATGCACTATCTGCACATAACAAAAACTATGTTAGAACCGAAGAAAAATAAAATAAAAAATAATTTTCAAAAAAAATCGAAAAAATTAAAAAATTTTACAAAAAATGCTTCAATTAAGTTTGAACTACTTATTACTATATCTAAGTAGAATTGTTCAATCCCTGAATGAGAGCAAAACTTGTTCGCCAAAAAAATTTGGATTTACAACTGCAAGTGTACAATATAGTTTATAGAATAATGGCAAAAAAGGTCGTATTCCTCAGGGATTGACTACGAACACTTAGGCTATAATAACATCGCATTCTAATTTTATTGAAGTGACCGAATATCAAGAGTTTAGTAAAAATAGAAAACTAAAGAAAAATAAATAATGCTAACCCCACAAGTATTTTCAACAACCACGGAAGCAACCTTAGGCACATAATCTCAACATGTTTCTTTAATATTAAATCCAATTAAAGTTTTAAAAACCAAGTCATACAATTATATGGGTTCAACTCCTAAGTTAGTCTATTTCCCCTCCCGGGCGACGCATAAATAGTAGATTAATAATAATTATAAGTCTCCCAACTCGATATAACTATTATTAACTCCCAAAAGATCTATGAATTGAATAACTCATCACAAACGGTTGTAGGTCTCCCGACTCGATACACCCATTTTTGTCTGAATTCGATTTTTGTCTTTGTTAGAACTCCACTTCTGAATTTCGCACTAATAAATATGACATACTAATTATTAATCAGATAAAAAGCAATTTAAGAATACGCACTCGAATTAATAAAATATAAAATATGAATCAATTAAGAAAACAATTAATCAAGATTTAACATGAAGCCAAGGTTTTGATTATGCCCCTAAGATCCGAAAGATTTTCCAAACATTGATAACAAATTCATAGACAAACTTGAAATCAACATTGTGACATTGTTTAAGCGCAGACAAGGGATCTAAACTAAGAAAGAAAACCCCTTCTTGTCAGGATGGATTCTCTTTCCAAGCCTTCGAAGCTCTTGTGCTTCCGTAGATGCGAAAGGCCTTGTGGTGTTCTTCGCGACTTAGCCCTCCTCTCTCAGAAGACCTTAGATCTTGTATCCCTATGTAATTTGATGTGTTGTATATGGTATTGATATTGCAATTTTCGTGCAGCCCTTAGGTCCCTTTAATAGATGCTTGGAGAGATTTGGAGAGGAGTTTGAGTTGGAAAAGGATACCAAAATCCAAGACAGTACATCACACGGCCCGTCCGTGTAGCCTTTCACGCAGTACACCTCACACGCACGTATGGATTTCACATGGTCCGCCGTGCGGCTTGTTTTTGGCCCTTGTTTCTTCCCAACTTCACACGGATATGTCATTTTTCACACGGATTTGCCACACGGTTAGGTCGTGTGAAGTGATTTTGTCTGGTTTCTTTGTCTTTTTTATCTTCTCTTTGCACTCGTCAATTTTATCCGGGCCTTTCAACTGATATTTCTTTGATTAAGCTTCGTTTCCTATAAAAATTTACAAGATTACGCAGTATCATGCCCTTCTAACGATACCAAAAAAAACACACTAAATATACATGAAAATGTATCAGATATATATCATTTTAAGCCCCTAAATGCACGTATCAGCTTACGCGGTTGTGATTTGACTTAAGCTAACAATTGAGCGCATTCAAGATTCTTCTCGTACTATGATTATCACACGTTGTCAAGAAATCATAATATTTGCATACAATGAGGTTTTATTCTTAAGGAGATTTCTCGATAAATTGAACTGGATGAGCATCAGCGGCGAGAGGATCGTTAATCGACACTTGAAGACTTTTGATGAAGAAATCAATGAGGCAGTATGGAAATTAGTAGATGCCCTTGATTTACATGTTTCAAAGCAAGTTATTTCACAATCTGAAGAAAGCTTTGGAGATGATGAGGGTGACTTGTCAATGGTTTCCATAGACTTGGATCAAGTAGAGTAAGAGATTAATGCATTCACCAAAAATGTCATCAATATAAAAGATGATTATGGTGTTTCATCAAATATTGATGATGATGGTGGTGGTTTCATTGTCTTTGGAACTTTTGACAGGAAAAATGAGTTAACAGATCGGTGGCCATCTAAAGGCACATGTGTCTCACTCGTGGGGATGGCAGGCATTGGTAAGACTACTTTTGCGAAGGAAATTTATAAAGATTCATAAATTTCAAATTTTTTGAGTGCCGTGTGTGGGTAACAGTAGGCTGCAAATATCAATTAAAGAAAATCATGCGTTGTATTCTAGCCCAAGTGAATCCTCATAGTGATAAAAATTGTAAGGAAGGAGATGAGAAATTAGCCGAGTACTTGTCCAAGAGATTGACGGCTAAGAGATACCTCATTGTGTTGGATGACGTATGGTACAAGACCTTATGTTACGAATTGCAAAAATTACTTCCGAAAGAGAAGAGAAGTTGAATCATAGTGACAACTCAGCTCAAGGAAGTTGCTCCATTAAACTCTATACATCATTTTTGTTTCATGATTAAAGAAGAAAGATGGTTTCTTCTTCGTGAGAAGGTGTTTGGTGAAAATATTTTCCCTCCTCATCTTGAGAAAGGTGGAAAAAATTGTCAAGAATTTTGAAGGTCTTCCTCTTCTTATCCTAATGGTTGTTGAACTCTTGTCCGAATCTAACAAGAGTATAGAGTCTTTGACACAAGCAAAGAAAGAAACAAAGTTTGGTTTACACGGATGCATATGATAGAATATCAAAGGTACTACATCCAAGCTATGAGTATTTACCCGAACATTTAAAATCATTCTTTCTCTACATGGGAATTTTCCATCAAAAATATGAGATCCCCTTCTCAAAGCTCATCAAGTTGTGGAGTGCTGAAGGAATTCTTGCACCACGTATTAACGAAACCGCAGAAGGACTAGTAGTGGAATGTTTGGAGAGGCTTCTCTCCAGAAGTCTTGTTGTGGTCCACAAGAAGAGAACTAATAGTGAAACCATATCTTTCAGTAATATTTTCCATCACCAAAGAACTAAAAAAAGGAATCAAAACATGCAGTCTTCATTCAGTCTTTTGGCATCTTTGAAATACAGTAGCTGGACAGAACAAATTCTTCGATTTCTTGAATAGTTATGTTGATAGTTTTGCAGAAGGAATAAAGAGTTAGCGCCGATTATGCATGAACAAGAATATTTTATTCAACATCAAAGATGTGTACAACTCGATTGCATCCATTTCAATGCACGTTCTCTTCTATGCACTAGTCCACCTCATCAATACTCAGTACTAGTATGTTTTGGTTTGAGGTTGCTCAATGTGGTGGATGCTCTTTCAATCTGTTTCTACGAGTTCCAAATAAAAGTACTGAAATTATTTCACCTAAGGTACCTTGCACTTACATTTAATGAAAATATCCTTTGTTCAATATCCAAACTTTGGAACCTTCAGTTCTTGGTAGTCCACCAACATCTGAGCATCAAATCCTCTAGCACTTATGTAACGGCCCGCCTTCCACATCGACGATTGTCCTCACAAACCAACACGAGTCTTTCCAGCGCGCTTTGTCCTCACTCACGCGCACCCTGAGAGCTGCTTCCCAGGGGGTCACCCATCCCACAATTGCTCCGGGCCAAGCACACTTAACTTCGGAGTTTTTATGAGATGAGCACCAAAAAGAAGATGCATCTTGTTGGTATGAGTAGTACCTATCAAATCTTTTAAGCTCTCCTCAACTGTATAGTCTCATACTTACACAGTCTCAGAATCTCTTCTTCGGGTGTGGGATCGGTTCATTCATGTCCCCCTCCGCCTAGAAGCCTGCCAGGAGTCGCTCCTTGTCCGTGCCTTCTTGCACCGGCGATCACTCCCCGCCCTCTTCGGCCCCGGGCGTCACAAGCCCACCAGATTCCGCTTGGTTCGTCCCCGAACCACACCTTACTAGGAGAGGCCACGCTCTGATACCATCCGTCGAATCCCCACCTTCCCGGATCGACGATCGTCCTCACAAACCAACACGAGTCTTTCCGGTAGCTTTGTCCTCACTCACGCGCACCGAGAGAGCTTCTTCCCGGGGGTCACCCATCCCACAATTGCTCCGGGCCAAGCACGCTTAACTTCAGAGTTTTTATGAGATGAGCACCGGAAAAAAAGATGCATCTTGTTGGTATGAGTAGTACCTATCAAATCTTTTAAGCTCTCCTCAACTGTATAGTCTCATACCTACACAGTCTCAGAATCTCTTCTTCTTCGGTGTGGGATCGGTTCATTCATGTCCCCCTCCACCTAGAAGCCTACCAAGAGCCACTCCTTGTTCGTCCCTTCTTGCACCGGCGATCACTCCCCGCCCTCTTCGACCCCGGCCGTCACAACTTAGTCGTATCTGCCTATGGAGATCTGGGATGTGAAAGAGTTGAATTAGGATCTCATATCATGGGAAGCAACCTACTGAATCCTCGTGACGACGCTATCTTACTAAACCTCATAACGCTTTTAGATGTGAGCGTTCGCAGTTGTACTAAGGAGGTCCTTAAAAGAGTCCATAATCTAAAGAAATTAAATTAAGAATTCGAATTAAACTGGCGCCTAAAGATGCTTCTCAACCCTTGAGTTTCTTCGAACATATTTCTAATCTCCATAGATTAGAATTACTCAAATGTTTCATTATGAATCCTGAACTCAAATCTGAGGTTGTTCTTTCCCCACCGTCTCATCTTTCAATTTTCTCGTCAACTTTTAAGAAGTTGAATTTTAGTGGGTTTAGATATATGTGGGAAGCTTCATTGGCAAATCTTAAAGTGCTCTAATTGCGATGCAATGCCTTTCGTGGGCCAGAGTGGGAGACAATTGAAGATGACTTTTCGCAACTTAAATTTGTACTACTTAAAAATACTGATCTGGTGCACTGGAGAGCTCATGATGGTTGTTTTCCATTTCTTGAGCGTCTAATTATTAGGCACTACTACAAGTTAAAGGGGAACCTTTTGCGAAATGGAAGCATTCCAAATCTTAATATGATTGAGCTAGTTGATTGTAACCCTTCAGTTGTGGCTTCTACAAAGCAAATAAAAGAGGACCAACTGAAAACACACTACTACAAAATAGGGCTTTTACATCGCCACATTACATCGGTTCCTTAAGTAACCACTGTAAATAAGTACCCGGTGGCATAATTGTGAATTACTTAGAAATTTACAGCGGTTTTGTGAAGGAACCGATGTAAAATTATTATTAAATTAATTTTTACAGCGGTTCCCGTCCAAACTGCTGTAGAACATGTAACATCTTTAGATCGGTTCAATAAAAGAACCGATATAAAAGTACCAATTACATGATTTACACTGTTCTCTCAAATAACCGTTGTAGAAATCTTTTATGTTAAACCTACTCCCTCGACCTCTTTTCTCATCTCCGCGCATATTCCATCTATTGTCTCCTTCATCCCCAGCATTGGACACCACCATCCCTCTGCAACCGATCTCCCATTCGATCTCTCTGCAATCGACACCACCATCCCCATCACCCTACCCTTGACTCTGCCTAATTTTGATTTAGAACCGATTCTAGCAAACCCTAGCTTAAATCCATTTTCGCCTTCATGCTAAACCTAGCTTCGCTCTGTGCCGATGGAATGAAGGGGTTGCAACTACGGTCAATGATAACGTGGTGAAACTAGGAAAGATACGGGCCACTAAGTGAAACGCGGAGTTATTGGAATATAGTCATTAACCCGAAGCCCGCCGCTCACCACCACTGCCATCAATGTGAGTTCACAGCCACTAATCCAACAACAACATCCATCACTTGAGTTACCTACTCAGGTTTGACCCAATTTCTTCAGCAATTAGAGAAAAGGGTTCTTTTATTGATTTTTTCACATGGTTGAATTCGATATTACTGAATTACTTCAAATTATTCGATTTCGAGAAATACTCCCTTGGCATCATTTATAATTTTTATATGTTTAGTATTATTTGTTTTTTGTTGATACTCAAATTTAATTATAGTGCTTTTAATTCCACTTTCCCAAGCTAAATTCTGGATTATGAATATTGTAGGTCCAAAAACGAATTTTAGTTTGATAGTTATGAATATAGCAAGAGGGAGACCTAAAAAGTATTATGTGAATTCTTGTTCAATTTTAGTTTGATAGTAAGGTCCAAAATTTAACAAAAGTCGACTTTTGTGCTTCTTGTTCTTACATGTATTATGTGTTCTTTTTTCTTTTTCTTTGTTCATCGAATTTACTATGTGAATTTTCTATTTTGTGTTTTCTGTTCATTTGCCTATGCAAAAGATCACAAAGAAGTTTTGTATTTGATTCGTTTTTCTCTCCCCATGAAATGTGTTAGGTGGTAATAGCTGAAATGTGCTTTCAAAAGCAGAAAGATCTTTTACATTAATGTTTGGTTGCTTTTATCATGGAAATGAACTGATTACATAGTTCAACTGCTTGATGCTGAAATGTTTGGTATTTAGATGAAAAAGTAGAAAAATCAGTTTACCTTCCACAAGGGTATCAATTAAAGATTAATGCCAGTTAAAGCACCTCAAAACATTTTAATATCTATTAGAACTCAGAAGGTTATGTGAATTAATTGAATTGAACTCAGAGTAGTGAGAAAATACACAGTCTGTTTACGTTTGTTTTTCTTTTGTTTACATTTATCATTCAAGCTCAACTGCTAAAAAATTTAATTATGGATGGCATATTCATCATTCAAGTCCATGTTGTAGGTATGTCATATAGCACAGTTAAAGTTCAAATTTTCCTTTTGTTAGGTCATGTTTGAGCTTTTCATTGAGCCTTTCATCAATAATTGTACACATCTCTTCCTATTCATATCATAACATGAAATAATTTCACTTAGTCTTTTGTTTTCAATTTGTTGCCAAGTTCTGGAAAAAAATATGACAAGTTCCATTTCAAGCCTTAGTTTATTGAGCCATCCCCCAACCCCATAAGAAACAAGTAAATTCATTAAAATATTTATAAAAATATATAAAAGTTACCCTTAAAGTTTAGTTTAATTACAAAAATATATAATTATAGTTGTATTGGCTTAACAAACACTCTCTGCTGAGTGCTGAAGGTACAATTAGTAAATAGAAATTAATATGAAGGTCTATTTCTAATTTTAAAAAGATAGTTGAATTATTTTTTAATCATACTAAACTAAACCCCAAGTTAGTTTTAAAATTAACTTAATCATAAAATTCTTCATTTTGAGGCTACAAACCTTGTTGGTGACTGAGACAGACATCAATTGTGATGGCATTGTGAAGTGCATAGTAGGTCATCATGACATATTAAAGTTTTCTACTTGTTTGAAATACAATCTTTAAATATTACTTATGTTGTAAAGAAATGGTGACCACCTACAGTTTATATATATGATGATCATTTAAATTCTTCTTCTTGTTGTTAATAGTTATTCTCGCTCTTATTGACACATTTGATAAAAGGACAAAAATGAATCGAAGTTGGATGAATGCAAGTCGCATAAGCGATGAGTATGAGAGAGGAGTTGAAATGTTTCTAGAATTTGCTCGACTAAATCGAACGACACTCGATGGAAAATACTATTGTCCTTGTATCACTGTTTGAATGGGAGACTACATGAAGTTGATGAAATATTGGAACATCTTATTTGTGATGGAATAAATAAGAATTATACAACATGGATATGGCATGGTGAGTTGGTAGACATTCCAACTGAGTAGACAAGTTATGATATGGACGATCGGTTAGAGGACATGATTCGTGTCGTTGGACAAGAGCTCTTCCAGCGAGCACATGTGTATGATACTTTGAAAAGTGATTCAGAGTCACCTTTGTATCTGGAATTACTGTTGGATATGCTATTGTCTGGGGATTGATACATGGGATGAATAATTATTAGGTTGTATATATGTTGGGATGGATTATTATTATATTTTTAATTAGTTTAAAGAATTTTGATACATTTGATTTTGACTTTCTCGAGATTGAATCTCCGATGGATCCTTCTTTGCTGTCTGTGCAGTTTTTGTCTTCTGGAAATGGTAGAACCTCGCTGATGAGTACATCACCTGATGTTGGGGACAATCTTGTGTAGCTTTCTGGAAATATTTTTTCTCTGTAGTGTGCAAATATGCTTAAGTTTCTTAGCATCCCTGGTTGTCTAGTACAATGTTTTTCTCTAGCATGACAAGAGAAAGTGGAGTTTTTCTTAATTAAATATGGTACCAGCAAAAGAATGATGGTACTTGTGCTTCTCATTTAACTTCTAGGCCTTGAGTTTTCTTTCCAGCTACTTATGAAGCTTTTGTTACTTTTCAAGGAGCTAATTCGTTCATCGTATTATATTTGCAGACTGTTGTCACAATTTACCATTGGGATATAATTTGGAAAATGGCACGCGAGAGATCATTTTTATGTCATGGTCGGATATTCGATATTTTGAAGCAACCAAGTGTATTATACATGATGATTTAGATCTGCTAAATAATCGACTTAGTATTGCAATTTGTTCTATTGTTGGTACAATTGTATTTTGGCTTGAAATGTTGTTCTATTGTTGGTGCATTATTTTGGTTTGAATTTCTATCGTATTGGTACATTAGTATTTTGGTTTGAATTGTAGTCTTAATGTTGGTAAAATTTTGGTTAAATTGTTTTGATATTGTTGTTCTTGCACTGAGACCGCCTATTATATTGTATATATCTATGCACTAGTTGTTTAGGGGCCTGTAAAAATATAGCAAATAAAAAAAAAAAAAATTTACATCGGTTGATAAAGAAACCGATGTAATATTTATTAATTATTTACCTCGGCTCCTAATACAATCGATGTCGAATGTAGTCTTTTACCTCGGGGGTCCAAAGAAACCGATGTAGAATATACACCATTTACATCGGTTGTTTTGAATAATCGATGTAGAATATACACTGTTTACATCGGTTGGTGAAGTAACTGATGTAGAATGCTAGTATTCTACATCGATTATTCACAAAGTTCGTTATCCAAAGTTAATAGTTTACATCAGTTTTAAAATAGACCGATTGTTCACAAAGTTCGTTATCCAAAGTTAACAGTTTACATCAAGTCAGCGAGAAGCCAGCGACCATTCCATCGGAAGGGCACCGCCACTCCCGCAAGAAAGAAGGGCGCCACCTCCTGCCCCCGGAGGTGCTCTGCCCAATGAATAAATTCATCTAACTAAGGAAGCTCTTCAGATCCTGTTAGAAGCAGCTGCACGGAACGTCTTGAGGCATCAAGCTGCTGCCGGAACCAATGGAGCTCTATCCCAAACTCTGCCCGCCAGTGAAGAGCTTTACGTGGAAGGGCAAGGAGAAGAAGATGAAGGACGCATCAAAAACCAAGAAGTGACGTCTGCAGTCAAAGAAACTCAAGCAACACTGTCCAGCCATACTCATTCACAAGCTATAGCTTCGAAGAAAGACTGTCCATTGAGCCTTGATATCTTAGTGGAACAACTACCCCCGGGGGTTAGGACGTCTAATCTCCCGGAATACGATGGAACCGGAGATCCTTAGGAGCATTTGAACAAGTTCTATGCGGAGGCAGAGCTCTATGAAATGACGGATGCTGACTACTGCAAAGCCTTTCGAGTACCTTGACCAAGCAAGCCCGGGCTTGGTTCGATCGACCTCCGGAGGACTCTATTACCACGATGCACCGGTTTGCGGAGGCTTTCATGCAATAGTTTTCCGCCAATAAGAAGAACTACGAGACCATCACAAACCTATTCCAACTTAACGTGGGGGAGCCATTACGCAATCTCAAGGGACAACTTGTGGAGATCAGAATTAAGTAACCAACATCCAAAGAAGAGATATTGACAAGGATGCGGCGATGTATCGCTCTCCCGGGAGCGTGCTCGGGGCATCTCAAATGAAGGAACTCTCCCTACTCCGGAAGAAATGCCCACTCCTAAGAAGAGCACCCGAAGAAGGAGATGAAGAATTAAAGCCACCCTGGAGGAACAAGCGAAATGCCAAAAAGGATCTCCAGAGCCAGCCTAGAAGTCGTGAGAAGAAATCAAGGAAGATAATAATTCCATTGAATGCACCGCTATTAGAAATACTGGCCACTGCTCAGAGACGGAAAATCATAGAACCTCCACGGGAGATGAGGTATAGTTTTGAACGGCCAAGTCCAAGCATTTTTGTTACTTCTATTACGACAGATAACACACCATGGAGGCTTGCATATAGTTAAGAGCCTCTCTCAAAAATTTAATTCTGAAAGGCCACCTGCTAGAGTACGTGGATTACCTGGACCATGATCGGACTCGGGACGACATCAATTGGGGATGCCCTACATCACATGAGGAGGACAGTCCGACTCATCACTCTGAAAATACTCTGCCCCAACGACATAAGCTCTGAACATCACCTCTCGGGTTAGCTTGGAATCACCTCACCATCACTTCCCCTTTTGCCAGGACTCTTCTAGAAGACAGAGAAAAGCGTCATTATTGGGGACATAGGGACTATCTGGACACACCGACTGATGACACTGAAGATGAAGTGAATTCTCCTTAGCTTCTGCCTTCACCAACTCCCATCAGCCTCTCGAGGGCCTTAGTATTTTTTACTTTATTTTATCATTTTTAGTTTGTTTCTGCCCAAGAGATGTTAAATTTTTATTTATATTTCAGTCATGTTTTCACTTAAAGGGCGTAAAGATTTTCATTATAATGAAATAAAATGTTTTTGCGTTTCCTATTTTGATGTGATGAATGCAGTTAATGGCCACACATGGCCAGGGTGCAACTAATGGACACACATGGCCAGAGTTAATGACCGGTTAGACGCTCTCCTCAACAAACCCCATCTTTCTGGCTACAGCTTAGGATGAGAGGGGCCTACTCATCGAGGTCCTCGTAAATAACCTTCTCCAGCTAAGACATCGGAGGGGATGGACTCACCCGGCTAAGACCCCGGGTAGGATGACTCCTTCTTGCTAAGACCCCGGATGGGAGGGGCCTCCTCATAAGAGGTCCTAGTAATTATCTCCTTCGGCTAAAACCCGGAGGATGGCCTTACCCGGCTAGGACCCCGAGTGGGATGACCCCTTCCGATTAAAACCTTTAATGGGAGGGGCGTCCTCATAAGAGGTCCTAGTAATTAACCTCCCCCGGCTAAGACCCCAAAGGGGATGGCCTCACCCGGCTAAGACCCCAGGTAGGATGACCCCTTCCAAAACCCCAGATGGGAGGGGCCTCCTCACAAGGAGGTCCTAGTAAAAATCTTTTTCTTCCGGCTAAAACCCCAGAGGAAGGGGACTCCGCACGAGAGTCCCCGTTAATTCTTCTCCGTGATGAAAATGAACAAGAAATAGAAGGCGAAAAATGCTAACTCTTGTGGAGAAAATATCAAAAGCTTAAAGAAAAAATCATGGTTGAAGTTCCAAAATGGTTCCCTTCCGGACTTAGGAAAGGCACCCCGTAAACTTCAGAGGGTGCCTACTCTGGGTTTTGGAAGGACATCCTTCGAAATATTATTCCCTGACGAAAGAAGAAGGAAAAACTCTAACACCCGGGGGAAGAAATGAAAAGCAAAGCCAGAAAAGAGTTCTTGAAAGAAGCCCCTTCCAAGCCCCGGAAGGACGCCCTCTTCGAGTTCCGGAAGGGCGCCCATTGGCTCTGGAAGGGGTCCTCAAAGACTCGTGGGGTTGCGTGCATTAACCCTGAACGCGATTATTCTCAACTATTCTGAAAGAATCAAGACTTCCCTCCGAAGGGAAGATCCACCTCAATGTGGAAAATAAACAAGTCTCCTACAGAAAGAAGTTATGTTAAATCACTACGTGGAGCAACGACTTGGAGAAACCCCTAAAAGAGCGCCCTCCTCCAGGCTACGGAAGAGCGCCTCAGGAGCCCCAAGGGGGTGCCCTCCTCCAAATTCCGGAAGGGCACCCCTCGATGATAATATGTAATATAAAGTCTAAATCTCTTGCAGAAAGTTATACACAAATATCACAAGTAAACCATGACAACGGGAAGCTAATAGGCATAAAGAAGAAGGATAATTATCCAACCCTATAGGGAAAAATCAAACATCTCAAGGTCAAGAGAAATGGAGAAATATTCAAGTGCATAAAAAGAAAAATTCAAATACGTAAGGCAAACCCTAAACAGGTGGGCATGAAGAAAAGACTATCACTGCTCACGCGGGAGGCGCCTCATCTCCATCAGCAGCATCTCCATCATCACCAATATCATTGGAAAGATCCGCCAAAGCATCGACCTCTTCATCCTCATTCTCTTCAGAAACACCACAATCCAGGATGGCGATCAGCTCACTAGAAGCCTTTCCACTATGCCATAGAAGTATCCGGCAGTGGCGCACCGCCTTGTCATAATAAGAGCAAGAATCTCTCATCATTTCAGAGTGATAGGACAGGGAACCTCTGTAAGCCTTAATAAAACTAGACCTCTCCTTAGATAGTAACTCAACTCCAGAAGGAGACTGGAATAACAACTCACTCATCTTTTCCTCGTGAGCAAGCTAACTATTCCTCCAGGTGCACTGCTTCGACAAATCTGACATCTTGCACTTGAGTTGCCTACCTGCGGCCTTGAGTGCCTTCACCTCACCTCGAAGTCGTCCATTCTCTGCCTCGGTCACCTCGCCTAGATGATTCAAAGTCGCT